>CM060957.1:67891531-68534031 GCA_030765055.1 Mantis religiosa | reverse complement strand
GAGTTTGATTTAACAACTGATGATTTGCGAAATGATTATGAACCAGACTGCAAATAAGTTTGCTCCTTGAAAATACATTTTAATGAAGCTTTTACAAGGCTCTGTTGTATTACCCAACAAATTTACGCAAACAAATAGCTGTAATGCAAGCAAGGAGTACTTAAAAGTATAATATTTTAAGTCATTATTTTTAATTACATAATTTCATGGTAACTGTGCTCTTTAACATATTTTTAATGTACATATTTCTAGCTTTTAATTATAAATGAAAATACACTGTTAGTGTTATGATACTACACCTATATGTTACCTGTCAGCAGTCGGTTTTACGCACCAACTACCATTTAGCAACATTATGTATTAACATTTCTACACAAGAGCATAGGTTTAACTTTTGTTTATTTTATGCAGGCGCATGTCATACCTGTGTGTATGGCTGTGAACGTTTATAGTTTACAGGGGTACTCCAAAGGAGGGATGAGATTTCGCATTTTATACACAAGTAACTGTAAACGCCAGAGACACATTTTGTTATGTCACTGGGTAGAGAAGAGCTTCGTTAAGGATGAAGTGATATGAATTTACTTGGGAGTTCATAAACCATGGAAACACAAAACAATATGTAATTCTTTGTGACGTACTAACGATTTATCATTATTTTAGAAATTTATGATATTTGTAAGTTCATTTATAACGAAATCCATATATACAGATTCAATAGGTGGATCTGAAACATTTGAACAATACATTCATTATAAACCAAAATGGTTACTACTGTTTCCTTACGCTCACCGCCTTTTCTACAAATACCTAGCACTGACCTAATGCTCAATTGAAGATATAAACACCTTCTAGGCACTCATTATAGAATGTATTTCAATGTAATAGCTCATATGAAAATACGTAATTTGAATACGTAAACTATGAAGCTATTAACAGTGAAGCAAACAAATATAATAATTTGTTTTTGCGTAGTGAAGGTGTGAAAACTATTGAAATTCATCGACGAATGAAGGTTCAGTATGGTGATGCATGTTTGTCACAGTAGCAAGTCTACGAATAGAGTAGGAAGTTCGCAAATGATGTGACATCAGTGGAAGATGCTGCACGTCCAGGTCAGGCACAACGAGTTGTGACTCCACAGAACATTGCAGCAGTTGAAGCCATAGTGAAGGAAAAGCGCCAAGTGACACTGAATGATACTGCATCATGTTTACAGATTAGTCATTTGTCCGCACACCACATTGTGCATGATGTGCTCTAGTGCCACAAAGTATCTGCAAGATGGGTGCCACGTCAGCTGACACCTGAAATGAGACAATAACGTGTTGATGCTTGTGTAGAACTTCTTCGGCGATTTGAACGGGAAGGTGATGGCTTCCTTGCAAGAATAGTTACTGGGGACGAAACCTGGGTTCACTTCCTCCAACCGGGAACGAAGAGAGCGAGCAAGGAATGGTGCCATCCCTCATCACCAAAAGCGAAGATGTTTCGAAGACAACCATCAGCAGGGAAGGTTATGCTGACTCTCTTTTGGCAAGAAAAAGGCATCATTTTGAATCATTACATGCCTAGAGGGACCACTGTCACCAATGCATCATACATAGATCTCCTAAAAGATCATCTACGGCCTGCAGTCAAAAGAGCGATGTGGATTGCTGTCAGCAGGTGTCCTTTCGCAACATGACAATGTAAGGCCCCACACTGCCCGTATAACAGTTGCAACAATGACAGACCAGCATTTTGAGTATCTTCCTCATACACCATACTCACGAGACCTTACCCCAAGTGATTTTTCATATGTTTGGACCACTCAAAGACGATATAGGAGGAAAGAAGTTCCGTTCCGATGAAAAGGTACACCACGCGGTGCATGAGTGGTTGAACGGACCACCAAAAGGTATTTGTGCACTTTGTAAGCGCTGGAGGACCTGCATTGAGCGTGGGGGAGATTATGTTGAAAAGTAATTCAGCTTTGTACCACGTCTGAAAAATAAATAATATTTAAAATCAATATTTAAGGTTTTCATTTGACTCACGCTCCTAAATCCAGTAAATTATTGAAACAATTAAATGATCCGATATATTTAATGTTTTGGGAAAATATATTTATTTTAAAGAAACAAATATCGGGTAATGAATTTTGATAAACCGCCAGTCGATTCTGTTTTTAAACTTATTTTATTTTCAGATTTTGGAAGTACTAATAGGAGCATATTAACATATAGGGTTCTTAACACTTACAGCTTTATTTCCGGCTGAGGTTGTGTAAAAGTTGTACATGAAATCGCGATCCAGGACAATTTTTAAGGAAAATATCACCATTTCTTATAAGTGAAGTTTATAGTAATGTAATGTAATTTTGAATTTGGTATTAAAAAAGCTACTGACAGTGAAGGAATCCAAAATTACAAGTAAACTACAAATTTTGTAAACATCTTTCTCTGGACTTCGATAAATTTTGTTGTTGCTTAATTCTATGAACGTTTAAACAGAACCCGTAATATCATTAGATATAAATTCTATAACAAATTTAGCTATATTATCTTCTGTAGAGCTTATTCATGTTCGGGGAAAATATAGTATTTCACCCAAAACTCAATGCAGAAAAATTATCGCAAATACATATCTTAAAATATTCTTTATTCAGTAACAATATTTTAGAAACAAAAGTCATTGGTTATGTTGTTTCCCATAAATTATAAATCCTAAAATATTTAAGATGAGTGTCATTAATTTCTATTTAAGAAGATCAATATACAACGCGAAGATTTTCACCTCCAATAGACACTTCCTTCTCAAACTGTCCATTACATATAGCAAGGTTTGTTGAGCAGTTTCTAAACATAGCTGTAATAATATATGAGTTAAAATATTATTTATAGGAATATGGACATACAGGGTAACATAAAGCCTCGATCCATTTTGGGTAAAACATTTAAATACGAATTTGTTTTGCATGTCATGTGTAAGCTGAAGAACGAATTGGTGTATTTTGTGCACGTTTGAGGGGATTTATGTATCAGGAGGTATAACCGGAATCTCAGCACAATTTCTGTAAACGAGGTGTTAAAAGAGCTAATGTCCGACTACTGATGCAGAAATTTCAAAGAATACGCAGTGGGCAGGGTGTGAAACGAGCAGGTAGATCCATGGTAACCGATGAAACTGTGCAGCAGATAATCGATGCTGTGGCCAGAATTCGGCAATCATCAACCAGGAGGTGGGGTGTACCACAATTGACAGTTTGGAAGATTATGGGTTGGTGAGTTCCTGGATGCCACATTGCCACGTCGATGGATTGACAGGGGTTCATACTGCATGTGGGCTTCACGTTATCTAGATCTGACACCTCTTGATTTTTTTTGAATGGCAGTGCGTGAAATCAGAAGTCTAAAAAATTAAAATCAGCCCCATTGCCATTTTGAAGGAACGTATCAAACAAGCAGTGCACACCACAACTGCAATGCATCACACCGAAGTGTTCGAAGCAGCGGTGAATCGCTGGAAACCTGCGTGGCAATGTGGTGATATGAGAAGGTGATCATATTGATTGAGGCTAAAGGAAAACGCCCATGGATTATGTTTTACCATGTCATATGGTTTAAAATAAGTGTATGCTTTGAATTGTAATATTACTTTTTCTTAAAAATGTATCGAGACTTTGAGTTCACCATGTAAATGATCCACAAATCTTAAATAGTATTTCGATACAGCAATTATGTAAGAATGGGAACCCAGCGGGATGGTTCAGTTTCATCTATAGCCCGCATTCGAGACGTCCGTGTTCAATTCCCGTGGTCGGCCTACCTAACCCATGGTATTTTTTGGGTTTTCACGGGTCACCAGACGCATGCTGGGTAGTTTTATTACATACCTCGAACTTCCTGTTTGTACATTTGACGCAGCCACTGTCAACTAGGAACACTGAGACGACATATATCTTGATATTAGAAAGACTTTAACATAAAAAAACGAATAAATATAAATAAGTGTCGTATAGCAGAATAGAAATATGACATAATGCTAGCATATGCTCCAGAGACGGCCACAGTGACAAGGTCATTCTGCGAAAGTCAGTAAACCCCTTTGCAATCCCTGTAAACAAACAACCCTACTCTATTGTCTGTTTTGCCCTAAAGGGAAATTTGGTGCTACCCAGTTGCAAACTAACCCATTGTTAAAATCCCATGCGTGCTTCTGACAGCAGGCTTTAAGATTTTGAGCGACGCGCAGAACGCATGCTTCCGCATAAACTTTTGCATGCGGACCGTTAGAGAAAGCGTCTCTGATATTAAGTCCGGAACTAGAAATTCTGAACACTGTTCGTAAGTGGGGATAGGTACCAGCTAATGAAACATTAATATTTGTTCATGTGATTTTTCAAACTCCAAAAAAATACCTAGAGTGGAGGTAATTCAAAGTGATGGCGGAAAGTAGGATTTTCTAGTAAGAACACTTCGGTCCTGAGCTACACGTGAGACGGACGCGTATTCCGCGCCACCTAAAAAGTACACTTCCGCACCATGCACCGGGACAAAGTGCAGTATTTAACAGTCGCTCCAGTGAGAGTTAGCGCAAAGAGTAATATATAGGGATGACGATAAATATATCCAGTTCGACCACGCAGTGCTACTGCCTCTGAGTTTCAGTAAGCAAAATGAAGTGCTTCTGTTACTTCATTCATCCGTGATGACAATTGCTCCCAATGCCGATCTGCATAGCGTGCTGCAGGCAGATTCTTGCTCATCGCCTGTCCTCTGCTCTCTGAATTACAAAGAATCTAAAGCAGTCTGGTCTATGGCTTAATTTGAAACAATGTTTGAAGTAACTTTTATATGATTATTGCAAGGAACATATAACAGTATTTAATGGTAAGTGAAAAAATACACGTGAGCGTTGTCATTTCTGGATCCTTGTTACAAGCGATCGTAACTCACATCACGTTATTTTTAGCTTCTTACTCCTGTAGCAAGCTAACTTATTTTTCCTCTTTGTGGTTCTCTTGTGCCTTTTGGGGAGATGTGAGTAAAACTACGAAGTAACCTAATTACGTCCTCATAGCATGAGACCCCTTTGGGGTAGAAGTGGTCAACTCTGTGTTCTCGTCACTTCATCATGAAAGTAACGTCCTTCTTCAAAATAAAATTTCACATAAACCACAACTAAGGGTCAGAGGGCTTCGTCATATCTGTATTCAAAATCCAATTTAATAAACATTCTCTATATAGGTTTAGGTTCCTTGCAACTAATAATAATTTCTCTTTTAAGTTTTATATTAAAAAGTAAAGTAACCAAATATGCAAAATTACAAAACATATAATTATATATTGTATGAATAGGTAATAAATGGATAAAGAGACTATTAGTTCCAGAAAATTTAAATTTTTTGTTCTATGTGCACTTTAAATATCGTATACATTTTTATATTATTGGAATATAAGATACTTATTGAAGAGTCAAGAAACCGAATACCTTCCATACAAGAGACAGGTTCTGCGTCTCAAAATGTTCTTGAAAACTGTAATTATGCTGTTTACACACACAAACATACACTCACGTACGAAAACAAACTTTTATATACAACCTGAGGTTCTTATTTATGAACTTTGAAACTTGTATTTCTGGTGAACTTTATATATCTAATTTTTTTTTATAAAATACATGCCCTCCTTTACATAAGTAGTGTAAGAAGTATATTACGACAAAAGTAAAATCAGCGAATCACTGAAAAACAAGGAGTAATTTAAATACATCAATTCTACTTCCCAGATACTTCAGTGTACTTAAACCATGTGTATTGTATGTTATTGTCCCGACGAGAGTCAACAATAGAAGCGGTACTAGGACAATAACAAAATTGATTTTTCGACATGTCGGTTCCAGTAGCACAGTCGCTAATATTAACTTGGTTTGAACTGGTCATCCATTATCTTCAAGTTTGCTGTCTTTAAACAAGTCGTTAGCTGAACATTAATCCCAGTAAGAAAGTTACCAACACTAAATTTAGTATCAAACTGCTAATCGATTATCCATGACTGATAGTTGTTCTTGAAAAAAGTGAATAATTCTTACACGTAGAAAATGAAAAGCTTCAACATTGAACATAAGTTGTTCCTCCCTATTTAGTCTTATGTAGGACAATGTAATGTAATATAAGTAACACTGTAAGACCAAAAAGAGTAGTACCAACTCCGAATTTGAGCTACACAACTTACAGTCTCCATCCTGAGTAAAGAGAAGAATATCCATTTATTTTGTATATCGAATATATGCTACGATTATATAGACTTTCTGGAAAAAGGAGCACATTCTGGAAGGGTAAGTCCATCGTTTCCGCACGTGGTTTCCGCGGCCGGTTTACAATGGTCTCACGTAGAGGAAGACAGCTTCGAGGGTTCTGACGTGTTTCAGTCGGGAGCGTGGCCAGCAATGCGTGAGACGTCAGGCAAACAGGTGCCAAATGGAACTGTTAAATTTACAGTGTGACGATTAGGACAAATATACACACAAGAAAGACTTAGCTGAATGTATCCCAAACCAGATATTGGAGGATATATTCACTTGCCGCACGGACATTGTGTATAGCTTGACATGTGTGCGAATAACTTTTTTTTCTGTTATGAAATTAGCTAAGTCCAAACCCCGAAGTACCTTGTCGTATCACAGTCTAATATGTAACCTTCGATTACATATTTCCCAGACATTACGTCCTGACATAGATAAACTAGTTAAAGAAAAACGAAACAGAAGGTGTCGGAAGATAGCCACCTAATTTTATTCTGAATTGGTCTCCTCTAATACTCAGAGAAAATTACTTAAGGTTTTATTTTATATACGTTATAACATGCCTGTCCTTCAGGTAAACTCGAATTGGAAGCTTTATATATTTTCTCGTAACACAGAGCCAAAATGTAATTGTTTATATACTGTGACCAATTGTGTAATTAAAACAGTCAGCATTAATATTACTACACCCAAAATGTAATTTGTACATATTAACACCGAATACGTTTCCTGTCTTCCCTACCCACACACGCATCAAACTATTTCCTTCCCCTTCGACAGCAGTAATCAACGCGGTGACGTCACAAGCTAACCGGCCATTCGGGAGCATGTTCTGCGGTGAAAGCTGGCGGAGCTGACGTCACACCGCCACTACCTGTCTCTCTCACCGAATGCGTTTCTTCAACTGCGCCCTACTGAATTCCCTCATAATTATAATAATAATGAGAGTGTTCACATATTGCGTATTGTTTCATATGCTGCGTAAATATTCACATAAGGAATCATTTCTTTTATGAACCCTCTAATTTGTGCGAAAAATTGAGACTCATGATTGACTCATAATTGAATCTCAGTTATTAAACGTGCACTGATAGCCTAGTGGTTATAGGTAGATAAGTATGAAGGTGCTAGATCTACAAGTTTCGAATACCGAACATCGCGTTTTCTTTCTTTTTCCAATTGCTAAGGTTTGTTTCATTTTATAGCATGTATGTTCACACATAAAAACTGAAACACTCTAATCTGTTTTCAGACTAACTGAAAAAAAGGTTTATTCCTATATGTAAAATCAAATAAAAATACCAATTAACTAAATGGAAAACCCTGCTATGGCATTGAATTTTTCAGTCTGTCTTTACCTTTCCAAAGCGATTTTTGGGAAAAGAGCGTCATCGAATGCTTCCGATGTTTTCCGAATAAAACCTTGTTTATCGTAGCTGCTCATTCTTTTATCTAAGGTTGTGTGAATTTGTCATTACTAGTGAGAGTAGTGTATGTATGATAATCAGATTTTTAACGCAGGTATAACTTTCAATGATATACATATTGCGGTTGGCGGTACAACAATCCCTTTGTTTGATTTGTTGAGGCGTTCCAACTCCTGCAGACCACAACATCTCTCTGGCGAACGGAAGAGAGGACGCAAGTGACGCTCCGGTTGTTCTAGTTGTGAAACTTCTCAGACTGAATGGACAAGCAAAACTACTGAGGTTGTGCAGATGCGGGTGAAGGTGAGTACGTATCATTTTCAAAGCTGCTGTTCCAAGCTGGGTACTCTCTGGTCCAGACAACAAGTGACACCTAATACAACTGTGAAATTGAATGATTGTGGAACAAATATATAAGTTGCTGTTTTCGCTATTACTTTCTCCAGCATATATAGGACTTTAATACTACTTTATCTGCCACATTTTTATTTTCTAAATCACATCCTTCAACGTTAAGTAATATCACAAGCATAACGAAATGGTGAGACGATACTCAAATGGGCCAACGATCCACAGAGCTTAGAATATCTGACAATCATATTTCATGATAAGATGAAGAAGCCTTATCAACATCTCATACGTGAGATAATCCACCATGACCAAGAACTAGGGTCTTCTTGAACGCGAGACAGGCACTCTGCCGTTTACACTGCAGAGACATTTACTTAACATTTGATAGACAAAAATCCACTTGAGCCCTTAAACCTTTTAGAAGATTAAAGTATAAACCACAGATACATAAGATTGAAGCCGTATGAGTTTTCCATAGGTATACTGCACCTTAACCGTACTGTTATCCCTCGCGCATGTAAACAACTGCAGGAGGTACCGCCTGACCATGACAGGTACAGATAGAAGAAATAAAACAGTCGCCTCATACTACCCTTGATCTTATGTCTGCTTGCATATACAAGGCAATGCCGAATAGTTCGCAGAGCTTTACGTGAAGTTGTGTTGGACGTTTGCTTCCTGTGGCAGTTGTTTGCACACTTGCTGGCCGGGATGAACAACAGACGTCATTCAGTCTCTGTGTCTAGCTAACTTTAGTCATTAATACAACTATTTACGTTGTAATATTTTAAGATAAAACATTGGGCATGGAAACAAAAACTGATTTCTACTTTTAAAACTTTAAGCTAAAATTATGTTACCATTAACATTAAATACATGTTTTGAAGCTCCTTGAAACCAATAAAGCATTTTTAGAAAGAGATCCCTGAGTTTTTTGTGTGTGAACAGCGTAACTCAAATAAAATTTGGTAATTAAGTTCAGCACCTTCCAGAGATAAAACACTAAGACTTTAAAGGAAATTCCTATCCCAAAGTTTCCCTTGAAGTTGAAAAAGATCTCTTTTGATGTTTTAAGAATAGCGCTAATGATTTTGATTTAAAAACCACATAGTCAATATATATGTTATATGACAAATGAGACTATATCTTTAAGTTATTACACATATACTATAAAGTCTTGTTCATTTGGAAGGAATTAGGTATATTCTTGTATTACATTTTAAATGTTAAGCGATAATTAAAATGCAAAAATGAGATATAAAAAGTGTGAATTTGGTTAAAGCAAACAACCTATTTCAAATTTCTTTTTGCACTAACGTACTAGAGAAATATTCTTTAATAATGGTTAGAATTATTCGATACTTGGTAATTCTATTTAGGTTCTTTTAAATTGCATTTGATCTTCACATACTTGGAAATAGTTTAGAATTATAAGGCCAGCAAGTTGTGTTCAGTTACTCAACTACCATAATTCTGTTTCTATCTATTTCGCAAGTATTTATCTCAATTGAAAGGAATTAAACACAAAAATAAGCTTCTGTAAAAGCAGTTTGTCTACCCACCGGTAAACGATAGACCAGGATTGAAAATTGGTTACCTCCGCGGTCATTCTCCTATTCCTTCACCACCATGTGTTGTGGGTGGTCGCACTTTACGGCGACAGTGTTCTCAGAATGCAAGTTCCTTAAACGTAGCCAACTTAGTGGACAAGTCAGGGAGAGTTAAACCTCATGTCCCTTCATTACCACCACTGAGATAAAAGGAAGAGAAAGATATCTTAATGTAACATATCAGAATTTTACACTTGTATTTCATAAGTTGACATATTCTATTAGAGTTGCAAACATTGGTGATACTTAACAGTCTGCATGGCCTTTTAAATCCTCCTGAACAGAGTTCTTTATGGTACATTTCAATTTAAATTATTATGCGTATCATATGAAGTGGGGGGGGGGGTGTTCTGTCCTGTAACGAATCAGATGCGTTAGCGCACTCAGCGTTGCCATCTCTTTATCCCACTCCTTTTATACCTCGTTCTCTCTAGCAAACGTGTAAGTCTTGGTGGTAGACTAAGGGAGTGCAAACTGAATTTTCCAAACATATATAAAAATTCGGTTACTGAAATCACAATTGCGACATGGATCTTTGCATTTATGTAGATGTTTTAAACGCTATAATTGTAATTATAGCTCACGTATTAACTATTTTTATAATTCAACGGAACATCCATATAGCTATGAGTGACCTTAAATCAAAAGACAATTCGTTATTATCATTGTCTTCATCGTCCGAGTATTGAAAATGTATGACGATGGGCTCTAGGATCTGGTCACGTCTATTTCTAAAAATTGTCTTGTAGTGTTTCTGCATGTTTTCCCAGTTTTGTTACCTTGTCAATGTCTTTGTGAGTAAGTTGTTCAACTTCAGTCACTTTAAAAGTGTTATTTCTGTTTGAAACATAATGTGAGCCCCATTAACTCAATTGGATTGTAATGGCAATGGTAAGGTGGAAGACGAATTGCCTTGTGTCTCACTTCAATTGCAAGATGAACCAGCTGACACACTTTTGCCTGGTTTCTAAACCGAAAAAAAAACTGAAAAATACTGCTTCGAACTCTCTAGAGTAAACGGAGATTACGAACCCTTGATAGACAAACATATAATGTGACGAGAAACGTTTTGTCGATGCATAATTGTACAAGCCAACAGGAAGTGTATTATTTCCTGTCGCTCGAATTTAACAAACGCTTTGACTTATTCAAAGAAATTCTTTCATCGCGTCATGTCAAAAGTTTACATTTCAGTTTTGAGTAATTACAGATATACATACCAAGAGATAATTATGTTCTTTCAGCCACCTCGGTAGCGTAGATGGTAGCATGTGTGCCTCGCGTTCAATAGGTCCCGAGTTAAAATCTCGGTCAGGGTGAGTTAAGGTTCTTCCGGGGGTTTCCCTTATTCTAAAAGAACAATGTCGGGTAACTCTGAGCTCCATGGACTCTGGGCCCATTAGAGCATCATTTCACCCATCGTGCTATATGACTTAAAAGGTTAAAGAACGTAAATTACAAAAATAAAAAAGATGTTCTTTACAGTGGTTGCATTGTTAGAGTACATGTGTACTTCATTATTTTGTATTAAGAGAACTGTTTCTTACGGTTATGTTACACATTACTCTCTACCTTCCTTTGGATCACTTTTTGCAAACCCAGACTATTTGTCTTAGCGCAAGTAGTATGGATAAATTCAGCTGCCTCTCGGCACAGACCACTTACGGGGACTGCAGTACAACAACACCGCAGGACTCCGGTTGGTTGCTCACTTAGTAGAGTTGAAGGACAAACATCATCCCATTTGAAACACACAATTGTATTTCTAAGACCTTTCTATTGACCTGGGAGGCTCAGTTGTTTGAATGCCGTACTACTGATCCTTAGGTTGTAGTCTCAGTGGTATTTAGGGCTGCTTTAGAGTAACAGCTCGAGGTTTGCAGATTTACTGGCACACAAATAATTCCTGCGGCACAACAGTGGCGCTGATATGATCCTGGCCATTGACACTGTCGCTATCAAAGAAAATAAGTGAATCAAAGCTATGGGAGTCTGTCTATTCACCCTGGATAAAAACATTTCCTAACATTGGCATGGATCTAAGTAAACACAATAAAGCAAGCACCAACTCACTGATCTACAAACAATTATTTAATGAAAAACTTGAAGAATACAAAAATGAAATCTCCATTTATACAGATGAATCTAAAAACGAAAGAAAAATGAGTGTGTTATACTATGCAATGAAAACACCTTTCAATGCAAACTGCCTTCCCCATACATTATATTTAGCTGTGAGCTGTACGCAATAAAAACAGTAGAGTGACTAGAATGTATATTGGAAACAGAAGCTCATAATGCCTGTCTAATGATAAGTGATTCCTTGTCGGCCTTAAAAACTCTCCAAGACATTTACAGCACCAAAAGTTTCGTGCAAGATATACATGATCTTTCCACTACCCTCTTCAACATAGGAAAGAGTATCACACTTCTGTGTGTACCTTCACACAATAACATAGCTGGAAATGAACAAGCCGATAAAGCAACTAAGAAAGCAACGAAATCAACTAAATCAGGAACAGCGGATATAGAAACCGCTTACAGTTCGTTTGTTTTTCTTTGTAATTTACGTCCTACAACGTTAAGTTATATCGGACGTTGAATGGAATGGGTGAAATGATGCTCAAATGAGCTCAGGGTCCATGGAGCTTAGAGTTACCCGACATTAGTCTCTTAGGATAAGGGAAAACCCTGGGAAGAACCTTATCTAGGTAACGCACCCTGACCGAGATTCGAACTCGGGACCTCTTGAACGTGAGACAGACATGCTGCCACCACGCTACCTAGGCGAGCATCGCTTACAGTGATGCAGCTTCATACTAAGAACCAAGGATACATAACCAATGTTTTTTTAATTGTTTTTTAATTTTACGTCCTCCAACGTTAAGTCATATTGGACGGTGAATGAAATGGGTAAAATGATGCTCAAATGTGTCCAGGGTCCATGGAGCTTCGAGCTACCCGACATTCGTCTTTCAAGATAAGGGAAAACCCCGGAAGAAACCTTATTCAGGCAAATCACCTTGACCGAGATTAGAACTCGGAACCTCTTGAACGTGAGGCAACCATGCTACCGAGGCAGGCATAACCAATGCTGAACCACTTGGATGCAAAACTCAACAAGTAATTTTCATGAAGTATATAGAACATCATCTGTCCGTTATCCAATTAAGAACCTGCAGCGCCGAAAACAAATTATTATCTCACGACTGCCACTTGGTCATACAACTCACCCATTCGTATCCAATGTGTGACATAGGCCAAAGAAAAATAACAGTATTTCACATTACTGTCATCTGTCAAAAATTCGAAGACCAACGTAGGCAACACGGCATCCCGAAAAGTCTTTCTGCAGCACTGAATGATGCATCTCTCATTTACAGTTTTATTAATTTTTTAAAATGTTTTAATCTTTACCATTGTATTTAACTGATTCCTAAAACTTATAAGTATTCTTGTAAACGTTATACATTTTGTTCTGTTTAAATTGTTGTTTATGTAAATTTATTAACCAATGCATTAACAATGTTAATAGTCGTGATAAAACCTTAAAGGTTAAAGCGACCCTAAATAAAGCTTTATTTATAAAAAATAATTTAATTTACTAACATTTTTCTCATATGGTACTTTACTTAAATATTTCATGCTTCATGTTTAAATACTCGTAGACATACTTCTAATTTTTTGCACATCTTCATCTTCATGGTTGCTTAAGAGACCTGTATAGCCAATTTTTTAAATTTTATAGTTACGTTATTCATAACTTTGTATTTTTCAAAAAGGAAGTAAATACAAAATTGATGATAATTAACTCGTGCACAGAGAATGTTAGAAACCTCCAATTTGGAGTTCTCTTTAATTATCTATTAAATGCCAAATAAGTTTTGACTAAATTATAGGAAATAATTTTGCATTTGGGTTAATTTGAAGAAACAAATTAGCTCCAGAACAAAAACAGTATCTATAAAATAAAATAAAAAACACTTCATTCAATCATATATGTGCACTTTATACTACATTAACATAATGGGACCAGAGTGGAGCAAAGCCAGGGTGTAGCCAGAGCGGTGCTACAGTGGAGCTACAGCCAAGCCAGAGCGGGACCTAGCCAAACTGAAGACAGAGCGAAACCAAAGTACAGAATTAAGTGAGCGTGAGGCCAAGACGAAGCCTGAGCGAAGCCAGAGCAGGACCGGAGGAGGGCGGAACCTAGACATAGCCAAGCCAGAGCGAAGCCAGAGCTAAGCCAGAGGTAAGTTAAAGAATGAAGGTAAATGAGACCTGAGCGAAGCCAGGGTGGGGCCGAAGGTAGGCCGGAGTCTAGCCAGAGCCAAGCTAGAGCCAAATTAGAGTGATTTTAAAGTGATGTTAGGGTGAGGTTAGGGTGAACCCGGAGAGAATCCAGAGCGGAACCACAGCGGAGCCTGAGCAATGCCAATACAAAGCCAAAACTAAGCCAAATTGGAGCCAGAGCAGAGCTAGAGCAGAGAAAGAGCAAAGTCAGAGTAAGATCAAAGCAAAGCCAAAGATCATCATCATTATCATCATCACCATAATATGATAAAAGTTTCAGGTCACTGGCATACCTTAATGATATTGTTTTTAACTTCCTTCACTGAAATTCTTCATATCTCACAACTCTTTATATGAGGACTTGGAACTTAGAATAAAAAGACCCCGGTGCCCATCTCAAATAGAATTAGATACATGCAAGGCTAACTGTAAAGCTCCTATCGTTCTTTCTTTTTATATTATGTACCTAGATGAAGAGAAATTATCGAATTTTAATCGTCATTAATTTTTTGCATTTCTGAAAATGCTACACCCATTCAGTTGCTTCTGAGATGTCAAAGTAGTGTGAAATTTCAAGACCCGCATTAAGCTACATCTACTCACATTTTTCCATTTGCTTTTTTTCAATTTCCATACTTTTTGGTTTCAAATCGCTTTTCTCAATTTTAGTTTCCTAATATATATATATTGCAAATTAAGACCCTGCATAATGCATTTGGTGTTTAGCTTTGCTAGTGTTTCAAAAGAAACTCTCTGAAAACTAGTTATAAAGAAAATTGCGTTTGATTTTTACTATGCGTTGAAATGGTTCAAGAGATGAAAGGATTAATTAAATCGTGAAGTCAGATATATTTTACAATGTTATACATTTTTCTTTAGTCGAAAATAAAGTGTAAAACCTTTATTATCCCAAATTTCTGTCTAAGCGATAAATAATATATCTCTAATTGTTGTGCTGATATGAGTAATATATCTGATAAAATTAATCAAAACAGCTTAATGACAGAAAACTGTATTTATGCTTCTATATGAGAATGTTGCAGCTTCAATGCATGTCCACAGATGCACTTAGGCAACTACAGTTCTGTACAGAAGATGGCACCTTCGACACGTATCCACACAAATCTTAACGTGAATCTGATTCTACATGTGCCAGCAGATCGTGTTAAACTGTGGTCTAGCCACAGGGTCTAGCTTACCTAATTTCAGTATCTGTTAATAGATGGCGCGACATTTGCTATTACCATTTATTTTCATGTTTATATTCTCTACAACGTAATTCCCGAAGGTACTGTGTTCCACCCAATAATTCAATAGCAGAAATTCACTGGAAATACGCAAAGACTTTCTGAGTACGTAAAATACGTTTTAGAAAAAAAACCGCTGTAGTGTGCGTGTGTATGTGTAATGAGTTTGTGTTTGTTCGTCTGTACATCTGTCGATTAAATGGCAAAGTAATCTGACGATCACGATTCAAATGATTTCAATGTATGTTAATAGATGGCGCGATATTTGCTATTACCATTTTCATTTTTATATTCTGTACAACGTAATTCCCGAAGGTACTGTGTTCCACCCAATAATTCATTAACAGAAATTCACTGGAAATACGCAAAGACTCTGATCACGTAAAATACGTTTTAGAAAAAGAAACCGCTGTAGTCTGCCTGTGCATGTGTAATGAGTCTGTCTTTGTTCGTCTGTACATCTGTCGATTAAATGGTAAAGTAATCTGACGATCATGATTAACATACCACCTGTTTAAGATATTCTTGTTACAAATGAAACTCATTTTTAGTTTTGGGCCTTCAAAGACCTTTAAATTAAGAATGATTTGTATATAGTTGGTAAACCGTAAGAGAAAATAGTAAACAGAAATGTTGGTTTTGGTTGGTTGGTTGGTTGGTTGGTTGATTACCAACATGGCAGCCTTGGCTTTCGAAGCAACCTCTCCCCACCACGTAATGACCGGTCCCATTTCTCAGGTGATAAGAGTGATAGTAAAGATGACGGTGAGGCGAGAGATCCTACAGCTTATACCGTGGACTCCGAACCACGTTGGGCATAGGGAATGCTTCACATGTGCTAGACAGAGGTGAAGGCGTGGATAGGACCAACTTAAAATCGCCAACCGGGAATAGAACCCGGGACCCTTTGCACGGGAGCCGTGAACGAAACCACTGCGCTACCCCGGCGCCCGTAAACAGACATGTATGCCAAATGTTTTTTCTTAACTGTCCTTTTGTCAAATATTAAGGTATTCCATCTTTTAGCTGTTGGCTTTATAAAATTAACTCTCATAGCAGCCAGCTATGAAAATATTTGACAATGTATTTCTTTATTCCAGTTTTCCATACAAGGAAGTCTTCAATATGACATTTTTTTCAAAAGTTTATCTGGATTACCTTGCAGAACATAAAGGAACAAGCGATTGTCAAGAATAGTTTGTACAACTGAGTCGAAATAGTCATGGGAGTGCAACAAATAATGTGTTTATCTTGTTTTAGGCTTAATGTGGATCTAGGGTTCGTGGTATCAGGAATCCAAATTGAAATTTGCCATAGTGGTTGTGGGGAAGAAGAAAAATACAGAAAAAAAGAAAATCAAAAGAAAATAGGAGGAAAGAAGGAGGCTGTGAACTGTATTCGACACGGTGACCATCTGAATGACCCCGCATGGCCTGAGCCATTCTACTTGGTGTATCGATTTTATTCCAATTAAACGTTTATGTTTGGTTATTTTCCACAGTAATAAAATGTTAACGTTTGTTATTAATTACATTACAAAAGATAATTTAAAGTATTTGAAGTTTATGAAGTTTAGTATTCTTCCTTCGAGCACTGTAGGTACTCATAGAGCTGATAAAGTTGTACAGCTATGCGTACGCCACACCCGCTGGAAGCTTAGTATGCAGACATGAGCAAAGCACTGCAACGATTTATCTCCGCAAGGAATTGCGCGGTATCTTAATACGGTTGAGCAAAGGTCGTGAAGAAATGACATCTTACTCTTTCAGGGCGGAAGATTCCTGGCGCCACAGAACAGCCCCAGGCAACTTTAAGTTTAGAGGGCACCGACTTCATTTTGAGCTGCTGAATATTCAAACGCGCCCTCACTGACGTCATTAAAACTCTCTCCCGCACCCTGCCTCTATACAACCGGATAATTTATCATCTCAGTCGTTCATAACTTTTTATAATGTGTGTATACCAGCACATATTATACGAAGTACGGGGGAAAGCTGCAACAAAAATAATAGTTTTAATGTCATTTGTATGCTCGTGCATGCCTCGCGAATTCAAAGCTATTCACTTCATCAACGATTCAAATGTGCTGCTGAAAAGTACTCAACAATTATACACGTGCGTATTTCACAACATAATTAAAAAGTGCGTGAGAGTAGGTATAGCTATATAAATGAATTCAACGTCCCTTGTATACTTAAAATGCACCTATTAACCCCCTTAGCCATTTTAAATTGCTAATTATTCCCGTAAATAGATGTGCAAGAATAACTCGCTGTTGAAAGAAAGGTCTCAATAAATATGTGTATGCATATTATATACAAGAGGTAAATATTAGTCACAGTGTGTCAAAATATTTGTCTCCTTTAGAGCATTCATAAAAGTAAAGCAATGCAGAGAAAATTCTGAAATTGTTATGCAAAAAGAAGCTGCATTGCGGTTTATAGGCTTTCATCTTTTTCTCTAACTTTCCCTCTAGTTATGCAATATTCAACTTTTTATATGTTATTATCTAAAATTACGTACATTCAGTTAGAGAAATTTTTAATTCTTAAGTTACGTGCATTCTGTTCCACCCAAAAATGCAACAACATGATGTCATCGGCAATACACTTTTGAGGCCCTCAACCTAAAAAGTATATTTGAAAAAAAGAAAACGATAATATATATCAGTGCTATTTTATACAATATGAGCCAAAAGAACGTTATATCAAATACATACCCAAGTCGGTATTTAGTTTCAAGCGTCTTCCATAAAAATCCCACACGTTAAATTAGCCTTTAATAGAATACCCTTTATATGGCAGCCGACAATATTCTAAAACACGATTAAAACTGTTGGGTAAATAAATTTATAATCGTAAACATTCAGACCTTAATGAGAAGGTTAAGTAAAACCCTAATAATTTCTCATATGTAACGTTTTCCCTTCAACAATTAAAAGAATGTTGCTGCAGCAAAACATTTCTTCACTAAATATATTGTGATTTTGTGGTTTCTTAGAGTTAAAAGTTCAATTTGTAGAAATTCAAATCTGTCTTTATTGGCACTCACAGTAGCATTATTACATCACATACACAATCTACCAAGGTCGATGTTCACAACAGCGTTCTGGTTACACCTGTTTACATCAGCTCTCGTTAAACACTTCACAGCTATTTACTGCTACTGCTCTGTTGGCGAGTCATCGCTCCTATAAATACCTCATTGATAATTCGAGACTGTTCTGTAACAATAAAGAAATCAAATGTTCTATCGCCTTCCAGAAGGGCAATTTAATCTGTGCCGGCAAATCCTTTATCTCCAGCGCTATGCTTATCTGATTATGCAAGCTCTTTTTCTCCGTGAAACTCAATCCGCTATTATCTATTTGCGCCAAACTTTTTGTAATTAATGTATATAATACCGTAAACCCTATATATGGAAAGAATAAAAATTGTGGAAATTGTCAAACACTTGTAAACAATAAAGTGAAAGCTCTCTATTTCAGTGGAACTGAACTACCAACACTTTTAAAGTCAGGAGAAATACTTCTGGGAGTCTTTGTACACCCTATGAAGACCGCATAAACTTATATTTGCATTTTCTTGACAAATACAGAGAGCAAACGTCATGTTCTACATCCATGTAATCATATTTAAGACGCATAAAATTCTCATTGAGCACTCTCGACTGAATACATTACAAGAGCAGACTTTCCAGCTATTGTTCTTCTTCAGCGCCTCACTGTATTTTTATAATAAACATTGGTCTTTTATATAATGAAACCTAAATAAAATTATGCCCAGTCAGTACAGGATTTATTATGGATAACTCACCTTTGCTAGGGTGGCAAAATGGTTTCTTAACACAAAGACGTCCATACCTCACGATAAAAGTACTCTTTACAAAATGAATAAACATGTGAACTTAAAGGTTTCTTCCTATGTGTTCATTTCGGCATCAGTGTTTTATGTCTTCTAAGCTTGTTAGTGAACTTAATTGTCTCATATAGTAAATATTATATTGAGTAATTTATTAATTTATCGCCTTTAACGTGCATGCTAAAAATTATGAATCCATAAATTTATGTATGGATAATTAGTGTAATGCCTATTTATTTTTCGAACGTTGAAAAGGCAGTTTAATAAATCTGTGTGTAGCATATGTGTGAATGTCGCGTGTACTAATTTCGAACACTGTGTTAAATGTGGCCTTTATTTCTCAAGATTACAAATTATATGAGGATTAAGAGATATATTGCAGAAAATAGTTTATTGCTACTTTGGTTATCCCAAAGAAATATAGAGTACAGCAGGCTTAAAGCGACAGTAAACTGTCCTAAAGATGGACGCTATTTGACGACAGTAAAATTTCAATCATCTTTAAATGACCAAGAAGTACGAAAAATAAATAACGTCTTCCCATTTCAGAAAAAATAGGTATTAGAACATTCGAAGAAGAAATAATGAATATATTTTAATTGCTTCACACCACAAAAAATATTAGATAAAAATTGTTACATTTCTATTATCCCTATCCCTAATTGTGTACCTGTTATACAAGTCATCCAGACTGAACATTTATGAGGGTAGCCCGGATAATTAAAGGTATACGTTTCATTTATCATTAAAATACCTTAAGAATGTTTTCTTTTTATAAAAGTTTTTAGAAATATATATACATATTTTTCAAAATATAAACATTTTTCAAACCTTTTCTTGTAAAGAGTAGTCTGCGGTGGTAGAATTTTCTTGAAAATCTATGTAGCATCCTTGAAAGATGCCGGGCACAAATCTCAAGTTGAGTATCTAACCGACTATGGAGTAGAATAATTACTGTTTTAATCCACACTTTTTTTGGTGTGGATTTAATATGGAAGTGCTTTAGAGCATGGTTGTCTGTCATCGAAGTGTATCGACGACAAACATCTGAACAACGGCTCTGTCTCGTAGATAAAATATATCTCACTAGTTACTAGAGATGTCGCTGCCTTCATGGAAGAAGGAAAGTGATGGTGCAGCGATCATTCGCCCTTAAAATACTTTCAACAATTTGTTGAATTTTCTCGGAGAGCCTGTACTGTCAGAGAACACCTTCTCAGGTGGGTAGGAGGTCCCTCTCAGAGGGGAGAAGAGGAAAATCACATATCTTCCGCCGACCAAACAGAACGGGAGAGAAAGCTTCTTATCTAAGGCAAGGAAATGTTAAATTCTAATCATTCAGGTTTCTAACCCCCACCCCCCAAACTTACAATGAGATCCGTTATAGAGAGAACTAAATGGATGGTATACGAATGGATTTAAGCAAGGAGACTGAGGCAGTTCGGGCTCTGATGTAACCCGGCTGAGATCTCCCTTATCTCAGCACCTCATATTTAGATAGCGGTGATGGAGAGGGGTCACAGGTGGGGAGATTTTTGGTACAGTCAGGGTTTTTCTCCGGGCTCTCGGCATGAGAACTCTTGTAGGTGCTCAGGGTTCAGGGTTCAGGGCGTGGGTACTTCCTGGCGTGGTTGTGTTATTGGAGAAAAACTATCCGCATTTTTCCATTCTCAATTTATTATCACCTGTAACACTAGCTCGACTCGCCACCAATTGTAAGCCGCTATATGGTTGTTTCTCTTACTGCGCGCGTCTACGTGTGGTTACAGGTTCGCGTTTACGACGCTGACTGGTTCACTCCGCGGTGTCTTGTAACTTAATGCACGCGGTTTATCCGCGGTATCGTATAACTTAGTATACGCGTGGTTCACTCCATCGAGCCTTGCAACTTAGTAACCGCGGGTCACTCCACGGTGTCTAGCAACTGAGTGTTACGTGGGTCTCTCTCCCGGTGTCCAGTAACTGAGTGACACGTGGTTTACTCCATCGGTGTCTAATAACTGAGTGATCTGACCAGGAACTTCTAAGTTCTGCCATAGCCAAAACTACCCGCACTATCGCAAGATTTTCAATTTTGGGGACGTCACGTGGATGCATTACTAGTGAGTGATTGGATAGTTCATAATTTTGCATCCCTCTATTTTTGAAATATTAGGTGTGCGCATGACGGAGAAATGCCACAATCTTTCCCAGGCTTGCAGTATAATTTATGCACAAGCACGTTCCGAAGGAAGCACTCAGGAATGCATATAATCCCTCAGAAATCAGTACAAGACACGTACTTTTAAAGATTCAATGAAACCTAGACGCGACAGAGCGGCACCTATGCTAGCCTTAGGGCACATTTGCCTCATTTCGCTTTTGTTCAGACAAAGGAGGCGGCATACCTTAGCCAGATGTGTTTCCCAACTTGCAAAATCTAGCTATACTCTGTCGATATGTTCTTTCAGATAAAAGTTTATATCATTGCAATATAAAACTACTCCCAATTACAATCACACTTCTTACTATACGTCTGACATACTACATAATTAATTATCCTATGTTCAAGGGGAACGGTCACAAGACAATAAACAGGAAAACTATAAATATACTTAACTATAATTATTTCATGATTATTTGTAATAAATATACGGTAAATAAAATTACGTTCTAGTTATGGATGCTCTTTAACTGCTGTGGTTCCCAACGTGCTAGATTATCTGTACTCCTTACTCTGCATTTCGGCGTTTCGCGTTTCGGAAGTGATGTTTCACGTTTGAGAATGTTCGCTTAGTAAGGATCGCGAAAGGCCAACGTACGCGGAGGAACGGGCCAAGGAAATTTAAGCAATCATTTTTTAGTATATTCAACCGCAACAAAGCAAGAACTCAACTTAGCGGACAGTGCTGTAACATTTCGCGCCGCAGTACTCTACAAGACATCACCGTTCACCCAGCGACCTGTACGCGAGACGTGACGTGGGACAATAAACAACTGAGACGTAACATTACAACAGGTGGCGAGCACCCATGATAGGTCAAGGATCACAATAAACCTACTTACGTCTAGGAGTCGAGGCGTTTTCCTTCACGAGCCTACAACAAGTCTGAATTTCCCGATGAGTCCTATGTTTAATAGGAAATCAACAATGAGCCTGCACAACAAATTGCTCATATATAAGCAAATACTTCGCCCTGCACTAACCTATGCTTGTACAGTCTGGGGAGTTGCAGCAAAATCCCATCTCCACAAACTGCAAGTCCTTCAGAACCGCTTCGGATAGTAACAGCTTCCGATTGGTACATTCCTAACGATAATATCCATGCAGATCTCTCCTTCCCAAAAATCACAGACTACATCCTTACCTTATCTCATAATTTTTATAACAAGCTCCCTTCTAGCTTCAACAGTCTAATTCGCGGTCTGGGAAAATATGACCTCGACCCCGGCGAAACCTACAAGCGACCCAGACTAATGCTAGCACCACCATAGGCCCATACAATCCCCCAGATATTCATTACATTTCAACCCCTACCAATAAACCAAACAACCATTAAGACATATCCAACGCCATCCACCCACAGTCATATCATTAAAAACCACCACCATGCCAGTAAGGGACAATGTCCCGAAATGGCAAAACGTCGAAGGCCCCTCCTCTGAAGAGGAGGTTCACCTTCAACGACAGCACTGTGCTGCTATTTCCCGATGAGAGCCCCATGCCGAACTACACCAAAGGAAACATCAGAACAATAATTGGAATCCCTCGATTCTTGATTTCCCACCCAACTACAATTAACCTTATGAGGTTGTGAGTGACTGAGGGATCATTCACAAGGTTCCGACTGGGCAGAATCGCCTCAATAGGAACCTCAAAATCCAGTCGCAAACTCCTTCGTGGTCAATATTATGCTGAAAGTGGGATATTAGTCAATTGAATTGTTTATAAGTATGTGATTTTAATTTTAAAAAATTCAGCAGAAATGCGTAACATGATTACTACGCTATGAATTGCATTAGCTTGCTTCAGTTTTCAGTGAGTTGTTTAAAATGCACGAAGCACACTCGAATAAATAAAAGATGTACGCATCTTTGAATGGGATGAACTTTCCAACAGTACTACGTAATTACCGTAAACAAAAGTTTGTCAGCCCTTGCTGGAATTTAAGACACGCTTCCATTTATAAGGTATAAATTATATTTTTAATCTTTCACTAAGCAAATAGTCCTGTGCCAAAGAGATTTGTAGCTCAATTGAAGTCAAAGCAAACGTCATTCGCAGAATGGCTAATGAGGGTATATAAATAAATAATCCGATTTACTTCTAATTTCGCATGTCATATAAACCGAATTGAGATTCTCTGTCAGTGTGTTGAAAAGATTTAGGTAAGGCGAGAAGATAAGTAGATTAAGGCAGCGGGCACGCACTATGATTAGTGAGCTGGAGTTACGGCGCACTTTGAGCTAACGGTACGGAGCAGCTTATAATGATAACTGAGCGCAGCGATTTCCCTGCTACTATAATACAAGGTGCTTTAGATACATTCTCCCTTCTAACGAGTACCATCTTGGTGCCCTTTTTCTGAGAAGTGGAGTGGCGGCTGTTCCAACTTACCTAGAAGACGACATACACATTTATTAGGATGACGTCGTCGTCTTGAGAGATAGTGAGAGGGGAAGAGAAGCCATTTTCCTTTAGTAGTCGAGGAAATTGCTTAGATTCTCGCGGTACCCGAGTCTTGAGGCAATGTTGGTGTATATGAAGATTATAATTTATCTGTAAATATTTAGCAGTCAAGGAAGTGCGCCTTCAATACTGATGTGAAATTTCCCGCGTGGAAAAGCTTCAGAATGAGGTGACAGAGAATAAACAGTTGCCTATCGTCTTGCGCGAGAACGGTTTCCAGCTGTTGGTATTCTCTTTTGTGTCGCGAGAGAGCGGAAATTCTTCATCCTTCATATGTAATTAAGTCATTCTGTGTTTGTTTTAGCAACTGTAGAATACAAAGTGCTACGTCTTTGAATTGGGTCTACACCTCGAACAGGAAGGTGAAAGGAAACTTGACTTGGAAACCCTATGAATGTGACAAGCGAAGCGCTAAAAATTACTATTTGAATGTCTAAAGTAGATACTCTCAAACTGTAACGGAGACAAGGTGCTAGTGAGAGATATAATAGCTTCTGCTTATTATATTCTCACAGGTTATTCACTTGTAAATGTATTTAGTTTAGTTTATTTGTATTTAAACATACACTAATACCAATCATAATTTTCCAACTCTATCCTAAGCACAAATTTGCCAGCTGCTTGTTCTACGGACTAGTAGTGGTATTGGCTCCCAGGCCATTTACCTCTATTCTAACCTTTAAAAATTAACATTAATTATCATCGTTTAGTACTGGATTACTGAATATTAAAGTTGTTTGAGATAGCAGAGATTGTAAACATATCTAAATAACGTGCAGGGAATATTTTAAGTAATGTTTTGTGCCTCCACGAGATCTATGCAAGATGGTTGCTGCGTTTGTTGACACATGATCAAAAGTTGCAAAGAAAAACTGTTTCTGTTAAGAATTTGGAGCTGTACTGTAAAAACGACAGAGAATTTTGAGACGCCTTATTGCCATGGATGAAACTTGGATACTTCACTACATCACAGAAAATAAATCAGTCCAAAAATTCAATCACTCAGATTGCGTGAGGTGGACCAACTCCAAAATAGGCAAAGTCAGTTTTGTCAGCTAACAAGGTTATTGGCAAGTGTTTTCTGGTATTCACAGGGAATTATAATTATTGATTACTTGTAAACGGGTAAAATTATCACTGGTGACCACTACGCAAGGTTGCTATGTTTGAGTGATGAGTTGAAAGGGAAAAGAGCTCATTTGGTAAAGAAAAAAAGATCTGATTCCTCACGACAATCCTCCGACCCATCGATCAGTAATTGCAATGAGAAGCACTTGCGAATTAAGGTTCCAATTGCTTGAACATCCATCCTTTTCTCCAGATCTAGCACCCAGTGACTACCACCTGTTCCTCAAGTTCAAAAGAACTCTTGGAGGACGACGATTTCACAGCAACGAGGTGGTCATTAATGCGGTAAACGGCAATTTTAAGGAAAATGACAAACTTATTATCCTTTTTGGAGATTAGGTATGTTGAGAAATAAAGTAAAAAGAGAAATATTTTTTAATTGTGAGGCCCGGGACTTATCAGCCAACTCTCGTACATATCAGGTAATTATGCCAACAGAACAGCGAAAAGAAGAATACTCGCAGACATAATGAAAAGAGACTAAACTTATAGAGAATACCTAAAAGTACCGACAACGCTTAGAATCTTGGGGTGACATTATTGTGAAGAAGGAATCCATGTTCAGAAATACATGGTTCGGACACTATAGCACGTGAAAGCTCAATTTCTCTCCGGCAGCAAACCAAGTGAAAAGACAATTAGAAATCTCTCCCATCATCAAGATATTTATTAAATGTAACTGAAAATGAAACACTGGATATAACAGACATTTTAACAAAGACAAAAAACTATGAAAATTCGCATTACTGAACAAAAGACTGTTTTCAGTAAGTTAAATGCCAGGTCAGATGATGGTGTGGGTATAGAAAATTAATTGGGTCAAAGAAACGTAACTACTTTAACTTGATTATCAAGCTGTATTGATCTGTGATTCTTAAGTTGACGTGAAGTTTGCGAGCTCTTCGAATACGTTAATGGATATGCCTTTCACATATTTTTAAGAACTAACAATAACACGTGTGCTGCAAAAGGATTATTGAAACTGCTGAGCTCCTTGAATGTACAGCATACTCGACGGTGCAGACTCACGTACATGGGTAAATAAATGCTCAGAATTTTGATCATAACATGATTTCAGTCAATCAGATCATCTTTTTTGTATCAGGTACCCCAAAGAAGAGATGTAGATTCTGTAACAAATATCCTCCAGAGGGGCAGGTTCATGTGACAGTGGTGCAGAGGTCCTTCTCTACCAAACCATAGATTCGGGTGTGAGGCATCCAGGTGGTGCACGTTCCCATCAAAGTGAGCTAGAGCTGCGCCCAAATGAAGCCTATTAGATGTAGTTGTACCGTATCAAGTAACATTCCAATGAATCATTATCGCCCTGTGTGGTCCAAACAAGTAGTTTCGGTCATGAGTTTTCTCCTAAAAATGTTCACCTTAATGCCCCATTCAGCATATTAAACCGTGTCAGTGTTTTTTCTATACACATTTTACATTGGGATTAGTAGTGGTGAATAACCCAAACCTATGTTTCATGTCAATTTTATTGCTCCATAAAATATGTGCACACTTTAATGTGAAGATTATATACAGAAAAGTTTCCTTAAAAGTAGAATGAAGAGCACAAATGGAGGTGTATCCATGAAGTGTATATTGCGAACAATTAAACAGCATATCGGTAAGGTATGTTTCGGAGAACATTGGAAAATATTAACTAGTGAATAGGGTACTTGTTTCGGTGAGGTGTTACCGTTAACAGCTTCGACTAAGCAGCATACAGGTGATCATCAGTGACGATAATGGTGATATCTTGACGCACAATGTAGTAAATAAGCAAACCATGGTAATTTTGTTACGTATTCAAGAATTATTGTTATAAACTTAGTTTTTGTGAAATACTCTTCGTCACTTCAGCGCTGAAAGTTTGTAGTATGCTGAGGTGGTTGTAAAGTACTTTCATGAGATACTCTGATGCCTTAGAATTCCTCCTGTGTTTAGCCTACTTGTGAACAACCTCAGTTAATTTCTGCTTGTTGTTTGATTCACAAAATTTACTTATTTGCTTCATTCAAGTGCCTTTTTACCCATTCTTCAACAAAATAATTTTAGAAATGCTTATTACTCTGTATCAAGTAAATCGTGAAACGGTACTCTCTTCCTTGAGTTAATTAATTACATGTTAAAGCAACATATAATGTAAAAAACAAAAACAAAAAATGTTCTGCGTATTGTCAATTTGGTGTGGGACTCTGAAAATGTCGTTTTACCCGCCCCCCACCCTTAGTAGCACGAACGCAGCCAGAAATTTTAAGGGTGCAACCAGTGTTAATTTCAAGCCTAGTTTTCACAGCAGAAATCGTAGGAGATCTAGAACGAATGGAAGAGAGGTTGTTTCCATTCTGTTAACCAACTAATTTAAAATAATATGCTGTGGGGGAGAAAAGAAAAAAAAAAGATGTATCACTTAAACCTCGTCCCTTAAAGTTTAGTTGCCCTCTGGGTGCCTAACTGAAAAGTCGTGTGATAGTAAACGGGAAGAAACCGCGTCCATCAAAGAGTTGGTGTATGAGTGCCAAGCTAAAAATTCGTGTTATGATACGCGGGAAACAATCACGTCAGCGTGCTGCCAACTTCTCAGAGTCCGTCTAGGCAAACTGCAATTCAATAGCAATTGAAATATATCTGATCGTCACAGAAGAATAAAACTTTGTTTCTTTCCAAGCACCCAATTGATTCACCCACCAAACCCTGAATCAAGAGATATTTGCTACAGATCCTATATTAATCAGCTTTAGGATAACTCCAAGAGCGGCCGCGGTCTTCAACATTCTCAATCTGCATTGCTGAGGTCGACGGAGGAGTCACGTTTCAGTCGAAAGAAATGTTCTCACAAATGGATATATTACTAATTGCCTTGTAGATGCAATAGAAATGAGGGGATACAATAGGCTGAAGTGCTAGTCAAATCACTAATTATTGTTACCTTTGAAGCATCGTCTCTTTGTTTGCCTGGGGGAGAGAAAATAAATCTCATTTAACAAGGATATTCGTACGTGATAGTTTAAATCTATAACAACAAATATACCAGAAGTGACTGAATTAAAAGAAAACGAAAAATTTATGCTTCAACAAAAACGCAATCTATATTTAAAAGTTCTGACTGAACAGAATGGATCAGATGAAGCAAGGACAACCGTTGGCCCGCATTCGGGAGATCGTGGGATCGATTTTATTGGCCGACCTTCCTGACCAATACATGTTTTTCTTTGAGGATTTCTCTGGGTCGACAGTCGCATGCTGGAAAAAACGCTTTACTTACATGCTCCGAATTTCTTTTCCCTAAATTTCACCTCACTTCTCACTTCTCACACTAGTTGGTTGTTTCAGAGCTCTTGTCTTGGCGGGAGTTTCAGCACGCATGGCAGCGAATTTGTTCTTTGCAAATCCTCGCTCTCTGGTTCAGTGAGGTATAAGGGTCCCGCGTCTCATTGGGGTAACAGAGTTAACTGAACTGCTTGTACCAACTGCCACGGGGAGTTTAAATCTGAGCTGTTAGAGACTTTGCTACCTTATTTTGGAAACAGAACATATAACCTTAGGAGTGCTCGATACTAAGATTTCGAGCTTAGACAAATTTTAACCAGTTCAGTTCATATTGTAAATTCAATGTAATCTCAAGTGCAATTTTAAATTCATTTCAAATATCACAACTTTCATGTATAAAGATGAACATCCTACATAAGGAGAATTGTGAATTCTTAATCACGCAAATATAATTGAAACCATGGATAAAATGATCACCACAATTGACATTTGTGCTGCAAATATTAACAAACTCTGTAAGGCTTTTAACTTTCAAGAACTTAGTAACTTAAAGATTATAAAAGTTTTAAATTTAAGTGTGCCTTAAGATTCCTTAACATAATTTATAATTCCTTTTAAACTTTGAATCATAAATCGAAAACTTCGAAAAATAAACATTTTAATATGACAAAAACTTAAGAAACCTCGAGTTCTAAAGTGAGATCTGTAAAGATATTTACAACAAAATTTCTAAAGGACTTTCCTTTTAAACTTTACCAAGAATAGTGGATTAGCCTAAAAACCATGAAACACTATTTGAACTTTTTTCATTTGTGATATCAAATCCATATGAGATGATTATTACAACGCAATGTTCTTAACACCTCTATGCTATTATTCAGTAAACTGTGCCTTATTTTCACGCGCTAATATTAAATTTAAATTCAAAATATAACTGGAATAAGCATATTTAAAGTTTTGGAAACATAGAGTCAGACTGAAAAATTCAATGCCATAGCCGGGATTTGAACCACGGATCTTCTGGTTTCCGTCCAGCCGCACTACCATTGTGCTACTATGGCCAACGTGCCGATATTACATTAAATTCTCCAACTGACTCATATTTTCCCGGTAAACCACTTAGGAGTTCTCATAAACACATGAGACAACTACCTTAATGGCGACTTACTACATGTAAGTACTTTAAGGCCCGGGCTTTATATGAGTCAGTTGGAGAATTTAATGTCATATCGGCACGTTGGCCATAGTAGCACAATGGTAGTGCGGCTGGACGGTAACCAGAAGATCCGTGGTTCAAATCCCGGCTATAGCATTGAATTTTTCAGTCTGACTCTATGTTTCCACAATTTAGCCTACACACGGCAAGTATGAAATAAAAATTAATTTCCAATATTTAAAGTTCTAACACAGCGCGTAGACACAAGCAATATTCGTTAGACAGACAAGCAGTGCCTTAATTCGACATTTATTTCACCTATTCACCGAATAGTTACTCATAATGAAATAGAACTACAGCATAAACAAGTTTTATAAAGCTATATGGTATGTATTTATGTAGGTAACGCTTGAGTTAGGACGTTTGGTAAGATGAGTATATATGAGCTATAATGTGAATTTTTAACTATTTGACGTTAACTGCCAGCTCTAAGTCCCTTTAATAGTCTTAAGGTGGGACCAAATTTCCATAAAAGGTAGGACACTTTTATTTCGTTTTTGGAGTGAAGTTTTATCCTTAATGTGATACATGTTTTATCGGTAGGCATAAGTAATTTTTATATATGCTAATATTCTGCCATTTATAGTGAAGTGTACACCACTCCAGATAAAAAAAGATTCGCAGCTGCTACAGGCTTTGAAGTACTGTGAGGAAAAAATTATTTTGTGTTGGCACAAGCTCCTACCAGGGAGCTTGTCATTTACTTAACCAATCATCTGACCTGGGAGTTTGTTTTCCTGAAATTATCGGTCCCAACGGTACACACACACTTCACAGGCTGACTGAGAGGAGCGTATGTCAATCACAAAGTTATTTCTTCTTCACCTCAGTGTGGCAAATTTTAGGGGAAGTTCAGCTTTGCAAACTGACACTACTGTTAGCTATGGCAGTTTCTGAACATTGGACATATGGTTTCTTTCTAGGAAATAAAATGCCTGAACACCCCCCCCCCCAAAATATTTTGAATAGCTTTCTCTAATAATAGTATTTTTTGGTATATGCCACATGATATTGCTCATAAACGTTGGAGGTTGCTGAGCTAAATTTCAGGATGATAAAAACAACCTCTCAGTGCCAAAATGAATCTACATTAGTATTAAAAGCAAGGCTGGATGTATTTAAAACGGCTGCTGACAAACGTTTATGAAAATATTGTATGATAACGAAATTAATGTTACCGTTCTTAATAAACAAAATTATTTTTAAATGAAAATATGTGAACTTAAACAGCATACATCTAAATCCTGTAAACATTCCCATAACATATTTTAAATCACTTCTTAACTAACAGGTCATTAATTTGGGACATTTAACATTGGAATCTCTCCTTAGAAATCACAGAAAAAGTAGACAAATGGGAAAACTGATGAATTAGAACCTTATCCAAGCAAGAGCAAAGCCTATGCACTTACCTGACTTTTCATAGGATCAGTGTTAATTTGGCACATGTACCACCCACGATCTTCTTCTTGCACGTTCTTTATGTGCAATTTCCACGTAGAATAGTCATTATGAGACACAGATACACGAGGATTGTGCGTAATCACATGGTCGTGTATCGCCTGGATCGCCTTTGTATCTGCTTTCACCCATCCCACCTGTAACAAGAGAATATACATGTCATAAGTAGATATAATCATTGTGCATTCTTAATCAAAGACATATTTTGACAGGAAAATACGAAATATGGTTGCTGAATTTGACAAAACACATCTGAACTTCCGGAAAAGCCCATAAATACTCCTTATATGTAAGCGCAACTTCAAAATGTATTTTAATCATAGTTTTCTTATTAAAATTTTGATGTGTTACATGCATAAGACGTTGCCCATTCACTCACTTTTGTTTATATGTATGTAGCCTCTGTGGACTTGTACTTCGAGGATTAGTTGTTTCACCTATTTTATTTTATTTGAAATAAACGTTGTAGACATATCCTCAGCGCACATTTTTCTATGGCTACAAGGGACCTAAATTTAAACAGATCGGTTAGATGATTAAAGGCTAGTCGACATGTACTAATTATTTACCTAGTATGCTAAATGCGCAATAATTAACGAATTTATATCTTTATTTTACACTTAGTATAGTTGCTTAAAGAACATTTTATTTAATTTAAATTTAATTTACCTTAACATTCTATTTGGGCAAGTGAACTTCTGAAAATACATGTTATTATACACACAGTGTAGAGATAAATGAGTAGAAAATTAAAAAAAAAATCCTTCTAATGGAGGCTTCACAAGCTATTTACAGAAAATTAAGAATTACATTTTATTTTTCAAGCAAATATACTAAATATTTGACATTTTAAATCAAAATCCAAAGAGTCATTCTTGAGAAAGTAAAAAATATGGGAAAAATTGCTGTCATTGATGATGTAGCAAATATTATTTGAAATAAATGCATTCAAAAGGATCTATTAGCATTATTTGTGCGACCATCTTGTCTGTTTCAAATTGTTTACTTGTTATTTAAAGGAATAAGAATTTCTCTTAATGTGGAGCACTTCACAAACTACTTCTTAAAACCTAAGGTAAGCATTTTATTTATAACATAATATGTTAAATGTTATATCCCTGTTATCAAAACAACTAGAGTCGTTGTTGAAGAACCAAAGGGTGGAGAGAACTGAAAAATCACTTATGTTAAAGTTAGTTTGGGGAGTGGATACTTTCATGAAAATCTTTTAAAGAGAAAGAGGCCTTCACGGCCGGAGTCAATATTACAGTTAATTATTTCTGGGCTGTTTTGCCGTGGTCTTTTGGTGCAAGGAGGTCCAAAAGTTTCGTCCACAACTGCCGTAGACATCTTCAGTGGCGCGGTCGAAGTTTACTTAACAGATGCTGCGAAACTGTCTCCGAGGAAACTTCGACGACAACACTGAAGATGTCTACCGCAGTTGTGGACGAAACTTTTGACGTTCTTACACCAACAGACCACCGCGAAACAACCCGGCTATATTTAATTGTAATAACCTTTTAAGGTTTCTCATTAGCTTAACATTTGCGGGGGAATATTCAGAGCTATAATTGTAAAGCCAGCATTGAGTTTTGAACTGGCCATAGGGCGAGGGACAGAGAGAGGCCGTCTCAAGAAGTCACGACAGTGCAGAGGGAAGGGTCCCTACATTTTATTTAAATGGAAACCTCCCTCGATAGGCCAGGACAACGGATATTCCCCTACTGTGGTTTGGAAGCGGTCCTAGCAGCCGGTTCTGAGATTGGCGAGCGACCTACCTGAGGAGGAAGTGGTTTACCCAGAGCATATCATTCTACCATTCACCGCCGAGACACTCGCAGTCACTTGTATCCTATCAGATGAGAGGTAATGTGAAATGATAATGGAGATGAAATGGGGGGACAGGAAATTCGGGGGATGTAATTAACTTACACAGCATTCACCTGGAGACCCGGGGAACCCCCCCAAAACCAATGGGTCAAGTGGGCCGGCCACGGAAATCGAGCCCGCGCCTCCCGAATGCGGGTCAAAGACGAAACCACCTGAGCCATCCCGCTAGGTATGCTGTTAAAATAATGTTTGTATGGATAAATATATATATATATATATATATATATATATATATATATATATATATATATATATATATATATATATATATATGTAATGATCATATCTTTTAAACAGTCATAATTTTTCGCACTAAAATTCGATCTTATTATATTCTGTTAGCTTAATTTGAAACAAATAGTAGTGTCGTTGTTGGTACTCCTGGTTCCCGCCTGTGAGAACCAGGTAAGTACGCACATGTTCAATGTCACCTACCGCTGCAATGGAGGTAACGTGCAGTTAAAGTTGATATTAGAGGAAGATCCGGTGTTTATTTAAAACATAATCACTGCTGATGAAACTTGGCTACATCATTTTGAGCCTGAGGTCAAACAGTAAAGCCCAATGTGCAATTCTCCTTCAACACCAGTCCCCAAAAAATGCAAAAGTGGTTCCTTCTGCTGGGAAAGTTATGGTCATCCAATTCTTTGATATTCATGGAATGCTTTATCAGCTTGTTGTACCTGCACACACTTCAGTAACTGGACAATACTACAGGGATGCCTTGAAAACATTGCAAGTTCTTATCAGGCGCAAAAGACCACATTTCCATGAATCAGGCTGGATGCTGCACTACGATAATGCGTGGCCGCATATTGCCAAAGTTGTTGCTGAATATCTTGTAAAAATCAACGTGAAGTTCATCCCTCACCCTCCCTATAGTTTGGATTTACCCTTATGTGGCTGTTTTCTCTTCCCTAACTTGAAGAAACGCCTTCGTGGGAGGCATTACCCATCATCAGAAGCTGTGGTGAGGGCTGCGGAGGCGATTTTGAAGGATGTCTCAAAAATGGTTTCCTGCATATCTTTGCACACTGACAGAAACGCTGGGACAAGTGCATCGCGTTCAGGGCAGACTATTTTGAGAAGGACCATCAAAATTATGAGGATGAGTAAAGGTACGCTGTCAAAAAAAAAAAAAAAAATAATAATAATGATCGTTCTTTATGGAACAGCCCTCGTCTATATATTTTGTTGTTCGCAGTACTTCTCGAATGCTGATCTCTCTCAATGCACCAACTAGGGATTACACAATATTAAATTGGCGGGCGAGAAATATGAACAAATTTCATCAAACAGTTTAAATGATCGTATTTCTTACGCCCATTATTCCTTTCTTCGTTTTGCGCTCGAAAGGAAGTCCAGGAAGAGACGATATAGACATGATATGTACCACTGCAACGGAATGTTGTGCAAAAGCAAATGGTTCATTAGTAAAACGTTGGTCATAACCGTGGCACCACAATTCTCACACCAGCAACACAAAACCAACATTGAAGGGAGTGAGAGTATATTATCATTAGTCATGTTAATTTGCAGTGCGATAATCGGACGAACTGACTTCAGTTGAACTTGTGAAACCGACAAATGAAGCGCAGTGATAGGACGCTCTTGTTTCCATCATGACCGCAAAGCAGACCGCTGTGCGATGAACCCTAGACCACATCAAAGGATGACGGTTCTGGATTTAAGTGCGGTATCAACAACCGAACAGCCACGGCAGATGCGAGGGATTTGTATAATTTTATCCACTACTGCATGCACCATTGATGTAATGCTTTCTGTTGCAGTGTGTTTGTGAAGAACGAAGGAATTTAAATTCATAACATGGACCTCATACCTATATCAAAGTACCGATAATGTAATCCTACCATTATAACGTGTTTAATACAGTACATAATTGGCTCATTATGGAACGCGTGCCAGTAATAGCAATGAAGTACTTCCCTTAACAATAGCATTAGGTCAAATATTCCAATCGCGTGCCTTAGGAGAGAATATGAAACCATTTTGTAATTTTATTTTCTTTCAGCAACAAAGATGCAAAAGTGTCTGTCATTACTAAATATAGAATGTTTAAGATCATAAATTATAATGTATCCATATAGTAGGTTACATCTCATACAGAAGGCGTGCAAATGTGTTTTCGGTTCAACACACCAGGTATAAGTCGCGCAATAGATCCAGAAAACTGACCTTCAATCATAGAACAGTCAGAGAGCCCAGGTCTAAGCACTTTCTCTTCTGTCTTCTTCCAACTCCTGTACTCCGTGAACTTATCACTCCTGTTACTTGATACAATATGTCGAATGAATTGCCTGCCACCCCCAACCCTACCTAGTACAGTTGACTGCAGGATATTGTGAGTTATATCCATATTGACTTCTCATAAGACATAAATACTGAAAATTACGTTAAATTGTTACGCAAAATGTTAATTGCAAATTTACACTTTAGCTCCGTGCGGACAACGTCAAACTCTTTAAGAACATATATGCTTTGTTGGTTACAAAATCATAATGTACCGTTTGATGAAAACAGTACCAAAACAAAATTGTATGATTTAATTCTAGCCAATAAGCTGACTCAGAGAAACATTTTGGCTGACCAAATACAGCCAGAAATTAGCCATGAAACCTTAAGGCTACCTCTGTAACATCCGAATCTGAATCCTATACAATTAATATGAATGGATGCCAAACAATAGTTTGCTTGAAGAAATGTAACCCTTAAAATGAAAGACGAAATGTTGTGCCGCCAATGCTTTGAACAAGTTGGACAAATGGAATGGGAAATGTAATGCTCTCATGTGAATGAAATAAAACAGAAATGTTAGGGAAAATATGCACCTACAGAACAAAAAGTTGAAAGAGGTATAATCGAAGACAATGAGATGGAAACAGTGATGTGGCAGGCATTAATAATGACCCAACAAACAAATATATTTTAGGCATATAAGAATTAAAATATGATAAAAGGTTAAATTGTTTTAATTCATTGTTAAGTTCTAGGTGAAAAGCCTTTATGGAACGTACCTTCCCTGAATAGCGATATATGAAATAAACAATCCAGTGGTACTTGAGAGGGTGAAGTTATAGCACTGAGATATCGCTGTCATTGAAGGCCAGGGAAATAAGGCAAGAGATGCACATCAAAATTTTCATTTAAATATTTAAGTGTTCAAGAGCATTGCGCGGCTTATATAAGTACTGCATGGTAAAAGGTGGAGGTGTATTAGAAAATATGCGAACAACGAAGATGTTTACTGAGCCTATCGCATATACGATAGGCTCCTCGTACACGGGGAGTCCAGTGTATGTACTGTGCGTCCAACACAAGAAGGCAAGGCAGAGGAATGTGTAAGTAATCACTTTTGCGTGGTTATGCTCGCCTTCCGGGTATGATAAGCATGCTGTTACACAACTATCAGTGTAGTTATTGAACTGAGCATTAGATCTGGCGGCATAGGTGTGTCATATGCACTCCTATACACTCACTTCATAGTAAACAGATCCACTAACAGAGCAGATAAACAGTTCAAATTCCTCCCCCTCTTCATGCACCGCTTGCCTTCTTGTGGTGAGCAGAGAATATATTCTGTTCAAATCACTAAACAGAATTAGTTAACCTTTCATATATGACACACAGCTCCCAAGTGTGCCCTTTGTGTTTCGTCACAATTTAATAATATTCCACTCTTCTATTAAACAAGATAAGAAACGAATGCAGCGCCTGTCACTGATCCTCAACGCTCTGATATATAGTAATATAATGCAAGGAAAGAAACTAACATTTTACTGCGAACGTACGCCGACACACTCACTATTTGAGCTGACTTAGGAATTATGTCACAATTTATAAGGTCAAGACTGTATAAAAATTGGACATCATAAAAATTATCACAGAACAGAAAGAACGCTACAGATATACACTCGTGCCGTAGCAATCAAGATCACCTACTGTTTGCATAAGTTAATATTAAAATGAAAATGATTAAGATTTATGCAAAAATACAAGGGAGGTAAACATAATGTGAGTGTTCAAGGGTACATTTTCAAATCCTTTGAGAACAGAACAAGATTTTTCTTTGATTTTCACTATGGAGAGTGAGAGCAAACGGCATGATAAAAGGGCAGTCAAATATTGATGCAGAATAAAGATATTGGAGAAAAATGAATTACTGAAACAAAACAGGTTGTACAAGAAACAGTAGGGTATAACAAATTTGGAAGTGCACGAAGACAGTATAAAATATTACGAATGGGGAAACATGACCAGAAAGGAACAATAAAAGTAAAGGGTTCATTAAGGAAATTAGAAACAAGGGAGAAGGATATTGAAAAGCAAGAAACTGAATCATTTTCAAATAAACAAGGTCATTGTTTGTATAAGGGGAATTCAAAAAGAAACGAGCTGGAGTCTGCTATGCGCAAACCGGTGACAGGGTGGTAATATCGTGACGTGTGTAACGAAGTGTTGTTCCGACCAGAGCGTGGAAGTTCACAGCCCATCACTATAGGGCACGCATGCACGTCATGTGATTATACAAAGCTAGCAGTAACGTGTATCAATCGCCGAACCCTGCGAGTAGCATTCCAAAAAGTGAAATGAAGATGTCAAAAGAAGAGAAAAGAGGTGATGTTCGTTTCCTGACATCGGAAGGAGTAGAGTGAAAGGACAGTCTTCGACGAATGTTTAAAGTGTACGCGGATACTGCATGCCCCTTGCAAGGGTCAAGGCGTGGCACAAGCGCTTCAGGGGAGGCTGAGTCGTTAGCCGATGATGCACTGTCTGGAGCACCACACTGCATTACCGATAACATCGTCCAGCTGGTTGATACACTCATTACCCAGGATCGCCGTGTTATAGTGAAAGCCATAGCCGCCGACGTCGGATTGAGCGCCGGAAATGTTCACAGCATCATGGAACGACTGCTCTTGCGCAACGTGTGTGCCCAGTGGGTGCCACACAGTCTTCAACCACACCAGGAAGCATGTCAAATGGCCCACTGTCTTGGTCATGTGCAGTGCCATACCAGGGAAGGGAATGAGCTCCTGACACGAGTGGTGGCAGGAAATGAGTCATGGTGTCATCACTTCGAAACAGAATCAAAACAACAAAGTCTCCAGTGGAAGCATCCAGGGTCACCACCACAAAAAAAAAAAGCCAAGGCCATCCACACAAATGCAGGAAAGCTCATGCTGATTTTCTTTGACCAAAATGGCCCCATTCTGATACACTTCCTGCAGCTCGGGAGAGCAGTGGATGCTCAGCATTACTTGCAATCCTTGACCAACCTTTGCTAAACGATCAAATCAAAACGACAATGCAGTCTCACACATGGGGTCATTCTGCTCCACGACAGTGCAAAGCTTCATGCGACCAACACAGCTGGGGCACTCCTGCAGAAATTCAAATAGGAGATCCTCGGCCACCCTCCATGGAGTCCAGACCACTCTTCCTAAGATTACGTCATTTTGATCGCCTTAAAATCCTCTGAGGGGCAAAAGATTCAGCAAAAGATCCAACTCGGACGACGATGACTAGCTTTAGTTGCGAAACTGGCTCACATCACAGCCCCGGGACTTTTACGAAACAGCCATTCACCGCCTTGTGTCACAGTGGGACAAGTGTTTCAACAGCCAGGGCTGATACTTCTACCATACGTGCTGGTTTCTGTAATTATGTCTCCAGCTCGTTTCATTTTAAACACGCCTTATATTATAGATATTTAAAGAATGAAATGCGGAAAAATACAACGACGTATGCAACAAAAAAAAGTTAGAATACAGCATGCATGGATGTTGCTATTGCGTAATGAATTTAAATGGCCAAAGGGGAGATCTAGGGAGAAAAGACATTAGATAGGACTATAATTGAAGTTATTTTATGGAATGTGATGTTACCGTACGATGTTGATTAAAATATGTGCCCAAAAGATGTGGACCCCATTAAAGCGCGCAATTTATTTAAAATACTAGGTATTGCATCAGATATGTCCGTTGTGATTGGTTTGAGATTTTCAATATTTGTTATTACTTAAAATGGTGTTACTTGTCACATGTTCCTCGCAACGTCAGAGTACAGGTAAGGGATTTGTGGCCTAGTATATAACGACCCGCTTTTAAACATTTGACTACCGCTAAGGTCTCCATTTTCTTTGTAGCTACAACCAAATTTATAACAACACACTTTTACCCCGACTAACATTAGATACTGAATAATTGGGTTGTACTTCCGGTATTGGCTTAGGACTGGGTTACCTAGTCCCAGTTATACTCAGCCGTTAGGGTCTTGAGGGGCAAATAGAAGCTACTTTGTTGTGAAGTAGCGAGGGTCGTGGAAGCGTAAATAGCCGGCAGGTATTAGAGCACCGACCACCTTCCATCCTCCAGTACTACACCCCAATCATGACGACTGTATTCGGCAGAGGTGAGGGATAGGATTAGGATTCGGATTTCATTATGGAGAGGATTCGGTACGTTAGACACCATGCTGGACCCATTGTTCCTATGCCCCCAAGTGGGGCACCCTAGGGAGGAAGGATGAGGCAAAGGAGACAGAGGGCGGCTGAGCCACGACAGTACAAAGGGTAGGATCCCTACAGTTTACTTGGATAGAGACTTCCCCCGACAGGCCAGGACAACGGACACGCTCCCCTACTGCGGAACGGCGACGAGCTCAGCAGCCAAGCCCCAAAGATCCCAGGTAGGCGATCCGGCTCCGGTCCCCGGCTGGCGGTCCAGAAATGGTCCCAGCAGAGGAAAGAGACCAGCAACTGACCTACCAGAGGAGGAAGTAGTGTACCTCAGAGCATATCATCCTGAGCATATCACCGCCGAGACACCCGCCGACACTTCTTACCCTGAAAGAGACCACCAGATGAGAGATGATATGAAATGATAATGAAGATGATACGGAGGGACAGGAAATTTGGTGGATGTAATTAACTCTCCTAATATTCACCTAGCGACCCGGGAAAACTCCTGAAAAGCCCATGGGTCAGGTGGGTCTGCCGCGGGAATCGAACCCGGGCCTCCCGAATGCTAGCTACACACGAAATCGCCTGAACCATGCCGGTCGGTTACGAGAAGGATGCAGAAGCAACGAATGTTACGCGGGATTATTTTTAAGAGTAATAGAAGTTGTATAAAAACAATGGTTAACGTGCAGAAAAGATGTGTGAGTGTAGCACATTGTTTTTACAGTAATGTGCAAGGAACAATAATCTGAGAAATGTGCTATGTTTAAGTAAAAATATTGGTGATCTTAAAGATACGAGAACACTTTTAAAACTAAATTTATACCGACAAATGCATATTTATCCCAGATATATTTGCATATAAATATATGAAATTCCTAAACATTATCATTTATAAGGAACCTCGGAATCCGGTCCCTGAAAGACAGAATACATTGAGCTCAAGCAAATATGCAGCTGAGCATAGGAAAACATGTTTTTATCTTCTGCTCGTTTCAAGATATAGCATTGTAAAACCAGAAGAGCAAATGATACTCGTCTTTCAAATCCACACTCGTAAAATGCAATACGTGATGTTAGGGAAACGAAATTCTGATCACTCATGTGTTGGGACTAACGACCTCATTGCTGCCAAAATACAACAAAGGCGAACTTGTTCCTCAAGACTGCAGTTTACATTTTGTGTTGCCATTCACTATGCATGTAATATATTACAAAGAGAGCGCGGGGAAGACAATGCGGCATTCCTGTCACATATAGGCGCTAGAAACGCCAAGTGCAAATAAAAACCTCCAGGGAAACGCAAAGACATAGGATGGAAATGTTGGCAGAGAAAGAAAACAAGAGGGTGTGTTGGGGGTGGGGTGAAGCCAAACACTATTCACCTGCTTCTATGTAGTTATATACAAACAATCCAGAATGTTTCACATTCTGTGCAGGAGATGGCGTTAGTGATAGCAAGTTCCGGGGCTGGTTGCGTGACAGATTACGCTGAAGGCTTTGTCGGTGTGGTGAACAGCGTTGCCAACTTAGCTTAACTGCTTTATGCCTTATGGCTGGAAACGAAATTAAACTGACCAGCTACAAGTTAAAACTAGAATTATTCTGTAGCTGTTGTAGCGTACACTATTACTTCTGTACTATGTATCGTACAGCAAGTAGGAAAGGTTTACTGTTCCACCGATTGGATTGGATTGATTTGGATTAAGCTACGGAGGGATTCGGCACCGAAACCTGTGGTTTAATGTACCAAGTGGAGCATCTTCGGTAAGAAGGATGAGGTGAGAGGAGACAGGCGGCCGTCTCAACGAGCAAGGAGCCGTGCTAAGAGACCGGCGACCACTCTACCGGAGGGGGAAGGTTTACTCAGTCAGAGCATATGATCTTGCCATGCATCGCCGAGACAATTCTACCCTGAAGTGGAGGGATGATGTGAACTGATAATGAAGATGAAATGGTGGGGCAGGAACTTCTCCAGACGACGCTGGAAAATCCCCGAAAAAACCCATGCATCAAGTAGGTCTGCCATGGGATTCGAACCTGGGCCTCCCACTGGACTGACCACAGACGAAATCGCCTAAGCCAACCCGCTAGGTTCTATTTCACCAAAAATTTGGATGTCAAGCCTACAAGAATATACGTTTTGAGGCCCAGTGAACTAAAGTAAAGACATCTAAAAAAAGTAGATTTTACGTCCACCCATATATATATCTTTGATGATCACATCTCAAAACTAAGAAGTTTGTTACAAATCAACCTTGGTATTTTATGTTTTGCCAGCTTGTGTGACACGCAGGTTTATATGAAACGTTTTCTTTAAGTTTTGATTTTTTCAAAACAAGTTGTAGCTATTCAAATTAAAGTAACATGTTTAAGACTTTTTCGTGACATATAGATAAAATGTACATTTCAGTTTTCTTGAATTAGCTTCTGAAATTTTCTTCATTCTGGGAGAGGAAGAGACAAAACACCCATAGTGTAATAGCCTAAAGTGGGCCTGAGCCTACCAACCCTACTGCCGGCCTCACGTCCACATATGTAAGGCAGATGTGGGCGTTCATCCAGCAGATACGGGGAAGAGATCTCGGCACTCCCAGAACTAAAGTTGGCTTTCTAGACCAGAATTCGCCACCTACCGCAGCTCCTCAATTTACCTAACGCTGCTGAGTATGCACCGGTCCTGTACCTGGAACTTAAAATCCACATCCCACAAGTGTGGGATCAAGGAAATTTGACGCAAGATACCAAAGCTTGACAAGAAGAGACAACAGATAGACAAAATGTTTCTATACAAAAATGTAGATCTCCTTTAAGCTGACAACTGTTATCAAATACATATTTTGGTTATATAACTTGGTTATTCCTTTTTATGCGCTGACAATGCAAACTAAAGAAATCGTAAAGGCACATAGCGTCCTTTTAAAAGATCTGACCCTCGCTTAAGCCCACTGCATACTCTTATTCCCATTGCACCCATAAGAAGCTGTGTATATAAAGCCCTTTCTATATATCTATATTGATGAACAAGAGTTACAAGAAGAAGTACTTTTATGGATGTATGGTAGAGGAGTGAATGGAGAAAATGAGTGTGCACATCAGCTTATTTTAGTAGTAAGTTTGCGAATTTTCAAATTGGAGCTGCATGTATGCCTCTTTTCGTAATACTTAGTGGTTAGTCATTACATTAAAATTGCTTAATATATATAGTTCATTAAAGAAACTGGTTATTAGGAAATAACATTTGGAAACAAAATATTTAAGGCCCAGTTTGCCATACTTCCTCGGCATTTAGTACTTATGAGGACCCTGGAAAAATTCCCAGTCAGAAAGAACCGTTCTGACAAGATCTATCCATTGGTCCTTGCCTTAACATCATTATGACTTTCAAAATTAAAAGCATTCTTACTCATATTTACACATTATTTGTATACGAGAAAACGCCATATTTTTTGCTGATTGATTATAAAAACAGAAGTTCCTCTTTTATTTCCATCTCACCATCAATCCAGAAACGTGGATTCAGTCACTTGTATGAATTTAAATGCCTAAATTTCCTTACAGACATTAACTTTTCTCCATCTTCAGTGAAAGTACTTTTTAATATTTTGAAGAAAATGGATTTCCTGCCATAAAGATTCCCATACTCACCTTCTTACAAAACACAGCATCTGAAGTTTATGACGAAAAAACCTCAGCATCATGACAACTGGATAAATACAAGCTCCCAAATCCCTATGTCATATATAACACCTCACCTAGGTGGAAGTCTGAGAACATCTAAGAGAGTATTCTTAAAAGAGCATATTTTGTGTATACATTTCGTGTTGATAAACATATATCAGAAAAATATAACATATATAACAGAAAAATAACTATTTGATCTAAATTCTGTGTTTTAATTTTTAAGTAATCTCCTGTGGCTTACTTGTTATTCAGTGGTGCATAAAATGCACTTATCAAGAATCATTATTGCTGCATTTATATTTCTTATGATCCCATAAGAAAAAATAACTTCTAACTGAAGGAACTATATCCAATATCTTCTGATTGAAGGAAATTAAAGAAATACAGTTCATCAGTTCTAAATATATGGTACTTGAATTAAAATTGGTTGAAATGTATTGAGAAAAAGTTAGTTTAACATTGGCCTTATTCGAAAGCTGCTGTAATTAAATCACTTTGGTATTTGTAGGATCTGAATTATGCTGCTGACATTGGACTGGGTGGCTCTACGGATTTAAGAGTTCCAGGTATGATTCTAGTTCTATACGCAACTCTTAACATAGTTTTCTCTTCATTGTTTTCCGGAAAGTTAGATGAATACTGAAATGGTTTCCTTTATATCACGTATTTGCTGTCCAGCATTTCCTGTTGTAGAACCATTCGACACCATTGGTGTCTTGCGGGAGAACTGTAGAAATTATGATTCAGAAAGACTTTTGGCTCGCCTTTGATGGCCAGCTCGAGTCATATCTTAAAACTTGCCACTTTCGTGGGACAGAGGATTTAGGCGATGCTGACTGGCTTCAGGATTCGCTCCATATGCAATCGCTAGTGACCCCGAAATTTGCTAGCACAAATCTCGCCCGGAACTGGTTATACCTTCCTGCTAATGATCACATTGGCTGTAAGATGAGCCTCTGTGATGGTTACAGTGCGAGGGGGGTGTCGTAAAATGTTTCAGTGTCATCATTGATCTCTCGGGACATAATGTTGGTAGTTTCAGTGATTTGAGTCCTTTTCTTTTTTTACAGTGAGGGCCAGAAGTGCCTGAGGTGTAAGATGGAGAAAAATTATGTGATCAAGTGCTCAAGTGTGATCGAGTTCCTGCATTTAAAGGGCAAAACTACCCGGAAAATCCACGATCAAATGGCGGCTGTTTATGGAAATGATTGCCCATCATATGATACTATTGTGAGGTGAAAAAGGAATTTTCAAACTGGTCACATGTCCCTGACATATAATCCAAGAGCTGGTAGACCGTCAATGACAGACGATGATGTCACAGTTAAGAAAGTGGAGTGTTTAATACTAGAAGACAGACGAGCAACCATCCAAATGATCATGAATGAGACACATCTCAGTTATAGTAGTGTGCGGAAAATTATTCATAACGAACTGCACTTGTCTAAGGTGTCTAAACGGTGGGTTCCACGTTTGCTAAACCCAAACATGGCGTAACCTTCCCAGACAGATGTTGATGCTGTTGGAACAGGATGAAGATAAACTTTTTGATGGTGTAGTAACTATGGATGAATTCTGTATCTATCAATATGATCCAGAGACTAAAACCGTGTGCATGGATTGGAAAAATGCAAATTCCCCTCTCTCAAAAGGGCAAAGGTGTAAAAGTCAGCTGGGAAGATCATGCTTTCATTTTTCTGGAAGCCATCCTTACAGATTATTTGCCAAGGGTCAAACCATCACCGGAAGATACTACTGTAATCTTGTGGACAAGTTACGAGCAGCTCTGATTAAGAAACGACGTGATATGCTTTCCAAAGTTGTTAGTCTTCTGGCACAGTGTGCCCAGTAGGTTGTGCAAGTTTACCCGTTGCACGCCCGAATAGTCTACCGTGCACTCCGTAGCTTTCAGAGCAGTGGCAGAATGCCGATCTTGCAATTTATATGCGCAATTGACTGTATAACAATAATAATCGAATTGCAATATGAAGGATATAATTGTTATATAAATTGTTTTGTTTCTTTCAGTATCATTCAACTATGTACCTTTATTTTAATAAAAAAACAAATGAATAATAAATTGATAGTTTAAATAAAATGAAAAAGATCGACAATCTACTTACAATACAGCAGTATTAAATAACAGCTCGAAGAAAAGCAATAAGCACAACATATTACTCAGAAGTGGAACCTAGTTTTCTAGATTTTTGTTGTCTCTTTTGACACACTACTTTTTCAAAATTAGGCATCAATTTTTGTGCAGCAGCCAGTCTAAGTTGACATTTTAAGTTCTGTTCCGACAATTGAATTCTGGAGCGGTTTTGTTTAATTTCATTAGCGAAAAAAGTTGTTCGCATAAATATGTGGATCCGAACATACACTGAATGCGAGCGGCATTTCTATGTAGTTAAGGAAATGTCTTTCTTGGAAAATGTGAATGGAAATCACACAAACTAATTATATTTTGGAATTTATTTTTCATTTGACGATTGAATTGCAAATCGGTAAGTTCAAGTTGCAATTCAGATGGAACATTATCAATATTTGTGGAGCAAGGCTCAGCAAATATTTGGAAAATTGGCTCTTATTACACTACGTCTTGATACCTTTTCTGAAATTCTTGGTTCAACTCTCTTAATATTTGAAATATTCTTGCAGGTCCATAACCTGAACAAACTACTGAACTGTTGAGTGCTTTGGGAAATGTACCAAGTTCTTTGGGGTTAACTGGCTTTGACATAAGAATAGTTTCATGTTGAATGCTCTGATACTATCTCTTTCTATAAAAACGAAACACTCTTCCCATGAAGGCATAAATGTAGGAGTAGATGTCCTACGTGTCACATAACATTCTGCAACCGACATTATGTTTGCGAAAACAAACCGCAAGAGACGAGACAACACTGCTGTTCAATTCCACGTCTTGTCTGAAACTGGAGTCGCACGGCACTCGTGGCAGTGCACAGCGCTACGTCATTTGCTCTAGCACAAATCGCTGCCTTATAGCATCCACCTTATTCGCCCGATCTTACATCAAGTGACTTTTACTTGTTCCCGGAAATGAAGAATACGTTGCGTGGTCTCCGATTTGACAACAAAATGACCATGAAGAAGTGGAAGAGTGATTAAAAGCAATTTCTACAGACTTCTACAATCAAGGTATCCGTAAGTTCAAGAAACGCTGGGAAAATTTATAGATCTGGACTACGTCGAGAAGAACTAACAAGCACATATCAACACAAACTCATTTTTAAAGGGAAAGAATTAAAACTTTACGACACCCCGTCGTACATATGCCACATGTGCAGGCACACGTGAATGTTTCTCAAATGTGTTTTAATAAAAAAAAAAGTTGTTTCAGTAGAATATTGATATTGAAATGTTAAAGTTATATAATTCTGACAGCACTTTCTCTTACTATGTAATAAGATGACGTGGAAAGTAAAAAATAAATTTACATTTTAAGAAACAAGCTATATCATTAATACACGTAACGGAGTCAACGGAAATCCAATTATCGCACGTAGTGTAACTTCTTTACAATGATCTGGACATTTGTGAGGAAAAAAATATTTCTTAAGCACTCTAACTAATAATATAAGGAATCTCCATATTTCAATTTTCACTAGCCTGATTTGCCCATCAACTAGTCATCCGAATGTGGATCTGTTTAGACTGCGCTTTGTGTTTGAGAGTTACTCTTTTATGATCCCTTTAGAATAAATGACACATGACTGTTACGCTTTAGTCCCCACTTCATTTTATCCTTACGTTTATTTGGATTAGGATGTTAAACTTTCCTGACACCAAACACATAATTATGTTAAAATACGAGAATCATATATATATATATATATATATATATATATATACAGGATATACTTTAAAACCTTAGGATGATAAAACTTAAACAACAAGGTCTGTAATTAAGTAGAGCCAACTGAAAAATTCAAGCCATGGCCGGGATTTGAACCACGGATCTACTGGTTTCCGTCCAGTTGCTCTACCCCTTGAGCTGCCATGGTCAACGTGCCTTCCTGACATTAAATTCTCCAATTGACTCGTTATATTTCCCGGTAGACCACTTAGGGTTCTCATATTTGAGACAACCACTTGTGGCGACTTACTATTGTAAGTACTTAATTACCAGGATTTTGATCGCTGATTATTTTTAATGTAAGTTTATATCGAGGAATTAATCCTTAAAGAATTAATCCCTTTAAATATATTACTCCGGTATATGGGTGATTTTTAATTAATTAGAGCCAACTGAAAAATTCAATGCCAATAGTAAGTCGCCACAAGTGGTTTTCTCATATATGAGAACTCTAAGTGGTCTACTGGGAAATATAATGAGTCAATTGGATAATTTAATGTCAGGAAGGCACGTTGACAATGGTAGCTCAAGGATTAGAGCAACTGGATGGAAACCAGTAGATCCGTGGTTCAAATCCCGCCAATGGCATTGAATTTTTCAGTTGGCTCTAATTAATTAAAAATCACCCATATACCGGAGTAATGTATTTAAAAGGATTAATTCTTTAAGGATTAATTCCTCAATATAAATTTACAACAAGGTCTGTATTTAACTGGTTTTGTTTTTAGAGTTATGTGTTCACGTACATACACACACAAAAACACATCCAAATGCACCTTTCTCTAAGAATATAATTTTGTATCATGGGGTCTTGAAACGTGTAATACCGATGAAACATTAGTATCGATTGGGCTTAATGAAATCATTTCTCTGCCATAGGTAAGTAATGGGTAAGGTAATATAACAAACAACAAACAATTACTTTTATAATCCACGTTTTCTGTAAAAGCCATTATCACCTTCCTCCAGTTCAGTGATCTTAATTTAGGAATCTGAAACGACTTAGGTTTTCAGTATATTAGAATCTAAAGTCACTATAAATAAAGTTAATAATTTCATGTAACTTTTAATACAGTCCAAGTTGAAAAACCGCAGACTCATGGCCTTGCGTGTTACTTGAATATCAAGTTGGTAACCCTGGCGCTGTGAAGTAAAATGTTTGCAAGTTACAATCAGATTTGTCACCCCCAGAGCGTGGTCCTTCTTCCAAATCCAAAGAAAGAGATGGACGGATGACTGGCACCATGAGGAGAATGAGTCGTGAAGGCTAAAATGAGAAAGGAATGAAAAAGAATATTGAATTTCTCTCCATCTCTTTCTCCATCAATACATTTCTTCTTATTTTTCTTCTAGTACATTTTTTTCCTGCGCCTTTCTTTGTTCTTTCGTTCCAGGAACGTGCTTCACAAATTTGATTGGTTGCCAAGCAAAGGAAGGCCTGAAGGAAGATGGAAATGGGTACGAGGGAAACAGGTGAAGCGTATGTATGCGATAAGGTTGTTTGGGGGTCCGTATAATGCTCGCTATGGCTTGATACCCCACTTGTCTACCTTCCTGTTGGTAGCCCTGTAGTGTGATCTTCCTCCGCTATGGTAGCGTAACCATATTTTTGCTGCCCCCTCCCCACATTGTTCTTTCCATTGGTTTTGCATTAGTTCGCTTCGACCGGTTATTTACTGTCCCACAGTTTACGATCAGTTGTCTTTTTCTGAAAAATATTCATTTCGCTATTTTTCTGTACTTTTATGCCTTAAAATAAAATAGTAGAAAAGGAACTGAAATTTATGTAGCCAGCAAGCAATTTATCCCAAGAAAAATTCAGAATTTCAACGAAGAATAGAGCACACGAAAAAAGGCATGTACATTATTACGAATTTTTTAAATTGTAAATAAAAATAAATTATCTCCATCAAAGATAAATTTTAAAACAGCAAACTATCAAATCTATAGAAATCCTGAAATGAAAATTCAAATACAAACACAAGCTTCAATTTTTGTAGAATCAATTGTCGTTTCAACACAAAGTATTGTTCCCCTTGCGATCTAGCTGTAGTAGATAGAAGATTTATGTATTTATTTAGAATTGTAAATACACATTTCATCGGATCGATATTTACCCAAATATAACTTTTGAGTGCCATTCAATTAAAACATTGTTTTCAGAAAAATAACGTCTTTGTATGCTTCATGTGCACAGTTTAAATAAAAAATACGAAATTTAATTGAATCATGGTTATGTTATGATATTTAGACATGTTTAAGTAAACCAAAAGAAGATTAATAAGGATGGTTCCTCATCCCAAATACATATAGTTGTGTTTTAATACTTCTAAAAGTTAAGCTAAAACCTTGAATTAAAATGTCACCACTTTATGACACCCTTATAGCCAATGATTTTCATTCATACTTCTGAAGCTCTCCTTATTCCTCCAGAGAATGAAACATACATTCTGGAATGCTGTTGTTGCACACATAGTTTTGATAGTGTGACAATATTATTATAACGATTTAGTTGTAACGAGGGTGGGTAAAAAGGTAATGCCTCCTATTTTTTCTCCTTTAATTGCCAAGAAAATTGAATACAATTACATAGCTTGAAAACTATAACATTGACGATTAATTTTTCACTATTCAATACAATCTCCGTCCTTTTCCACAGTTTTGGTCCACCTTTTAACTAGGGCATGTATTCCAGTGTGGTCTTGCTTCCTAAGCCATTCACGCACGGACGTTTTCACAGCCCCCTTATCTTCAAAATGAATCCCACGATGAGCTTCCTTTAGTGGTCCAAACAGATGGAAGTCTGATAGTGCCAGGTCAAGGCTGTATGTTGGGTGAGGTAAGACTTGCCATCCCAATTTCTCAATTTCTGCAGTGGTGCAACGGCTGATGTGTGGTCTATCATTGTCATACAAAACAAGAACATCCGCCATATTTTTTATTGGGCGAACTCGGCGAAGATGTACTTTCAGATTTTTGAGAGTTCTGATGTATTGGACAGAATTTATTGTGCATCCCTGCTCCAAAAAATCAATCATAAGCACACCCTCTGCACCCCAAAACACTGTCGCCGTAACTTTGTCTACCGAACGCTGAGTTTTGAACTCTTTTTTCTTCAGTGACGTTGTGTGATGCCATTCCATTGACTGCCTCTTTGATTCAGCTTCAAAAAAATGAACCCAGAAACTCCTCTCTCTCCAAATTTAAGCGCTTCAAGTGTTCGGAGGCTATTGTCTTACTTGTTTCTTTGTTTCAGGCGATTAAAATTCTTCATACACAATGTGAACAAACTTTTGAGTAACCCAGTTGTTGAATAATTGTCATCACACTGCCTTTACTGAGGGAGGTAATGCGACACAATTCACCTGTTGCTACCCGGCGATCACCATGAAGACATCATCGACTCGGTGAATGTTGCATGGAGTCACTGCAGTCACGTGCCTGCCGCTTCGCTTTTCATCTGCCAATGGTCTTTGCCCTTCAGCTTCGTAACAGCGACCAACCCATCGTCTAACAGTGCTGACATCCACCGTTGCATCACCAAACACATTTTTTAGCCTTTCATGAATGCGAATTGGCGTTTCACCTTCCTCAGTCAAAAATTCAATCACAGAACGCTGTCTAAAACGGATGTCGATGTCAGCCGTTTTGCAAGAGGATGCAGTGCTGCCACCTGTTTACTTAGGAAGTTACTACTGCAGGGGTTTGCAGAAGGTTTGAGGAATTGCGCCAAATTCAAGTTTTCACATAACGTATTTATTTAAGGGAAAAAAATAGGAGGCATTACATTTTGACCCACCCTCGTATAGCATAACATTATTATGTTATTATCAATAGCATTACCAATATTTTAGCCATTAAACCACCAAGACCTCTTAGCATTTTTTTTTCCAGTTTCTAAAGGGCACCTTTAACGCAAAAGCCTACACCTAATATTTAGTGACAGTTATAACATTGCATAACTTTATGCGCATTTATGATTTCCTATAACTGCAATAATTCTTCAAGCAGAAAAGTAATAAAAATACATCTTTCAAAACTAAATATATCCAGAATATTTACTACTTCAAAGTATTATTAGAGCATTCGAAATTACTGATCCAGGAGCGGGCGACATAGCAAATATCCCCTATTTTGTGAAATAGTATACATAATGTAATATAAGCATATGAAGGAAGTAATTCACGGCACAACAACACAAATCGATCATTACCTGTTAGCCTGACTGCTGTTCTAACGCACATATACTCAAGGCAGAAGTGGATGATCATCCAAATGATACGGTCTGAATCTCAACTCTCCAGCCGCAAGGTTGGTATTCTTTGACCGAGATTTGCTACCTATCGCAGCTCCTCTAATTATATACGGTACTGAGTGGTCACTGGTCCTATACCCGACACTCAAATCGGTACCCCCATAGTGAGATCCAATCTGGGTGCTATTGGCCGCAGGGAACCAGAGAACAACGCTCCAGCCCACTAAATCACAGAGTTAGACGAAAATTAAATATGAATTTATTAATTAATGATATCCATACCTATATATGTCTCTTAAGGTAGACCTTAGATCTAATTTCCTTATTTCGTGTTTTAACTATATTCTACAGTTAATGATAATTACCTATTTTAAATTTGATTATTTTAACGGCATCTTTTTTATTGTCTCTTTTTATTTTTTCTCTATTTTTATGCCTCATTTAAGGCCACTATTAGTGATATGCACTTATTTATTACTTGGTTAACTTTGGGTTTATGTTAAGTCTTCATTGTTGACATTAAATTCCAACATACATTTTTGCTCTCGTTCATATTTCCATGACCTCAGGGACAGCCAGAATTCCTGTCTAAAGAAGAATTCGCATTCTGCACATGGGAATCGCAACCGAGAAAATGAAATGTGTAGTGTTTAACGCCCGCTTTTACTACATACGGCACCACAGGCGGTGACACTGATGATGCATGAGATGAAGATGGAGCACCGGTGGAATGAGATGATGGGGGAAACCGGCGGTCCCGGAGAAAACCCGCCCCAACGCCGTGTTGTCTACCACAAATCTCACTTTGCGGTCGCCTGGGATCGAAACCGGGCCGCCTTGGTGAGAGCCAAGCGGTCTAACCACTGAGCCACGGCGTGGCCATCGCAACCGAGACCTCTGGATTCAGAAGCATGATATCTTCCAGACCACAGAGGTTTTTTTTTTTTTTTTTTTTTTTTGGTCCATTTATAACTACTGTGGTCATATCGGCGATCGTTCTCCTTTGGAACATACCGAAGGTGTTAATTCGTTATCTTTGGTTTTTAATCATTAGATCACGCACGCATTTACACTCTCATTCATAGTTTCAGACTCTGGGGAAGATGGGAATCGAACCCGGGACCCCTACCACGGTAGGCAGGTGCTCTACCGACTGAGCCACAGAGGTTATTGTTTTTATTTACACTATATATTTTGTTGTATAAATCCGTCCTCTACTTTTGTGGTTGTAATGTTTACAGTAAATTTGTAATAGCTCAAAACTGATACTTTTATATATTTTAAATCATTTATGCTTCAGTTTCAAGCCGTGAAATCAGACTTTTCATTACATTGTAAATTCTCTTTTCTAAGTAACGTTTCCGTTCTTCTTCACAGGGACGGAGAATTTATACCTATAAATACATAGGTATCTATATATTGCTGTTTAACACGGTTGTTGCATAATCACAACGTCATAATCACTGTCGAATGAGCTCCCGTGGTCAAGGACGACCCATTGAGTGGTTATCGTAGGTCAAGTAGGGTCAACACGTGATCAGAACGTTTACTAGCCAAGCCATTACTGGTACACTGAATCCGATTAAGTCACTAATTACGTTCATCACTTGTTCTTGTTGTTTCACTGTTTACGCACTGCTCTGTGCTTAACTCTGTGGTTAAAAGTGACTTATCTCATTAACGCTATGCTCTACGCATAGCATTTTAATCCATTTCATCACCAAGATGTGCAATAGTCTTTTAAAAATAGTTTTTCTACGCTATGTATTGGGGATTATAGGAGATAATTCGTAAAAATCTCTAAAATATGATTAAAATAGATCGTCTTAAATTTAAGTATGTCCTTAATTCCATTGCCTTTGTTATTCACTCTTCTACACAGTTCATCTTAAAATCTGCACTCACATTAAATTCTCCGCTCACTCTCTAAGAAACTATGTTTAGAAACGCTTATTCTATTATCTACCGCAAGTTAACGAAATTAAATAGGGAAGTAGCTTTAGTAGAATTAGGATAGACAAGAAGAAATGGAATAATAATGGAAAGAATAATAAAATTTTGGTATAGGTGTTTGGTTTAATAAGAAGGGGAAATAATGAAATTATGCATGAGACAGCAAAAGAGATTAGAGAACTCAAATAGTTGGTGGGTAGAGCTAGGAGGAATTGTGGAAAAAATAGGAATAGGAGATATACGGAGAATAGAGGAAAGGAATACAAGTGATGTGCTTAAATTAGTAAAATGCAGAATAGAAGATATAGAAAGACAGGAAATATGGGGAAGTCCAGAAAATATGAAGTCATGACCATTTTACAAGCAAATAAAAAGAAATTGGGAACGAGAAGCATATGTAGATTACTGCAATAGGCAAGAGAGGGAAGGGTTAGCATGGATGAGAACAGGAATAATATTTCTAAGAGGGATAAGAGGTAGGGAAACAGAATTTGTGAATTGTGTAGGTGAAGAGAAAGCATAGAACATTATGTAACGGAATGCGAGGAGGTTGCAATGTGGAGAAAAAAGGTTTGGGAGGAAATTTGGAGAAAGTAGAGAAGAGGATAGTAGCTATAAAAATGTTAACGGGCAGGGAGGAAAAGAAGTTAAGAAGTATTGGTGAGTTCTTGCAGGAAGTAAAAGAAAAATGGTCCAGATATGTAAAAAATGTAAGAAAGGAAGAGGATGGGAAGAAAGGGACTAATTAAGTAATCAAGAAGGCATGGAGGTTAAGAGCTAACTGGCAGAGCAAAAGGGTGTCTGTCATTAAGGCTAAAGTAGCAACCAGGTAACGACAAATGTAGCCAAAAGTTGTAAATTGTAAAATTTTGGAATATGCACAATAAATTTGCATAATATATGTTATTACATATTTACGTATTGCCATTACAGATTAGGAGAATGTAATAGGCTTTAAAGAATATTCAGAGTTTTAACAGTGATTTTCTACGTCGGAGCTTTAAAATTACATTTACTTTGCATGTTATAGTGAGGTTCAGAATGACAAATCTAATTTTAGGAATGGTTAATAATTTTAGAATGAAAACCAAAATACAAAGGAGAAAATGTCCGAAATTACTAACTTAAAAAGTTGATTTGACATAAAATATTTCCCCTCTTCAAAGTTATACCAAAGTGGCTAAGAATAAAGAGGAATAAAGGGTATAACACACATGATCTTCTCTGCAAAGTAATAATGCAAAAATTTCTCTTTCCATAAATTTATTGCTAATCCAAATAAATTTTCAATTTAGAGTTTTATAGCTCTATGTAATTATAAACAAAATACAATTAGCAAACTCATATTCAGATTTCTTAAAAACACGTTTCTCTCTAATAGATTAAAATTTCCTAAATTTCTGCGTGGCTACAAGTAAAAAACGAAGGCCTTTCCAGTTAGAAAAGTACATATAATATAATGAATCATAATATAATTTATTGTTATGACATGACATGGTGTTACTTGACCATCATATGATCTTTAATGATACCTGAAATTTGGTCTTTGTTAAAATATTTTCGCGAGCAATTGTTGCGACGACTGCGGCAGGCGCGCGAAAAGAGACAGATAGTGCAGCGCGGAGATAGAAACTTACCGAAACAGATAAAGAAAGAGACAGATGTCTGGAAGTTTCGCTTTCTTGATTGTTACAGAACGTTCCATTATTTTCTAGAGCAATGAGTGCAGAGAAGCAGTGAGCCAACTATCGCGGGACGACCATCATGGCAAAATGCAACAGTTACTGGGAGCGAAGAATTAAGGAGGCTTTGACCATTTCCTCCGAGAGGAGCACGCCTAATCTTGATGCTGGATTTCAGTTCAGCTGCTCCTGGAAACCGGCCTTAAAAATGGAAATCCCTCGAGTTAAGAAGCACAGATCAATACAGCTTGATAATCAAGTTAAGTAGTTACGTTCCTTTGGTCCAATTCACGCCATCTCCTGCACTGGCATTTAATTTACTGAAAACAGTCTTTTGTTCAGTAACGCAAATTTTGTTAGTGTTTTGTCTTTGTTTATATTTGTGTTATATCCAGTAATTTATTTGTCGTTATAACATTTAGTAGATATGCTGATGATGGGAGACATGCATACTCCCGAAACGTTGATTTCTAATTGTCTTTTTACCTGGCTTGCTTCCCGAGAGCAACTTCATCATATTAATCGCCAGGAAAGCTTCGGGTCTCATTTTAATCTCCCATATTTCCAATAGCAATGTCTGTGTAAACAAAAGAAGTTAATTCCTCACAGTGATTCTATATTCAGCAGTGGCGGTCTAAGGAATAGATAAGAAGACAAGACGATTTTGGTGCATAAATGATACACTGATTATATATGTACTTAGGAGGATAAACATGGGAGTACTAAACGAATAATAGTTTCAGATTCCATAAAATTATTATTTGTTTCAAATGGGAAGTGTTCTGGAGTCCAGCTAATCAGATGCCATATCACACTCAGCGTTGCCAGCTTGTTACCCCGCTCCTTTTACATTTCCCTCTCTCTCTCTCGCACACTCATACAACATGCAGGTCTGCTTGGCGCAGACGTAAGGGTAAGCAAATTATATTTTGCAAACTTTTACAATGGTGCAGTTGCCAAAATCAAAATTTGAAAAAACATTTTCGTAAATGATGTATATTTTTAAATACTATAACTATAATTGTAGTCTATGATTTACCTGTTTTTCTAATCTAATGGAACTGCCAGTAGCTCACACATATCGCTGTCAATGTCACTTGCGTTAAGAGACAGTTCGTCATGGTCACTGTCTTCATCGTCTGAGGCTTGCAAATTTATGATTATAGGTTCCAAAATCTCACCACGTGCTATTTCTTTCTTGAAGTCGTCTTCTTGAAGGTTTTCAGCATGCCTCACGCTGTTTTCACAGTCCTGTTGTGTTACCTTGTCAATTTCTTTGCGAACAGGTCGTTTAGCGTCCGTCAGTTTAAAAGTATTATTTCTGTTTGCAATCCTCCTTTTTATCTGAGGCCACACCAACTCAATTGGATTATATTGGCAGTGGTAAGGTGAGAGGCGTATTATCTCGTGTCCCGTTTCAATTGCAAGTTGATCCAGCTGATACACTTTTTCCGTGTTTTTAAACGGAAGTACTCTTTGCAATAACTCAGTTTTACTTTCTGTTTCCGAAATATTGTTGAAGAACGTGCACACTTTAAAAATAATACTTCGAGCCTGACTTCGCAATACTTGCCTTTTCGACTCGCCACTAAATTCACCTCAAGAAGCCATTACATTCTTTAACCCTTACTCTACTGTTGTGTAAAAAACAACAATGATATTGATCTGAACTCTCCAGAGTAAATAAACATTTCCTGTCCAGCATTCATTCATAAACATAAGCATACATCATTCCACAGGCTAAAAGGAAATGAAGTGTTTGCTTTTCTCCAATTTAACACCTTGACTTATTCACAGTAATTCTTTTATCCGTCATGTCAGTAGTTTAAATATCAGTTCTGAGTAATTAAAAGTATATGTACATACATACAAACCAACCACTTTAAACTCTCTAGAGTAAATAGAGATTACGAACCATTCATAAACAAAGATACTCGTATAATGTGACCAGGGCAGCAGGAAATTATTGTTCCCTCTCGCTCGAATTGGCTTATTCAAAGTAATTCTTTTATCACGTCATGTCAAACATTTACGTTTCAGTTCTGAGTGATTACAAATATACGTACACACAAACATGGCAACCAATGATATTCATACAGTGCTTACGTCGCGATATACTGTTATAATAGGGTAAGAGTGGTGTATTTATTTGTATTAGAAAAAAACTATTTGAGCTAAAAATAATGGGGATTCATGGTTATGGTAGATACATTACTCTCTACCTTCCACATGGATCAGTTTCGGCAAAATTTGAATTTTTGCCTTAGCGCAAATAGTATTTCATCCAGATTGATTAGGTTGGCGCTCCTCACACACCACTTAGCGGGAATGCAATATGACAACACCGCAGGACTCCGATTGGTTGCTTACCTAGTAGCGCTCAAGGACAAACACCTTCCCATTTGAAACACATAATAGTACAAATCGTATAGGCCTTGAGTAACTAGCGATTACTACAAATCTGAATTAGAATTTCCATAAAAGTCGAGCTATAATTCAAATATCCTTAAGAGAATACACACAAAAATAATAAGTAAAGCTTTAAAATATATTTGCGAATAAAACTTACTGATATTTCTGAAACTGTGAGTATAAATACACTGTCTACCCCTACAAAAATCAATGTGTCATTTATAGGGTCATTTTCTTCATAAATTTAACATTTGCACAATAACCCTTAAAATACTGTTTAAAGATGTATTTGTTTACAAATAAATTGCTTTTACGTTCCAACTTCCATTGTTAAAAGAAATATAGGTGACATATTTTGAAACTTTAAAACAAATATTCGTATTAAAATATGAACAAGCAACTTTTCTTGTAGTACGCCATGCTAATCTGAAAAGGTGGTCTAAGAAGCTAGCTAACCAAGCAACAAAGCAATTAATGATCTTTAAATTTGCTTTCGGAGAGGTGTGTAGTGTTTAACGCCCGCTTTTACTACATGCGGCACGGGTACTGATACTAATGAAACATGAAATGAAGATGGAGCACCGGTGGAGTGAGATAGAGGGGGAAACCGGAGATTCCGGAGAAAAACCATCCAAGCGCCGTGTTGTCCACCACTGATCTCACTTTGCGGTCACACTGGATCGAACCCGGCCTTAGTGAGAGTAGAATGGTCTAACTACTCAGCAACGGCACCGCTGTTTTGCTTCCGCAACTTAAGTAATCCTTTTAAATTGGTGCATAAATGTTTAGCATTATAATAGTGAACGTTTCAAAAGTGCATTTAAATCCATTTCACTGTCATAATCGCGAATTTCAATATTAAATATTTTTGTTGCAATATTAAACTCCATAGGTACATAAATAAAGCGCCCTCAAACATAGTAAATTCTATGCTTATTGTTCGTGTGATATTTCACATAGCAGTAGCTCCTCCTACGTATTTGGATTTACATCGTTTAATAAGTTGCCAATAAATTAGCATAGCTGGAAGCAATTAATTTAGTTTTGTGTTTGTATAACTGCCTCCTTAGGGCGACGCTTTTGATTTCAAGCAGCAGAATTATGCAGACAAAATGTTGCATGATTACCACAAAATGTTTCAATGTATCTTGTATATTTTGAAATCATTGCTTTTATACTACATTGTGCTAAACTGTTTATTACAAAAATATGTAAAATATATGGGAATATTTGACTACAGAGCTTAAGAGGGATTTGCAAACCTAGGAAACCACTGCTGGAGTAGAAACAAGCAGTATTTTAACCATAAGAATGGATTAAAGCGGTTATTCATTGGAGAGAAATAACTCACGCACTACGCCACCCCAAAGGAGGAATTGATGAAGTGAAGGAACCACAGTAAGCTACAGACCACAAACAGACATAACATAGAGACCTGAGTAAGCTGCCACGTGTTCCAGGCTAAGGTATCCAGTGCTCGTTTCTGCCTGAAGAGAACAACCTTTTTATTATTATATAAGATCCTCCTACGTCGCTCATGTTGGACAATGAATAAATTGATAAAATGATGCTCCCGTGAGGCCAGGGTCCGTGGGCCTAAGAGTTACCCGACGTTCATCTTTCAGGAAGAAAACCTTCTTCAGGTAACTCCTCCCGATCCAGGTTGCAACTCGAGATCTTTTAACTGTGAGTCATATACGCTACCCTGCACTATAGTGGCGATGAAGGACCCGTCGTCAAAGTAGGCGCTAGTATCCATGAGGAACCCACTTTCCTCTGAGAAAGCAAGCGCGCCATGTCTCCTGTACCGCCATATTGTAGCGTAACAAGCCGATAATCTAGTCAAATTATCGAGGAATATTACTGTTATGTAATATGGTGCAACAGCTCATGAAAAGCTCAAGTTATTTCGGCTGACGAGTCATTTTATTTCGCTCACCAGAACGAAACCGAGCAGAGTAAACATCTGCTGAGCAGGCAATGAACTTGTACAACGAGGTTTACCCGAAAGTCCCAAGATTCCGGCCTCTATCAGCCCAGGAGCGATGGAAACTCCCGTGTTCTTTCCTTAGAGCAATACCTTGAGTATAAAAAGCCGGTTCCTGAAGCCACTATCCGGCAGTTTGAGCCACCAAGTGCTTCCCAGACAGGTGCTCAAACCTGTAACTGCAAGGGAGTTCTGTGTGTTTATGCAGTCCATGTCTCCCGCACTTCCATTACTCTATAGGACCCTTCCAGGAGAGTACGCACAGAAGATATAGATGCCCTCTCTAGATAGAGATTGTTACCTAAATTTCTGTCTGACAGCTTGGACAGTTTCCTAAAGCTTGGTAGGTGGCACTGGATCTTGCAAGCAATCACTCTGATTTTTCCAAAGGGATTCACCTGTTTTTCCAGCTGTATATATTTTCAGTGTGGCTATTACTATTTATTGTTATACTCAAATAGAATCTACCTTTTTGCCATTGATTAATAATGCAATTCTAATTTAAATATTTTATAATAACCCGTGGCTTTGTACATGAATGCTGCACTTCTTATCGTTGGGAAATGCATAGTAGTAGAGGATGTGTCTAAGGTCATCAAACACTTCAACGATGTAACTATCTAATATCTTCTCTTACATGTAATGTGAACAAAAATCAACTGTTTCTTCTGGTGACTGAAAGATATACTTTGAAATGCTGAAACACATTTTGGAAGCCCAATCTGACGAAATTATGGATACAGTTGTTTTGCAACAAGATGGATCACCGCTTCATTTTACTGTCAATGTTCACAACTAGCTGAACCAATTTTCTCTTACCAGATGGATTTATCTTGTCACTCCAAGGATGTGGGCCCTACATTGACAGCTGTGACGCCTTTATGCTTTCTTGGGTGGGAAAATTTATCAACCCAGAATCTTAGAGCACCAGGTACACGAATTGGACAATTAAATCGGCAGATTTTAGCCATCATTTATAATATTGTGACTTTGTGGGTTCGTGAAATTAAAAGTCCATGTTACAAACACTAAACATTGCTCTTTATTTCTTTCGAAACATACTTTGTCAACCTTTACAGTAGCAGAATTCGTCACATACACAGACAAATAGCAAGGTCATCGAACACAAAAGAGTTCACTTTTACAGCTGTTCACAGGCAAGCGTCCAATTACCGACTGACTGACAGTAGCGGGCGGCGGCTCCTTTTATAGTTACTCACTATTTCAGAAATTCGTGGAATATTCTCAATCAGGATGGCTTTAAAAAAAGATGAATTCTCCAGAAATCCATCCCCTTCCCCTCGCCGTTTCGGTAAGCTTTAATCTCCGTACTGTACTGTTCGTCCCTTTGAACTCGTTCCTCGCGCCGCTTCCCAGCAACAATGCGTTCGTGACAATATTAAACAACTTGGGAAAGTTTCCTTTTTCAGTATACAGTGAGTGTTATCTATCTAAAAGTTTTATGTGTTCACATCAAAATGTACTGAAATTGTGTTTTATAGTCAAATATGTTTCAATACTATTGCATATTGTTTGATCAATTCAAACTGTGTTGAAAACGTACAGTGACTTTGGAATCAACCTATAATTAGTCAATGGCGTCGATAATGTACAACTGACTGGTCAGGTTTGTTAGGCAAATGAAGTAATTAACGTACTTCCTTATATACAAAGTTTGATAAATGCAGAGTGAGGTCAAAGTAAATCCCAAATACGTACTGCACTATTCATGTATTACATGAGATTTTACTCACATAAAATTATATTAAAGGTTACTGGAGGATTTTATTCACGTAACATATTCTGAATGAAATTGTGTTTTTGCAGTTTCAAGTTAAAACTTTGTTTCCGTTAGATCCTGTATAGTTTGGATTAATTTGTAAACTTACAGGAAACTTTTTCGTGATGTAATACAGGTTGCATTTCCTTATTAAAGCTACTGAATGCTGAAGATGGATTAGCAGGATAGCATTCATCGTGTTGCTGTGCATGTAACAGCTTCGTGTCAAGTTATTTCCGTATGAGGTACCAGAGCTTTTTGAGTTTAGGTGGGAGCTGTGTATATCCGTTGATAAATAGCCTCCGGGGTTGTTTCTGGCTGCTGATATAACTAATAATTCCCACGTTTGTTCCGAAATGTCTGCACAGGGAAGAGTTTATGAGTCTGTTTCCATATAACACACATCAAATTTTAATGTTAAGTGAGAAATGTTTCCCTAAAATTGACTATCTCTGACATTAATGTACGGTAGTGAAGCTTAGGTCACTGAAACTGACAGCAGTATTCAAGGAAAGAAGTTATGTTAAGAAAGTCAAGGATATACGTTATGAGATCATAACGTTGAGTTACAGAACAGAAAGAAATAACTGCGAAACTAATAAATGAGGAAATTGAAGTATGGAAACATAAACGTTAAGCAAACTTCTAAAGAAAGACTGCAGTTTTCGGAAATAAATAAAAGAGTGACGAAACAGATGGTCAAGTGCTTGAAGTGAGGGACATCAGTATTTCAAACGTATGTCTATCTTCTATATAAAACTAAACTTGGATGAATAATTGGAATTACGTTGTGCATGTGATGTATCGGTCTTAAACTACTTAAAAATCCATCTTGTTAGTGTTACTATTTAACTTTATTTTAGTATAAATATAAATATTCCTATTGCTGTACAGAATCTGAAATTAAATTTAAAATCCCTGCTAAAAAGCTTCGGCTGCTATTTGCTAGCACTGTCAATAGCTCCATTCATCGTGAATATTTGTTATTCTCTTTACCTATGGAAGACGCCCACCTCAGTAGCGTAGATGGCAGCGTGTCTGCCTCACGTTCAAGAGGTCCCGAGTTCGAAACTCGGTCAGGGTGAGTACCTAGATAAGGTTTTTTTCCCGGGATTTTCAGAGGAATGTTGGGTAGCTCTAAGCTCCATGGACCCTGGAAGCATATCAGCATCAGTTCACCCACATTTCATTCACCGTCCGATATGACTTAAAGTTGTAGCACGTAAAATAAAAAAAAAACCTATGGAAGATAGAGTAAGAACAGTATCCTATTAAATAAAATTGGCTATTGTGATTCTATTCGAAATAATGTTTTGAGGTCTTAAGGACACCCATCTGTGAAAATACTAAAATCTACAATTTTGCTTATATTGACTTGAAACTTTAACATGATTATTGTAGTATTAACAATAGTTTACATACCAATTTCAGATATATATTCAGATATAATTTTTAATTTTTGCTTGCGAAATGTGTGCTTTGTTATTTAATTGCACAAACACTAGTGACATTATAAAAAAGTCATCTCATCAGTTTCTTTTGGTAATATTTTTATACAGACACATAAATTTTCAAGCTTATAGTTTAAAAGCTACATCATCTGGAATAATTTATGTTCCGAAAAAGCGCTGAAAATTAAAAACATCAGAATATCTCCAAAATAGGGTACATAAACACTGTGCCCATTTACAGTGACCCACTTAAATAGCCATATGCTATAGAGGGTCGCATTGCATTAAAAATAATTCGAAATTTAGGTACACGGATTACTGTATTTAATTATGCAAAACAAATTTGTCATTTTTAGCACTTTTTGACCAATTTTCACAGATGTGTATCCTTAATACAAGGTCTGACGAAATATGAACCTACTCAGAGCTCTCAAAAGTGCATTTTTCCACTCTTACAATTTGCTTGTTGCTAGAAATCGCTATTGCAGTCGTCACTTTAGATACAAGCTCAAACATTCTCAGGAGTGTTCAATCTTTCAAGCTGAGTTATTAGCAATTCGTGAAGCACTAAAATTGTGCAACCCTGATTCACCTTTATTTCACACTTAAGGGATTAATTACTTTATCTATAGTTATTGATTTAAATTTTGGGTCAATTTCATAATTTCTTTAAAAAATAAAAAACAAACAAATTTAAGTAAAGCTAGCCTTTTTGCCTGAAGGGCCACATCATGGATGGATGGGCCACAGGATGAGGAGAGTGGATGTTAAGCGTGGCCAAATGTGAGAAGAGACGTCAGTAATGGGCGCTACCCCTCAGGGTTACAAACTGAAACTCCCCAATGGCGGCTCGTATTAAGTTTACATCCCCCCCTCCGAGCTTCCGTATTCCTAGAGAGCCTGGGAATCAAAGAGTTCCCCATATTCGGAGGATGAGGATTTACACATCGCACATTCCTTGATAGCTCGCCGAAATGCCCATCAACAGCTAGAATCCTGAATATAACAACCCATGAAGGAAAAATGAAATTGGAAGAGATGAAATGAAGAGAGAAAGTTTGGAGGGAGGGGGGCTGTAATTATCGTTCCCAGCATTATCTTAGCGAACGGATAAGCCCTAAAAGGTCAATGTATCAGGAAATGGGCCACGTGAATTGAACTCCAAGCTTCCGAATGCGAGTCACGACTTTACCGTTCTAGCGGGATACTCCATAGGTTAAGCATCTTAACTTCCAATTCTCACAAAAGGAAGGTTTACCGGAAACATTAATTTTGTGATACAGATAGATAAAATGCATGTTGTAAACATATGTATAATTATTGTTATTGGGTAAAAGTACAAAGAACGCCAGTAGTATATTGATAAAAGCTCTAAGTTCCATATTTTCGCACCAGACTACATCAAACATAACTCTGGAGTTTGGAGACAAACGCTGCCATTCCTGTTTGATATCCCTTTTTATTTCCCACTTTCTTGGAAACAAATAGCGAGCAGAAAACGACGCAAAAGCTCCAGAGAAAAACGAAACTGACGTTTATGAAAGCTAAAAATGAAACCCCGCCAGAGAGCGTTTACTTCTCTTTTCGAGACGTGAGTGTTTCACAAATTTCCTAGGACTAAGCGTCATCTACCTATCCCGTACACGTCTATTGTTATGGGCAGTATAAAGAAGCGTCTATACTTTTATTGAGAAATAGCAAGTTCTAATTCCGTGCTCCACCCTGCTAAACTAGGTGAAGGGTTACCGATCGAGAATAAACCAAACGTGATAAAACAATGGAAAAGCGATGTAGTAGGACAACAAAAGGGACACCTCTCTGTTGCAAGTTATATTCACAAAATGCTTTTCATATAAACCCTTTCTCTTGATTGACGTAGCAGACAGCCCGTCATTTCCACAGCAGTACTCTACAAATCCCTCAAGCTTTATTTAGATATATTACACTAAGTTTCTCAAAAAAGGTGATCGGATATTTGTCTATCTGTGTCTTTATAATCTCGATACCTGCTCAGTGACTTACTGAACATAACGAATATATGTAGCAGAAATATTGTAAAATGCGCAACGGATCCTGGTTCCTAATTAATGAACAAGGGGTTTGCTTGTTGTTAAGTGTATCTTTAAGTCTGGAGAGTGAGCAGGCCAAACAATAATCCTGTTATTATAAACACAATGTAACGCGAGACAGTGATTCTGTCCAGACTAACATGCTAACTTCTTGTACCTGAGGTCTCGGGTTTGTGACAAACCCGCATACCATTGTTAAATTGAGTTCTAATTGGAGATATGAGTTCTGTTAACCTCAGGTGAATGCTTGTAGGAAATTGATTTTGGTGGTTGTTGGCTACTCAGTGGTATTAATAATACTTGGTTTAATTCTTGAATCTATGTTTGCATATCGACTTGGATCGCTGACCTCCTGTCAGTAAAATTCCTAACATTCCAGACTTCAAAATCTTCGCTTCTCTTCTCAATGCACATGAACACGTTCTTCCTGTCGTAGTATTGACTTGTAAGTAAAGTTTTTCTTACTTTACCATTCAGTTCGAACCTCATTCTAATCCCCTCTGTAACTTTACCACATGACCAAATTAGCTCAACCTTCTCAAATGTTACATTATTATTGGTTTCTCATTTTATTTCGAATTTTCGCATTGGTTTGCAAAACTTATATGACTCACTGACGTTCCACCCACCCTGAGTTGCGGAACGCCTACCCTGAGTTGTTTGTAACGATATACATCTTTATCAAATCAGCGAAGTAAATCTGTTTAGCGTTCATGCTCAACTGCATTTTGAAAATCCTTTGTCCCAAAACGTTCCTGGCTGAAAGAATACAATAGTTTTCAGACTTTGAACTTTTCGTAGCACAAAGGAAGCAACGGCCCTTCTTTCCTGTCTCTACGAGGTGTACAGATTTTCACCAGAATATTTTCCCTTTCTTGCCCGGATGCTAGTATATATATTATATTAAATTATATTCTTCCCTTCTTATTCTTTAAGTCAACCACTATTTTAATCATTATTTTATCCATTCTAATTTCATATCATTATAACTAGATTGTTATATTACTTTAGCAAAGCATTTCTATGAATTTACCTTCTTTTTAATTATCTGATTTCGATTAATTCGCCGCCTGATACTGCAATTACAGGTTCAAACTAGTAGAGGACAATGATTTTTTGGGGGGAAGGGGTTTGTAGAAATAATTAACGTGAATATTAAATTGTTCTTCCACAACAGCCGAGTGTAGGCCAAACTTTGGACAGGTTGACTCTAACTGAAACATTTAATGTCATAGCTGGGATTTGAACACGAATCTCTCCGTCTTAGTCCAGTTACTCTAACAATTGAGATACCATGGCCAACAAGCCAGAATGACATTAATTGTCCAACTGACTCACATTATCTCGGTACACCACTAGGAATTCTCATATACAAATCAGACAACTCCTTAATGGCGACTTAGAATACGTAAGTAGTCTGGTATGAAAGAATATTTTAATTTTCATTAATAGAACCAAGTGGGATGGCTCATGCGGTTTCGTCTGTGGCCCACAGTCCAGAGGCCCGGGTTCGATTTCCGTGGCTGACCTATCTGACCCATGGTCTTTCTTAGAGGGTGTTTCACGGGTCGCTAGGCGAATGCTGGGTAGGTTAATTACATCGGCCGAATTTCCTGTCACTCCATTTCACCATTTTCATTTCATATCATCTCTCACCTGGTGGTTTCTTTCAGGTTAGAAGTATCGGCGGGAGTCTTGGCGGTGTTTAACAGGATGATATGTTCATAGGAAAACGCTTTCTCCTACGTTCTCCGAGCCGGCCTAGTGCACCGCTTCAGCAACGTGGCAGGTGAAATATTACGAATGATAGCGAAAGTACCTCACGTAGCACCAGCTGACCTACTACACAGTGAGCTAAAGATGCACGCAGTAGAAGAATTCATTAAGTTAGCGCATGACACCTATAAAATCTTGGAGATACACCACAACCCTCTAATATCACGTCTTGGAAACCACGGTACGGAAATAAACATACAGGCACAACCATTATCTCTTTTCGAAAGAAGACTCACACATGACGACGATGACGACGTACAGAACTTCCTAGACGACCTAATAAGGGACGACTGACATAGACAGTTAGGTTGTTATTCTTATTATCCCTTCACTAATCTTTCTCTTATATTGACTCTTTTCAGAACGCTGCCCGCACAGAGCCCTCCAAGCCCTTGACAACAGTCAAGGCGGTCCGGGAGTTAGAGGGCTTCCCACCAATGTCCAGGCACAGAGACAGCGGGCGACTGCAGATGGAGTAGGAAATACCGACGACGCAGCGCAAGGACTAACTGCCACGCCGGAACAAAGGACGACCGAGCACATCGTTCGAATAGCATGCTACGTATCAACCGCTGGCAAACCTAGGGAACTAGGACCATAAGTAGAATAACTAATAACCATAACACTACTAATCCCTGACCAACAGGCCACCAAGGCCTGAGCTTTAGTATTACAATACAGATAGGCTTAAACAGCACTTATAAATAATATATAAGTTACACGAGTAATTAACTCTATACCCGTAACACTGACTAATAGGTCTACCCAGCCTGAGCCACATGTATAACATCTAACTTACGCATGATTAACACTTGGTGGTGCCCAGGTTTCATGGTCACCACGAAGAAGCAGCGTTGACGCGCTCGCATGCAACGCATGCCAGGTTAGTAGATACCATATACTAAACGGGGTGCTACGCGGGACCCGAATAAGAAGCATGTTAATAAATGCACGTAAAATAATTTAAGATACACGAAACTAACACGTGGAGCTTTTTTTTAGTGAGTATGCCTGGCCCCTTCAGGGCACAGGGACCCTCACACTGTCGGCCATCGCAAGTGGACCGTCGCCTGTAACTGGGTTTTTCCCCTCCACGGTAAAAAAAAAAAAAAAAAAAAAAAGCGCAAGGCGAGACGCCGATTGCGCAAGCCTGTATGGAGCATCCTGCACTGGGGAGGCGGCCTCAGGTCTCCGATCCGGTCTCGCGACTGTTTCGCAGCCACGCAGATAGGATGATGATTGCCTTAAACCCACTGCGGCGGAGTTTCTATCTGGTGAAGTGTAGGAACCTCGCCCTCTGTACTGCAGTGATTCCTTGGGGTGAGGCGTCCTGTCTCCTTTCACCTCATCCTCCCTCCCGGTGATGCCCCACTTGAGGCGTAGGTACAGAAGACCAGTCTGGTCAAGAAACCGAATCCCCTCCGAACAATTCAATCTATTCCATTAATAAGCCTAATAGGTAGTTTGTAGCGTTATTTATATTGTCATTAAACCATAAACATTTGAAATGAAGGAACTGATCAGATATTTATAGGTAGTATGAACAATGAAATGAAAAAACGTTTACTCTGTTACGTTAAAACTTCCGCGGCAGTAAACAAAATTAATACTGTAACTGTAGTCACATTCGAGGACCTACGAGAGCAAAATAAAAATGCTTCGAGATAAGTTTAAGCTTAAACGTTGGACTCCCTGCAGTCTGTGGCCATTTTATCACGATGGTAACAGCAGTAATTAGCAGTACATGGTGGGTTGTGGAGATTCTAGGGGCGCTGTTTTCTTGCACGGAGTCACTGCTACGAAGATCTCCGCAGCAGTACTAGCACAGCTGCGCGTTATAAATGATCCCAAGTTTGCCAGCGAGGAGCCGTTTGTCATATCTGCTACTATTATTACATCTCCGTCTTACATACAGCGGAAGTCAAGAACACTTGAGTACGGTAAAAATCTATCGAAATAGAGAAAACTGAGGGAAGCCAGAAGCGAAAATTCTCGTTTAGTAGATGCCTCGATAATGGTGTTCTGATGTAAAATAAAATAGAAAACGCCTTTCTTAACTGCGGTTATGCATTTTAACACCATATTTAAGTTAAGGAACCAAAACACTTAAGTGATATGTTACAACATTATACATTGGGTAATATTAGTAATAGAATAACAAAACGCTTCTACCTAACTCTTATATAGTCTAGAAATTGCTTTTACGATGAAATATAGTACCGGTTTGCTTGAAGTGTGTGGTGAAATTTGAGGTTTATTATTTGCAATCTTTAACATTCTAAAATCAGATTTTGTACAAGCTTGATTTTAAAATACTATTTATTGATTCACAATTTATTTTTTGACACTTTAAAACAAACATGGATGGCCGAGATAGTTAATAAACACACTCCTAACCCGGAGCTTGCATTTTAAGTTTCATAATTATCGTCCATATGCAGATGAGGCCTTTTTCCAAAATTTCTCAGTTCTTTTACCTATAGAGACAGGCCTCCTTCTAACCGGAAGCGATAGAAACTCCGGGACTCTTTCCATGGCACAATACCCTGAGCCTAAAAAGGCCCCCCATGTACAACAACGCCAAGACGGGATGAAAGTGGATACATCACTTACGGGCGTCAACTCCGCAAGGAAGACTACCGAAAACCTTGGAGGGGACGCCTGGTGATTTAGCACACCTACTAGCTCTGCAGGCTAGTAATCAGGACTTCTAAGGCAATCCACTACGCTCTCCGGGCGGCCGAGGCCTGGCCGGAGATGCCTGATCTCCCGCTGGTGTCGGGAACACACTGCCCCCTCGAGTCCAACCCAATCCCAACAACTCCAATTCAGGGAGGAGCTCGGCAGTTCGGACCAAGGTTCCTCTAGTAAACGTCAGAGGTACGAGTGCTAAGGGCCCATAGCGCCCGCACCACAGCAGCTGAAGGGGACGGATCCCCTCCCCTACAGATTCCCTACCTGAAGAGACCATAAACTTAACTCTGGAATGCTTACGTCTGCAATTTCCCTTCTAAATTATCACTTCAATGAATTAGCTTCACTGTATATTGCCCTATGAAATAAATATGATGTAAACTGTAATAAGGATAGTCAAAAACATGCATAGTAAATAAAAGACAATGTATTCGCATTATGCATTGTTTTATATTACATATTTAACGCTTTATTTATTACAGTGACATTGTTGTAAGGAATAGAATAGCAAAGAAAAATTGAACCAAAAATTTTAATACCTCTGCATTTCAAGAGAATAAAAATGTACAAAATGATCATTGGAGATTAATTGTTCTTTCACACTAGCCGTGTGTAAGCTAAATTATGGAAATGTAGAGTCCGACTGAAAAATTCAATGCCATAGTCAGGACCTAAACCACTGCGTTTCCACAAAATGATAATTTCTTAAACGATTATTAATCTTAGCTTTAAACTCGCTGAATATGAAACACGTTATCGCCCATAATTTATTGACCAAATGACCAGCTAAATTGTTACGCCAATACTTGGATTTGGATAACGTAACGGTAGCATACAAATTTAAAATCAATTGCTTACATTAAAGCACAAATCTTGGTCATTTACATTGTCTTTCACAGGTAATATATGAAAAACTTATACATTTTATAAGGTGTATGAATATCATGCTATCATTTTGATAATGGTAAGTGCAATTTCAGAGGTAATGTTCTATTGGTTCATGTATATCTGTTTTAGAAATTAATTTTCTTTTCTTGCTATGTATAATCTATATCGGACTAAGTCATTGCAGCTGAATTGGTAATTAAACCGCTGAAGATGGCAATGTTAAACTTTGTAGGCTTAATTGCTTTAAGGTAACTGCAAGTGGTATCCCGTTAATTAACTTTCTAATTAAATGGTGCTGCGCACTTTCATATGCCGAGTACTTCATAACTTGCCTCCTTTATGAAGCCTTGCCAGCATGAGTCCTTGAGATATTTGGTATTTGAATTATGTTCTTCTACAGCCTTGGATCTACCGCTGAGATAATCCATTGAAAAATAAAATATAAAAACAATATGCACATGTTTCACAGCATTACTGGGAGAATTATACTCTCATAATTGTTATAACTTTATGATAATTTTGAGCATTTAATACAGAATGTTGTAATAGACTTTGACCTTATTTTGGTATATTAAGAGATTTAACTTTGAGTATTGTGTGCATATCAGCAAACCGCAAATACTTAAGCCACCCTTGTGCGTTTTTGCAACTAAACAAGCCTACATGTATATCGCATACACACTTGAACATTCTGAGGAAGCTAGGGCATAAACCTGGACCTCTGCTTAAGAAGACAGATCACTCGATTACAGAGTTAGTCTTATTATGATTACACGAGATAGATCCGTTTACTTCCACAATTTTCCATTCGTTCCGTGCTTGCTTAAGGGAGACAGCACTCCCCTTGAGTACTCACTCTCCGGTGTAGCTCAGCATTAGGAGAACTTATCGACTCTTCCCGCCAAGGGCCTACTGCGGTAGGTACGGGAATTGGCGATCCCGAGGTCCCGAGTCAAATCTCTCGAGTGGTGAAAGAGCTAACGCGAAACGTCCAATCAAGGTCCACACACGATTTTGACCCTGATCTAAGTTGACTAAGTAAATTAAACTTAATTCAAAGTAAAGCCAAGGCAAAGCCAGAGTGGAGACTGAGTGGAGCCCGAGTAGAGCCAGAGCATAGCCAGAGCAAAGCCAAAGTAAAACCAGAGCAAAGCGAGAGCAAAGCCAGAGTGGAGCCAGAGCAAAGTCACAGCAAAGCCAGAGCCAAGCCAGAGTTAGACAGAGCGAAACCAGAACCAAGCCAGAGCAGGACCAGAGTAGTGACAGGAGTCTAGTCAGAGCAAAGCCAGAGCAAAGCCAGAGTTTAGTTATAGTATGAAGTTAGTGTGAGGCCAGAACAAAGCCAGAGCGGGACCGGAGTGGTGACCAGAGCCTAACCAGAGTGAAGTCAGAGCGAAGTCAGAGCCAAGCAATAGTTAAGTTACAGTATGAAGTTATTGTTAGGCCAGAGCAAAGCCAGAGCGAAGCCAGAGCAGTACCGGAGGTGGGCCGGAACCTAGCCAGAGCCAAGCCAGAGCGAAGCCAGAGCCAAGCCAGAGTTAGGTTAAAGAATTAATATAGAGTAAGGCCAGAGCGAAGCCAGAGTGGGACCGAAGGTAGGCTGGAGCCTAGCCAGAGCCAAGCCAGAGCCAAGTTAGGGAGAATTAAGCTACAGAATGTAATTAGTGTGAAGCCAGAGTGAAACCAGTGCCAAGTCAGAGCGGGACCATGACGAGACCGGAGCCTAGCCAGAGCAAAGCCAGAGTGGAGCCAAAGCAAAGCCAGAGCGGAGCCAGAGCAGAGGTTAAGGGGAGCCAGAGTCAAACCAGAGTGGGACCGGTGTGGTGACCGGAGCCTAGCCAGAGTGGAGGCAGAGCGAAACCAGAGCGAAACCAGAGTTAAGCTACAGCATGAAGTTAGTGTGAGGCCAGAGCGAAGCCAGAGCAGGACCGAGGAGGGCTGGAATCTAGCCAGAGCTAAGCCAGAACCAAGTTAGAGTGATTTTAGAGTGGCAAAGCTGAAGTGGAGCCAGAGCAGAACTAGAGCAGGGAAAGAGTAAAGTCAGAGTAAGGCCAAAGCAAAACTAAAGTGGAGCTAGAGGAAAGCCATAGCAAAGCTAATGTAAAGTCAATGCAAAGCCAAACAAAATTAAAGATAAGTTAAGCCAAAGGAAGGATAGCAAAGTGAAATACAGTTTTTGATAGGGCACTGATGACCATTGAGTTGAGCGCCGTTATATGCAAATCATCATCTTCAAGTTTTGAACAGTTATGTACATCCGCGGGTTTCAGTAACTTGTTTCTTGGGGTCTTTCTTCTCCTGTGATACCTTCGCTACATCAAATCTTCCTCAGGGATAGTAGCCGCAATTGATACATATAGGTCTAAGTGTGCGATTTGTGCGAGGAGGGTAAGGAGGCGTGAGTTAATTTCTCGAAAATAAAGAATCTGTACCGAAAGTTGAAGACATTCTAAAATAGTTTAGTCGCTTACAGTTTTCTTTTCTCATATCATGGAGTACACCCGCTAGTTCAAGCCTGGGAACTACCTCCCATCGCACCGCTTCGCTGAAAATCAAGAGGAGCAGAGGGAAGTTCGTTACGCCATTGCCGTAAGTTTAGTTGGAATTTTCCCGTTGTTTTAACGCACGAAGGGATAGCTACTTGCGCAAAAGACGGAGCAATTGGGCCACCTGGAATATGGTGGAGTTAAAAGTATTTCAAAGTATTGCACTTACCACAGGAAATACTTAGAAGCCCATTTAGCTCATATAATAAATTTATGCTGTGTTCTGTATCATTAGCCGTTATCGAAATATTTATGTTAAAAATTTACACCTGTCTTAACATCAACTAACAAATACATTTTAGGTAACTAATTCTTACTTCTTATCACTTTTTCTTTTTATTCCATTCAATTAGAATAAGTAAATAAATGCTACAACGAAAGAAATTATTACAAGCAATAGGAGATAAGGTTTCACAACAATCATTCAAAATATCATTTGCAGGAATAATTCTTAAGCAGTTAGGGTTAATGGTAGTATATGAGAAATGGTAAATATAATCATAGATGTAAGATTAGTTTACGATCTACATGACTCATAAGATCGAAACCAAATGGATATGTAACTGAGAATGAAATAAATCCCTCTGCGTTATTATACGTTGCATTATTATTACGGAGTAATTACGCTGTTCGGCGATTTACGTACAATTTAAATAAAATAGTGCACTTATGCAGTTTGGAAATTGTGATAGATAAGGCTACTAGCGCTGTACAAAAACTTAGAAGGTCCTGTCTTTTGCTAGGCAACGAAGATTGGACAGTAACGAAAAGGAGCAGAAGCAGAATAACTGTTCCATGGATGTACTTCACACGAATGAGTGCAATTTTATAATGATTTTGTTTTATAAAAGCTGAGGTTGCAGCCACTTCTGGAATATATAAACATCACCAGAACAACAGGCGCATTAGATACTGGCAGAACACATTTCCAAAAATGTCTTGCGCTATAACCCTAGGGTTAAGAGATCAATGGCAGTTCCTAAAACAGATGTAGGGACAATTTGATAAGGAGGTCGTAACAGATTGATAGCTCAATTCTTTGATGGATGAAGAAGATGCTCTTTGTTTATACAGGTTAAGTAAAATTAGTCGAAAAAAGCCGAAAAAGCTCGATATGTTGTGCAGGACGGCAAAGATGATTTCCCAAGCAGGAACCCATGTCCGGAAACGCATGTTTTGGGCGCAGTAGAGCATCAACTTGTCCGTTACACATATCAATACAAAGAACAAAAAACAGTATGCAGCACAGAGCAGTTTCACGTTAAAAACAAGCTTCAAACTGGGGACCTCCTACGTCAATAAAATGCCCACATCGACGGCGTTGTGTTCCAAGTATATACCTACGCCAGTAAGTGTGGTTCACTTAAAAGAATGACGGTCGCTCCATGTACTCGTGCAATGAGTTCCTTCTTTGATGTTACAGGATTAGGTTCATCATGATGTTCATACTAGCGTTATCGGTACCGAGTGGTATGATGACTCAGGCGATTTCGTCTGTGGCCGCATTCGGGTGACGCATGTCCGATTCCCGTGCCTGACCTATCTGACCCATGCATTTTTTCTGGGTGTTCCCGGGTCGCTAGGTGAATGTTGGGTAGCTTAATTACGTCCTGAGAGTTTCCTGCACCTTCGTTTCATCTCCGTTATCATCTCATATCATCTCTTTCAGGGTAGAAGTGTCGGTATGGGTCTCGGCGGTGCATGGCAGGATGATATGATCTAAGTGAACCACTTCCTCTTCCGGTAGGTCGCTTGCAGGTCTCCGAACCGACTGCTGGGACCGAACCACATTACGGGAGAATTTCCGTTGTCCTGACCTTCCGGGGGACCGGACCGGACCGGACCGAAGTGCTGGCTGGCTGTTAATGGCCAGAAGGATTTTACTGCGTGCCCACCCGTTAAGGGTTCTACCGCAGGTAAGGTTGTGTTGTGGGCTTTGAGGTTGGAGTTTCTTATGAGGTTACAAATTTATGTACCTTCGGGCTGAAGGAAAGGATGCAATACCTTGCACCATGGTGTTTCAATTTTGAAGTTAGTTATTAAGTTGGAAATTTTGACGCCAAAAAAACTTAGAAGGTTATGTGGAGCTTGGCTTTAGCTGCTGTTAGGATTAGCTCCTGGGTTATCTCGGGTGCCCGCAAGCCATTCGGGGTAACCGGAACAGCCTAGAACGGCGTCTAAATGGGTCATAATCTCTTAATAACCTTCCGGGGGAGGTTTCCATCTAAGTAAAATATGGGGAACCTGCGCTCTGCGCTGTTGTAGTTCCTTGGGATGACCTCACCTCTCACCTCATCGTTTCTCCCGGGGATGCCCTAGGACATACAGTACAATAGACCAAGACTGGTCGCAGTGCCGAATCCCCTCCGAAAGAAAAAGCGCTGTCGATTTTCTTCTTACTCACCTTGTATATTGCGAACACGTTAGCAATTTGTCATGAATTGACTAGTATTAAGCAAGCTAGTGATTATATGAAGCTAGAAATATCACTTCAATCCTAAACCACCTGTTATATCGTCAGTTTTTATGAACATCTGTGTTCAATAATCGAAGAAGAGGGTAATTGGTGAGGAGGGAGGCAGTGAGAAATAAAGAATTTGTTTGTTGACAACGTTGTTAATTATCATAGCGATACCAATAATGCCAGAATAGTGTCAGGCAGAATTTATTTTACGATCTGTTAACTATGGAAGTGATGGTTTTAAGCACAGTTAAAAATCGTCGGTCTGGATAGACTTTGAACCCATAATCTTGGCATCAGTGGGTCAGCACTTAACCATCTGAGTCAATCAAATAGATGAGAAGAGAGTGAGAGATCCGGTAGGAGTGGGAAAGTGCAAGAAGGAGGGAGAAAAATATGCATAGTTAAAGTAATAACGCGAGTGGAGCTAGAGTTAGATAAAAGCCTTGTGTAGTAACCCAGAGACGCAAATCTCTACTATTTTAAGGTAAAATCGTATTTTTCTCATATTTGTTACCTTAAAAAGAAAGGAAGGAAGGAAGATTTACTGCACCTTTCATCAGGGGAACAATAATCCCGGGTTATACTTGGCTGTTATCCTCCCTTGAGCGGATTAGCACTAAACTAATTTTAAGTCTGCAGCCAAAAGTGCTATTCAAGTAGTTTTTCCCATTAGCGCTCTCTCGTGTAATTGTTTGATACACAGTGCTACTCCGAACTTCACAAAGAAAGAGAATGGGTTAATGGGACTGCGCAAAGTCAGAATCCGTTCTGTCCCTTACAAGTAATTTCCTCTTAAATACCCCCGACCATATGAAAGAATCAAGAGCAAAGATTGGAACAGGATAAAAAAAGGGTCAGAAACCAATATTATTCCAGCTGAGGTGTGCAGAAACCTAGAGGGTATTAGCCGCGTTGTTAGCATTCCGAAGCTTATCTTACCTGCAATCGGAAGGGTGAAAATAAAAAGGGAGGTAAAACATTCGCTGCACTCTCCAGTTCCCCACGTGTAGCAGCAATCTGATAAGTTTATTGCTTCTTTTTGTAATTTTGTAATAACAGTTATTTTCATGATGTGTCACATCCACCGTGTATTATCTCCCGCAACATGGTTCCTTTGTTTGCATTTCAAATTTACACCCATTCTATGATGAAGACTAAAAACAGCACACAAAATACCAAGCTATCTACGGTAACTCTTAAAAATGTTCCATGCACTTAAGGGAAGCTATCCATGAAATTTATGAAACTCAAACTTCACATAATTCCCCTTTTTCACATATGTTTGCTGTTTTCAATTGTTTGATTTATATATTAATAAATATACCTCTGAATGAAGATGAATTTAATACAGAATATAAACATATTAATACCGCTTTAATTAATGGATTTAATAAAGACTATCAATAAAAAATTGAAAAATTGAGACATAAAAATTACTTACCATTCTTGGATTAATAAAGATTTAACATTTTCAAAAAATGTTTGAAAGGTTTAGTATAACTTTAGTTCCTCAAAATAAATATAGTATTAAAATTTATTTTATTGATCTAAAAAGATAAAATTCTTAATAATAAAAGAGCTGGTATTTATCAATTTAATTGTTTCGATTTTAATAGTTTATATTGGAAAGACAAAACGTAATTTAGGACCAGAACGAAAGAACATTTTCCTAACATTAAGTATAAGCAGACTGAAATGGCCGTAGTAGATTATTTTAGGTCATTTAACAATGAATAAAATCATCGAATCTCGGTTAGGGTGAGCTACCTGGATAAGGTTTTATCCCGGGTTTTCCCTTATCCTTCAAGACGAATGTCGGGTAGCTCTCTGCTCCTTGTACCCTGGACTCATTTTAGCATCATTTCACCCAATTCGTTCACCGTCCGATGTCTTAACGTTAGGGGACGTAAATTATACCAAAAAAGTCAAGAAGTTAAATTACTAAAACAATTAAATGGTCCGATAGATTTAATGGTTTGGGAAAATACATTTATTTTAAAAAACAAACATCGCGTAATGAATTTTGAATTACCGGCAGTCGATTCTGTTTTTAAATTTGTTTTATTTTCAGATTTTGGTAGTACTAACAATAACATCTAGCATTCGTAACGATGACGACAGCTTTGTTGTTCCCGGCTGAGGATGCGAAAAATTTCCATGAAATCGCGACCCCGAACAATTTATAAGAAAATTGAAAAGTGAAGTTTAAAGTTAAAAATTGTTGTATTTGTATATATTTGTTTGAAAATTTAATTAATCTATATGCGTTCATTTATTTCTCACATACTACTTGCTCTTCCATTACACACACACATACACACACACACACACACACACACACACATATATATATATATATATATATATATATATATATATATATATATATATATTTCTGTAGTAATGTTTCTTTCTTACTCCATTTCTTTGATTCAGCGATTATCCTTCTGGAAAATGCCATATAAAAATAAAGAACACAATGTTGAAATACACAAATTCACTTACTACTTCTAGCAAGATAAATACTGAGGGGAAACAATTTCACTCTGAGGCAGTTTCATTAAGTTACTTGAGATTTTATTCTGCTGAAAATAATCTCTGCCTCTATCTTTCCTTTGTCACTGGAAATTCTTAGCAGATTAATGAATGCTTGTTTAATTAACTGAGCTGCTACATACTTTCGACTTCCTGCAGGCATTTCCTGTTCTACCTACTCAATTTTCTCAGTAAACGCTGTTTGTTTGTAATGAAAATTCCCAAAACCTCTTCATGTACGTTTGCCCGAATGTACTTCATGAAAGCTAAATTTATACAAAAGGTTATACATTTCGTAAAGATGAGAAATGGGAGATTAATGAAAGAGAAATAGAGGTCGTAAGGAGATCTGATTACTTGGGAATAACACTCAGCTGTGATGGTAAATGGACTGAACAGAAAAATATTGGTTCTAGCAAAAGGTAAAATGGCCATGAGTATTGTAAGAGCATTTTTAAGGAAATTACCTGACATTAATATCAAATAGCTGGAAAACATTTATTTATACTGACATAGTAGAAAACAAAATGTTGCATGTGAGAAAGATATGGGGAATGGATGATGAATGGGAAGAGCTGGACGTCTTTAACAGATCTTTCTGTAAATATATTTTGGGCTTACCGGTAGCTTCACCTAAAGGGGCAGTACAATGAGGGTTGGGAAGACATTCAACAAGGGTTAAAAGTATCTCAAGGACATTGAAATATCTATACGGAGTTACCAATTTGGAGGAAAGCAATATTATCAAGGAATGTTTTCTTTTGCAGATGAGATGCAAATGGGGAGAGTCTTGGGCGCAAAAGGTAAGAGAACTGATGGAACAGAGAGATATGGGACATATTTGGAGAAACGAGGAGTATTATTATAGGGGCTTTTGGAAAGAGATGGAATTAAAGCTGGAAGATTTAGATAGGCAAGTTATATTAGCCAGTTTAAGGTAGAAAATATCATTGAGAACATATAGGGAAATACAGTGTGGGAGAGGGAGAAGTATATAGATGTGTGTAATAAGTCAGGGTGAAATGGACTTGCCTAAGCATGGACAGGAGTTAGTACTTTGAAATGTATTAGATATGATAAGGATACAGGGAAATGCCCAATGTGTGAAGAAGGGGATACAGATTGGCATAGTATAATTTGCTGCAAACGAACAAAGATATGGAGAGAACAACTTTGGCAACAAAAGTGGGACAGTTTTGGAATGGAAGGGAGTTATTAATAATAAAGAGAGTTTTATTGGTAAAAGCAGAATGTAATAATGTAAGAAATATAGGTAAATATCCGGCGAAATTTAGAGAGAAATGGTTAAGATTGATGAAGAATAGCTAAAATTTATGGTTTTTGATGGATAGAGTCAACATGAAAAAATCAATGCCATGGCCGGGATTTGAACCACGGATCTACTGGTTTCCGTCCAGTCGCTCTAACCCATTAAGCTACTATGGTCAACGTGCCGTCCTGACATTAAATTCTCCATTTAAATGATGAAGCCTGGGACTCAAGAACTTACGATAGTAAATCGCCTCAAACGGTGTATCTCGGATGCGAGCGCCCCTAGTGGTTTACCGAGGAAATATATGTGTCTAATGGAGAATTTAATGTCAGGACTGCACGTTGATCATGGTAGCTCAATGGGTTAGAGCAACTGGAAGGAAACCAGGAGATCTGTGCTTCAAATCCCGGCCATGGCATTGAATTTTTCTTGTTGACTCTATCCATTAAAAACCTTAGCCTATAAACGGCTAGTGTGGAGAAACTATTAATTTCCATCAGTTAACTAAAAATTTAGGGATGGAAAACTAAATAGAATGATACAAGGGAGAGGAAGGTCATCAATACACGGAAAACCAGGGGTTATGTTTATTGACACCGAGACTCGAGACAAGCAGGTAGGAAGGGTATATTAGATGTGAGTGAGTGTTTCTGTTATTGTGTGGAAGAAATGTTACAAATTTCAATGTATCAATGAAAAGGTATGTATAAGAAAGATGAGAAAATAAATACTAAATACTATCACACTTATAACAAACAAAACAATTATATGTGTATTGATAATAACAAACACATGTTAGTCCTCCGGTTAATGGGAAACTAAAGAATTTTGTTTTTCAATCTTTTTAAGTTCCATGTATGCCAGTTTTTCTTGTCATGACTAGTGGGCTACAGTAAGACAGGTCTGGTTCTCGGCCACGGTTTCTTTCATAATTCGTCTCACTCCTAGGCGTAAGTCCAGGCATTGTTCGAGTGATTTGTTCAATGGACTCGTAGTGGGAAATAGGGATAACACGCAATATGTTTAGTTTGAGGTGCGAGAACCGTGGTATACTCTCAATATTACAAATATAGTATAGTTGTTGCCAAACAAAATGGCATCTGGGGTTTTCAAATAATAAACTAAGAGGCGAGTCACTTACTCATTTATGATACTTCCAATCCCCTCACACCTTGGCACTAATGACTTGTTTCCGGTGTTTAATAGAGGTTGAGAGGCTTAAAGTCTATCACAATATTTACAACCCATACTGCTATGGGCTCGTTCACTAGTTCCAAAGAATTTGTCACGTGCCAAATTATTTGACGGTAACTATACTACTGTTTGAATTAGTAGCCCTAAGCCAAAATTAAAAGATCACATGTGCTTACTGGCGCGTATACATACCGAGTATTAGTCTAAAGCCATTGTTCTAAAACAAATTATGTCATTTTACGAGGACTGTTCAATAAAGAATGATCACAATTCTTATTTTGACAACGTACCTTTACTCATCCTCATAATTTTGATAGTCCTTCACAAAATAGTCTCCCCTGAATGCGATGCACTTGTCTAAGCATTTCTGCCAGTCTTCAAATACATGCTGGAAACCATTTTTGAGATACCCTTCAAAATTGCCTTCGCAGCCTTCACCAATGCTTCTGATGATGGATAATGCATCCCACGAAGGCGTTTCTTCATGCTAGGGAATAGAGAAAAGTCACATGGGGCTAAATCCGGACTATAGGGAGGGTGAGATTTTTGCAAGATATTCAGTAACAGCTTTGGCAATATGCGGCCGCGCATTATCGTGGTGCAGCATGCAGCCTCCTTCACGGAAATGTGGTCTTTTGCGCCTGATATAGACTTGCGATGTTTTCAGGAAGTACTGTCCAGTTACTGGTGTGTGTGCAGGTACAACATGCTGGTAAACCATTCCATGATTATCAAAGAATGAGATGACCATAACTTTCCCAGCAGAAAAAAAAACCCACTTTTGCTTTATTGGGGTTGGTAATGATGGAGATTCCCACACTGAGCTTTGCTGTTTGCTCTCAGCTGTTTGCTCCTAGTTTCATCAGCGGTTTGAATAAAACTCCGAATCTTCCCCTAACATCAACTTTAACTGCATATTACCTCCATTGCAGTGATAGAAGATACTGAAAATGTTCTCACAGGCGGGAACCAGGAGTACTAACAATGAAACTACCACGGCCTGTTTGTTTCACATTGAGCTAAAGATTATACGAAAATTTAATTTTAGTGCCGAAACTCATGACCGTACAAAATTTTCATCATTGTTTATTGAACAGCCCTCGTATTTCTAGAGGTTAAATTCAGAAGCACTCTTTTGTCATATAACAGCATATATCATTTAGTAGACGCATGAGTTTCAAAAACTAAATTTTCTTTGAAGCAACAATATCTCTTTTTGTAGTACAGCGATTTTGCTATGATGTTATAATGCAAAAGGCCCAATAAAAGTAAACTACATTCCTGGAAACCATGGATTTTAAAGTGTAACGTAAACACACCTGTTGCTCTCATCTTGGATATTATTCAAGGTAAATATCTAAAATGTTTATTATTTACTTAAGAATGCTTTTCATATATGCTAAATTCTGAATTTTAATGCACAAAGATTTAGTAAATTATGAAAAAAAAGTAAATTTTAGCTATGCAACAAAAAACAAAATAGGTATCGATATATACAGGGTTAGACTGTACGCCTGATTTACAATGGTACTAAAAATGCTGTATAGTATATGCACGATATTATACAAGTTTTTAGGTAATAGCGACACAATACTTTTTCAAAGTTTTGATTTTCTATAGTCCTATTTATATTAGATGTACTATTTTACGAATTGCAGAGAAAGTAACTCATATTTATAAAGCGTTTGGTTTATAGATTTTCAATTAATATATGAATATCTAGACACTAAGCATAGATCTGATTATATCTAGTCTCAATTATTGTTTCTGAGTAACTTTATGGCTTGTGTTAGATTTATTGTTCTATAAATAATTTACGCAACTCCTATTGTGAAATATATTAATGTGAAAGTTTTAAAGTAAATGCATAGACATTATTCATTTTCAACACGCTTCTTGCAACCCTTCCTTAGAAGATGATAAAGATTTAACCAAGATTGTACTCTTCTTTATACGTACAGAAATTCTGCTCATTGCATAATTCTGCAACTCCTACCCCCTAACTCTGCATTTGTGTCCGTGATAAACGTGCTTCACCATATTGCGCTTTTTCCCTGGGTTGAATTTAATTTGCTTTTAGCCCCTCGCTTTTCAAAAATGAATAACTGACCACTGTGCTGTAATTCTCGAGAGATGCTGCGATATTTTAGTCCTTCTAATGCTGTTGGATACCACCAAAGCCATATTTGCGTTTACTCCATTGAGAGCCTTTGGCTTATGAATGTTGTATAGAAGGACACAATAGTTCTTCGGCGCTTTTGCGATTAAAGTTGACAACCTCAAAGGACATGCGGGTGTATCACAAGAAATCGAGGTTGTTTTCACACCCATAAAAGTACACTAGCGAGAAAAATGTGACACCAAAAATAATACACTAAGGAAGACTTAAGTTAAAATAATACACAATGGTAGTATCATATGATAACAAATGTGACTACTATACCTATGTTTCAATGCACACAGTTTTGAAGGATGTTGCATTCCTTTTCTGCCAGTTTATGTACAACCTATCTCGAAATGCTTTTTTCTCTACATAAGTTAACTGAAAAACGCTTATGTTTTACATTTATTAGCCTTTCTTGAACCAAAACTCTTAATTTATATCTCTCCTTTGCAAATACTTTCAAATAATGATTTTTATCCACCTGTTTCAACGATTCTTATATCCTCGCACAAATAATTTCAAACAAATTTCGATAGATATTTGAATGATGGAGCTAACCATGTCCCACCCACTAGTTCTGTACCCCACATCTAAAGCCTGATGGGAGCAGAGATGGAGGATGCAGTGGTCGGTCGGGAGGCCTTAATCCAACATTGCGCAATTGTATCGCAGAGTTTATTTTGCGATTGGTTTATTTATAACCATGATATTGGACTAGACGCTGAAACAGCGATGGTCATATCCTTTATATTTTTATGGCATCACTGTCAAGATTGTTGACCTAGCTATTAAAACATTCAAGTAATGACATGATTACATTAGAAATAAAACTTTGTATCCAAGTGCACAAAGCTGTTTGATAATTTCTGCTTGTTTTCAGAATATCATGATAAAAGGGGTCAATTCGTGCACATAAAAGGCACTCATAACTCAATTTTACGTTCCGCTTGTGTCAAATTACCTTTTAAAACCTTTTATTTGATTTCTACCTTTTCTAGTGCGATTTACGGTACGAGAGCAAGTATTATATTTCAAACAAAATCGATACTTCGGTTTCAATGGACATAGACGTTTAGAGCTGCCCCGAACAAATGTACTTTTAGAGAAGAGATTCGTCAGTACATGTGTGTGTAAGTGCGAAAAGTAGTTAAATACCAGACCTAATATTGTTGCGAGGCATTGTTTCGGCAAACGCGGCCGGCGCCCGCGAAATACACATATAGGGCACCGCGGAGATAAAAGTTTGCCGAAACAGAAAGAAAGAGACAGGAGTCTGGAAGGTTCTTCCTTTCTGATGCCATCTTGATTGTCACAGAGTGTTCCACTAATGTCTAGAAACAGTGATTGGAGATATAAAAGTGCCACTGCTGTCAACGCTGTGGTTCAGTTGTTAATGGAGTTGTGAGTTGAAAGTGGAGAACTGTTAATTGTGAAACTTTAAAGCGTATGGTGTATGATTTTGTTCGTTTGATTATGTGTATTATGTCCTGATTTTTCTAGGGCGTTTTAAAATTCATTATGATTGAGTTTTATATAAATGGTAAACCATAAGAAATAGCAAGCTGTTACTGCACAAAAAAACGTATATACCGTAAATCATACAATTTATGTAAAATACATTTTTTATTAAAGTAACTTTTGAGAGATATTCTTCTTCTTCTTCCGCATAAGATGTAGACCTTCAGACCTGTTCCGAAGCTAACAAATGTGGTCGGTTCATCACTTCCGTTGTCTTCCAAAAATTCGTCTTCCTGAACGTTCATAAAATAAGGCTTGCCGTGGATATCTTGAACAGATTATTGGGAGAACTTCTTCTTTCCATAGTTTTTGATACAACAGAATTTCCTCAGTAATAGTTTCTTCCATTACCAGTTCTCTCATTACAGTGTTCCTAACGATATTTCCTCTAGTGTTTCCCAACAACTTTCGAAAAATCTTATTTGAGCTGCTTCCAATCTTGACTTTTTCTGATTCTTAATGTTCACATATCACAAGAGTACATCAACGCTGGTTTGGATATTATATTGTCACCGTGTGACATTGTTGTGCTGCCGCCACAGGCCTGAGCTGGGTGGCGTGGGAAGGAGAGAAAAAGGCAGAGAGAGGCTCCAGAACGCTATGCCAATTGTTGCTGCCGCTTAAGTTTCCGAAAGGACCGCGACTCTCTAGAAACAATGGCTGGGGAGGTATAAATAACCGCAAGGTGATACGAGCGGCAATTGTTTTTTGGTTATTGCGACAGTCAACGACTGAAGTGTACCGCAGTGACTTCTTTCATTTGTTTTCGTGCAGCAAAACACCAAGTCATCATCCGAGACCACTGATTGTCAATTTTACGTCCTTTAACTGCAGAAAAAGCTGTTCTAAATTTCTGCAAACCAGATTTCCGAATCTACGTAACCGTTGCAGTCATAATTTTATGGAGTCTTTGCTTATTTTCATCCTCACGTTCTTACCAAAATGTCGTTTAGGCATCCTTTTAAACTTGTATGTTTTAATATTCTCTTCAACATCTGCTTTGGTGTTTAGAATTGATATTGACCATAAGTACCTGAATGTCGAAACTTGTTCTATAATTTCCCCATCAATGACTCTTTTGACTCTCCTTTGTTCTTTCGCTACCATTGACATCGATTTATTTTTTTCTACCAGAGATTCTAATATTGTACCTTTTCTCCTATTTCATTTAATTTTGTTACTGATTTTTTCACTTCCATTTCAACATTACCTGGTCATCTGATAGGTGGTTGTGTTTATATTTACATTATTTATAGCTATCCCTTTTGATTTAAAGGTTTCACTCCATTCTCTTATAACTTTATTTTTATGTGTTGTAAGCAAGATGCATTAACTTCTGTACCTTTACCCTTAGGACTTGTAATTGGTTTAGAATATAAGAATTTATGCCTGATTTCACCAACAGATTTTAAGACTTGGCATGGCTGTTAGTATATTTAGCAACAGTTATAACAAACATTGCATTTCACCAACAAGTGTTAGCTTAACACTCATGTTAAGTCCCTTGCTAAACTACCAAGCCTTATTTCTGTTTTTAAGTCGTCAACAATTGTAGAATTGCCAAAATGCTGGGCGTGAACGCACCTTTAGATGTCGATTTCCTATTAGACAGTCTAAATGACATTCTTGACAGAGGATGGCCTATGAAGGGAAATAATTTTAAGGAGCTATCACAAGACGATTTTCTACAGAGTTATAGGCTGTCGAAACAAGTTGTCATGAAGGTTACTGTGGACGTACTAGAGAAGCTAGAACATGCTCCGAAAGGAATATACCGATCTTGCCTTTGCTTAAATATTAATCACTTTGCGATTTTATAATTCACTGAATTCTGTGGATAATACACTTTCCACCTCCCGTCTTGAAATTTTCAAGTCACTCGTCACTTCTGTCCTTCGTACCTCGTTTTAAATTTACGTAATACTAACGAAGTTGCTTCTCACTTCTGGTTGTGACATTTGCATTCAAATTAATTTCATTTACAATCTTTTACCACGTCACATCTTTCTCTTTCACACTTTCTGCATCTTTCCTCTTATTTTCCATAATATCCTTACATTTATTTACTAAATCAACTAACAATTCTTTCTCCAATGATGAGAAATTTGTCCACCTCTTTTCCCCTGATTTTTTTGATCCGCCATTTTTACAGCTGTGTTAATCGAAAATAAAACAATGGCGCATTGAAGTACGTTCAGTAAATAATAATATTCATCCACAGCTTCCTGTATCTGTAATGTTTACAGGTCTCTCGGCATTAACACATGTTTGTTAATGTTTGCAGAAAACGAGTTGGAGAAATGAAAGAACTTTAAAAATTGTGTTAATTTTGAAACAATGGTTGCTTTATATTTGTTAACGTCGATTTTAAAACATGCTGGTGAAATCGGGCATTAATGACATTGTTTAAGTTATATGGTACTTTATACTCTTCCACCATTATTCCTCACAACTTTTCATGTTGTATTCTATCAAATGGCTTAATATAGTCTAAAACAGGAGACTACTTTCTAAATCATATAAAGTTCTGTTCTCTATAACTTGTTTTATGTAAAAAATGGCATTAGTATATGACATACTCTTTCTAAAGCCTTTCTCCTCTTCTTCTAATAGGTTCTCTATTACACATTACAATTTTTTCCCTTACCGGTAACTGAATATAGTTTATTTGCTGTGTTTAGAAGAGCGATTCCTCTGTCATTTTCACATTCATTTTCATTTCCATTTTTAAATACATTTATGATTTAGCCAATACACCACTCATCTGGGATACTTACTTCACTTCAAGCTAGATTAAAGAGTTATGGTAGTCCATTTTAATTACTGTCCTCTATATTTGCATAATACCGTATAAACATTATCACTTCCTAGGGTTTTCTATTATTCTATTTGTATTCCAGAAGAAGGAAAGTCCTGAGTTTTATTCGCTGTACTTGAAGAGGCACCACATAGCGACCAGTACTTAAAATATACTATAGGTACCTTAAAAAGCCACTGCTACTTTTTTATACTCCACTTTCACTGCAAGAAAATTAGCAATAAGACGATTTTTACAAAGGTTATCCCGTTCATCACAATATAGGAGTATACGTTATTAGGAATAGTTTGTACAATAGTAAAGAAACTCATATGACTCTTCTTTTTCATATTACCCTTTTGGTTGCAGGAAATAATGTAAAAAGTACAAGAAATAATGAAATATTTCTGCTGAATAAAATAGCAGATTATAATCTGAAGAATCTTCAGTTTGTAAGGTTATTACTTAAAGGCCCGTGGAATGTGGGCTCACATGGGACACAAGTTAGCTCGACGCTGAGTATGAACGACGTCAGATGTACACCACGACTACAAAATGTGCAAACAACTGCCTCTAGAAGCAGACGTCCAAAGCAACATGAAATAGCTCCCTGCGAACTAGTGAAGCACTACCTTACAAGTTTATGCAGACACAAGGTCAAGGTGTAATAAAACACAACTGTTTTGTTTCTTCTGACACTGAGGCGGTTGTCATGCTCACGCTGCACCTACCTGAAGTTGTTTGTTTGCATGCGCGAGCGATAATAGTACAGTCCATGTGCAGTATAACTATGGGAAAAATTGCATTCGTCTCCGGCCTTTAATTATTACATAAGCAAAACTAACGTATCTCTCCCATATTAATTATTTCTGTGGTTGAGAAAATTTTCATGTATCTCAACTCTGTAGAGTACAAAATATGACCAAGTATACTATTAGTTTCCCTTCCACCTACTTAAATTCTTAAGGAAGAGTTATATTCAATTTAAAACTTAGAAGATTTTCGTCGTATCCTTAGAAGATGAACTCATGATGCTGAAGTTACTGTTCACAGACATAGAGACGTACACACACATACCTGAACATAGATATTTTACTAAAAGCCTTTTTAGGGGGAGTAGAGTTCAAAAGGCTAATATATGTATATCAGGTTTAATCTCGAATCTAAAATTTTTGGGATGAATGTAACACTTGCCCTATTTACTATAAGTAGCAGAGAAAGCAGAAAAGAGGACCTACACAACAATACCCAGGAAGGTAATATGAGACATGTTGCCCTTGCAACAACAGACATCCGAACTGACCCTAGAACGAGCAAATAAACGTTCGTCAGTGCTCAGGAACTTTGCGGTTACACTCCGCACTAACGGACAATTTTGATGTAAATCCCTGGACTGTATGTTACTTTGTGTAATTATCATGAAGTGTCATAGCAAGAGAACAAAGACATTTTAAGCCTTTGTGCCGCGTGCATTGCTACCGGGATCATCTGAATTATGTGTGTGGCTATAGCAACAATGGGACAGGAATGGGATTTGCGTATACTAGGTACGCTAAATAAAGAAGTGTCCAGATAGGACTAGTGAACTACAATATCCTGCTTATTTATTAATGATTTAAGGCTCATTGAAAGCTAAGGTAGTCCCCATGCTGTTTTACAGTTCACTGGACCATAATTTAGCTTACTATGGTCACGACAGAGTTTTAAATAAATTGCAATTATCCTATTAGAGTGGTAGGCGAATTTAATGCGTGATAGTGCCTTTTTTACACTTTTTTACTCCCTACACTACTGAAATACTTCCGCAGGAAGTTTGTTCTGGTTTCATTTTTTTTTTAAGTTTCTTTTACCTTTCTTTTTTACTCTAGTTGTAGGTTAATTCTGGAGAATCTTTATGTAATTAATCATGTAGTTTTTATTTCAATAAATTAAAAGTTTGAAATACAAGTCCTGGTTTACATAATTAGTTACCAGGACGGGATATTTCAGATTTTTATTAATTTATTTTTCTTACACTACCTTGTCTAAACTAACTAGAGACTATTGCATTTCTTTCAAAACCCTAAACAAAGCTTCAATGAAAACACACGTTTTAAGACCCCCTGAATCTAAACAAAGCATTTTAGAAAATGTACAATGTTTGTAAACGAGTAGCGGATACGACACAATCTGGGAGATCGCGAGGTGGCACATTCTGAGGGCTCTTTTAGAGGGGGAGGGGTTCCCATGTCACTTCTATGAATATTGTAGAGCTTACACTCATACCAAGATGTCCATTTCATCATTTTGCTTTATTCTATTTCATTAAAACTGTACAGTGCTTTAAGTTTCGTAATGTATTGCAATACGCGACATATGCAGTGGCTTATATTGCATTAATGTCTAGTATAATCAAACACATCCTTAAAATATGGTAACCCTGTATTCACTGAAGTTTTAAGTGACTCACAAGTTTCAGGCTTAGACACTTTCATTTATATATTAACAAGGAAGATGATTAACAACCTATTATTTATTATGGAGCTTCATAAATTTTAGACCATGCCACACACTGTGTTAGGTCCTAGCTGCAGCTAGCACTTTACATATTTCAAAAATAAGTGGAACTTTTGAAATGAAAATAAAATTGCATATAATAATGTGCATGTGTTTGCGTGTGTGTGCGTGTGTGGTGCGTGTGTGTAAAACTCTAAAGCGAAATGTTTAAACAACACCAAGCTTGGTATTTAAGTTCAGCATGCTTCTGAGATGTCAGAAAAATATTAGAAGGGAAAAAATAAGCATCACTCCGCCCCTAAAGGCACGTTACTGTTTTCACAGTTCTATTTCCCAAAAGTTAACATAGGCGCGCATGTTTGAAGTACATTTTCTGTTCTTGTTGCTCTTCTCTTTTAATTCAAGATTTTAAGGTCGGTCTTTTCGGCATTCACAATAAATTGTTCCACCAGTTTTGTAGCCTATCTAAAACTCATTTTTCTGTGAGTTTGTAATTGAATATTTGCTTTGAAAGTCTCTAAATTATTTTCACTCCAAACGTGAGATCCATTTTTTCCTATGCTGCTCCGTTTACAGAATTTTTATCAAGCTTAATTCTTCTTGTTCCTGTTCTTCTTGATCATATCCTTCTCCTTCTACTCTATCACCACCATCATCATCATCGTGGTCGTCGTCGTTGTCGTCGTCGTCGTCGTCATCATCATCATCATCATCATCATCATCATCATCATCATCATCATCATCATCATCATCATCATCATCATCATCATCATCATCATCATCATCATCATCATCATCATCATCATCATCATCATCATCATCATCATCATCATCATCATCATCATCGGCACCACCACCACCACCACCACCACCACCACCACCACCACCACCACCACCACCACCACCACCACCACCACCACCACCACCACCACCACCACCACCACCACCATCATCATCATCATCATCATCATCATCATCATCATCATCATCATCATCATCATCATCATCATCTTCTTCTTCTTCTTCTTCTTCTTCTTCTTCTTCTTCTTCTTCTTCTTCTTCTCCTTCTTCTTCTTTTTCTTCCTATTATTATTATTATTATTATTATTATTATTATTATTATTATTATTATTATTATTATTATTATTATTATTATTATTATTATTATTATTATTATTATTATTATTATTATTATTATTATTATTATTATTATTATTATTATTATTATTATTATTATTATTATTATTATTATTATTATTATTATTATTATTATTATTATTATTATTATTATTATTATTATTATTATTATTATTATTATTATTATTATTATTATTATTATTATTATTATTATTATTATTATTATTATTATTATTATTATTATTATTATTATTATTATTATTATTATTATTATTATTATTATTATTATTATTATTATTATTATTATTATTATTATTATTATTATTATTATTATTATTATTATTATTATTATTATTATTATTATTATTATTATTATTATTATTATTATTATTATTATTATTATTATTATTATTATTATTATTATTATTATTATTATTATTATTATTATTATTATTATTATTATTATTATTATTATTATTATTATTATTATTATTATTATTATTATTATTATACTATTATTATTATCATTATTATGATTATTATTATTATTATTTTTGTTGTTATTTGTTTACTTGTTCTATGCTTGGGCATCCTTTAGCTTTTGAGAAATTTCATTTCTCATCCGGAATCCGCTGCTCTAGATTTAGATAGTTTCAAAATATTTCTTATTTATCTTAGTTTCATGTTTTACGCAACTGCAGTAAAACTGACCTCAGCGTTGCTCTTCATGACCTACTTTATTTTTCAGCGTTTTGTAAGTTGTTCCTTACGTCGATTGAAGCTTTACAATTTTAAACGTCCTTTATTTATGTTGGCTTATTTCACATATAAGTATTTAAAACTTGAAACTTCTGCTAGTTAGTAATTACCTAGGATATTGTTTGATCAAAATTGGTGTCGACCACACATGGCCATAATTTTTTTACTTTGAAATGCTAAAATCATAACCTTTACACAATATACTTAAACTGTGGAGGGACCGTTTCAGATTATAATAATTAAATTATCCGCATAGAATTCTGAAATAGGTCCGTATATATTTAATTCTTTTTTTGGATATTCTTTTGTATTATAAATAATTATTGTGTTTATTCCTATGAAATAATCTTTTAAAATAGTCTTATATATTCGTTCATTAAATACAGGTATGGAATGCTTGGCAAATGACGAGTACAGTCACAAATATCAACAGGCGCTGTTAAAATTTCATCACAAACTTTAGAGAAAAGAGATCAGATGCTGCAGAGCAACCTGGCGTGTAGCAAGAAATAGCAACATCGGCTTAACAACCCAGCGCGACACTTGTTGACGCTGGCAAACAGATTTATTACCAGGCTACTTGCCACTCCCTCATGTAATTTGTCGTAGTATATAACTTGTGGCATAACCCCGCGTTCCACATATAGAGATTATATTAACACGGGGAGACAGTTGGAATGAGGAATTGCATAGTTCCAGCCGTCTTGGTCTAATGGCCCCAGAGCGTAAAGAAAACAAAGGCTATAACTTCCGCTATCTGAGCTGATTGTCTTGGGTTCATTACAGGTGACTAGGTTAACGTGTCTCCTGTCGCTGTGAAACAGCCACCGTTGGTAGTAAATCAGACAAGATTATGTCTCACGTTAAGTCCAGGTAAGCTTATTAATTAATCAAACAGCACAAGATTGTTCCGCGATAATCTGCTTTACTTGCATGTAGGTACTGGGTTCTATTCCTGGAGGTGGCCACCTTGATCATGGGAGGTTTGCGTTTTCTCTGATTGCAAAGACATATACCGGGGTGTTTTCCGTTCTTTCTCACATTTAACCCTCGAGTAGTCGCATGGGCTGTACATGTAGCCAAGCCATTTTGTTTTTGCAAATGCGCATCTCCTTCTACTCTTATGGAGGTGGGGGGGGGGGGTTTGGCAGCTTCTTGACGTACTAGTAATAAGTTCTAAATGGTCAGTTGGCAATAATATACGAGGGCTGTTCAATAAATAATGATAATATTTTTGACAACGTACCTCTTAATTTTGATGGTCCTCAATATAGTCTCCCCTGAATGCGATGCACTTGTGCCAGCGTTTCTGCCAGTCTTCAAAGACAGGCTGGAAACCATTTTGAGAGATCCTTCAAAATCGCCTCCGCAGCCTTCACCACTGCTTCTGATGATGGATAATGCCTCCCATGAAGGCGTTTCTTCAAGTTAAGGAATAGAAAAAAGTCACATAGGGTAAATACGGACCATAGGGACGATGAGAGATTCACTTGAAGTTGATTTTTGCAAGATATTCAGCAACAACATTGGCAATATGCGGCCGCGCATTTTCGTGGTGCAGTATTCAGCCTGCTTCATGGAAATGTGGTCTTTTACGCCTGATATGGACTTGCCATGTTTTCAAGACATCCCTGTAGTATTGTCCAGTTGCTGATGTGTGTGCAGGTACAACATGCAGTTAAACCATTCTATGAATATCAGAGAATGAGATGACCATAACTTTCCCAGCGGAAGAAACCACTTTTGCTTTTTTTTTTGGGGGGGGGGTGATGAAGAAGTTTACCACACTGAGCTTTGCTGTTTGCTCTAAGGATCAAATTGATGTAGCCAAGTTTCATCAGCAGTGATTTTGTTTGAAAAAAACTCCGGATCTTCTTCTAACATCAACTTTAACTGCATGTTACCTCCATTGCAGCGGTAGGCAATACTGAACATGTCTGAACTTGCCTGGTTCTCACAGGCGGGAACCAGGAGTACCAATAATGAAACTACTACGGCGTGTTTGTTTCACATTAGGCTAACAGAATATAATAAGATTGAATAATAGCACGAAAAATTATGACCGTAAAAATCATGGTCATTCTTTATTGAATAACCCTCGTATATTAGTGAGACAGTATTTTTGTTATTTGCGATTAAACACTGTTGTACACCACTGGGCTACAAATGTAACCCGCGCGACCACTAATGTAACAGTTGTTGAAATTGCTACTAAGAGAAAGGTTTGTCGTGTGGGAGTTCCTGAGGACAATTTACTAAATGCATAGTGGCTTAATGCAGCTCTAAATGATAGTAGTGAAAGTGACATTGAAATTGACGATAATGATGAAGGAGAAGAGAGTCATATTTCCGCAGATTTGCATTACTCAGACACAGAGGAAGCCAGTGATGAAAATGAATCAAGTGATGAAGTAACGGATGGTGAACCAGGTAATTATAATTATTATGTGGCTAAAGATAACTTTAAATTGAGAAAGAAACAACCCCTTCGAAATGTTAGGACACGTTCCAAAATATCGTTCCCATCTTCCTGGACCGAAAGGACAAGCTAAACTTGTTGAATCTGAACTTGTGGCCTTAGAACTTTTTGTGGATACCAATGTCATAAAATTGATATCCACTTGCACAGACCTTTATATAGTGAAAATAAAAGAGCAATTTCAAAAATTGGAGTTGAAGCACTGGACCAAATTTGTGCCAAGTATGATGTTGCTCGTAACACAAGACGTTGGCCTGTGGTCATTTTCTTTAAATATCAGTGCGATCATGACATGTGTATTTTTCTGCGAATCAGAAGTGTAAGAAAATAGACGAGGTTTGTTCCTTGAGACGATATATAGGGGCTCCTAAAGACTCAAATAGCAAGAAGAGCAGAACTGAACTCAGTCTCACTAAGAAAGCGTGCTAAAAACTCTTTTCGGAATTGAAGACGTTCGTGGAACTAAAGTCACAACAAGGTAGGGAAGTGCTACCAGGAAGAGTTGCAGTATGTGTCAAGGAAAGATTTCTAACACTCATTCCACGGCGGTGTGTAAAGAAGTCTACAAGAATAATTGTAAACTAAATAGTAGTTTTGAGCTTCTGTCATATTTTTGGACTATCACTAGATATTCATACGGTGACTGTTGGAGCAATGTAAACATTTAACACATTCTGTATCACATATTGCTGCTTTCACTGCTATTAACTTGATAAATATCATTCAGGAATGTAAAGGAACACTATAAAAGTGTTAACCATATAATTTAGACGACACAAAGAATAATTTAATTTAATATCAAATTATCCTGAAAAAGTTCGTAAAACTCAATTTTACAGTAAGTAAACACTATAAATAAATAAAGGAATATCCCAGAATGTTACTAAAACAATTATAAATAACGCATAAAGTAAATTTTATATCCATCGTGCTACATATGTAGCCCACGCGTGACCATTCACGTCACAAAACTTCACGAGAGTACCCGAGGGTTAATGTCCTTCTTCTTTCTTTTCATGTTTAAGATGAGGTAAAGCTTTACCTGGGTCTAAAGGTAACATGCTATTCAATGGTTCAAACCCACCGCACGATGATAAACTTCTTCATCTTTACTCCATGGATTAGATTTATAATCTTTCTTTATTTTTATTTTATTTAATGATCGATCAGCAGCACATGCTTTACAGATCCTTGTTAAATAATTGAATCTTTATAAACTATGTAATAACATGTAAGGAAAACCAATTTGGCTCCTATTATCTACTTAACACTGTGGAACGAGGATGATACACAAGAGAAAAAAAAACTGTCAATAAAAAACAAGCACTCAAATAGATAAGATCAAGAGTCATTGTGAAACAATATTCATAGTTTTTTTCATTCAGAGTCACTAAGGAGGAGATCCTGTGGGAGTCCTCTCTTCAGGCGTGTGGGCTGGCGGGTTCGTACGCCGATGTCGTACATCACAGCTCCTGGAACATATGGCAGGTTTGAGAAGAAGCGAGAGGCGATCTGACGTATGTGCTGGTGAAGAGGAAGGAGACCAAGTTCTTTATGCAGTTGTTTATTTCTTACGTACCAAGGGGCATCCATGGCGATGCACAGAAATCGATTTTTAAGGGGCCTGTAGCCTTCGGAGATGAGTGTTGCTAGAAGTACCCCATACCTGGGAAGCATATGTGATAAGTGGCCGGTCAAGAGATTTGTAGAACAGCAGAGAGCATTCAATCCCAAGAAGAGTGTGTCTGTGAAGTAGCGAGACTTATGATCTTCTCCGTTTACCACAAATCTCTCCATCTCTTCTGCCCTTCAACTACATCTCCTCTCCCTGCAGGTTTATAATTTAGTGCTATTTTAGTCTATCATAGTCAATTCTTTCCACATGTAACAGACATTGATTTCTTTAGTGTTTTATTTCTTCATTTATAGATTTCACTTTGAGCTCTGTTCTAATTCGTCATTATTTATATGATATAGTTTCGCACATCCTTTAATTTCTCTCAAGAATTTTAATTTACGATCCTTGTATGTTACTTTCCATCTTCTTTGTTATAACCCAAACCTGCACTGATTTGCCATTGTTTCATAAAATTTAATTCTTGCGCCCTTTCTTGTTTTATTTCTTAAAACGTTGTGTAATGTTCGCATATAATTTGAAATCTTGACAGTTGCATGTTAATTTCTCTTTCTTTCTCTGAACCTATTTCAAATCCAAAGTATCTGAAACTTCAGATTGATCATCTAAAATATTTACATCTTATTTGTTGCTTACCTCATAAAGCCATTTTCTTTGTTTTTGTTTCAGATATATTAGACTTACAGTTCTTACATAATAAGCGTAATTTATATAGAGCACATTGGAATTCATCTTAACTTTTCTGTATTAATACTACATAGTCTGCATATAACAATTGATTATTGATTATTTAACCTAATTCCCTTATTAAAACTCTGCTTACATTTAAGGGAAGTGAAATTAATTCGGGTGATAATGTGCACCCTCGTCTGAATTCTTTGGGGTGCCCTAAACCATAGCGTACCTTTCATTGAAAGAGAAGTGAAGCTCGTACACCTATGATTATGAAACGTAAGAAACCTCAAGCCTTATAGAGAGCTTTCAACAAACTTAAGGGATAATTCATACTCAGAGTAAAACGAGCGCTATGAATCATAGCAGCTAAATAGTGTCTAGAAATAAAAACTAAATTCAATTAATGACTATCTTTGGTCGCTGAGGACAGGTGGTGCAGATGCTTGCTTTTGGCCTGACCAAGATTCTCTGTGCTGTTCTCGGTGTAAATGGGTATCAATCGTTTAGAACCCTTCCGCGCAACTGTCGACCACGCTGTGACCTTTAACCTCCTCTGGTTCCTTCACTCTCTTCGTTCCTTCTGAGGTAACGTAACGTAACCAACAGCCCTGACGGCCAAGGCCTACCAAACCGACTGCCGGCCTCACGTCCACTTACGCACGGCAGAGGTAGGCGAAAATCCAACCGATACGGAGAGATGTGGCCAGCATGTCGGCATATTCCAGTTGGAATTTTGGTTTTCGTGACCAGGGCCGCTTACCTAGCGTAAGCTCCTCACCTTCCTCACGATACCGAGTGGGCACCGGTCATATACCCGGGACCTAAAATCCGCACCCCAAGGGTGGGATCGAAGCCGGGCTGCTTTCCGTGGAAAAGGACCAGGGCATGCTGCCTGAGCCCACTACGCCATGGCGCAGGACTTCCTTCTGAGGCGGTGTACATAAAACAGCCGCTTTGGGTGGAGGTGGGAGATCTCCCTTCAGTTCGCTAATATATAGTCGTAACCAATCAAAAGTTATTGGTAATTATAATTTTTACCTTGAAATTGAGCAAAATTCTTTTTCTCTGGTGCCTGAAGAATGAGAACCAGTTTAATACACACTCGTTTTGAATATTAATACGCTTGAAAACACTAACACTGAATATGTCCTTCTTTGCATTTTTGATTTCCTTTATTTTGCTTTCTGGTACTTTTGTAGCCTACTGTTTGGAAGTTAACGACATATTTGCAGCATCACCTTCCTTCGAATACATCTTTGAAGCTCCTTCCCATCTCGAACATACAACAATAATTAATGCAACATAACAAAGTGAAAATGCGACCAATGAAACGTAATTTTCAATTTCACACTATATAATTCGTAGACTAAGAGGGGGATGGCTCAGGCGGTTTCGTCTGCGACCTGCATATAAGAGGCCCAGATTCGATTCCCGTAGCCAACCTCATAACCCCTGGATTTTACCGGGTCGCCAAGTGAATGCTGGGTAACTGGGTACGTCAATTACATCCTCCGAAATTCCTGTCCCTCCACATCATGTCCATTATCACTTCATGTCATCTTTCCCCTGGTCGTTTCTTTCAAGGTAGAAGTATCGGTGAATGTCTCGACTCTGCATAGAAGGATGATTGACTCTGAGTAAAAGAACTTCCTCTGGTTCTCCGAACCCGGTCTGGTGAGGTCGTTTCCGGAGGGCAGTCGGGCGAGCTGGTAAAGCGTAGGGTCCCTGCCCTCTGGGACACTGGAACGGCAGCCCTCTGTCTTCTCTCGAATTATCCTTCCTCCCGGGGATGCTTCACTTGGGGCATAGACACAGTAGATCAAGCCTGCTGAATTCTATCCGTAGCATAATGCAGTCCAATCCATTGCATATCAAGGGTTCATAAATGCAATTTTATGGAAAATAAGAGGTGCAAATTCCTTTCTTAGAAAGATTAATGTAGTCATATTGATATCTTTTATATAAATATGCAATTAAAGCAACCGTTATAAAAAGTTATTACAGCTCTGCTTTACCAGTTTTGTTAAACAACCCTTTGTCATTCATGGAAGAAATGGAATGATAGGATGAAATGGAATGGATTGGATTGGGATTATAGATATACTATATGGATTATGGATGGATGGTTGAATGAATGGAGCATCTGCAAAATGCCCGCCTCGGTAGCGTAGATGGTAGCGTGTGTGCCTCACGTTCAAGAGGTCCCGAGTTCGTCTTTCGGTCAGGTTGAGATACCTGGACAAGGTTTTTCCGGGGTTTTCCCTCATCATTAAAGACGAATGTCTGGTACCTCTAAGCTCCATGGACCCCAGACTCATTTGAGCATCATTTCAGGAATATCATTCATCGTACGATATGGCAACGTTGGAGGACATAAATTACACAAAAAGTGTAAGAACGTCATATAAGTTTTAAATCCAACTTTCGCCATCTTCAGCTTTTCGAATAATTAGGACACATGCAAGAGCCTCTGACAAATAATTTTGTTTTAGTTTGAAAAATTATAATTATTTTGTGATACAGCGTGAATGTTGTTTATTTTCGCAATATATAGCACTTCTATAGCCGCGAGTTCCTACAGTATGTTTTAAACTACAGTGCCTTATTTTCCACTGGTGGCCGGCCTGCAGCGTGCCTTGTGCTGCAACATTAACTACCCACCGGCCGATCAGCCTAGGGTAAAAGTAACCCAATTTGTAATTTATTATCCATTTATTATCCATAATGGATAATAAATTGATCAAAATGAAGTAATTCGAAAAATACAATATTGTGAGAAGAATTTGCGTATACATATATAAGAGAGAGGGAGCATAATAGCTCGAATGCTCGTAACATATTTTTTAAATAAATTAGGTTAATTTCGAAATGTTCAGTAGTCATGAACTATGAAGCCAGGGACTTAAGTACATACAGCGTAGTAAGTCACCACAAAATTTGCGTGTCTCATAACATATGGGAACCCCTAGTGGTCCACCGGGAAACCTATGAGTCAGTTGGAGAAATTAATGTCATGTCGGTATGTTGGCCACAGTAGCTCAGTTGGGTAGAGCAACCGCACGGAAAGCGGGAGATCTGTGGTTTATATCCCGGCTATCGCATTGCTTTTTTGAGTTTGACTCTACTCTTTCAAAATCATCATTTTTGTTTCCAAGAGCTTATAGAAGCCATTCTTAGAGTATGCTGACCTGTATATTAAACATTTTATTGCATTTATATATTTATTTGCATCTACAATTAGGTAAAAACCCATTTGTGGAGGTTGCAGCATCTCTCTTAAATTTTTCGTGCATCCACGAGGGGTGTAGTCATCTCAAAGCCAATGCCCAGCACAGTTATTTCAGTTGAGCTCCTTTATTCCCTTTGGGAATGCGTAGTGCCTTTCCCTCTGATTATACAAGAATGCTCATGAATAATTTGTAGATTAGCTATGAAGATTCTTCTTCTTTCTGTTCCTAATCAAGGTCTAGGAAACTAATGAACTGATCTTTCCATCTTATTCTCATTCTGCTAAGATCACTTCTTTTGTGGGATTACTATCTGCATACCTTACTATCTTTGGTAATCTATCCGTGTCCAACATTTCCAGGTCTCTTCTATGTTTATTCTGGTGTTTTATAAATTCCTAATCTATACTTTTCATTTTTCTTTAAACACTTCAGCTTTATACCTCTCTTTTTATCATTACTAACAGATGTCGAGAAATCTCATCTTCAGTACTTACCATATGCTCCTATCCTCTTTCTTAGAGTTCATGCTTAACAATCACATTTTAAAACAGGTTTTGCACTTTATGTATTATTTGTTTTACTAAATTACCAATTTAATTTTCCTTAATAACTAGACTTAACTTATATTTTGAACAGCTTTCCCACAGGTCTTTATTTATTCCACTACGCCAAACTTCTATGCAAACTGAATGCAAAATTTATATAATCTTTTAACAGCAGTTTTTTGTTTAGGGAGCATCTAACAATCTAATTATATCTAAGCAGTAATAATGTGAAAGAGATAGGAAGAATAAAATACAATTAAAAGAAAAGCTGTTCTAAAACTTAGTTTTCAAGATCTAGTCTTTTATTGCTATAATTTGTTGAAAACATTCATAGATATTAAAGGGCGCGGAGAAACATAATAGCGCCAGAAAAAAATCAGAGGGCTGTAACAGGGCATCAGCAACAGGTAGAATAGAACACACTCGACGGGTGTCCTGGAGTACCATATTAAAGCCCCACTGCCAGCTCTGCCCCTTGTAATTAACACACCCCCACTTCTGAACCCCTAATGAAGTACGAAAAAGAATAGTAGAAAAAATTCAATTACGCAATAGAATTACAGAGCGACCCCCCACAGAAGTGAAAACACAAAGCAACTCGCGGAATATTGGGGTCTGAACATAGTCAAATTCATAAATGCTGATAGATTTCCATTTCAAGGGGAGCAGTAATTGAAATATTTGTATGGCTTTCGAAGGCATTATATTTTTGGAACTGGAATTAATTTTCGCCGTCGCAGTTACGCAAGCCGAGTTAGTGCCTTGTTCATGCTCCATTAATGCATTTCCTCTTTTGTGTCAATTACGGTCATTTGAAAGGATTTATTATGACAAAGTGTAGCTTTGAAATTATGAACACATTCTCGGAAGTCACAATATAAAGGGCACTATAGCGGCAAAGGTGGCCTACGAGATCGTCCAACTCTCGACTTTAAGGAAGTAAAACTGAGGTCCTGACTTCATAAAGGCTTCTAACAGTAATAATGCTGTAATGTTTCACCAAAAGTTACCCTTTTCGTTGGATATGATCTATTTTAGCAGTAAATAATGATTCTGCTCTTTAAGGTAGCAACGGGTTCAAAAAGTACCACCCAAGAGTTGAAAAGATAGAGAGTATGGACTATTGAGAGAGTCTTAGAGACTCAAAAAGACTTTCATACTGCGAATGAAGAACTATACAATAATAATTATTATTTTAAATGTATTTGATTAGAAATTTACAAAAAAATTACAATCTATGGTATAAAATTGGGATATAAACGTATTTTAATATTAAATGATTAACAAAGTTGCTAAATGAACGCCAAAAAATGACTGATGAGTGAAATACATTAAGACAAAGCAGAACATTAAATGCTATTTGTTTTCAGATAAAGTATACATTTTTGAAAACCAGGAGCATACTATTTTAACATGTAGGGAAATGAAAGATATTTAGATTCAGAAGTAATTTTCGGGAAATGGTAGTTTTGATTTACTTATATCCGATTTCACCTACAGATTTTAACTTTACCAATAGTTAAAACAAAAATTGCACTTCACCAACAAGTGTTAGCTCAACACTCGTGTCAAATCTCTTGTTAAACTAAGAGGCCAAATTTCTGTTGTTAAGCCCTTAAAAATTGTAAATAGTCAAGATGGCGGGCATGAACTCAGCAGTTGATGTCGATTTGCTATATTTAAAACCGTCTAAAAGCATTCGTAATAGATTGCGGCCTGTAAGGAGAAATGATCTTGAGGAGCTATCAGAAGAAAATTTTATACAGAGGTATCGAAAAAGTTGCTATGAAGGTTACTACGGAAGTACAGGAAAGGTGAGAACATGCCTCGAAAGGAATATGTCTATCTCGCAATTGCTTCAAGTATTAAAAACTTTGCAATTTTATAATTCACTAAATTAAGTGGATAGTACACTGTCCACCTCCAGTCTTGAAATGTTAAGTCACTTGTCACTTGTCCTTTATTGCTCGTCTTAAATTTACGTATACTGAGTTAATACATGCATCGAAAGGAATATGCCAATCTCGTCTTTGCTTCAAGTATTAATAACTTTTGCTATTTTATAGTTCACTAAATTATGTGGATAATACACTGTCCACCACCCGTCTTGAAATGTTAAGTCTCTTGTCACTTGCCCTTCTTCGCTGGTTTTAAATTTACGTATACTGAGTTAATATATGCATCGAAAGGAATTGCCGATCTCGCCTTCGCTTTAAGTATTAGTAACTTTACTGTTTTACAATTCACTGAATTATGTGGATAATACACTATCCGCCTCCGGTCTTGAAACGTTCTAGTCACTTGTCTTTCGCACCTCGTTTTAAATTTACGTAATAGTGACTAAGCTGTTTCGAGCTTGTAGTAGTGACACACGCATTTGAATTAAATTCGTTTCGAATATTTTCCCAAGTGAAATCTTTCTCTGTTACATTCACCACATCCGTCCTCTTATTTTCCACGATATCCTTACACTTCGTCACCAATTCAATTAACAATTCTTTCACCATCGTTGAGAAATTTGTCTCTCGGCTTTTGCTTACGATTTTGTTCTCCCACCAGATTCTCAGCTGTGTGCAGACGAAAATGAAAACAAAGGCGCGTCGCAGTACGTTCAGAAAATAGTACGACACATCCATAGCATTTTATAGCTGTAATACTTTCAAGTCTCTTGGCGTTCACAGGTGTTTGTTAACTATTTCAGAAAAGAGGTTGGTGAAATGCAAGAAATTTAACAGTAGTGTTAGCGCTGTGACAATTGTTACGTTACATTTACTAACGTCGATTATAACATCTGTTGGTGAAATCGGGCATTTATATTCATTCGTTCTCGCAATTGGGTTTGGAAATAGTATGGTAGCCATTTTAAAAATCATATTACATTTAAAATCTAGGTATTCAATTGAATGTGTTCAAGCTGGAAATAAGGACTTCAAATGATAATGAGACACTTCAAAATGTTACAAAGGATACTTTGAAGTTAACTGATATTCTACCATTAACCAAACACATGCTTGAATTATTTTTAATTTTAAATAGTAATATAAATCTCTCCTTTGTTGTTTCATAATATAAACTGATCTCCTTATTTTCTGTGAATGTTACATTGTGCTCAGGTTCTCAGAAACCTCAATTTTCTTCATTAGAAAACTTATGTAAAGATTAAATGAAGTAAAAAAATGGAAAGTGGACTACTTTATCTATTTTAAGATTACTTTAACTCACCCTGTAACCTCCAAGATGATGAACAGTACATTGAAAAGTGGCGTCTCTACCAACTGGAGCTGTCAAATTTCCAATGGGCTCTGCAAATTCTGGCTGAAAGGCAACACCTGCAACAAAGAAAGGAAACTACATTTACTCTTAAATCATATTATGATTATTGTTTTCAGTAATTATTTATCATTAGGCTTTGTGAAAGACCAATCATCCACATGAAATAGGAATATTATCTAAAATAAAACAAATAATAAACTCTCTAATGACAAAGGACAAACTGATATTTTTCAATGGAGACCATTCCATGTAGGTATTATTGGCAATGAAACAACATATTATCTTGCCAAAAGAGGGACAAGACTACAGTCTAGACAAATACCACACTCGCCAAATACATTTAAGTAAGTACTATAAAGAAAAATAACTGAAATATAGAAGGACAACTCCAAAGAAAAATCAACTGGGAAAACATGGGAAAACATTCAAGACATCTGGAAGATTTACAATAACACACCAAGGAAAGAAGCAGTAGCCAAATTTAGGTTAACAACCGTACATGATTGTTTGAATGAGCACCTAATGGGATAGGTATACTACCATCAAGGGAATGCCCCATCTGTAGAGCTGGTGTCATAAATTCCTCCCACTTTCTGGTGTGCCCAAGCTTAAACGAAGATCTCCGGAAATAGGGTGATATCTGTAATCTGTACTGGAAAGCCAGAGACATTTTAAAGCTGACAGTGTGAATTAAATATGTTTACTGCTTATTTGTGTATTTGCTTATTTCTTTATTTGTTTCCCCATGTTTACTTGTATTGTTACTTGTGTTAAATGAGTTACCAAATATAATGGATTACGTTCCAAATAATGGCATATGTAACAACAGGCTTTGTTAAAAGTATCATAATTCAATTAGTAAAGTTGATATAGGAAAGGAAAATTACATCTGAAATATTGGCTTTTAGGTACCTTTTATTTTTTATTATATATAGAAATATTTTAATGCCTATTGTAACATTACAGTTTGTTTGCAGAGAAGATGGATGAAGCGACAATCAAATGGTTTAAACATTTTAAAGCAGAAACTCCAGGAAAGGTAAATCTTACCGAAGCACCCTTGTGTTAACTTATATAAACTTATATAAACTCCTTATACAGTATACGTATTTCTGTTACACAACTAAAGCAGACATACGGTTACGATGAAAATGCCCTTTCGCCTTTAAGTGGTTTTGATTCCTACATCCAGTTAGTCTATAACGTAACTCATTAGGGTTCTTTGATTGGAAAATATATTCTACAATTTCCATTACAAGAAATGCACAAATGCGATGCATATAATTTACCTCAACCAGCACATAAAAGATAGGCCGCGCCGTGGCTCAGTGATTAGACCGCTTGGCTCTTACCAAGGCGGCCCGGGTTCGATTCCAGGCGACCACAAAGTGAGATTTGTGATGGACAACACGGCGCTGTGGCGGGTTTTCTCCGGGACCTGCGGTTTCCCCTGCCATCTCATTCCACCGGTGCTCCATCTTCATCTCATGCACCATCAGTTTCACCTCCTGCGGTGCCGTATGTAGTAAAAGCGGGCGTTAACACTACACATTTCATTTTACATATAAGATGTGTCATGCTAACTTAATGTGTTTCCTGTATTTGTGTGGGGTGTGCTTTTAGTGCGATAATATGAAATATTTTAAAAAATACCTATTGAAATATAATCTTAAATGAAGAAATAAGTACATTAAATGATAATTCTATGGGACAGTTTTATGAAGTATAGCACATTTAAAGATATTGCCAGAATTCTGGTATAATAAATCCAATTTGAGAGCCCAAATTTGTGTCTCCTTTATAAAACGTAACAATGAGATAGGTAATAAATGAACTAAATTGATATTTTTGTCTACCTTAAGTATATTTAGCTGATTCACTTAGCCTTAACATTTGTTTTTACTTTATGCTTAAAGGTGTGATACATAATACTGACACTTGCATTTGACTCAGTATTTCTATTTGCATTAATTTTCTATAGCCTTTTCTCACGTGTACAAATGGCCCTAGGTGCGTCGTTTTCCTACTATTGTAACATCTGATTTGTTTTTGAGCTTAACGTGACCTATGGAAGTGTGAAATTTTCTAAATATAGTTTACAGAGAAAGCTGGTGGTGTATTCTATCAAAAAAATACAAGCAGATGAAGTAGATGCTTTGATAAAAATAGCTGAAGGGCTATACGTGTGTGCACACCCGTAGTGTACAGTATAATAAATCGTTTGAAAACCAAAATTGATGCTTAAGTTTTACATATTTCTAGCACTAAACAGAATATTTAAAGAAAATCCATTACATATGAATAATATTCTCAAAGATGGCTCTATTTCGATTAAAACAACACATATGTATATTTTCATGACAAATGAAATGCATTTCATGAATTTTCTGTAACAGGTCCTGAAGTCCTTTTCATCTTGAATAACTTTTGTATAATGATAAACCATAAGAAATATACAAAAGCTTGCAAACATAAGTCTGCACCGTACCGCTCGGCTAGAGCGTTGTGCATAAGGAATACCAGGACTGATCCTACACCCGAGGGTTGCTCGTTTCAAGTTCCAGGTATAGGACCGGTGCCCACTCAGCATTGTGTGGAAACTGAGAGAGCTAGCTGGGTAGCGCACCCTGATCCAGAAAGCCAACTTTCCGGCGAGGGGTGAACAGATGCTAACCTCCCCATCTTATCGGTAGGATAATCGCTCATCTCTTCCTTGCGTAGTCGGCGTGAGGCCGACAGGCGGGTTGAGCGGCTCAGGCCCACTTTGAGCTTTTACGCATTGGGTTGCATTTTGCAAACATAAAATCTAGATCTTGTTAAAGGATATAATTTATGACAATGATTATTTATACACTTATGCATATCCAAGATCCTCTTTTTATTGAATTAAATTTCCCAATACTTTTTCAGTGGGGTTTTCTTCTCTCTGTCCCGCGTAGTAGCTTACTGGGCTAAAGCATCACGCTTTGGTTCCCTACCACGGAATCCAGGCCGGGATCGATCCCACCCCTGGGGTGAGGATTTTAAGTTCCGTTTATAGGACCGGTGCCACTCAGGAAATTGAGAAGCTTAAGATAGGTAAGCGATCCTGGTCAAGAAAGCCAATTTTGCGGCTGGGGTGTCAAGATGCTGACCACATCTCTCCGTCTCGGTTGGATGATCGCCCACCTCTACCTTGCCTATGTAGGTGTGAGGCCGGCAGCCGGGTTGTCTGGTCTTGGCCCTCTATAGGCTTTAACGCCATGGGAGGAGGTTTTTCCCCTCGGCGTGCAAAGAGAACTAATTTCAAGACCGTAAAATAGCGACCTAATGTTAAAATATAACACTATCGCTTAAAACCTACTGTGTTTCCATAATCAAGTTGTACCTATAAGAAAATAGGAAATAATACATTTTTAAATGCTCATTTCAATTGACATGAAGTAGACAGAACAAGCCATTGTTAAAAAGTAGTTTGCGCAAGAATGAAGGAAACCATTTTTCCCGTTTTTCGTTTGTTCTTTGGGTAAAACTATGTCTTTGTACAGAATGCCTTTCCTTGTAGCGATGGTCGCCAGAGTTTGCGAGTTAGATGTTCCGCCGTATGGCGGATCGCAGGTTCGATTTTCGTATTGGAGATGGATGTTTCTGTGTCTATAAGTATGTGAGAGGTTAAAAGCAAAAGCGGTAAATCAACCGCACTCATGATAAACAAAGCTTGTGAAAAAATGTAGTCCACTGATTACTATAACCAGTTTTATTCGTACAAGCTGCAAGTCATTTTTGTTATTATCTTAGTATCTTTCTTCGTCTGCTTCATTCATATTTACTGAAAGAAAATTGGGAACAGGTCGGTTGCTATCGTCTGTGTCTCAAAATCATTTATTTTGTTGTTTATCTTAGCTTAGCGCCGTTTACCCTTGGCTTACTTTTAAAATAGCATTTTCCATCAGAAAAAGGAAAGGTCTTATTTTCACAATAATTTAATCTTTAGATTCGCAGCTGCATCTGACTGTGCTCAGAGAGTTAATAGCTGAAACGAAGAACAGAGCAATTTTGTTGAGAGCGGATTGCAGTGAGCAGCAATCGACGCACACGCCATCTATTAACTTGTTGTTTATCTGTAATGAAACTTGGGCTGTTTGGATTTCTCGAAACGTAGCTTCCACACAATGCTTCTTTAAGAACAGGCCACCTACCACAATAACAATTGCTTTCTCGTTTCCTTCCACGATGCTTTTCTCTCTAGACTTATAAACTCCAAGTGTCCCATTGAGATCGAGGGTTCGTCTAGACCTCCCTCCTCCTCTTCAAGAAGCAAGCGGAAGGAAAAATAGAACGAGAAAAAAGGGAAAGGGTTTTGAGAGAGATGCTCCTTGAAGAAGGGAAGGTCGCCCAGCGGCGATATCGCCATGGGTTTCCGGAATGGTTCCTCTGAGGATAGACTTTGTGTTGTAGTGCTTGCATGGCTAGTCACCGAGCCTATAAATGCCTTCCCTTGCCACCTTCGCGTCTTCTTTGTAGTGATGACGGCATTGTATCCGCTTCTTTACTCTCGCTCGCTAAAATGTTTTTAAAGGTCATGAATTTATGTCCTCTCCGCATCTCTTCCTCCCTTTGGAATCGATTGCTGCAGCAATTTGGTTTCTCTTTACAGCCGTATAAGAGTCCTCTCTGCTGCTTAGATATTTATTGAGCTGTTTAGACCAGAAAAATATTTGCCTCCCCTGTCCCAAGTAAGGCACCTGCTCCCAAACCCAAAAAACGACGCCTAGAGAACAATTTCTCCTATCTCTAACGCTTCCTCTTCTTTTAAAACTCCTTCTCCAATAATGTTTTCAGCACCAATGCTAAAGGTGTTAATTTATTTATTTTAGGCCCGATTTTACCAACAGATGTTAAAATCGACGTCAACAAATGTAACGTAACAATTGTAATAGCGATACCAATTTCTTGCATTTCGCCAACCTGTCTTCTGTAAATGTTAACAAACATGTGCTAACCCCAAGAAAATTGTAAATATTACAGTTATAGAAGGCTGTGGATGAGCCGTATTATTTTCTGAACGTACATACTACGATGCGCTTTTGTTTTCATTTTCGTCTGCACCGCAGTCTGCACACAGCTAAAAAAATTGTGGATAAACAAAATCATAAACAAAAGCCATGAAACAAATTTCTAATAAATGAAGAAAGGATTGTTAATTGAATTGGTGACGAAGTATAACGATATCGTGGAAAATAGGAATGTAAAAGAGAAAGATGTCACACAGGACAAAATTGGAAACAAACTTAATTCAAATGCATGTGTCATTACTACAAACGAAACGTATTACGTAAATTTAAAACGAGGTGCGAAGAAGCACAAGTGACAAGTGGCTTGCACGTTTCAAGACGGAAAGTGGACAGTGTGTTATCCACAGTGAATTATAAAATCGCAAAGTTATTAATGATGCAAAGGCGATCTCGGCATATTCCTCTCGATGCATGTTTAACACAGCATTACGTAAATTTAAAACGAGGAGACAAGAAGGGCAAGTTACTTGAACGTTTCAAGACGGGAGGTGCATAATGTATTATCCACATAATTCAGTGAATTATAAAATCACAGGGTTATTAATACTTGAAGCAAAGGCGAGATCGGCATATTCCTTTCGATGCATGTTCTAACCTCTCTTGTACTTCCGCAGTAACCTTCATAGCAACATGTTTCGCCAGTCTATACCTCCGTAAAAAATTTTCTTCGGATAGCTCCTCAAAATCATTTCTCCTCATAGGCCGTACTCTATTGCAAATTGGCCACGCCGTGGCTCAGTGGTTAGACCGCTTGGCTCTCACCAAGGCGGCCCGGGTTCGATCCCAGGCGACCGCAAAGTGAGATTTGTGGTGGACAACACGGCGTTAGGGCGGGTTTTCTCCGGGACCTCCGGTTTCCCCCGCCATCTCATTCCACCGGTGCTCCATCTTCATCTCATGTATCATCAGTGTCACCGCCTGCGGTGCCGCATGTAGTAAAAGCGGGCGTTAAACACTACACATTTCATTTTTTCTATTGCAAATTCCGTTTAGACGGTCTTAAATATAGCAAATCGACATCAACAGCTGAGTTTATGTTCGCCATCTTGACTATTTACAATTGCTAAGAACTTAACATCAGAAATTTGGCGTGTTAGTTTATCAAGAGATTTAACACGAGTGTTACGCTAACACTTGTTGGTGAAATGCAATTTTTGTTTTAACTATTGCTAAACTCGTGTTAAGTCTTAACATCTGTTGTTGAAATAGGGCATTAGATGTTCAAAACTACTTATTTACTAACACCAAGTCAACTTTTGTCGTTTCCTCTTGCATTACAGTCTAGACACAATAATTCATGGTAGCTCATTTTGTCCTGAAATTTATGACACAAATGTTAAAATTCGAGTTTTATTTTGCATGTATCAACGAGGCTAAAAGCAGAGTGTAGTAATCATAGGAGAAAAATCGTAAATAACTTTGAACATGAACTGTCATATACTATTGTTTACACAGTCATAAATAATAAATTATAAAGTATCCAGCTAAAATTTGTGTGGAAATAGCAGAGTACATTCGAAAATGTACAACGACGGGCTCTGGTCTGTTTTTCTTTGGCCTTTTATATGTTTGATCCTCAAGAACCTGTTGACACTTAATATATAGAACAGTGTGACAAAAATAAGTCAGCCCAAACTTGTAAGAACAATTGTATAGGCTAAGGTTTGGGACAGACAGAGTCAAACTAAAAAATGCTGAAATGGTGAATCTCGAATACGAGAGCCCCTAGTGTTTCACCAGGAAAATATATAAGTAAATTGGAGATTTTTAATGTCATGACGGCACGTTGGCCATGGTAGCTCAATGGGTAAGAGCGACGATTGGACGGAAACCAAGAAATCCGTGGTTCAGATCCCGGCCATGGCATTCAATTCTGCAGTTTGACTCTATCCAAAACAAAACCATAACCTACACAGGGCTAGTGTAAAGGAAGGATTAATTTTCATCAATTAACTTAAATACGAGGGTTGTTAAATAAAGAATGATCATAATTTTGTACGGTCATAATTTTTTGCATTAAATTCAGCCTAATTATATTCTGTTAGCTAAGTGTGGAACAAACACGCCGTAGTAGATTCATTGCTGATACTCCTGGTACCCGCCTTTGTGAACCAGGCAAGTTCACACATGTACTGTATCGCCTACCGCTGCAATGGATGTAACACGCGAGAAAAAAATGTGGCTTAGAAATTCTGCTTTCGTCTTAGCAAATCTTCAGTTGAGGCCTATACAATGTTACAGGGGGCCTATAAAGAGTCTGTTATTTCCTACAGCACAGCTCGAATGTGGTTTAAAATGTTTCAACAGGAGAGATAATCAATTTCAAAAGAAGGTGGGTCCGGTGCTGCAGTTACTGCTCTTACGGATGAATACATCAATACTGCTGCTGCCATTGTGAGAGAGGATCGACGAATTACCTTAAGATCACTTTCTGAAATACTGAACATTTCATTGGGTACCACCCACACGTTGGTGACAGAAACATTACACATGAGACATGTTTGTGCACGATGGGTTCCAAGACTGTTGATTCCCGAACAAAAGCACATTCGCAGGCGGGCGTTCATGCAGTTGAAGTTGATGTTAGAGGAAGATCCGGAGTTTCTTTCAAACGTAAGCACTGCTGATGAAACTTGGATACAGCAATTTGATCACGAGAGCAAACAGAAAAGCTCAGTGTGAAGATATCCTTCATCACCAACCCCCCAAAAAGCAAAAAGTGGTTGCTTCTGCTGGTAAAGTTATGGACATCTCCATCTTTGATATTCATGGAAATGTTTATCAGCATGTTGTACTTACACACATCAGTAACTGGACAATAATACAAGGATGTCCTGAAAACATTGCAAGTCCATATCAGGCGCAAAAGACCCCATTTCCGTGAAGCAGAGTGGATGCTGCACCACGATAATGCGCGGCCGCTTTTTGCCAATGTTGTTGCTGAATATCTTGCAAAAATCAACGTGAAGTGCATCCCTCACCCTTCCTATAGTCCGCATTGAGCCCCATGTGACTTCTTCTATCCCCTATCTTTAAGAAACGTCTTTGTGCGAGGCATTATCAATTATCAGAAGCGGTGGTGAAGGCTGCGGAAGTTATTTGAAGGATCTCTCAAAAATGGTTTCCAGCATGTCTTTGAAGACTGACAGAAACACTGCGACAAGTGCATCACATTCAGGGGGAGACTATTTTGAGAAGGACCATCAAATCATGAGGATGAAGATAGGTACGTTGTCAAAAGAAATTGTGATCATTCTTTATTAAACAGCCCTCGTAATAAGAGTTGAACGATGAAGCCTGGAACCCAAGTACTTACAATAGTAAGTCACTACAAACGGTGTATCTCGAATATGGGGACCCCTACTGTTTTACCGGGAAATTATATGAGTCAACTAGAGAATTTAATGTCATGACAGTAACCAAATGGGGAAGAGCGACTGGACGGAAATCAGAAGATCCCTGGTTCAAATCCCGGCCATGGTATTGCAGTTTTCAGTTTGACTCTGTCTACTATGCAGGTACTTATTTAACATTAACTTTTAAAGTACCAGAGGGAATGGTACAGCTCTATCAAATAAACAGTTATTTCACTATAACTTTAAATTTGCACCAGTATTTTCTCGTATTGATGACTCGACTTGGAGTGCCAGCTGCCCAAACTTTCTATTTATAATTCGCTTTACTTTCATATTTTATTCAGTGTAAAAGGAAATCTTGGTACGTTAGGTTCACATTTTATTTTTAATCTTCCTTTTTCTCTCCAATAAAGCTGAATGGAAATGAGAATCGACTTCCAAAGCAAGGACATGCTATTTGGTCTTAAATTTGAGAAATAATGACAAACGTAGCCCTTAAAATCACTTACGTAACAGAAACCTCACATTTAAACATACGTATATACGTAAATAAAGCCAAGAAAAAACCTGAGAAATTATTAAAAATACGTAATTAATAAATTAAACCTTAAGTTTCTATTTTGAGAATTTCACGGTTTATTTGAAAGGTGAAATAATATTCCACCTATATTTTGGCCTAAATGAGTAATAATTATAGCAAAAAGTTTCAGAAGAATTGCAAGCAGTCACGTGCATCTTTAGTGTGATATTGACTGCTTTCAACGAAGGCACACCACTAATGATTGCTTTTAAAAATGATAATACTGCACCACAGAAATAATTATTTGTAGGAGATAACACTTCAGAACAGGGAAGTTTATTTATTACGCTGTAAAATACCCGTATCAATAAAATTAAAGAAGATTAAAGACGTAAAAATTAAAGAGGCAAGATTTCAAGGATACGTTTTCATTATAATGTTAAGAAAAATTTTACAGGCAGGGGTTTCAGTTGCTCTATTCAAAAGTCTACACTGGACTGAGTCTACACTGAAGCTGAAAATGTATTAAATACAACTATGGTAAACATAATTGGATAAAAGGATATATATATATATATATATATATATATATATATATATATATATATATATATATATATATATAACACGTGGATATATATATATATAACACGTGTTTCTCCCACTATTTAAAACCAAGCTTTGCACCTACTCTCTAGCCCGCCTTGGTAGCGTAGATATTACTGTGTCTGCCTCACGTCCAAGAAGTCCGGAGTTCGAATCTCGGTCAGGGTGAGTTACCTGGATAAGGTTTTTCCTGTTTTTTTCCCCTTATCCTTAAAGACAAATGTTGGGTAGCTCTAAGCTCCATGGTTCCTGGACACATTTGAATATCAGTTTACCCTTGAACACTGCTTCCTTTTTCTAATCAGGAAGTTTTGTTAATCAGAATAAATATTTAGGATAAATTTATTTTTTGCAGCTACAAAAACAATAGAGAATGTCTCCAATTGAAGTGTACACGCTTTGGATGTTATTTTTCCGCAATGGAATGAAACAGAAATGCAGTTTTTTTATGTATGTTCCACAAATCACTGGAAAAGCATAGTAACACGTTCATAGATCTTCACGTTTTTATGAACAGCAATGGCGGTGAGATTATCTTTGGAGGAACTTAAGTCAATACTAAAGTGTTATTGGACAGTTAAGATTGTTGTTTCTGTCCAACGACGTTGGATGATTGAATCTGGGACACCAACAACAAGGGTAAATATAACAAGAATTCCAGACAAGTTTGAAGACGGTGGAACGGTAAAAGGTGTGTTGAGAGATCGATCCGGAAGAAAGAGAAGTTCCACTGATAACGAGAGCACTGTTGCAGTCATGCAGGTTTTTGCACGATCTCCAAAGAAGTGAGTGAGGCAATGTTCTCGTGAGGTTGGTATCAAGAAAAGCAGCGTTCATCGAATTTCGCGGGGCCAAAAATGGAAGCCTTACATTCCGAGACTTCTCCACGCGCTAAATGAAAACGATCCTGATAGGGGTGACTGCAATTTTGTGAGTGCTTCCTGCAGAACGAAAGGAGAGATTTTTCAGACTCAATTGTTTGATCAGATGAAGCCACATTCAAAATTAATTACACGAATAATCGACATCATTGTGTGTACTGGGCTAATCAAAACCCACACACCATTCGAGAAAAGACCGCCAATCTTCCAGGAGAAACGGTGTGGTGTGGTTTGTCTTCCCACGGATTAATTGGGTCGTACTTCAGCCAAGGGATTGTCACGGGTTAAGCTTGCCTGAAAATGTTTGAAATCATATCCCACAGATTGAAATTCTCTTATAGAATGAAAATTTTGTTTACTTCCAACAAGATGGAGCTCCATCTCACCTTCATATCGATGTGAGAAATTATCTCTATCGCACATTAAATCAGAGATGGGTAGGACGAGGAGGAGGTGCTACGGAGTTCCCGCCACGATCTCCTTAACCGCATTAGACTTCTTTCTTTGGGGAACTTAAAGGGTATGATGTGCGCCACAAAACTATAAACACTGGAGGAACTGAGAGATCAAATTTAACAATGATATTCCAATAGTAATAATCAAAAACATATGTCGCTCTGTCCAACGTCGTTGTTGGGAAAGTACTGTTACAGAAGATGGGCACTTTTGACATGTATAGAACAAGAGAAATTGTATTCTTGTATCACCACGTTGCAGAGAACAACAGCTCAAAAAGAGTAGACATCAATTTGGGATACTCTTTATATAGGATAGAATACTCTAAAGCTTGTTTCTCATTAGCTTCATAAGAAACAAAGGTGGGAGATAACGTTTAATAAGTACGGAACTTGAAATCTGGTGAAACTGGCTTAAGTGTGAGTTAGCACACATTTCATGTTTGAGAAGCCTCAATATGTTTTGTGCTGATTTCACTGTCTTACGAGGCTTTTGTCTCAGTTGTTTCGCCTTTCCCCCTTTTCCCGTATGGGCGCGTGGTGGTTGCCTTGGCTTTCCTCTCGGAGTAACTCCGGGCAGGCGAGTCAAGGAAGTCGGGGCTCTGCTTTCATGGCGCGTGCATGGTGAGTAATTCGTTGTTCTATATTTAAGTGTCAAATTGGCTGGAACACCTCCCCAAGATTTCTGTGCGACTGCAACCGTATGGGTTTGTTATGTAAAAGCCGATTGTCGATTTGTAACGCCTGAAAGGCAAGAGTTGTAACTTCCCCTTTGCAATTAAAGGTATGTTACTCAGACTATCTGTTTAATTGACTTAGGAAGTAGGATTAAAACTTGGCCTCAAATTGGTCTTGACAGCCAAGAGAGAGCGAAGAGCGAGAACAAGTCATCCGGGTGCTTCCGGACGATGGGTAGAGCGCCACGGTACCTAACCGCTGTGCGGATTTACCCGTGCGGTCTTATAGGATTGGTCTTTTCTGCAAAGCTTGGATGTCCTTGTTAACTGATGGACCTGATTCGGCCTCTGCTAGTGCTCCTGACGGCGGGATGAGCTTCTAAGTAGGAGGCCAGTGCCCTAAACCGCCACGCCAGGAGCGGCCTGCGTTGCAGAGTCCGTCCAGTGTGGCGGGGCCAGGAACGAGAGGTCGGGTGGTTGGGGACCATTTAGGTTGAGGTTCTCATTTGGGTCACACAGGGCGACGTGACTGCTGGGGATCAGCCGACAGGTCAAATCCAGCCCTACTGTGGCCGGGACAGAGTGTAGTGCTGAGGGGATGAGAGGCTGGTCTCACCACCCAAAGGCGTCCTTGGGGAGGCGGCAGCTCTTTCTCCTCCTGGGCACACGTCCTGACAACTTAAGTCGCTACCCCTATTTATAATTGTACCTTAGCCCCCGGGTGCAGATTAATTTTCATTGGAAACCAGTGTTTTTTTATGTCTTCATAAGTTCCATGGGGAAAATTCATGATATACCTTTTATTCCTCAAGCTATTATCTCAAATTTAAAATTCCAATATTCCGTACTCACATAACTTTCTCTACATTTGTGACATTATTGGTTAGGTATAGGACTACTATGCAGGGGATTCGGCACCGCGATCAGTCTTTATCTATATCTACTCCAAGTGGGGCATCATCGGTAGAAAGAATGAGGCCAGAAGAGACAGGGAGTGGCCGTCTCAAGGAGCCAGGCCAGTGCAGAAGGCAGGATCTTACTTAAATAAGGATATCCCACGTTAGGGCAGTACAACGGATATTTCGCTCTAATGTGGTTCAGAAATGGTCCCAGTAGCCGGTTCGGAAATGGACCTCCAGCCGGTTAGGAGATCGGCCACCGACCTATCGGAGGAGGAAATGGTTTACTCAGAGCATATCATTGTGTCATGTTTCGCCTAGATACCCGCCGATACTTCTACCCTGAAAGAGACTATTAGATGAAATTGATGTGAAATGCTAATGGAGACAGAATGGAGGGGCAGGAAAATTCGGGGGATGTAATTAACTTACTCAGAGTTTGCTTAGCTACCCGGGACCCCCGAAAAAATCAATGGGTCAGTTAGACCTGCCACCGGAATCGAAACGAGGCCTCCCGAATCGGACCATAAACGCAACCACGTGAGCCAACCCGCTCGGTAACATTATGGATACAAATGCTTATTCCCACCTGTACCTCAGGCTAATCGAGATAAACATTACTTTACTGCTAATTTTATTATAAGTGCAAGAAGATTATACTAATGCTGGAGACTTTAAGCGAGAGTGACCTTAGTCATCTCTTTAAAGATCTGGTGCGTGGAAATTGTGTTCTCTTTGCAGGGGCAAGAGGTAAATAAAAAATAATGGTTCCTTTTTAAGGCTTGTAAGTTTTGGAAAATTCATACCAGTAACAAGAAGTCTCTCGAAAACTGGCCTCTCCACGAGAATAATCGTATTTATCGCAATTGTGTTCTGTGCTTTATCATAATCTGTTTTGTGGAATAGCAAGATAGATTTCTACCTTCAACACTTTCCAAATTATGCAGTCATTCAGAATGTAGAGGACTTTTGAGGACATTCCCAGAAAAAAGCAATATGTACCCTTTGTTTGTCTTAAAAATATGTTAAACAAGTGATATTTTAATTAAAGTTGGTAGAGCTATTTATGAGAGAATCACAATGTTCGAAAAATGTTCCAGGATTGGGTGGTATGATTTGGGGGGACTTTTTGAAAATATTCGTGTCACAAGCTGCATACGCAGACTTTTTTCTAAAAATGATTTGTTTTGGATGTAAGGAACCTCAGAACTGTATTTACACTGAAATGTGGGCATAGAATATTTTGACTGAACACAATACTTACTTAATAAGTACTTAAACGATATTTATTTAGAAATTTATATTTTGGAGTGCAAACCTTCTCTGTCGATGTAGGTGTAGATTGTATGGTGGAGAATGACATCTGCGAATTGCAACTTACTTAAACCTATTTTGGCTTACATCATCCACGAGGAAGGGATAAAGTGAAGGTTTCACAAGAGGGAACATGCCGCAAGATACGAGCCCTTCTGGTTTAAAGACCACCGCAGTGTATTAGCTGCCTATAGACTGTGGCGAACGATCCTAGACCAACCAATTCTCCAGTGTCCCTTTCCCTTGCACGAACATTCGCGCATATCATAAAACCAAGAAACGTACATGAAAAATCTCAAGGGACTGCAGGGGAAGACAGGTAGTGGCGATGTGACGTCAGCTCCGCCAGCTTTCACCGCAAAATATGCTCCCGAACGAAAGGCAGGCTAGCGTGTGAAGTCAACAAGCTAATTACTGCTGTCGAAGGGGAAGGTATAGTTAGATGTGTGCGGGTAGGAAAGACGGGAAACGTATTTGGTGTTAATAATATGTACAACTTACATCTTGGGTGTTGTAATGTAAATACTGACTGCTTTAATTACACAATTGGTCACAGTTTATAAACAATTATATTTTGGCTCTGTGCTGTGAGAAAATATATAAAACTTCAAAGTCGAGTTTATCTGAAGGACAGGCATGTTATAAAGTAAAATAAAATATTAAGTAATTTTCTCTGCAAATTAGAGGAGGCCCATTCAGAACAAAATTAGATAGATTTTTCCGACACTTTCTGACGTAGTATCCGGGAAATCTATAATCGAAGACTGCATATTAGATTGTGATACCACAAGGTACTTCGGGTTTTGGACTTAATTAATTTCATAACAGAAAAAAAGTTGTTCGCACACCTATGTCCTGCCAAACGTTCACAATGTCTGTGCGGCAAGTGAATACAGCCTCGAAAATCTGGTTTGAGGGACATTCTTGCAAAAATCAGCCAAGTCTTTCTTGTGTGTATATTTGTCCGTCAATACATCATCACATTGTAAATTTAACAGTCCCATTTGGTACCTAGCAGCTACATTGTTGTCATCCAGTGCGCTGGACCTGACTGAACCCTCAGATTCCGTACTCACTGCCCCACTTATATAGGCAACTTGGTACTACATGGCTCTTACCTGACGTCACATGCACTGCAGGCCTCGCTCCCGGCTGAAATACCTCACAACTCTCAAAGCTGTCTTCCTCTGTTACAGTTAAAGTTAACCACTGGCGCGACAACCCGTAGAGGGCCAAGGCTTCCAACCCGACTGCTGGCCTCACGCCCACTTACGCACGGCAGAGGTGGACGATCATCTAACCGATACGGAGAGGAGAAGTGGTTCGCATCTCGGCATCCCCCAGCCGGAGTGTTGGTTTCCGTGACCAGGGCCCCTTACCTAAACGGCTCACTTTTCTCAGGATGCTGAGTGGGCATTGGTCCTATACCCGGGACATAAAATTCCCACCACGTGGGATCGAACCCGGGCCACTTTTCGTGGCCAGGGACCAAGGCATGCTGCCATAGCCCGCTACGCCACGGAGCAGTGCCCTCTATACAGAGTGAAAACTAAATGATTTAAAGAAAGCAGTAGTAGAAAAAGCACCGTATTCACCTGTCAGTCAAAGAAAATCACGAAAAATTCAAGGACAGATGGGGCGGTTGACGGGAATTGAACCGGGTTCTTCCTAATTTAGCTTTACGTGTTTCTGCAGAGATATTCTCTTAATATATATTTCTATGACAATAATGAGTAGGTTACAAAGAAGAGAAAAGAGGAAAAAGAAAGGTATCCCAAAACAAGGAGCAAATGTATCCAAAATGCATTTTCTATTTCCCATGACTGCTGGTACTGGAAACAAACAAAGAAACAAAGGACAGTCTAAATAGAAAAAGATAGGTGCAAATGAAAGGGGCTAGGGGAAAAATGACATTGAAGTTTCCACCATGAAAGGAAATTACTTTCGCTACTCACACACGTACACAGCCTTCTTTCGGATTTTCTTTCTCCTTAATGCCAGCGAGATTTTGATCAGAAGAACATTATTGCTACGGTTGTAGCTTAAGGAATCTCGGAATAACATCCACTTTCTGCAAAGCCTTTCAATTCGCTCCCTCTCTCAGTTCCCTTTTCGTTTTGCTGGCGTGCATTCATACACTAACAAGAATAAGAAATAAAAGAAACTTTCTCTTCTTTTGTTCTTCTAAAATAAATTTGCATATTTCAGGTTTATTCCTATTTTTCCCCGCTTTCACTTTCCATTTCTCTATTTGGTTATTTGTTTGTTGAAGTTGCAAGCTACAAAGGTGACAAGATAGGATGTGATCAATATCACATCAGAATATGTTTCTCTTTCATCTAGATGGATATCAACACAGCGACAGATAAAATGAATGGGAAATGTGTTTCTAAAAACAGGTGTACCGCATGCCCAGTAAATAGAGTGCACAGTTTTTGATACACATAATTGCAGTTATCTAACTAAAAAGGTTTTTAATTTTATGAGTGATTTCCTGTACTTTGAAGGTAAAATCTTTGACAACATAATAAATTAGCGGTTATATTGTGACTTTGTGGGCATTAGAATTAAAAGTCCAATTTGCAGAAATTCTAAATGTTCTTTATTTCTGTAAAAATACACTTGCATATTACAGCAGAACTACGTCACATACACAATTACAATCTACCAAGGTCGAAGACTATAACAAAGAGCTTACTCAACTTCCACTATTTATAACAGTCCTGTTACATCTACTTTTTAATCTGTTTACTCCACTCTGTTTACGACTGCTTCTCGGCAAGTCGTTGCTTCCTTAAATACCTCATTGATAATTCCAGACTGTTCTGTAACAATCAAAAATTGAATGTTCTATCAGCAGGCGAAACACGAAACTTCCAGAAGCGTGACTTTATCTGTGACGGCCAGCCTTTTATCTCCGGCTATCTTCAACTGCAGGCTCTTTTTGTACACAAGCCGCGCATATCTCTCTGCACCGAACCTTTTATGCGCGTCACCGCGGCAATATTGTGTAATAGTTTAGTAAACTATTATTTACAAAGGTGAACCAGCCATGGTGAAAACACCCTCTTCCGCTGAATTATAGGAATATAACAGCAATATAGGACTGTCCCTCTGTCTGTCTATCATGGCGGGGAATCCGGCACTACAGCCGAGGACCTTTTGTGCCGTAGGCCCTAGGAGGAAGAATAAGATCGAAATACCCCACAGGTGCCCATACCTATCACTTACTATAGCCAAGGTGAGTTCCTAACAGGTGTAGACAGTTTCTTCAGCCCATCCTACTTTCCCTTTTGCCATAAAGAGCCCGCTACTAGCCAGCCAGGTCCGGTTGAACAAACAACCACCTCTGGTAAACGGCCGGTCGGCCACATCGGCTTTCCTCAGCCGAACGTCACTACAGCGCAGCACCATCGGCAACCTCCTAATCTATCCCACTTAGAACGATTGCATGGATAGAATGAAATGACTGCAAAGAAGGAGTGAGGTAAAACCCCGAAAAATTCAAGTCCGGGAAATTCGACGGTGTGAATCAAACCCGCGACATCCCAAATACGACCCAATGCGGCCATTCTAATTGAAATCGTGTTGAGCAGCGATAAAGTAAAGTAGTGGAAATAGTCCAAATGCCTCGCGAATCGCCTTTTCGCTGCTCTTGGACTCCGAATAAAATGTGGTGCACATGACGTCACTGGGGCAGCATGTATCGCACTCTTGTGAGTTTTGTTCTAGAATAGAATTTATTACAAACAGTTTGTACTATTGCATTTGTGTGTGAGCTACAACAACTGTTATTTTAATTTGTGTTATAGCTCCAAGATATTTGTGTGCGTATATTGTTTACAAGTAAAACAGTTTATTTGAGTTATTAGCTTTTCCTATCAAGACCATTCTTACTGAGGAATGTTTACAAGTTTTCTTCTGTTCTCATAATCCACATAATCCAGAGGGGTACAGCACGATCCATATAAACCTGAACCATTTCAACAGGCCATACGTTTTGCACCAAGAATGGTACACGCATGAATCTTTGGGGGAATATAATACTCAATTGGGGTATTACATTACACTATTTACACCTCAGAGAAACCCCGTAGAGGAGGGGATACGTGGTGTGGGCGCTGCGGACCCCTAGCACTCGTGGTACCTCTGAAGTTACTAGATGAACCTCGGGTCGAACATTCCAGGGCCTTCCTGAACGTGAGTTGTTAGGATTGGGTTGGACTCGAGGGGGCAGTGGTGATACCCATGGCAGATCGGGTACGTCTCCGGACAGGGTTGAGCAAAGCCATATATTCCCGCGTACTAGCCTGCATAGCTACTAGAAGGAGTGCTAGATCACCAGGCGGTCCTACCGAGGTTAATCGGTAGCCTTCACCTTTGGTTTTGGCGCGCGTAAGTGGCGTATACACTTCCAATGCGTCTTGAGTCCCTAGGACCAGATGGGGGGGGGGGTTTGTTAGTCTCTAGGTCTTGCCTTATGGAAAGCCCCATGGAGGCGTTGGGCGTCCTTTTGGGACAGAAAAGTAGCTCCCTGGTCATTAGAGGGGATGTCAGTCTGCACTATGGCAGATACCCTCGAGGTAATATATATAACCAGAATAAATGTTGGAAGTGTCCTCAACAGCATCGATACAATGTTTGCACTCGTCTCACCATATTCTCTGCGGTTTTACGGAGAGTATCATCGCCAATGTTACTTATTTCGGTTCGAAGAAAAAATCCGCCGAAGTTAGGTCAGGGGATCTGGGGGGGGGGCACAGACCTTTTCAGATTATTCGATTATCCAAGAAACTGATTACAAGTTCCATGGTGTCATTAGATATATGGCACGTTGCTCCATCTTGCTGGAAATAACCTTCTCTCAATTCGATATTATCTCCGTAAAACTTGAGACGAGTGCATACGTGTGTTGATGCTGGTGGAGGACACTTACAACATTTTCCTGAGGTGTAAATAATGTAATCTTCCGAATGTGTATGATATTCTTACAAAGTTTCACGTGTGTCCTGTTATTGCTTCAAAAGTTATGGCGTATTGAAATGGTTCAAGTTTATTTGGATCGCACTATAAATTCTAATTGTGCCTCCAACAAATTTTCCCGTAAATTATTTCATGTTCAGTGTGACCTTTCTGTGATGCCAGGTACGGAGTGACAACGAGCATAACATTGTTTTGGCTGAAAGACAAATTGTGCTGTTACAAGGTTACAGGACAGCAAATCTATCAAGAGCTCGATTCTCGACTTATTTGGATAACGTTTTCTTTTTTCTCGATTTTTTTTTTCTGATCCCGAAAGATAAATGTCTGATAACCCTAGGTGTATGAACTAATAGCTCATTTGAACACAATTTCACCCATTTTATTCATCGCCCTGCGACATGACTTACGTTGGAGCACATATCCTTCCGGATCAGATATCATAGGCTTCCACGGCACCCTACTTAGGGAAAATGCGATATTGGAATGTAAGTCCGGTAAGAGTTCAATTAAGGGAAAGGTGGTATTTACTCTTAGTATTTCACAGGAGATTATTTGCGTTACTTGAACGCTAAACCGCCAGGATAGCAAACTAGATGCACAATTATACGTGATGTTGCTGCATTTAATCTTTAAACAAACGGGATAGCTCATGGCGGCAATATTTATGACCCACTTTCGGAAGGTTGTGCTTTCAATTCCCATGGCACACCTTCACCTACCCTCGAGTTTCTTCGAGTTTCCCCTGGTTATTAAGCGAATGTTTTAAATAGTCATTACATCCCCTGAATTTCCTCTTGTTTCATTTCTCTTCCCCTCCCTTGATTCCTCATTTCAATTCTGCGTTCATCTATTTGAAGTTTCAAAATTGACAGGTGTCTTGGACGCTGATTGCAGAGGAAAACGAAATTCTGTCTGAATTCCGGGCATCCCAGAGGGAAGTGCTGCTCACCTGTAACATGTTAAACGCTACTGAGAAGCTCCGATCAAACTATATACATTTCTCTTTGAATAAGAAAGCATTGTCAATTAGTATACCTACGAACAGCATAACTAAAATAGAAATGTTTTAGACATGCCACTTATGTTCAGCATTTTTTGCCCCGACTACTCTTTAGAATTAACATTTGGATTTTATTTAAAGTAATCTTAAAGCTATTTTGAATAAAATACTATATTTAAAACGTTTTATGAAAATGAAATGCACATCTTCAATGTTCTATGCGTAGCTTTAAAGTTCCTTCATGCTGTATAATGTTTGCATTGATGAACAAAATATTAATATATTATACAAAGACCTAAATCTCGTTGTATGACACAATTTATGTCATATATAGTTTATCCATTTCATTAGGAAATTAGCATGAAATATTTCACTATTAGGTATATACAAATTTAGAGTATGCTCCAGTTATTATTATTATTATTATTATTATTATTATTATTATTATTATTATTATTATTATTATTATTATTATTATTATTATTATTATTATTATTATTATTATTATTATTATTATTATTATTATTATTATTATTATTATTATTATTATTATTATTATTATTATTATTATTATTATTATTATTATTATTATTATTATTATTATTATTATTATTATTATTATTATTATTATTATTATTATTATTATTATTATTATTATTATTATTATTATTATTATTATTATTATTATTATTATTATTATTATTATTATTATTATTATTATTATTATTATTATTATTATTATTATTATTATTATTATTATTATTATTATTATTATTATTTATTTACGTCCTCCAACGTTAAGACGCGTCAGACGGTGAATGAATTGGCTGAAATTATGCTCAATAGAGTCCAGGGTACATGGAGCTTACAGTTACCCAACATTTGTTTTGATGGATAAGGGAAAGCCCCGGAAAAACCATATACATGTAACTCACCCTGACCGAGATTCGAACTCGGGACCTCTTGAACGTGAGGCAGACACGTCCTCAACTACGCTACCGAGGCGGGCAGGCTCTAGTTATGTTGTAGCCAAAGGAAATATAGAACAAGACTACTTCTGCAAATGTTGATTTTGATGAAAATTGAATACACAGAACAATAAGCGTTTGTAGCTATAGTTTGAGATTTATGGGAATATGTCAGGCTGTATTTTAAATTTTAGATTTGCACACGAAAGCAATGCAATGCTTCTCCCAAAAGAACTTGAATTATATTGAAAATACTATCTCATGGAGTTGGCTTCTAGTTTAGGAACACACGGAACCTTTTAAATCTCTGAGAACTTTACACTTTCCGCTCCAAGTTTCAGTACATTACCTCAAAGCTTGCCCATCCTTTTGCAACTGCACTCGCCGTTGCGGAAAATTTCCTTTTCTACGGATTATACATTGCACCCTTCTCATTCTTTGCTGAATTACAAGAAGAAACCGTTGATATTTCATCTTCCTCCCTAGTTGAGTTGTACAATTCGCAAGGCGACTATCTAGTTTTGTTTTCCTACTCCACTGTGTGTGGAGAGCAAACAGAAAACGTATATTCGTAAAGCTGAGAAGTGTTCAGCAAGCATATAGAGCAAAGAAGTGATGAAATTCTTAAGGAAACACACAATAAGAACTGGAAAAATTCTTCAGTTGCCAACTTTCAAGTTCCTCACATTACACTCCTAACACTATAAATAAATTAGTGACGTGTTAATTTCAGGAGTAACATTAGTGATCACCGAATTCGAAATTTGCTAGAAAATATTAAATAAGGCTCAGAAAACGTGTTGTGTGTTTAGGGGAAATAAACGATATATCTCACTAGTTTCCTTCTCTTTATGTTAGGCGTAGTCACCTTTATGGAGGTGAACAAAACTCTCTCAATCTTCTCGAGGCAGCGCTGGACCTTTTTTTCCTTTTAGAGTCAAACCATGATTAAAGACGGCCAAAAGCAAGAGCTGCTAATCACCTTTTGAATGTTATGATTTAGGAAGTGTTAACGTATTTGTGTAATGAATGATACATGTGGTTACGTATAAGATAAAACAAGAGACAAGCAGTTAGAGAGCAGAAAATCATTATTATATAACTATTATAGAGACGAAAAGGCTTCCGAAGACACTACAAGAAGGTTTTCTCGGTGATGTAGAAGTATTTCTCAGAACTATAGGCATAATTATGTTTTCAATGCATTAATTGTGTCTATAGAGTAATTAATAATCCTTAAACAATATGATGACCTAAGTAGATTAGACGATAGCATGTTTGACTTACGTTCAAGAGGTCCCAAGTTCGAATATGGTCAGGGTGAGTTATTTGGATCAGATTCCATTCAGGTTCTCCCTTATCCTGAAATATAAATGTCGAGTAACTCAAAGCTGTATGGACCCTGAGCCTATTTGAGGATCATTTCAACTGATAGGGTCAAACATCGATTCTAGACCACCTCTGAGAAATTAACCATAAATTCTCACATCAGCTAAGCTGACAAAGAGATAGAAACCAATAAATTACCAAATAAACCTTTAATTTCATAATAACATATATATAGATAACATATATATATATATATATATATATATATATATATATATATATATAAACACAAGGGTATCTGCCAGTACATATTCTCACAGAGTGAAGATTGAACCCCTTTAATGACCAGGGAGTTACCGTGCTGTCCCGAAAGGGCGCCCGGCGCCTCCTTGGGGCTTTCCGTAGGGCAAGACCTAGAGACCAACAAGCCCCCATATCTGGTCCTGTGGACTCAAGACGGGATGGAAGTGGATACGCCACCTACGCGTGCCAACACCAAAATGAGAAGGCTACCGATATGACCTCGATAGGGCCGCCTGGTGATCTAGTACACCTTCTACTAGCTATGCTGGCTAGTCCGCGGGAATATTATGACTTCCCTCAACCCCGTCTGGACACGTATCCGATCTCCCACGTGTATCGGGAACTACTGACCCGTCGAGTCCAACCTAATCCGAATAACTCCCAATCAGGGAGCTTCTCGAATGTAACGTCAGAGGTTACGAATGTAACCTCTAGTAACGTCAGAGGTACCACGAGTGCTAGGGATCCGCAGCGCCCGCACCGCGGCAGCTGAAGGGGATGGATTCCGTCCGCTACGGGAGCATAATAACATGGCCCAAATAGATTGACTAACTTAGAGCAGAAACAGAAGGCCATTCTATGAAATTCTGTAATGATGGGTGCAGGTCGTCTGAACTCCTGGTGATGATGACCATGTCATCTCCATTCATAAGCAGTATTACTTTTCTTCTGCTTTTGACCAATGTCCACTATCACTATATTAAGGAGTACAGGACTAAATCAGGATTTGTTGGATCTCTCTTGCTTGGTTGACGTCCTTCGACATTGTATGCCTTCAACTGCCACATATATTTTCATTTCAATTTTAATTAAAACAGCTATAGGGCAAATATTAACTTTTGAAACATTAAACTCTACCTGGATTGCATATAAATTGTGTTTAACCGTTTACTAAACTTGACGCGAAATGTTCAGGACTTTTGTATCTTGAAAACCACCAAAAAGTGCATCATTAACAGTGAGCAAGTAATAACGGATGGAAGTGTAGTGGCTCATATTATTTTAAATGGTCTTGAGAGGATTTAAGTGAATCTAAGATACGCAACACAAGCTTTTCCCAATTTTGGCCAATTCGGGTTCATTAAGACTTGCGAAACTAAGAAAGCTACAAGACTGAAAAAATGTCCATTAGGATAATGGAATTGCTGTTAATGGTGTTTCGTTAGCTTTTCTAAAGCGTCTAACCTTTACATCGGCAATTACCACATACAGATACCGTTTATACAGTACCTAGGTCCAAAACATACACGACATATGGTTTTAAAGCGTTATCACATTATCAAGATGCTTAATATGGTGTTTAAATAACAGTAAAAGGATATTTCATTTACCTACAAAGCGATAAGTGGTCCTCCTAAAGTCTATAGTGTATGCAGATTTCTAACAGAGTAAAGCAGAGAACCATAATTTTCGCATGTCTGGGCGATAAATTATATGGCACATTTCCATTTTGCTATAATCGGTTTAAATGCGAATTAAGAAATGAAATCACAAACGAAAGATTTCTCTAAAACAACAACGCAATTCAAAAGGAGAGGCCAAGGCTGTAGAATTAAAGTTCATAATTCCCTTAAAGAAAATTTTCCGGCGCCACGGCACTGCCATTGATATGTGGCACCTCGTGCGTTGACTCAAGAAGGGGCATCAAAGTTTTAATAGGGTCGAGGATTAGGAGCAAATCCCGCTCGGTGTCGGCAAATGTAGGGGAAGGGAGCGCCAAGCGTGGATAAAGTTGGTGGACGGATAATCTCTCAATGAGACCGGGACCAGTGGTACGTGGTACCTGCAAGAAGGTGCGCTACAGCATACTTTCAGACAGCAGACGGTCTTGGTAGTTTCTTGTTCTCCTTTAAGTGAGGAATGAAGAACGCAATTGCAACCCCCTTTGTGTGAATGGATGTAATAAAGGGAATATATTCTATGGAATGTTTATCCTAACATTGACCGCATTTCTGAACAGATGCCAAGAACTTTAAAATCGAATGACACTGGGCAACAAAAAAATAATAATTTTTGAATATTTAGAGCACTTCATGAGGCAATTCCTACTAATTTTGGGTTGGGAATAACAAATATGACAATGAAAGAATTTTATTAGCTCTAGTTTCTATGCACACAAGGTGGAAGTATGACATATTAACGGATTGAGAGAAAAGGGCACATTTAAATTACATACATGCTAACAAGAATGAAAGCGCATTTGATTTTTTAAAATGGTAATTTCATGCTAAGGGTTCTAAATTGCTGGAAAAATACTTCGCAGATAGTCGTGTCTCAAAAGAATCATTTGGTGGCCTATTACCTTCGTCGTCTTTTAGCTTGTCTCTTGTGATGGATTCGCAGAATCGCTGTACAAAGACCAATAGTAATTCGCAAGCATTACTTCATTCCAACGGCCCTGAAATGTTTGTTCCATAACAGAAATGTCCCCATGGAATCTCTCCCCATGTTCATCACTAACAGCTCCACAACTATGAGGAAAATAGTCTAGTTGGGAGTGGAGAAAATGGATCTTATGGCACATGTTGAATCCAAGGTTATGGTATTTTTGCAGGAGCACTGTCACCAAGTGCTTGTAGTTTTCATCTCTTTTAGTGCATAACAATCCATGAACAACACCCTTGAAGGCTTCCCAAGCTTCCTTTTCTTTCCCCTCCAAAATTTGGTCAAATGCAGGATCCTTTACAAGTTCTCTTATTTGTGGTCAGACAAAAATTCCTTCCTTAACTTTTGCATCACCTAATTTACAAAATTTCTCTGTGTAATTTTTTTTTTATTTGTCAGGTATGTCAACTCCCAAAAAAATTCCACCAAAATTTAAAATCTTCACTCTAAAAATGAAATGTTACTTTATCTTCAAAACAAGAGCCAATCTATCATTTTTATCGTGATTTTTGAATTCAGCAGATGGAAATACATGTAAATTCACTATTTTTAAGCCCGAAACATTTTCATTTTTGCCTAGTTTAACTGAAGCGGGGAAGAGGATTCATATATTTGCTCTATGTTATTACAAAACAAAATAGTTAATTTACATGGCCATCTATAACCATCTTTTAAAAAATGCTAAATATAAAGTATTCTTCACGTACTGCACATTAATTTTGACAAACATTTTTAAAATTGCCCTTACTGCAATTTTTTGGTAGATAAAACGAGATTGGCGGAATTTAGGTGGGTATAAACAGTAGTTAAATTCTTAAAGAGCCATGAGAAAACAGAAATTCGTTCTATTTGTATGTCCATAGAGAAAGGGACCGCAAGGAAGGAAAAGCAATAATAACCGACTATTTGAAAAGTGGATTATATCCTTGTGAATTGAAATCAGTATCAAATAATTTTACGCCATTTTTAACTACACGAAAAAAATGTATTTTAAGTTAATATTATGCTTCAACGAGACCTGAATTTTTTGAGCTCCGTTTTCTCTATCTTTTATTATTTATCAGTTATTTAAAAGTAATATTTCTTATTTATGAAGTGAAAGTTCCTCAGAAATTGTAGGCCGTGATCGAAAAATTGGAATTGCACGCTCAAATCTTACTTGGATCTTGTAATCATGCTCAATGAGCCCTGAACTTTTTTGTTTCATGGGTCCTGTTCATCTGACAGATGCATCTCGTCTCAAGAAGAAGCTTGACAAGAAACTCAACGACAAAGATTGTACTCCAAATCATCTATATTTTAATACCAATCAGTACCTTTATTTTAGTAATTACCACAGTTGTAAATATAATGTACACAGAAATTTAATGCAATTGTATAGCTGACTGAGGTTTCTTGCAAGCTTTCCCTCAGTCATTACGGCAAATTTTGGGTGAACCTTGTATTGTTTCTTGAACTTTTTATTCATATACTACAAATATGAGAATGTTTTAACTTAGCTCCTTTTTGTAGTTGTTGACGAATTCCGTATTCTGTATCAATTTTGACAGTGAATGAATCTGAATCTGTATACATTTTTGAGCGAAACGTCAGGAGCAATGGATGCCGGCGGTTAAAGTAAGAACAAACATATGTCAAGGTAAATTCATAGTGAAGTGGTTCTCAGCCCGCCTCGGTAGTGTAGATGATAGCGTGTCTGCTTCACGTTCAAGAGGTCCCGAGTTCAAATCTCGGTCAGGGTGAGTTACCTGGATAAGGTTTTTTCCGGGGTTTTGCCTTATCCTGATAGACGAATGTCTGGTAACTCTAAGCTCCATGGACCCCGGACTCATTTGAGCATCACTTCTCCCATTTCATTCATCGTCCGATATGACTTAACGTTGGAGATCCTAAATTGAAAAAAAAAAAGAGTTCTCATTAAAAAAGTGGAATATGTTGTTTTCATTTCTGATGAATATTTTTGAAACTTATGATAAAATATTCACAATGTTAAAGAACATACAGAGAAAATAAATATATTCCAGAAGTTTCCTACGCTAATGTCAATTTGGAAACTTTTGCAACTCATGCAGTGCCTATGAAAGCTATTTAACTTAAATATCAAGTTCGACATTTAACGAAATTTTAATTTTTGAATATTATGTCTGGCCGCACCATGGCTGAGTGGCTAGACCCCTTGGCTCTCACGAAGTGAGCCCGGGTTCGATCCCAGACGACCGTGAAGTCGGATAGCTTCTGCTATCTCAAATAACTTTAATCTGCAGTCTTCCAGTACTAAACCAGGCAGTTTTTCAATGATCTATGGAGGAATTGTGTCTTCCGCAGGGCTACAGAGCGAGCTTTATTATTAGTGCTCGTAGGTCCTATTTCAAACTCACCAAATCAGCTTTTAATCATTGTATATAAAGGAGCAGCATTTTTCAATGTACCGTCCACTTTATTCCTTTATTTCTTTAGATGTTCAGCCTTTCAAATGGAAATATTTAACCACTGCTCGCGTTTCTAAATCGTCCATGTTCGTGAAACCTTTACACTTATCTTGTTTAAAATGTTTTTTTTTTTCGGACGATGAATGGAATGGATGAAATGAAGCTAAAACGGTTCCAAGGCCCATGGAGCTTAGATTTACCCGACATTCGTCTCTTTTAGGTTAAGGGAAAATCCTGGAAAAAGACATATCCAGGTAACTTAACCTGACCAAGATTCAAACTCGGAACCTCTCGAGCGTGAGGCAGACATGCTACCATCTACGCTACCGGGGCGGGCATTTAAAATGCTGTCATTCAAAAACTGAACAAGCTATTGGCGTGTAACTATGGGTACGAGCTAGGCTAGAATTAAGTTATATGATTCTATCCGTTTAGCTGACCAAGTGGCGCCATCTCTACGTGAGACCCGTGATTTATCAGCCAATCCCCATATATAAATGAACATATGTTTTCTCTACAACACTATAGATTTCCCCTTAAAACTGGCACTTTCGCATACTAAGAAGGCTGTACCATCAAGCAGTCTGAGTTTACATAGATAAAGGCTTTCTTACAAACCAACAAAAAATACAAAACTGTTTTCTTTGTCTCCTCTGCTATCTATAGGGCATTGCAAACCATTTTAAACATACAGGCATCGAACGAAATATCCTGTATTCCCCTTAACTGGAACATAGGGCCTTATGAACCGCGCAACCTCGAGGCCCATAGGCAATGCTTTCAGAATTAGCGGCTTCCTGTTCAGAGAGTTTCCTGGATGAGTGATCAGCACAAAGCCGGAAGTGAAAGTATGAGATGAGGTGATAGGAAAGATAATGATGGAGCAATCAGTTGAATACTGCCGTGGGAAACTGGAGCTTCCGAGAAAACCTCCACCTGAGCCATATTATCCAGCCTAAATCTCACTTTGCTGTCACATGTAATCGAACCCGGGCCGCCTTGGTGAGAGCCAAGCGGCCTATCGACTTAGTCATGGTGCAGCTACAGTATCTTACTCTTTAAATTATCATTATTATTATCATCACCATTACCTACACCATCATCATCATCATCATCATCATCATCATCATCATCATCATCATCATCATCATCATCATCATCATCATCATCATCATCATCATCATCATCATCATCATCATCATCATCATCATCATCATCATCATCATCATCATCATCATCATCATCATCATCATCATCATCATCATCATCATCATAATCATCATCATTGTTGTTGTTGCACTTTTCTCCATGCATTATCCTTGACTTAGAATTATTGTCAAATAGAATTTGAAATGTGTTGTGGAGTGTTACACAAATACATTTTTATGGATCGTCAATTGCAATAAGGTCCGCATTTTAAAATTACGCCATTATGGAACACCAAGAAGTAAGATTTTATTATGGAAAAGAGTCATTAGAAATGAATTTGGGGATAAGTCAATTTGCAGGTCCGTGTGACTAAGGAAAATCGGTTATTACTGTATTAAGTCGAAAAGGACACTATTTACTTAAAGGGTAGGTAGCTGGAAGTCAGTTGGTTTTAGATATCTATATGTAAATCGTTTCAGTTATTGAATAAGTAGTCCTTCGCTGGATATCAGATTAAGATATTTCTTCATATACGAATTAGGAACTTCAGTATTTGACCATATAGATGGGACTCAAGAATATAAAACAGCACGTGTTTCGAAAATACGTGTATTTCCCTTTATGTTGTGCAGTCGTACAAAAGTATTTGCTGTGATCGATAACCGCGCTCGGATTATACGGATATATGGGTCTCTGGCAGAGAACTTTCCGTTTAAAATTTCTGTAACTCTCGGCAATGTACGCTTAGCTTTAATGTTACGAAAACAGTTGTTTCTAAATCGTGAAGAATGATGTATCAGAAATTAGCAGATGTAAATAGATATTTTTTTCTCCCTTTCTGGTCAATCCGGACGTTAGGAGGCGCCTGGGTTCCTTCAGAGCGAGGGAGCCGAAGCATCTGACCTGAGTTGAAATCAGGGTTGAGGGGTCGGCCCAATACCTGAAATGAATAAATGATGGAGCAATTTTTGGAATGATGGTGGGGGAAACCGGAGGATCCGGAGGAAAACCACAGCAGTGGTATGTTGTCCACCACAAATCCCACTTTGCGGTCGCATGTGATCGAACCCGGGGCGCATAGGTGAGAGCTAAGCGGTCTAACCACTGAGCCATGGCGCGGCCTATTAAATAAGTATTAATAAGTTTCTTAATCTCAAACATTCGGCAACTAACTTCAAACAGATTATCAATAGCCACTGTTTAACTGTTTAGTTAACATAATCGGTGTTGGTTACATCTTTACACACACACACACACACACACACACACACACACACACACACACACACACACACACACACACAAGACCTTTATGCTTATTTATATATGTGTGATTATGTGTAAGCCTGTCTGCTTGTATGTACCTCTGTCCGGAAAACCTGCAATTCTTATTCTTCTTTTTGTTCTTCTTCTTTACCTTATCCTTAGTAGTACCACTGTCAGAGGGTTGGGAGATTCTTTCCTCTATCCTTTAAGATCGGGCCTGAGGAATTGAAACTGTGAATCTGATAGAGAACCATAATGGGTGATCAGCCCAAGGTCTAAGTGGATGATAGTTTGATGGTTATGGAGCTATTGGTGGAATGCTGGATTAGGAAAACTGGAAGAAACCCGTCCCAGTGCCGTGCTGTCCACCACCAATCTCACTTTGTAGTCGCCTGGAATCGAACCAGAGCCGCCTTGGTGAGAGTTAAGTGGTCTAACTACTCACCCAGGGCCCGGCTTCTCTTAGAGTAATTAAAGCACTAGTATTTATATTGAAAAATTACTTATATGTTATCAAAGTATCTAACCTTTCCTATGCACAAAAGTATTTCACATATGGAACATTTTCATTTATTTATATTTGCAAATTATAATTGTTCTCCGAGAGTGCCTTTCATGGTTGTGCTTCGAACAATTATTTGTTGCGGGAAGCTTAAACTTTAAATATAATCCTGTATAGTAACATCTGCCTTATTTTCTCAGAATTGCCATAGACTCTGTTATTACGAGTTTTTTCAAAGACTCTTTACCTTAGCGTATACGGAATAATAAAAACACATTTATGAATAAATGAGAATCCAGTTAACTCTATTCTATTGATAAGCCAATCGCTAAAAATGGCAATTTCTAAATAATCTTTACCATCTCCAGCCTAGCACCACGCAAATTAAACCTGCGAGATAAAATAATTAATGAATGACCAGGAAATATCTTTAAGTATGAGCCTCGAAGTTAAACTTTTTAGGCTGGGAGTTTATCACAATTATTCTAGATTATACGTTATACAGTGCTAGTGGGAATATTGAAAAATAGATACTCATTTTGAACATATACCGAGAAATAAAATGCGAAGAAGAATCGCAAGACGTGGTAAGTTGCAATAACGGCCAGATGTCCCGCATGGCTAGAAGTGGACCATATGTGATCAGTTCAAACGTGGATTTCATGACATAAAGGTATCCTCAAACGCAAAGAAATCAAATGAACAAATTGTCTAGGTGAAGTTGCATAGCCTTGCTGAGCGAAAAAGAGAAAAGGAAAAGAATAGGAGAAGTGACCAAGAAGATAAAAAGGTAATGTATTCATTCCTTCTCCTGACTGGCTTTGCCTTTATTTGACTTATTTGTTGTGCCTATGCACTAATTTTAAAAGGTTCAAATTAAATTTACACTATATGGTATATTAAAAACGATAAAACGTTTAATTTTCTGGAACCATTATCCTCCTCTTTGTCGTGCTGTAGTTCATAAACTAAGATTGTAAAGTTTTAAAATGTTAACCGGCTTTAATGCACTCTCACAAAGCTCAAATTGACCTGTGCTGGCTGCAGAACTATAAAATACAACGAAGCCTGTAAAGTAAACTAGGTTGATAAAACGTAGGCGGAACAATAAGCTTCTCTATGAATTATTTCCAGAAAGCAAGTAGAGAAACTCACGCGAATCTTTTTAATATGTTTGGGCGTGGGAAAGAAGATGTCGGTTAATTTGATTGCCCCTCAGACAACAGCGCTACAAAATCGATGCATCACATCTGAGACTACAGCAAACAACGAACCTTAACTACCGGACCCACAAAGGTGCTCACAACTTGTAATTCGTTGAGGTTGCGGTATTTAGAATGCAGGGGCAATGAAACACAATTAGAGCGCAATAAACTCGCTTACAGAACTTGTCATTCCGCAGTGCCTTGCTGTGCTTGACGTTATCTCTCGTAAAGACTTGCGCTTCCTTGTCTCGGATCTTGTCCAGCGGAAGAGTTGCCTTACGGTACACCGTAAATTTACGATTCACTAAAGTACGAGGCAAGGGTTGGCTGATTAAGTGCTCTGAATGCGGCACCGTCTAGACTAGTGACAGAATCGGAGCAAAAAACCCGCTCCAATCTCCACAGGAGCATTGTTTCTTTAGCAGGGAAGTTGAGGTAGAAATAAAGTTTGTTTTTCTCTCTAAAAGGCTGTACCTGCGGGAGAGCAAGTGAAGTCTAAAAACACTAATTTCGGAGTTTATGACCCTGAGGAGGTCCTTTCTCCCGGAACACAGTAAAAGAGATTAACTTCCCGCTCCTGTCTGCGGGCTAAGAGATCGAAACTTCCAGATGGGCGGTAAAATTTACCCCGAGCATGAGTACCTGAGCTGAAGTCATACTCTGTTTACTTGCCTATAAACCTTCTTTCTTTCCTGTTTACGGTCAAAGGTAACCACACTGAAACAAAACTTACAGATGCAATACTATTCTCATATTTGAAAATGTTTTAAACTTATAAGGAACATCTGGGAAATCAAACATATAATTTTTTCGTAAGTAACACAAAGTAAATTTGCTTGCATTTAATTGATCATTCATAAGCTTTAAACGCTAAGAAGTATAATTTCAATTCTCTAATTTCACATTTAAGGTAGATTAGGTAGCGAAAGATACACCTACTAACGCCTAGACTGGCAATTGGATCTTTGTGTACAAACTCTCAGGAAGAAGGGATGAGATGTAGAAAACGCAGTAGGAATGGACAATCTGAGAAACAAAGAAGCGGTTACTAGGCAGTTACTAGGCGAAGAAGGATGGGCCATAGTTTATAGAATACATATATCGTTTTGTAAACAGGTTTTGGCATTAACTACATCACCAAGCGCTGCTGCAGTGCTTGAGATCGGAAGAGTGGGTAGTAAGGGGATGATAGTGGAGAGGTTGGTGAAATAATGGTATAGAATAAAATCACTAGACGAGGAAAACATTCTGAAAGAACATTTAATGATGCAGGAGAAACCTTATGTTGGAACGAATTGTGTTTAGGGTATAAGAAGAATATTACATGAAATTGGAATGGTAACATACAGGAAGAGGGAGGAGTTAATCAGTGGTTTCTGGGTACAAGTAAGAAACAGAGTGGAGAATTTAGAGAAACAAGAATTATTTCGTAGTCTTATTGGTAAGAAAAGTTTAGTATTTTATGGTCAACTAAAGATGGACTGGGGTAAAGAGAAATACGCAAAGTATGCAATAGATCAGGAAGTGAAGATTGGGCTTGGACCAAATTAAGTGTACATAGGTTAAGAGGAGATAGGATGGGAGTGAACTTGGATAGATATCCTTTATCTGGGAGTAGACAATGATTTATATCATATAGCAGAATTTGAAGTGAAAAAGATGTGGAAGAAACAGTTTTTACCACAAAATGACAGAACATTGACATAGGAGTTCTGAAAGTAACGACGATAAAGCTACAAATGGAATAGGATATAAAATGTTAGGGACATTTATGGGAAGAGTAAGGGAAAAATGGTACAGAAAAACAAAGAAAGGTACTAAGAATTTAAATGACGGTCCACCATGCATAAATAACCACATCGTTGATGTATATGTTGGACTAAGAGATAAAGTAATAACTCAAGTAATGTGTAATGAAAATAAAGTTGTAATATTTTGTACAAAGAGTTTGGAAATAATAAATAAATAAACAAATAGGTAGGTAGGTAGGCAGGCAGACAGGCAGGCAGGTAGGTAGGAAGGTAGGTAAGTAGGGAGGGAGGTAGGTTTTTTAGGTAGGGAGGTAGGTAGGCAGGTAGGCAGGTAGGCAGGTAGGCAGGCAGGTAGGTAACTAGATAGGTAGGTGGGTAGGTGGGTGGGTGGGTAGATAGGTAGGTAGGTGGGTGGGTGAGTGGGTAGGTAGGTAGGTAGGTAGGTAGGGAGGTAGGTAGGGAGGTAGGTAGGTAGGGAGGTAGGGAGTTAGGTAGGTGGGTAGGTGGGTAGTTGGGTAGGTGGGTGGGTGGGTAGGTGGGTAGGTGGGTAAGTGGGTAGGTGGGTGGGTAGGTGGGTAGGTGGGTAGGTGGGTAGGTAGGTAGGTAGGTTTAATTAACTAAATTAAATGACAACAGCACAGAGAGAACCGAGATTGTTTATACATATGAAGAGGTAACAATTTGGTTTACATTGGAGTCCTACATTGTTTCAATCACAAAGACAAAACGATTTGATAACTTTAGAAAGTTGTAGATTTTTATCGTTTGATAAATATTTGGTTGTTCACCTTACAAATGAAACGATTACTTGCAGCCAAACTAAATAAGCATACCAAGTAACATATTACTGAAGCACTTGTATCGCAATAAACCTAATATTGAGAATTTAAATAAATTAAAAAACCGTGCATTTAAGACGATGGAAAATAATGTATTGGCTATCTTTGCTTCGATATATTTGTGTGAGAAATTTTTTCACAAGTGAGTTATATAAAGTCCAATTACAGATCTCCTTTGACTGATGGTCTTTTGCCGTAGTTGAAAATGTCTTTATCGGAGGTAACTGGGATTATAAAGAAATAATTGTTAATTTAAAGTAATTAAATATATATAATTTGTTTTCTATTATTTTCCAGTATTACAATCAGAAAGCAATAAGACTAATTATATAAGAATCATAAACCGCTGCTGTTCACATTTTTAGTTTGTTTCTCCATCCACCGGTTCATTTCAGACTACGAGGTGACGTCGGGTAGAATAATGTTATAAGTAAGAGTCACGGGTACAAATTAGTGCAGGAGAAATATTTCTGAATCCAGCTTTATGTTTAATAATTTTGCCTTCCTATCGTGGTTTACAAAAAACTTGAATAACTTTCTACTTGTTTGATTATTAGAATTTTCAAGATAATTTTTGAACTTATGATTCAGTAAATTTTGTATTTGTTTTAATGATCCGCTCTTTTTTCTCTTTTTCTTTTGTACAAGTGTCTTAAGTAATCATTTAAAATATTTCTAAGGAAAGAAAGACTATTGAACAGTGCATCCTAAGTTTAATGTTTATTATTTTTATTTTTATTGTAATTTTTTTGTTTTTTATTTGTTATTTTTAAATGACGGGAACTGGTACAGAATTAGGCGTTTAGAGAATTTCTAGTTTTATTGGCTTGTACATTGGGACATCAGGAAGGGTTCTATTTTCTTAAATGGGTATTAGATTTGCATTAATTCCAAATGAAAAATGTATGTCTCTAGAGAACGCAAGGATTTCTTCCATATATAGGTCCATCTCTGCTCCTTTAAAAATATACCTAAGTGCTTTCCTGGTACAGTCTCCCCTCGGCGTACTTTCAGCAGTCAATGTAACGTACCAGAAACCAACCACGCTGCAAGATTATGAAATTTCATATCTTTGAAGCGAAAGTCCAGTTGTACCAAATGTGGTACCGAACGAAAGCATTCTTCTGGACGAAATTTCTGTAATGCGTCGCAAAGGGTGGTCCAAATCAAGTCAACCCCTCTGACAGTTGTACAAGCGGAACTCAAGAATATCCTCTTCAGCACATATGCCACAGAACTTCGAATTTGACCTTCCGTGACGCTACATCTTCTCTGCAGTTGGAACCGTTTCATTAAGAACTTCATAAACAGTTTCTCTCCAGATCGACGGAAGGTTGCAGTTGGTTGCATTAGCCCAAATACGATTCCAATCGCGCCTGTGTTTTGTTTCCACATTAGGTCCTTGAATTCCTGGCTCCATCAGGTGACGATAGAGGTTTATGGTAGACAGAAACATATCCAATGGCTCCCAGGAATTTACAAGAACAGAAAACTTGGCGACCAAACGTTGAAACACCCGTGTCAGTCTTGCCATGGTGTGTAACTGGTCATACCAAAACTTCTTGTCAAACAACGAGAACAATCCCGTCTTTCCCAACAGCGCCAGTCACTTGTTGTCAACATCCACTAGACCAGATTCTCCTGCAGTTGCAGGAGAGCTACTTGATATGCTTTCCACGTCCACAGGAACACATCCAAGTGGTCTCAAAACGTTGGGCGAACTGCTTAGGAAGCGGCAAAATCTGCACCACATACCACAGTCTAATCAGGGCATAGGCATGAATGTACCAGACGCGTTGCAACAATATCAGATTTCGAGAGCAATTTTAATGTAAGTTGAAACGCAGTGCGTTGGCCCTCTGGATCCAATTAAGAGAAATTATCTCTGTTATGGTAGAGGAAAATATAACCCCTAGAATAGTGGTCTGTGCAACTACCTTCGTGTGTAGTTGTGTTGTTGGATGTTCCCAGGCACCAAGCGGAAGGATTTCTGAGTTGTGGGCTGTACGTCACATTCACCGTGGCTCGCTCCTCCGAAAGGCCACTTCTCGTTTTTTAGAGAAACACTCTTTAAATATACTGTAATGAGCTGGAATGGGTTTATTGGAAATATAGTATTTTTAAACATAAATTAAGATGTATAAAGCGAAAGTCGTGACATTATTCTTATTTTCTGTCTAGTCCTTTAATAAAAACAAACATCATAAAAATTTGGCAAATGTTACTACCAATACTCACTTTTATAGAGACGTATATCCTTGATGACAGTCCCAAATCATGAAGGAAGCCTAATTAACATCTAGAAATCCATGACAGACATCTATTTCAAGGTAACTGATTTTTCTGAGTTTAGAAATCTCGATCAGCTGTGCTATAATGTTAGAAAGTCACTCAGTACACACGCAGGGAAAAAGGAATTACTGCCAATAAACTAGATGTAGAATCGTGTGTCGCTTTGAAACCTCAGATAAAAGGCCCCTAATTCACGACTTACCCGCAATACGGGCTTGGCGGAGAAGTTGCCGGCTGCGGTGTTAAGGCGGCGCCATGTGTTCAAATTTAACAGAGGGTTTAAAGCAGCTAGATGGGAATGAAGTTCCCCGAAACGCATGTCAGTAAGATGCGTTAACTTCTCTGTCTTGTGGAAGCAGAGAGAATAGGGAAAAGGTTTGTTTGTTCCGATCAAACTAAGCACTGCTGCCCACTGCGTAATTTTGGGCATACCAGGTGCCATTTATGTGACCATGGCAGAGATTTCATCATTAGATGCTAAGTGTACAAAACATGTACTCGAATTACAAAGCTTCTTACATAAAGCTACCTTATGTTTATTTATGAAGCAATGGTCTCTTAAGATTCTCTCATATGTATAACAAAATAATATACTACAAGATATATTGCAAGATATTTTGCAATTTGTGGACAGTGTAGTGAAATACTGGAACTCCATTTTATCTAGACTTCGTCGGACGTAGCATAACTACATAATGTGTATTTGATGAAAACTCATTTCGGGTAATAAAATCTTCGCTTTAAGGGAACTTTCTATAAGCAACTGAATGTGAGGGTAAACAATACGTGGACTGATCAAAAAAGATTGAGACTGAGTTTTTCACAGATGTTTAATACAGCAATTCAATGTTTACATGATCTTTTTCATAATAGTCCCCTCCTAGTTCAATGCACTTTTTATAGCGTCTCTGCCAGTACTTGAACATGCTGCAGGCCACTCTTTGTCAGGTCCTTGAGAATCGCCTCAGTTTTCTTGACACTGCTTCAGATTTCTCAAATCGAATTACCCCTAAGCTTTGCCTTGAGTGATGAGAATAAACAAAAAGTCACAGGATGCAAAATCGGGGCTCTAAGGTGGATTTGGTACACAGGTAATGTTGAATCGAGCCAGCAACTGCATGACTTGATTTGCAACGTGAGGCCATGCATTGTCATGATGACGTCGTCACCCAGTCCCAGAAAGTTCTGGTCGTTTCTTTGCTATGTGCCTCCTCAATGTAGCCAACACTGACGTGTAGTATGCTGCTGTCACAGTAGTGTGAGGGGGAACTGCATGCTGGTAAATCATTCCATTACAGTCAAAAACTGTGATTACCATCACTTTCCGTGCAGATGGAACAACTTTTGTCTTTGCTTATTGCATTCTTTATTTGCTGAATGTATCGTCCAATATCTCGCAATAGCAACTCCATTGCTAAAGGACACGTTTCAAGCCTCTCGCTGTATCCATAATCACAAACGCAATCAATTCAAAACCTGACATGTTTACATCTCCCATCTTCACTTGCATGAACATCTTCACTATTTGAATGACTAAACTACTGCTAAAAGCATTTTATATAGTTTTCAGTGATATTTGTTACTAAAAACTGTATACACGTTTATCTGCATTGTTTTATGAATACAAAAAGTACTCCAAACGCATGAGACAGCAATTTAATTGTAAAATAAAACGATTGGGATACATAGAAAGTTGAAGTTGTATGTGCTTAGGCTTACGTGCGTAAATCTTAAATTCACATAATTTCTTTCCGAAGCAAGATTTGGTAATTTAAAAAGTCTATAAAGTGCAAGGTTTATAAATATTTGAAAAATTAAAGAAAGGATGCAACTTCAGGTATGAATTTCAATTAAATTTTATGAGTAAATGCAAAATAAAACATTAAATAAAATATTATTATCAACAATTAACGTTTGAATATTTAATTGTGGTCATATCCATTTGGAAATGTTTTCAAATACAACATATGCCGAATGACAATGTATTGCACTCCATAAAAATAAAATATTTACAGTACCATTTGAATCAGCAGAATATATAATATGTCAAGAAAATTTTGAAGGTGCACATTGTGGTAGGGATAAGGACAGCGGTTTGGAGGAGATAGATTCGACAAAATAGAATTAAGAACTCTTTCAGATACAGCTTTGCTGTTAATTGTTATCTAGTTACATGCCTATATAGAGTCATGATTTTATAATTTTTAGGAGATGAATTTAAAAATTAAAAGTGAAATTAAGTTGTTTGCTTCTAATTATTTACGACTAAAATAAAAGTCCAAAATGCATGCTCTTTCTACTGAAACGTTTGGAAATTATTAGAAGAAAAAAGATTGCCATTTAATAGTCATAAACTAAAAATGTAACCTTAGAGTATAAAAATTAATGATTATTGTATCAAAATATTTCATTGATACTATTCATTAAAATAGTATCAAAATATGAAACATTTAATGAAATTGAAAGAAAACTAAGTTCAACTGTAAGCGAATTTCAAAGATGACGTATGTTCCACGAAGAAATACGTATCAAGAATGTCGTCTTTCAAAATACAGCAGAGGTTAAAAAACTACCTTGTCCAACATCAAGAAAGAAAAAAGAAACAGGCCGCGAAGAATGTGAGACTTTCAGGGATATAGTGTTAACTTTTTTCTGTCCCATCTCTTCCTTTCTCCTGCTGTGCCAAGTGAAAATTTACTCTTCATCGCTTAAATTTCCATTTCGGGGCCTAGAGAAAAAGACTAAAGCGGGGAAAAGGGGCAGCATGAACGTGTGTGTGTGTAGTAACAGACAGACTGAGCGGAAACATCGATAAGTCATTTCCCGGTTTCGATGAGCTTCGTGATGTTTTAGACTGTTCTCGCAGCTGTGGCCCTCTTCTCCACACATTAGTGCTAACACAGACGTGAAGTGGCAGAGGGCATGTGAACCGAAATTCAATTTCATCCTCATCCACCTCACTATTTTCATGCCAGGTTCTCTAAAGTTTCGTCCACGACCCTTACAAATTTTCCTTTCATCCTTGTCACGATAAACTCTGAATAAGACATACGTCATACTTCAAGGAATGGCTGATTAAGATACGCTTAGTCCACATATCGCACAAGTAGCAGTCGTGAGACCATTTCTTAAATATAAAACATAGAAAACTGTATTATACGGAATAATCAAATATTTTGTTACCTTCATCTGAAATGTTTTATCAGTAAGTGGGCAGGTACAACTTGAAATACTAAAACTCTGAGTTTTGGAAACTGCTTAAATGCATACAGCAAAAATTTGCGTATCTTTTATAGAACAAACTGACCTTATATACGCATTAAGTTAACAGTAATTTAAATGGCAAGATGCTACACATTGTTGCACATAGTTAATATTTATCTAACATTTTATATCAATGTGTTTAAGCTCGGCGGTGTGTTCGACTAGTTGGACCTTTGCGTCTCATCAAAGCATCAAGGACTCCATCCCAGGGGACGTGATATGGAATTTATATTCAACAAATCGGCTTCTGGGCGAGTTTTCTCCGATTCAACGTGTCCTTCATTCATTCCACCAACTTTCATCAATTTCGCTTTCATTTCATGTCATCTACATCCGAATTCTCACACCAGGCTTCAAGTAACACTTTGTTTATTCTTTAACAGGTATGTGACCACAAAAATCCACTTGTAGCTCCCTGGGGACTGTATGTCTTTCATACAGAAATGTGACTTCAGCAAGAAGAAGAGGTTAAAAATTTGTTTCCCAGAAAGTTTATTTTTAAACCCTTTCGTTGGCAATTCAAAAACTACTGAAAAAAATTAAATGAAACTTTCTGGTATGTCTGTGTAAATATCACCTAGAGAGATGACTATAATTATACTTCTATATTTGACATCTTCTATGAAACAAATTAGTATTCTAGAAAATTTTCTACACTAACTAAAAATGCATCTCTAGCATTTTATATACATTTTGTACTTATTTAACTCATCGAGTGTTAGAAAACCTATCTTGGGCTTCCCCTAAGCTAGGCCCTGCCCTATTGTACACATATTACATGTATAAGCCTAGTTTTGCTCATTTTCCTAAAACAAAGCCTAAAACAGTCAACTGAGCTATCTTAAAGAATAGCCTATACTAGAAAATATCTGGAAAAGAGACTAAAATTTTGAATTTTAAATAATCAAATGTGGCCTGGAAATTAACTTTTTTTAAACGAAATTAGGTTGAACTTGCATGCAAAGAGCATTCATTACTCCTTTTACTTCAATATCAGCTTTGCGTGATTGATTCATCCCAAGAAATTAATTACTTATTATTGTTATCCAAAATGTCCAAACAATTTGAACAGAAGTAAATATCTTCTGCAGTGTTTTTCACAGGAAGATATTTTTTTGTGAAATAACTTTTCACATATTTGACACAGAACTCCTTGTGCCTTTGTATCAATACCACCACCACATTGAAAGCACAAACCATATGAAAAGATTTCAGTGTGTTTCTGAACGATATTATAAATAGTTTCACCATCGCTGTATGGTTTATTGAATTCTATGCGCATTTCTTAGGAACTCAGATATTTATCCCACAAGTTGTTTCAAAGTTAACTTAAATGTATTGATTAAATTGTAGCTCAAGTTTAGCTTAAATCATTATATACAAGACCTTCTTTTACTGTACTTTCAGAGAAAATGTTGACATGTGCAATATTCGTGTACTCTAATACCATGAACTTTCACAGTATACATCCGTGAAGTGAATTAAATATCTGATATTTCACTGTTTTATACAATGACATACTCTGATATAAACTTATTTAAAACGTATTTTTTTCGCGCTAATTGATTTAAATTCCTCTCATTAATTAGAATTTTCCTACTAAATACGTTCAACTAAACTTGGAACCTTCCGCTGGAGTACGTGTAGTATTATGAAATTGGGCCGACTGTTCTACCAGTAAAGAATATCTGGATCTGTTTTCCAGCCTAGAAGAATGTCAGATTCGGTAACTTGCCATGGCTTAATCAGTGGCACCTGCCAATCTTTAAATAATTTTAAACATGATCATTAAATCTATATTACGAAGGATCTATTGATGGTAAAGTTGTGTTAATTAGAATGTTTACCATATAAAAGCATTTTATAAACTACGCGAATTCTTTGTTCTCACATGGCTCAATTAGAATAAATCTAATCTTATATGACTAACATTTTGTGAATGGAACTTACCTAATTTCAGATAATTTTCAGTATAACTACGCCAAGAGTAAGTGAACAGAATAATCACGTTATGAATGCTATAATTAAGTGAAATAGTGTCAAAAACCAGGATGACTCGGACCCTTCAGAGCTATAGTGCGATCCATATAAATCTGAACCACTTGAATTGGCCATAACCTTTGAACGAATAATAGGACACACGTGCAACTTTAGTAGAATACACAATTTAGAGACTACGTTACACTATTTATATCTTTAAGAAAATATTGGAAGTGTCCCCCACCAGCTTTTAAACATGTTTGCACTCGTCTCACCATATTCTCGAAGTTTTACGGAGATGATATCGAATTGAGAGAAGGTTATTTCCAGCAAGATGGAGCAATGTGCCCTAATCTAATGGCAACATGGAACTTGTAACCAGTTACTTTGATAATCGAATAATCTCAAAACGTCTGGGGTTCCCAGATCCCCTGCAGTGGCTTAGTGGTTAGACTGCTTGGCTCTCACCAAGGTGGCCCGGGTTCGATCCCAGGCGACAGCACAGTGAGATTTGTGGTGGACAACATGGCGCTGTGGCGGGTTTTCTCCGGGATCTCCGGTTTCCCCCGTCATCTCATTACACCGGTGCTCCATGTTCATCTCATGTACCATCAGTGTCATCGTCTGCGGTGCCGTTTGTAGTAAAAGCGGGCGTTAAACACTACGCATTTCATTTCCTAACCTCACCGGATTTTTTTTGTGGGGGTACCTAAAAATAGAGAGTACAATAATAGGCCACAGAAAATTGATGTTCTCAAGGAATTCATTCGAACGGAAATAAGTAAAATTGGCGAGGAAACTCTCCGTAAAACTTCAGAGAATTTGGAGATACAAGTGCAAACTTGTATAGATGCTGGTGGAGGACACTTCCAGCATTATCTCCGAGATGTAAATAGTGTAATGTAATCTCCCAATTGTGTATTATATTCACCGGAGTTACACGTGTGTTCTATTATTTCTTCAAAAGTGATGGCGTATTGAAATGGTTCATATGGTTCAAATATTAAAATGGTTGAATAGTATACTTGGGGTTCCCTTCTTATTTTAATATTGACCACATGGTAACCTCGTAGGTTGATCATCACTTTTGGTTAGGTTTGTTGGCCTGTTGCGGTCTCTAAGTGTAAATTGATTTCTCCATCTCTTCACTTGTCAACCTCGAAATCTTGCATTATTATTTGTTAATATCTATTTAGGTACTTGGTGGTGTTCCTTGTCCACGCCGGAATCAGTTCACTTGATGCTCTTTTATTATTTAATTAAGAATGTACATATTTAGCTTTTTATTTCTTTATTTTTATTTGTGTGTACTCCATTATAGTTTGTCACTTAGAAATCTCAGTTCCGCAGCTTCTCTCAGTTTGGCTTCCTTTCTTGCTAGTATCTAAAACTAACATCCACATAATATTTATTGTATTCAACATTTTGGTATGTTGTCTGGTTTACTTATTGGCGATCTTTGAACTGTACCACATATATCATTAAATTTGTATATATTCTTCTGAATATGATTCTCTCTGGAATTTCCGATTCCACAGCAAAAATATTAAAATGTTTGTACTTGGTCAATCACTTTGTCGATTATTGTTATTTTGTCTAAGGAGAAGCTTTACTTTAAGTGACACCTTTTAGCAACAGAAATGTATTAGTTATGTGCAGAAGTCATCTTGTTTATTTTGTACTGAAGGTATCGCAGAGAGTCCTCTGATGCATTCAGTAGAACAGGTGGGCTGCAAATATACAACCTCATAGGAACCAACTTGCACTTGCTTTTATATTATGACATGGCTATAAATTAAAAGTAAATTAGAAACTATAGCAGATGAAAGAGGTCGGCTAATTTACTTTAATATAAATTACCAGAATTTTAAACTGCTTCACTTGAAGCTACTATATATGTGATGTTGTCGATGGTGATATTGGTTGGTATTTTAATAATTAGATTCTAGAACAGAAGGTTTTAATTATGCCCTAATGATTATCACAGCGTACTCCGGCGACCTACTGCTGAACACTCACTCTACCCTACGATTCTTTGATGTTTTAATTTTTAATAACATGCAAAGGCCTGAGAGATGCTGAGTGCCATGCAATGCCGTCCCCTATTTTCAGGAGTTGGAGCCTTTAGTATTCGCAGGCTTCTATCAGCAGAGAACTTTCATCAAGTTTATGGCCACCAATAAATAAAATAAAATCCCAGCTACTTCGTACACTCAGGATGGTTTCGGAAGATAAACAGGGCCATGACGGACTCCCGATATAAAGACTGGTTTGAAATATTTAAGGCGCGCCTTTCCTTAAAGGCTCGGGAGGAGATGTCGAGGAGAGATTTAAGGCTGAATGGAGATTGCGAGGAGAAAAGAAGAAGGGGAGGGAAGAGCACTCCAAGAAGAGTCCGATTTGAAGAACTGTTGCGAGTCTGCCTGACTTAAGGATGGGGGAACGCTGTCATCGTTGATATTTCATTTCCTTATCCTATGCAGAAGAACTGGTTGGTGAGGCAACTGCAAGCTTGATGCCGGGCATATAGAAAAGTCACGTGCCGGCATCGACATAGGGATCGGCTTCTCGTTACGTGTCTGCAGTGAAAATGTCACAAAGGAAGGAAAGATGTTGAGTTCTTAGAAAATGTGCAAATCAGAGCATTGTTTGGAAAGCTATCGATAGTTCCCGGTATTTATGATAACATTGATTCTGTTTTATTTGAATAAAACTGGCTTCCAACATTCTCATCTACCTATTCTTCTTTTCAATGACGGAAAAGAAGATTGCTGCGGCTTCAGTACATCATCTCTGCTAACCTTAAGTCTTAGGTTAATATTATTTTTCCATTTCGATCATAGGAAGAGATTTATTTACTAGTGAAGAAATATGGTAAACATGTTAATATTTCCGCCTGTCACTTTTTTCCGTTAGAGTAAAGTTCATTTTGATCGCAATTAAAGGTTGTATGCCAAAATAATTGCCCTAATCAATGCATGCAATTATATATTAGAGTACACCATTGGAGAACGAGAAAGAGTTTCAAATAGGAGACGAAGTAGAGTATTTTCTTCCTGCGAGATTCTGATATGTATGCACTTAGCACGGTTATCTTTTGCCCTACTATTTCTTCCCGAGGATAGATAGTAGTACTTATGTAAAATATAATTAAATACTATACCAGCTGAGAACATAGTCATTCTCCTACCTATAAATGTCACCAATTCTTATGCCATTGCCTTATGGAAATCCATTCACTTTTGCTGACATTAAATAATCAATAACCTGCAGCTCATACGTAGGTGCTGTAAGAATTAAGGTAGCTACAAAATGGGAATGAACATAAGGTGGGGCTAGGCCTGGCTGTTCTATGGCTATTAGCCAATGCGGTGGGTGCAACGTTATAGATTTAAGTACGCCTACTGCCTCGCTTTGCCGAACCATACGGCTAATTTCCTTGCACGCTCTAAACATACCAATTAGACGAATTATTTTTTCCCGTGTTACAGAGCTGTTTTTTTTTCTGAGGATTACTGTCCATACCCCATGTTTGTAGCACACCTGGTTTCGGAGATACGGAAAGATAAGGCGCCTGACTAGATAGAAAAGAATCATTGTCAGTGAAGAAAAGCATTTTGTACCTTACATTCAGTAAAGTGGTGATCTTTGCAATGACTCTCTAAGTGCTCTTCAGGCCTTGCAACAGCACATTGCCGCTCACACGCTCGTTTTAAAAATTCAGGCCTTGATCTCGCAAATGCTTAGTCGCGGATACCATCTTGTTTTTACTTGGACCCCAGGCCATGTGGGCATTTCCGGGAACGAGGAGGCGGACGCGGCTGCTAAGTCCGCTTGCCGTTTGCCCCGGAGTTTAACAACTACGGTGCCATACCAGAATGTACAACGATTTTTCCGTCGCCAACTCCTATCTGCTTGGCAGCACTCCTGGACAGCTTTGGAAGGCACACAAATCCGGGCGATAAAGGAGAGCGTACAACCCTGGCTAACTTCCTGCAGGGATAACTGGCGAGCCGAGGTGATACTCACCCGGCTGAGAATTGGGCACACACGAGCGAATCATGGCCATTTGTTAAGAGGGAAACCGGCCCCTGTGTGTGCTCCGTGTGCAGTACGCCTCACTGTGCGGCATGTATTGCTTGATTGCCCGGAGTACGCCCGCGTTCGCCAGTCGGTAGGCTTGGGGACTAACTTGCTGGGAGTTTTAGGGAACGACCCAGTGGCCGTGGTTAAGGCACTGCGGTTTGTTGCCGAAATCGGTTTTAATAAACAAGTCTGACTTGCATTTTATATGTGTTAATTTTAGAGATTTTAAATTATTAGTCTTGGGATGGTTTTTTTATGTACTTCTAATAGTTGAGTGTTGTTATTTTATTTTAACTTTTAGCTTTATTTGTGTAGCTTTTAGGTTTTAGTGTTATCTTCGGGCCCAAATGACCTTGTTGTCGACGGGCCCTAAAACACCACTCACTCACTCACTCACTTACTCACTCACTCACTCACTCACTCACTCACTCACTCACTCACTCACTCACTCACTCACTCACTCACTCACTCACACACTCACTCACTCACTCACTCACTCACTCACTCACTCACTCACTCACTCACTCACTCACTCACTCACTCACTCACTCACTCACTCACTCACTCACTCACTCACTCACTCTCTCACTCACTCACTTACTCACTCACTCACTCACTCACTCTTTTAAGAGTATACACGTCCTTTTCAAAGTTAGTAAATATACCGCTTAGCAAGCCTAGTACTGGAGCGCCTAAGTAATAACTGCGAAACAATTCATAAGTCTTTACATAAATAGGCTACAAACATTCTTGTTAATGTGTATTCTTCTTTCAAACAGATGTCAATTAAAGACATTTTGGAAAGTAGAAATTTTGTTTAGAGTCGAGAATTAATGTCACAGGCGTGTCACGTGAGTGCTAGTTCTGTGACGAACATTGTTAAATAAGACAGTTTGCCAAATTAGCAGCTTCCATATTTAGATCTCCAGGGCAGCACCGGGAAGCTAAAACCCGTGCTACCAACTTACACAATTTTCAAAAGTGTGTTTCATGTAGAACAATTTATGATTTGCATGACAAAGATGAATATCCAACTGCCAAAGTGCTGTGCAAATTAATGAGGGAGAATATACGGACTCTGTATCTTCTATACATAATATTCTGAAATCTCTTGGGTTAAAATATAGGAGAACCAATGATGGTCGCAAATTTCTGCTTGAAAGAAGTGATTTTGTTGCTGCAAGTCTAAAATTTCTGCGCACAGTGCATAACATTAGTACATGAGATTCATGGTGTAAAATGCTTCATAAATACACATTCATATCTTCATATTAGTTTAAATTCTATTACAGGCAGTATGCAAATCTGACATCATTAAAATACAAATTATATTCACAAATGATTGAAGTGTCACTATTTTGCTTCACTGTATCAAACACATTTTTTCCTAGAACGCGTTCTCCAGTTCAAGGTTTTAAGGTTCAGACTGTGGGATAATCATTGTGTATTTCCTCATACGAATGCTGAAATTTTAAGCGAACTTCTCTGTTAGCATTGTATCACTGTACATCTCAGCATCTGTATGATACTTGCTAGGTGAATTCGGTGAGACAAAGACAGATATATCTTCCATCTCTGTCGCCCGACATCCGTGGAACTGGCAACATCAAGATAGTGCGAAAACCCCATTGGCTGAACCCATGTTCATTCTTATTTTGTAGCTACTCTAAGTGAAAAGCAAGTACGGGGCGGACCAGATCGTAACGCTGAACTTAGCTTTAGTCGAAGTGTATGTTGAAAACGAGGCCTGTCTTTGTAAATGCAAAGATAACAGTTCTCTGGAGCTTCCTGAGTGCATTTCACCGAGATTACGCTTGATCTCATTCTTAATTAAAGAACCTGCTGTTTTAAAACCCCACGGATTAAATTATATAACTCGATGTAATATATCGCATTGTAGACAAGGAACCCTTTGCAACTTATGTGGCTTAACCCTCCGTCGGTCGCGGTGCATCCAGAAAGCGCCAGCCGTCTGTTTTTCGGCACTGATTTTAGGATTTTGACTTTTAAACGCCACCACTCTCATTGCCATCTTGTTGACAATGTACTGCGAGTCATTGATAAGCCGTTATTATTGGGGTTACACGTGCTGAGAATTTCAGCATTTGCTCCACTGGAGTCCACGCGACAGAACTCGTCGATTCTTCCTATAATGTCCGGAAAGCGCAACATGATGGTCTAATCAACCCAAATGACTTAGAATTAGCTGTCCGTTTACTACAGAGCGACGATGTCGATGTAGGGTAACTAGATGAACAATTGAAAGGAATTGATACAGAGAGAAGATAAGAAATTTCTCACATAGAAAGTGAAACTATTATGTGAAGTACCTTATTCCAGTTAGGAAGGGATGGAAGTATAAAGTGGGAAAAGCATCTTCAACCTAGAGTTACATGTAGAATAAGTTCACATAACCTGTAGGAAGTGTATTTTTGGTTGGAGTGCGGTAGAATGATATGCTAAGAGTGCTTTGTGAGTTTGGAGTTGGAAAAATAGCACATTTTAAAATAGGAAAACTGGGAAAAAAGCAAAAATTAAATAACAATAATGTGTTATAACAAGTAAAAAAAATTATAGGCTCTATTATCATGCAATAAGCTTTTTTTGCCATACTATATTTTAACATCTGCTACTTTTTTGACACTATACTGTCGTTCGTGTCTATCTACCATCACATTATTAAGATTAAGCATACAAATAACAAACAATTGAATTAACCTTTTTAAAAATAATTATATACGTTCAAAAATCAATAAAAGCAGTTAAAACGTTATTGGCGGGTACTAGATCCTGGGCGACCGACCGTGTCGAAATTAAGGCGCGACCGATGTAGGGTTAACAAGAATGACAGTGAGTGGTTCCGCAGCCGGTAGAGTGAGCGTGGTGGTTTTATTTCTGTAGGTCGGTTCCGGTAAACAAGTGCCGATCAGGTAGCTAAAATACCGGCAGGATTGGAATTTCCCCACTTTATTAAGAAGAACTAAGTAACAACACGAGGAAAATTTAAATATTATTGCTGTGCTACCTAATTATATAGGAATTAATGATATGGAGCAAAAGTTATGAGCATTTACTACAGCTCCTGTACATAAGTGTAATAAAGTGGACAAAACACACGGGTTACGAGTATTGAATGCAGGAAATTCATCCTTCTACCATTAATAATTAATAGAATATGCATAAAACTGGTATCGTTGAAAACACAATGAATAAAGTACCATACATGAAAAAGTTAATATATTAGTAGGTACAATTCATAATGAGTTCTCATTGGAGAAATGTATAAATTCTAGCATAAAAAAAACTGTTTGACCTATACTGTGTTTTTGTTAACGTCATACACATTTTGTTATAGATAGGACTTCTGAGGCAGTTTCCAGAAAACTGTGTATTTAATTTGCAATGAAAGTATCCTAAAACTACCATAATTTAATTTGAATAATTAGAAATAAACTTTTACAAAGTAATATTTTTGAAAAGTGTGCCTTATAATGGTAAATCCTTTGCATTGTGACTTTGTGGGTTCGTAGAATTAAAAGTCCAATTTGCATAAATTCAAAGCTCTCTTTACTTCCGTAGAAATACATTTTGGTGAACCCTTATAGTAGCAGAACTACGAAACATACACAAATTCAATGCTCAAGATCGTTAACCACAAACACAAGAGTTCACTTCCAAAACACAGCTGTACGCGGATGATTCTCAAGTTCGACTCTGTATCTAACTGGCGATCGCTGCTCCTTTTATGCAACCATTCATTATTCCAGACGTCTGAATGTTCTGTAAGACAGCGCTTGTCGAAACAAGAACTTTCTAGTCATCTAACTTTATCTGTTTCGGCAAGCCTGTTATCTCCGCTCTGCATTATCTGTCCCTTATCTCCTCGCTGCACTATCTGCCCTTTGTGTACGTCGGCCGCCAGTCGCGACGGTATTGTATCGTGAAATGCCGTTATAGAACTTTTGGTAAGAAGGTGATATTTCGCCTACGTGTCATACGTACTAAAACAATGGAAACTGAATAAGTTGAAAGAAAAATAAATGTCATGGAGACGACAACAGGAGGAAAGCGAGAAAAAGAGAACGGAATAAACATCTTGACGTCTTTAAGTACACGATCTTTTCATAATTTGCAGTCCTCTTACACTTAGATATAGTGCGTTACGAAAGCTGTATTTTCTACTTTGTGCATCCATCTCCATTATTTCGGGAGAGATTTTGGATTTTCAGAGACGTTTCGAAATAACTAATTAATTATTGCAGTTTATCTTAAATGCATAAGCATCTCAAATTTGGTGTTATCACCAATATTTAGATACTATAAGATGAAATGGATGCATTGACAGAGGTTTAACTCCGGCAAAGCAAGTCAGTAAAGCTAAACGTGGTTAAAACTGCTTCTAGACAAATCCTATTCAGTGATGACAAAGGGCGGAATATACTAACTGCATTACCGAAATTCAATTTTGGGCCGGTATGCTACACATTAAACAAGCTGCCCAACATGGCACTATTACGTGACTAGCCCACGTGTATGCTTCTTCCTTCGGGACTTTAAATATGACAAAAAGTCTTAAAGCATTTGAATTTGCAGAAATTCTTTTCGGAGGTAGCAGCTGTGTGAGAATGGTCACGTAGGCACTGTTAACCTATGTACCATTTCTTAGAGAACAAATACGCTGCATTCGAAACCAGTCTGCTGCATGAATTACGTGTGTATATGACCTCATGTTCAATATTTTGTATCATGTACTATAACATGATGCAGAATTTAAGTAAAACGTGCCTACATTAACATTGTGGTAGTAATGGTTTAAGAACTGTACGTCAAACCTAAGTTAAACGAAACTCTAAGGTGGGACAAAATATGTCTGTTACATTCACGTAACCTTCTCTCTGCCTTTTCGATAAGTTCTCGTAAGATAATATTCTTCTTCTATCTATATTAATGGAGATATGCCTTACTTTAAAATTCCATTCTTTCTGGGTGACCAAGAGAAAGAAGAGTACTAAAATGCCTTTTCATTTAAATAAAAGTGTAACCTTCTGAAAATTAATTCAGCAATGAGGATTATCTTGTAAATGGCGTATGCAACAAAAATGTATTTGAGAAACATTTTGTGTTTAAATGCCATTTATTTTTATGATAATATTTCGACTACCTCTACGTTTATAGTGACGCAAACTTCATTCAAATTTAAGGATATTTCATTGGTTAAACTCTAAAATTCAGCATAAACGTTTAATTTTGCATGTAAATATTTTGAATATATTCTATTTAATTAGTATTGTTATACACATTTTTAGGATTTTTTGTAAAATATTACATGTAATAATTAGCTTGTGTTGTAGAAATTTGTCTGAAATTTTCGTATAAGAGATATGAGATTTATATCTTTCGAGTATACTTTTCACATTCATACGCATACAAACAAAAAGACAAACTCAATAGCCATATTCTTACATAATTCTTTTTTCGGGAGACTGATCTGAAAAAAGTTACCTTTGAATGAAAATTATGGGTGCAAATCATTACATTTCTGTACTACATTTAGCAGTAAAGGTAAAAATAACAGTTGCACATCACTCCAAAGAGATTATTAAGGCGTAGGTACGTATTTGTAAATTCTTAGGTAAAAATTAGTACGCCAAAAAGAATCTAGTAAAAATACCAGGTGCGTTCAAATTACAAGACCTCCTATTTTTCAGAATTGGGACTGTTTTTTTTAAATACCCGTGGACTCATTGTGAATGCGTGACAGAGATGGCAGCACAAAGCAGTGCTAGTGATAGAAACGAGAGTTAGAACTGTTTTTGATACTTAAAGTGGCGACGTTTTCATTGCTAGAACAGGGTGAAATCATTCGTTTTCTCGGTTTCCGTGGTTTGGCAACTATTGAAATTCATCGCAGCTGAGTGAAGCATGTGGTGATCGTACATTGGATGTGTCTAATGTGCGTTCCTGGGCAGTTAAATGAAGGCAGAACATCGTGAGGCAACAAACCCAGTTACAGACTTCCTCCAAAATTGGCATTTCCGTGGGATCTGTGCACACAATCCTGCATGAAGATCTGAAAATGCTCAATCGGCGATCCTCCAAAATATCGTTCTCCACTCGCTGGATCATGTCGTCAGTCTGACTGTTCCGGGGCCGTTACTGTCTTGGTTTTTGTACCCAGGAACGCCATTAGATACATTCCATGGTACCATCACCACATGCGTCACTCAACTGGCGATGGATTTCAATAAGTGTGACACCACGAAAATGGAAAAACGAATGATTAAACGCTGTCCTTGCAATGAAAACGTCGCCACTTTAAGTATCAAAAGCAGTCCCAACTCTCGTCACTGACCACTAATGTTCTATGCACTTTACAGTAATGCCATCTCTGTCACGCACTCACAAATAGTCCAAGTGTATTTATAAAAAACAGAAGTTCCTATGTGGTCCCAGTCCTGCAAATAAAAAGTATAGGATATGCTATAAATTGAACACACTTCGTACAAATTACATAAAGATGATTTCATTTCAGTATAAACGTCTTTGTTGTTCTCACATTACCTTATGTATCAATTCCTCAGCAAAAATATCTCTTGCAATGACTTAATTTTATATATAATTCACGCTGATAGATATAAACGATGACTGAGATTATACAGGTTGATTCCAAAAAGATGGAGACACTTTCAAATTGCTATATTTCCTGTACTATACGTTACACTTGAGTTCCGTAAGGTATATTTGAAAGTGGATGTTGTCGTGTTTTGAATACTACCACCAGAGTGCTCCAGAACTGTACTGTGCTGTAGGGTCAGCTGTTATTGAATATATACCAACTTCAGCTCTGGCCACGGAGATCCCCTAACCTCACTCCTTGCGATTTTTTCTTGTGGGGTTCATAAAATAAGCTATTTATCTGTCACTTCTTCCCACAGATTTGAATGACCTATTAAACCGTATCACAGTGGCGGTGACTTCAGTGATGTCAGACATTCGTCATTGAGTGTGGGATGAATGGGCTACCATCTGGATGTTATCCGTGCAGTCGGTGGAGTATGTTTAACAACATGTAATTAAAAGAAGTTAAATAAAATATATAGTGCAGGAAATATGATAGTTTGAAAGTGTATAGATATTTTTAATTACCCTGTATTTTTCTTTGCAGTTATAATGAAGTCTTTAAGCGAAGTCTTTGCAGTCTTTAAGCGATGTTCAATTCTTTTCTGTGAATGGATCGTTATGTAATGGCTTTGATATTGTATAACTCGAAAAGAGCAATATCATATTTGGAGATGAGGGCGGGTAACATAAACAAATCAGGACCGAAAATACTTTCACAATAATACACATCGGCCTGACAAACGCCATAGTTCCAAATTTTAACTTCCAAATATTAACAGCACTTACTTAAAACCAAAGGTATGTCCAAAGTGTTAAAACTTGAGCTTTTATATTTATACCGTTTCTCTGATGGTCCAAGACATACCTTGTGGTCAAATGGTTCAGGAAAGTGGACTATATAAACCTTTGTGAAGGGGAAAACTTTTAATAATAATTTTTTACTTACTACATAAGTGTCTATGATTCAGTATATTCGGATTCAAATAAGCTAAGTAGTTAACAAACCTAAACAATAATTTACTTGTATAAATAAATAAACCGTCTTTTAACTAGAAAAAAGAAGCCTTAGCTAGCTTAAAACTCAGTGAAGGTTTTAGCAGAACATAATAAAACGTATGTAAATCTTTGTGAAGGTAAACAACTTAGGATATTTTTATATATATTTCAAAAATATCTATAATTAAGGGCATTCCTATCTAAAGAGGCCAAGTTGTTAAAAAACGTAAAGGATAAATAACCTTTTAATTTCTAACTAGAGAAGAGAAGCATTTAAAAATAATTAGCAGAAAATTGGACTTCGCAAGTACTTCCCTTTTCACAATTTCCTTCTATTAAGGCTTCAGAATATTTGCGGATATGACCGGGGTAGCAGAATTTATTCTAGTTGTATGTCTAAGTGCATGTTGAATAAATGCTCAGGTTAGACCCCAAAGGAGGAATTAACTGGTTTAAACATATGTATATAGAAATTATACTTACTATTAAGCATCCTAGAAAAAGAAGAAGAATGTTATTCCGTTTTATGAGTAATTTCTAACATTCCTTCAAATCCATGAATCATTAGACAACCATATAGTTTATTGTTCATGAAAAGGCAAAATCCTCAAACATCCCATTTGTTTTGCTTATTTTCAGTCGAGCAGTACCTCGTTAAGAAAAGAGACGGGATGCTTGATGAATTACGCCAGGAACACAGCGCGGGGCATTTGCATAGGAATCGCTCCTCCTCCATCTCGAGCATGTCAGTTGTTTGGGGAATGCATGCGGGCTCGCTGCTTGTTACAGTGTAATCATTGTTGCTAGTTTCTCATGCTTTCACAGTATAACTTACAGCATCCCAAAGGAGACATGGTTTCACTCCTTGCACAGCCGGCAAACGTTACAAAACAACCAACCACTCCAGAAAACCGAACACGTACCTACATTGTGGGCCAAAAAGCACTACAAAACTAGTTTAGCTTCCAATCCATGTAGCACTAAATGAACATGCTGTTCTATTTAACCCTTTCGAGGGACCATTTTTAATGGAAAATACAAGTATGCTGTTTTCTGAGTAATAACAACACCTTAGAGACATTTCTGTTGAATTAAATCCGATTTAAATAAGAGAGATTCGTGCGACATATTCTGTGCCGACAAATGTACGCTGATATGCTGGAAGGTTCACTCATCTGACTCACATTTGAGGCACGTTTGAGACAATTCTTTGTAAAACTGAAGAGAATGCCTCAATTACTGAACATATAAATTTACCTGGCAGTGAGAATTAAACCAAAATTTTTGAAAAATTGTTTTTCTATATTTGTGCGCACTAGATAGTTAAGTTTATATTTCAGGTTTATCCACTTATTTTATACCATCTGAATGTCTTTGGATTATACTTAAACCCAATTTAATGAGTTACGGTACACTAAGTTCTGATGGTTTTTAACTGCGGTGTGATGAGCTGCTGCGTAATTTTCAAGAGGATAAATGACTCAATTATCGTGCGTTCACAAATATACTCTTATCCCTTTGCATCACTTAAAGTCAATGTTAGCTAAATAATTTTCCCCATAAATCTTAGGTCTCCTTCCTTAGGAAATTTAATTACTGTGTACCAATATATTTTATATTCATCGACAAAACACGTAAGGTGATCGCTGTGGAACATCGTCCTTTTTTCAGGAGGCTTTTTTCTTGAATTTTCCAAGAAACAAAAGTTTCGCTACTTTAAAGCCAGACTTAAGTTCTGGCGTATTCATGTTAAAACAGAAGAAAGTTCTCTTCTGTAGGTGTATAAGAGAAAGTTAAGGTAAAACGAACTGCACAGATGCTACAAAAAAGGCTCTATATCTGACGCCAAGGGAGGAAAAAAAGTATGGAATAAAGTTGTACACAAAGGAAGAAAGTAAGATGGAAGGGTGCGAAAGCCCTCTCCCAGGAGTACCCACCTTCCAACAGAACCTCACCTATATATTCTCCTTTCTCTATCTAGATGTTGTAATACTACTCTGCACCATAACTTCTAATGTATAAAGGTGCAAAAATAATGTATCACAGGAAACATGTATGGTAGAAATGTTCAACGGGACTGGGAGTATATCCCCGGAACATGAACTCAACAGAAGAATAAGGTAAAAGGGCAATGCAAGACCGGTAAGATCAGCACACCTACAATTACCTCTTCCCTTTTCCTTCTATCTGGCACGTAAAAATCAAGTGAGGTGTGCCACAGTGGTGTCTATTTGGGTTTTGGATTAAACGTCCAATGTGACGGAGTCAAATGTAGACTTTTGAACTCAAGAGTTGGATAAGAGAGCAAACAGAAGGTAAATGACTAGAGAATATGACGAAGGCGTAGCGAGGGTACTAGACGATTTATATTGGCATTGCTGTCTCACCTAATTACTAAAATTAGAAAATCATAAACTTACAATACCAGTTCTATAGAAAATAGTTCTTATGCAGTGATAAATGTTCCTTTATGCTTCTAAAGACATTTAAATATCTTCTACGTTGTGTCGTTAAACATGAACCTCACAACCTATGTAAAAAGCGCATTGAAATTCTCTACAATGTACATTCTTAAATAACGATACTCCCTAAATTTGCAGCATTGAAATTTTTGCTGTTTTCTTTTTAAGTATTTGTCTTGGAAATCCGATTGATTCTTAATCAAAGTCCCTACTGGGTAGCAGCTGCTTGTTCAGTGTCAATATGCTATAGAGTTCTTCATATTGAACCAAGGGATGATCAGCAAAGACTGAGACTGATTTTTTCACAGATGTTTATTACAGAAATTCAAAGTTTACATGATGTTTTTAAAAGTAGCCCCTTCCTACTTCAATACGCTTTTATAGCGTCTCTGCCAGTCCGTGAACACGTGCTGCAGACCATTCTTTCAGGTCCTTGAGAATCACCTCACTTTTCTTGCGCACTGCTTCAGAGGTCTCAGATAGAAATGCCTTAAGCATTGCCTTCAGTGATGTGAATAAAAAAGTCACAGGGTGCAAGATCGGGGCTATAAGGAGGATGTGGTACACAGGTAATGTTGAATCGAGCCAGAAACTGCGTGACTTGATTTGCGACGTGAGGCCGTGCATTGTCATGATGAAGTCGCCACTCAGCCCGAGAAAACTCTGTTCGTTTCTTTGCAATGTGCTTACTCAGTGTAGCCAATACTGTCGTGTAGTATGCTGCAGTAACAGTAGTGTGAGGGGGAACTGCATGCCGGTAAATCATTCCATTACAGTAAAAAATATGATCACCATCACTTTCCCTGCAGATGGAACAACTTTTGCCTTTTTTGGTGCTGGAGAATCTGGCGATTTCAACACTGTGCTGGCTTGTTTTCCTTCAGGATCATAATGATGCAGCCATGACTCATAACTGGTGACAATCGAAGCTTAGGGGTATTCGATTTGAGAACTCTGAAGCAGTGCTCAAGAAAAGTGAGACGTCTGCAACACATGTTAAGGGACTGACAGAGACGCTATAAAAAGTGCATTGAAGTAGTAGGGGACTACTTTGAGGAAGATCATGTAAACATTGAATTGCAGTAACAACATCTGTGTAAAGAAATCAGTATCAGTCTTTGTTGATCAGCCCTGTATATAGATAGTGCCAAAAATATCCCGTAAATTGATTGAAAAAGTGAAGTTTGGAACATGTTATGTTGCTTCAAAGTTTTATAGGTTTCAGCAAGAGCTACATTGAAATGCCTCCTTAGAGGGAAACTCGTAATGTATCCATAGTGAGTAAGACATAACAAAACTGTTTTGTACCATCGTTAAGAGAGAAAAAAAACACTCTTTCTTCCAGCCTCCATTAATCTTTCGTCACTTAAATACAAACCAAACTACTACTGTATTGATAGGACTGCCACGCGACCATACGAGTAAACAGAATCACCGGTTTAGCTAGCTTGCTGATTCATTTGTTTGCTGAAAGTAGTGGGGACAAGAGGAAGACACTTATACCTCCTTCCCGGCTCTGGGGTAATGTGTGAACGATAAGGGGTATACCGTGTGCTCTGCGCCCTCCACATAGATCTACTGTGTCCAACAAACACCAAGAGAAAGGAATAAAGTGATGGAACTGCAAGAATCGAGAAGGTGGCAGGCAGTGGAAGTGCCTAGCAAGTACTAAAATTTGATCTGGCATCAGGACGCGCTCAGCACTCTCGTTCTTGTGCCTATAAGAATCAACCTATATGAGGATAGCGCCGAAAGCAGCATCTTTAATGTACAAATATCTTCCCCATCTGCCGACACCATCATACACCGCAAGCCCAAAAGTAGACCTGAAGAATGATAAGGAAATTTAACGAAGAGAATTGGTGGAAAAGAAATCATGACATAAATGTAAATACTCCAGTATTCACCAAATTAATCCACGAAAAACACAGGCTCAGAGTGTGGGGTGGATGGGAACGAACCCAAGACCTCTGAATACGAGTACTACAGGTTACTGTGACGCCAACTTCCTCAGTTATATGAATGAAAGGTGTAAAACTTTTCGTAGAGAAGCGAATGAATTAGTAAACGGTATCGCTACACCAGTAGGTACACCTGAAGCTAAACAACGGGTTCTCCATATACCCCCATAGCTATTATTTCTGTGTTAGTGTATGTCTTCTCTGGACTTCAGATGTCATACACTAGATTCTTAAATGCGTGTCAGTTTGCCTATATTGAATGTATAAGAAAAACAAAGACCAGCTGCAAACTTGGCCAGTGACATTAAATGTTGGTAGAAAGAAATACTCATATCTGTAATGTACATACTCATTTAGGTACTTCTACAATATTTATAATTATCACATAAAAGCGATATACAATTAGAACATAGCACAAAATGCTACAGACGATTTTTTAAAGTTCAGTGCAATTAAAAGTGTCTGTAATGTGTCTCGTGTCATACTTTTGTCAGACACCACATTTTAGAAACCTATAATATGAAAAATATTTTTATTTCATATAATATGCTTTGTGTAAGAAGAATAGATGGCTCTGAGTTCGACTCCGGGGGGAGGAAGAAGTTTACTTTGATCATAATTACTCTGTATTGATGCAACCCCTGTCACCTAGGAACACTGAGACGACATATAACCTGATATTAGAAAGACATTGAAACAAACGAATAAATATAATTAAATGATAGATTTATAAATATGAATAAATGACGAATACCAGAATAGACATAAGCCATAATGCTAGCATATACTCCGGAGACCGCCACAGTGACAAGGCCAATCTACGAAGGTCAGTAAACTCCCTTTGCAATCCCTGTAAACAAACAACCCTACTCTATTGTCTGTTTTACCCTCAAGGAAAATTTTCCGCTTTCCAGTCGGAAACCAACTCATTGTTAAAATGCCATGCGTGCTTCTGACAACAGGCTGTAAGAGTTTGACCGACTCGCAGAGCACATGCCTTAGCATAAATTTTTGCACGCAGACCGTTAGAGAAAGCGTCTCTGATGTTAGATCGGAAACTGGAAATTCTGAACACTGTTCTCACGTGGGGATAGTTAAGAGCAAATAGAAAATTGATATTCGTTCATGTGATTTTTCAAACTCCGAGAAATGCCTAGAGTGGGGTAATTCAAAGTGATGGCGGAAAATAGGTTCTGCTAGTAAGAACACTTCGGTCCGGAGTTATACGTGCAACGGACGCGTATTAGGTGCCACCTAAGAAGTAAACTTCCGCGCCATGCACAGAGACAAAGTGCAATATTTAACAATCTCTCCAGTGAGAGTTAGCACAGAGGGAGGACGATAAATATATCCAATTCGACTACGCAGTGCTACTGCCTCCGTGCCTCACATCACAATATTGACAGTGACGCTAAACACAAAAACCACACCGACGACGACTTTACGGTGGCGAGCGTAGGAGCTTAAGAACTACAATAAACTTCTGTCTACCAGATCCGAGGTGTCATCATTAACCCACAACCAGTCAGGACGCACCTCCTCCTGAAGTACAGATGAGAGTTCTTATGCGGGAGCTACAAGTCACCTCGAACCGATTACAATCTCCCTTTCCTTAACCTCCTCACGCCACCGATCATTAATTGTGAGGCGTTGAGCATAAGGGAGAGGTCGACGTGGTTCGCTACGGGCCGGACCTCCTCAGTATATCTTATAGAGTTTGTGGGGAAGAAAGAGGGAGTGAATATGAGTGTGATTAATAATTAGCTACCCTGTAGTTGAAGCAGGGAAGGCCTTTATGGCACTTGAATAAATTTCTTCTCAAGCCACTAAATATAAATCTGAAAGTCGAAACCCTCCTCGGTAGCGTAGGGGGTCTGCCTCACATTCAAGATGTTCTGAGTTCGAACTTCGGTAGTGAAAATTCGCCGCCTTAAGTATCAAAAACAGTCCTAACTCTCGTCGCTACCACTGGAGTTCTATGCACTGTACAGTGCTGCCAACTCTGTCACGCATTCAAAAGTTCCTTCGTGATCCCAGTCCTGAGGAAAGAAGGGTTACAACTTGAACGCAACTCATATTATATTTGTTCACTTTTCGGTAAATTCCTTTTGGGCAAAGTTCGTGTTACGTTTCTATTTTTATGTATTCATTTAACGCTGAACTTTCAACTTATTAAACCCATATAAATTAATTCTCAATGCGTTCTTAAATTCTTTATCCTAACTGCCAGATTAATTACTTTATAACCGTTATAAAATGTACATAAGAGTTTAGCACCTGAAAATATTTTAAACCTGTTTTACAGGATCACATTTGAAGATTACACCTTAGCTTATTTTTCGTTAAATTAAGGTCTCATTTTCGTTAAAAAGAGATTAACCTTTGAAGTAAATTAGTTTTTTAATGCCTCATTTACCTCCCACAGTGAAATGAAGAGCGTACGTGTTCCGCAAGAGTGGTTAACTAGAGATTAAGATACCACAACTTCCCTCGGATTCTTTCTATGGGAGTCACGCTTGCTAGAATCTCATCATCCGCGACCATCCAAAAGCGTATTAGCATAGAGAAGTTGTTCGGATGGACCAAATTACGTATTCAATGGCGAAATGAGCTATCGGTGATTCATCGCTCGTTTGTTTTTCATCAGTTAGTTAAAAAAAAAAGAAAATCAATTGGAAATGGATTGATAGCTTTCTGGTTTCACGCAGTAATATGCTGCCCCAGCTTCAATGGTGATCTGTGATAACGGCCTAATAAAATGTATATAAAACCATCTAATTCAACGATGAGGTAACTAAGACTTTACTGCAGTTACAATTTGGCAGATATAACAGTGGAAATGATGCTTTAATGAGGAAGTTTTGATCGAACACGTTTTACGTTGTGCCGTCAAGGTGTAAAGTTGAATTTCCGGCCATCCGAACTGTGAGTTTTGTTTATATTAAGTGACATTTCTTCTAATATAATTATTATTGCAGATGTTTAATATATCTTATCATATTTTAAATGGAATGTTAAAATTTAAGTGTTACTAGAGTTTTTATTTATGGTTTATCTTTTAATATTTAACAAGTTAATTTAGAAGCTAAACCCTGGCTGCCACTAAAAGCCCTTTGTAAGGTTTAGAATCGATCATTATTTTCTGGAAACATTAATATAGGTTTGCTTGCTGCTATGTCATTGTGCAAAAGCTTTATGAAATCATTAACATTGTTTTCTTTAAGGTACTATAAGTTTAATTTCGTTGAAAAAAGTATTGCATACACGTTAAGCGCGTTGGAGAACCTCGACTTCGTTTCTTACAAATATTTCCTTGATTCTCTGTTAATTGATGCAGATACTCCTAGCACAGCCATGAGCACAGCCATGAGGTCGTTGAAGAAGGGTATTCCTTCGCAGAGGAGGTCCGCATAGCAGTCATGTCTTCTGGACTTAGCCATGGAGCCCTCAGAAAGACAATTGTTTGAATAAACAATTTGCGCCAAGGAAAAGATGTTTTGTGCAGTACGTCTTTTTGTATTTTTAACATATATTAGTTCACAAGATTATACGAAATGCCTTCAGTATGAGTAGTAGTTCAGGAGCCATTTCTAGAAAAAAAAAAATGCCATATTACCAGTGTAGGTATCATATAGCGTTTAAATACAAATTGTTAAAGTACTTTTATGGAGATTCCATGTTCATGAATTTAGTGGTATGGAAGTTTTCTGGAAAATGTTGGTGCCGCATCTTTGCATGATACCGAACTCAAATTCCTACCAAGTTCTGCATAACCCCTTTTCGTTGTTAAGTCTTCCAACGTTGTCATATTGGACGATGAATAAACTGGATGAAATGATGTTCAGGTGAGCCCAGGATCCATAGAGCTTAGAGGTACTGACATTCGTCCTTCAGGTTAACCCCGGAAAAACCTTATCCAGTTAACCCATTCTGACCGAGATTCGAACTCGGGATCGTTGAATGTAAGACAGGCACGCTATCATTCATACTAGAAGGCGTACTGTTTGGGATGTGCTACTAAGAATTTGTCTAAGAATTCTTTGTTTGGCTTTGGGAGACCATTGTGCAACCTCACATCAAAATGTATAAAGGTAAGCTAAGTTTAAGGTACCTTTTGATTTCAGGAACCCCAGATATCACTTTTCCTCATATAACTGACATACGTTTCTGGCTTCTGCTTACCTTAGTCTTGTCCTCATTTTTCTTCCTTATACCCCGCCCTTAAGTGCTATGGTCATATCGGCGGGCGTTCTCCTTTGGAACATACTGAAGGTGTTAACTCTTTATTTCTTTGTGATCATTAGATCACGCACACATTCACAATCTCATTCATAGTTCCAGACTCTGGGGAAGATGGGGCATTATCTTGGTCGGAGAAAAATCCCCTACCCCACCGCCGGGAATCGAGCCCGGGACCCCTAGCACGGCAGGCAGGTGCTCTACCGACTGAGCTACGGGGCCAGCCTTGTCATCATTAATGAGAAAATATCTATATTTATATATGCGGTAGAATAAATTCCTTTTTTACCTACCCTTTACGCAGTAATATATATATATATATATATATATATATATATATATATATATATATATATATATATATATATATATTACCATAAGTAAAGCAATGACATTACAAATTACAATGAGAATAAGAATGAAACAGTTTAGAATTTTAAGGAACACCACTGGAAAATTCATTTTGGATGGATTAACGCCCATGTGAGAATTCCAGGGAATAAGAAGGCAGACAAACTAGCCAAGGAAGCAGCTGAAGAGGAATATAGAACAATCATGTACACTAAAACACCAACAATTACTGTTATTAGAAAAACCAAATAAGAAGAACTAAGGAAATGACAGAAAGACTGGACGATTAAAACCAAAAGGGGCTGTCTACAAGAACTTCTTCCCACCGATTCAGCAGAGAATGAAACAGAATATCACTATGACAGCTTCCTTTGCAGCAAAATTACTGGGCATGGCATACTGAAATCCTACCTCCATAGATTCAGGATTATAAATGATGCTACATATTCCTGTCTCAAAGGGGCCCAAACTGTTAAACAACTAATCCACAAATGTAGAAAACACAGCACCAGAAGGACGCCTGAAATCAAAACACTAGCAGTGATTCGTGAAATGTGGCCAGTTGAACCAGATAAACTCATTGAACAACATTGTAGAAGCAATCGACTTCAGCACATTGTAAATATAATAAATAGTATATTACAGTACGATCCATATAAACTTGAACCATTTTACTAAGCCATAACTTTTGAACCAACTTTGGGAAAATACAGTACCTACACATTTGGAAGATTGCCCTACACTATTTACATATCAGAGAAAATTTTGGAAGTGTCATCCACCAGCATCTATATATGTTTGCACTCGTCTCACCATATTCTCTGAAGTTTTAGGCAGAGGATCCTCTCAAATGTTACTTATTTCAGTTCAAGCGGATTTCTTGAGTACGTCTATTGTCCGTGGCCTATTACTGTACACTCTATTTTTAGATACCCCCACAAGAAAAAATCCAGTGAGGTTACGTCAGGTGATCTTGGAGGCCACAGACCTTTTGAGATTATTCGATTATCAAAGAAACTGGCTAACAGTTCCATGATGTCATTAGTTGTACGGCGCATTGCTCCATATTTCTAGAAATAACCTTCTCTCAATTCGAAATCATCAAGCTGCTCCACAATTCCGTTGAAGATAGTCATATAAACTTCAGTGTTTACAGTCGGCTCATGTATAGATGCAGGTGGAGGACACTTGCAAAATTTTCTTTGAGATATAAGTAGTGTAGTGTAATTTCCCAGTTGCGTATTATATTCTCTTAAAGTTGCACGTGTGTCCTTTTATTGGTTCAAAGGTTATGACCTATTGAAACGGTTCAGTTTTATATATTGTTAATATTCATAGCTATAACAATAGTAATAATTTAGTGCTAGGTAACTAGTAGGTAGTAAATTACTAGATAACGCAAAATAACGGAGTAACTGTTCAGTATATATAGTACTAAGAATTGGATTTCGATAGGCACACATTCATATTGCTGGTAAGGAAAGTAAATATACGGATACAACGAGCGATCTTAGAAACTGGTAAATACTGTAAATATATAACTTTATCATAATTTGAATAGCCTGGAGCACTAGCACAAAAATACTACCATTGTAATTGGAAAGAGCATGATGTAATGGTATAGTAAGTAAGTATAGCATGCAGTATGGTAAGCAATGGAACATGCTGTTGATATCTATAAAATAAAAAGACTCAAGAAATGAAACCTTTCGATATTTGAAGTGTACATCACGTCTTGCAGTTTTTAGTACTGTGAATACTTTTTATTGGTAAACGGAACATGACTGGAGTTCTGTTCCATAAGAAATGTTAAATGACCACTCTACTATCCGCTGCAGATGTAAAGAACTTGAAATACTCTACAAAGGAAGTAAATCCCTGCACCATATCGGAAAGGCATTGACATACCACGAATCACGTTTCATCCCCCTCATTCTTTCTTTTAGTTTCTAGTCTTTGCCTCCATTGCTACTGCTAGAATTGGACGTGGGATTTGCAAATAAGATGGAGGAAAGACACAGTGTAACACTACAGAGAAGGCAAAGGAAGATAGGGAAGAGATACTTAGGAGAATGGGAAAAGAATGATAAGGGTGGAGAAGGCTCTGTAAGAAGATTCTCGTACCCTACACATTTTCTGATTTAGTGCGGAATCCTTGTGATGCAAAGTTATCTTTTCTCCTACTACTCCGTATTGTGTGACTAAGAGGGTTTTGTCACTTGATTCCCCTGTTGAGTGCAATATACAAAATTCCTTATGCTACACTACTATTTTTTTTTTCGCTGCTACTTTTTAAGCATATGGAGAACTAAATCTTCCTGCAGAAGGCATTTGGAAGCTCCCCGAACATGTTTCACAACCGTTTTTATTAAGAAGTGCGAAAGTTTTCTCTGTGAATATTGGAAGGTATACTCCTTATAAACCTCTTTAAGGAAGCAAATTGCATTTAGTGATACAGAAGCTTTTATGCATTTCTTTCTTCTTGAGTAGTGCTTTAGAGGCTTCCAATTCCGTAAAAAATCAAATATCATCAGCATATAACTTAGAACTGCCTGGAGTGCCTTTAGATTATATAACACATAAAAGGCTAATTGATGGAAATATATCATTTCTTCACATTAGCCGTATATAAGCTAAGGTTTTGGATACATAGAGTTAACTTGAAAATTCAGTGCCATGGCCAGGATTTGAAACACGAATCTTCTGGTTTTCGTGCTCTTATCCATTGAGCTACTATGGCAAACGTGCCCTCCTGACATTAAATTCTTCAACTGACTCATATATAATATCGAGCTTTCCGATAATTGGGTGACAAATATCGGAAAGCTCGACCAACGGCAGCTGAGCAGGGGACCAGACGCATCCGGACCACGCCCACCCATTTATCTCAGTCACTAACTTAGAGGATGATTAGGGAAGTGTCACAGGTCACTGGCCGTCTCTTCCCCCTTCCCCTGCCGTCTGGAACCTTCGCGGTAATTCATATTGCCACCCAATTATCGGAAAGCTCGACCAACGGCAGCTGAGCAGGGGACCAGAGGTATCTGGACCACGCCCACCCATTTATCTCAGTCACTAACTGAGCGGATGATTAGGGAAGTGTCACTGGTCGCTGGCAGCCTCTTCCCCCTTCCCATGCCATCTGGAACCTTCGCGGTGATTCACTGAAACGAGAGACTTCGAGAAACTGTGCTATCCCTATAAAGGGGGCTGCAGTGAGTGAGTTCAGTCAGTTCTTGGCGAGCAGCGAGAGGAGCGCCTAGTGAGTTAACGGACAAGAAGACTGTGAACGTGCATCGGACCTGCGAGGGCAGTGGATCTGTGACAGACGAACTGGTGAATTGTAATTGTGTGCATTACGTAATTCTGTGTAATCAGCAAGTGTTCACCTGTAATTCAGTGGAAATAAAGAACATTGTTGAGTTGTGCAATTGACCTTTTAATTTCACGAACCCACAAAGTCACAATATATTCCCGGTAAACAACTAGGATGTCTGCCTCACGTTCAAGAGTTCCCGAGTTCGAATCTCGGTCAGGGTTAGTTACCTGGATAACTTTTTTCCGGGGTTTTCCCTTATCCTCACAGACGAATTTCGGGTATCTCTAAGTCCCATGGTCCCTGGACACATTTGAGCATCATTTCACCCATTTTATTCACCGTCCGATATGACTTAGCGTTGGAGGACGTAAAATTAAAAAAAAAAAAGAAAGAAAGAAACAAAACACTAGGAGCTCTCGCATTCGAGAGATGCACTGCTTGTGACGACTTACTATCGCAAGTAATTAAATCCCAGGCTTCATCATTCAATTCTTATCATTTAAGTTCGTTGATGGAAATAAATAATTTCTTCACAAGAGCCGTATATAGGCTATAATTTTGGATGCATAAAGCAAACTTGGAAAATTAAATGCCATGGCAGGGATTTCAAACACGAATATCCTGGGTTCCGTCCAGTCGCTCTTACCCATTTATCTACCATGGACCACGTGCCGTCCTGAATTTGATTTTTTTTTTTTTTTTTTTTTTTTTTTTTTTTTGTAATTTAAGTCCTCCAACGTTAAGTCATATCGGACGATGAATGAAATGGATGAAATGATGCTAAAATGAGTGAGTCCGGGGTCCATGGAGCTTATAGTTACCCAAAATTTGTCTTACAGGTTAAAGAAAAACCCCTGAAAAACCTTATCTAGGTAATTCACCCTGACTGAGATTCGAACTCGGGACCTCTTGAACGTGAGGCAGACAAGCTATTACCACGCTACCCAAGCAGGCGTCCTGACATTAAAATTCTCCAACTGACTCATATATATTTTCCCGGTAAACCACTAGAGGCTCTCGCATCCGAGAAACACCGTTTGTGGCGAATTGTTATCATAAGTAATTAAATCCCAGGCTTCATCATCAAACTCCCATTATTTAAGTAAATTTATGGTAGTAATTCAGTTCTTCACACTAGCCGTTTGTAGTCTAAGGTTTTGCATAGAGTCAGCTTGAAAAATTCAATACCATGGTCGGGATTTGAACCACGGATCTCTCGGGATTTAAGTGCTTATGAATGTAAGTCGCCTCAAACGGTGTATTTCGTATGCGAGAGCCCCTAGTGGTTTACCGAGAAAATATATTTGAGTCAATTGGAGAACTTAACGTCAGGACGGCACGTTGGTCGTGGTAGCTTATTGGGTATGAGCGACTGGACAGGAACTAGCAGATGCGTGGTTCAAGTCCCGGCCATATCATTGAATTTTTCAAGATGACTCTATAAATAAAAGCCTGTTGAAAAAGTGTGTTTTAAACCAAGCTTTGAAAAAAAATTACAGAGGTGGTGAAATTATTACATTAAAAGTGCTACACTTTTTAGACCTGCAGTGGGACGGGTCTTTGACTCCGGGACTTAGGACTTCTGCGCATATGTATGGCCACTTCTGTATGTGGTGTGCAGCCTCCTGTATTTCCTTCACCCCATTCCTCTCTTGCAGGAGTGACAGTAACCATAGATTTATCTTCTATTAGTTAGTTAGTTACTAACGCTCCCCACATGGCAACCTTGGCCTTCGGGGTAGCCTCACCCCACCAAGCGATGACCGGACCCATTTCTCAGGTAGAGGCACCCAGAGGGCGGTGTCCATTACCTCCGATGATAGGGTGATAGTGAAGATGGCGGTGAGGTGAGAGGACCTACAGTTTTTACCGTGGACTCCGAACCACGTTGGGCATAGGGGATACTTCACGTGTGCTAGACAGAGGTGAAGGCGTGGATAGGGCCGACTTAAAATCGCCAACCCCAGAGCCGGGAATCGAACTCGGGACCCTTAGAACGGGAGCCGCGAACGAAACCACCGCGCTACCCCGGCGCCCTTTATCTTCTATTATAGAAACACTATTACATTTTAAAACAAAACTCACTTGCTGCTGCATTTTGGTGTTATAGGAATTAATATTTAAAAAATTATCACCACAAAGGCATTTATTTCCCATAGATTGTTTCCTAAGAAGACTTGGATTTTTACGTAGTAAGATTGTGTCCATCTGTTGCTGCTTACCACTTATGCTAAAGTTATTCAAAACAAAGAGCGATTTTCAGGGATCCACAGAGATTTAATGAAAAATATTTAATTTGGCTTGAAAATTAAAATAATACCTTACACCTGCGGTATATTAATCAAAATTTTACAATCAGTTTTGAAAAAATCTAACATTCCTAAAAATGATTTATATAAACGATAGTCTGGTTCTGGGAATTTTCTTCAAAAAATTAAGGTAGTATGTTTGGCAGATGTAAACTTAAATGCTAAGGTTGATATTTATCGATTTTTTTTTGTTTTTATTTTCGAGCTATCTGTGTACAGAACACACGGACCACCAACAATTTTTATATATTTCTTTTCTTTATTCGAAAGAAAAATCAATTAAGTTTTGCATAACTGAGTGCTAAAACCTCTTATACTCATTAAACTAATTCATTTCCTATGTAGCACTTCAAAATAACATTTATGCTCCAGGTAACCCATAACCTAAAATGCAAAACGTATACTTCTAGTGAAATATTCCGAGTGGGATGGCACAGCCGGTTTCGTCGTTCTCCACTCGCTGGATAATGTCGTCAGACCGGCTGGTGTGAGGCCGTGTCTTGGTTTGTTGTCACATGACGTTCTGCCTTCTTTGAACTTACGGGCACGGGAACGCACATTAGACACATCCACGGTACCATCACAATATGCCTCACTCAACTGGTGATTAATTTCAATAGGTTTCACACCACGAAAATGGAGGAAACGAATGATTACACGTTGTACTTGCTATTTTAAGATTCAAAAACAGTTCTAACTCTCGTCGTTGCCACTAGAGTTCTATGCACGTACAGTGCTGCCATCTCTGTGACGCATTTAGAAAGAGTCCACGTGTACTAAAAAAAACAGAAGTTCCTATCTGGCCCCAGTACTGAAAAAATAGGAGGTGTTATAACTTAAACGAACCTCGCACATATGCGGGATGTCCAAGGTTGCTTCCCGTGGCTGGCCTGCCTGACCTACGGTTTTTTTGGGGGGCAGCATCGAATATCCTCTTCGTCCGTTTCATCTCAATGATCATTTCACGTCATCTCTCATCTGGTACTCTCATTCAGGCAAGAAGTGTCGGCGGGAGTCTCGGCGCTTCATGGCAAATGATGCTCCTGGTAAACACCTCCTCCTCCAGTGGAACGTTCTGCGCTTTCTAAAACGCCCTAGTGTGCAGTTTCAGGACCAAGGTGAGTGGTATATTGTCCTGCTGGGCAGTTTCCAGCTGGTCAATTGTAAGGACCCTGGCCTCCGTTACTCGTGACCCCTTGCGGTCGGCCGCCCTCTATCTCCTCTCACTTCATCCTTCCTACCAAGAATTCCTCCCTTTGGGTCATATGCATAATTGATAAATCTAGCGAAGTTTACATCGTATCTATACTACAGTGAAATCGCAGTATGAAAGTTTTGGGTGGAACGTAATATCTTCTCGAGAATATCGTATGAATGTAACGAATTAAATTTTATTTTCTCAAAACGCAGTTTGAGTTACCGAAGTGGTTATATCATCATAAAAGCCTTGCTGCGGTTATATTTGCCACATGAGTGATGTGCGAAATCCCTCGCTTTCCGAAACCATACGAGCAACATTATTTTTGAAAACGTATTATGAGAGTATATTAGTGGGCGGGCGTGTGACAGCGTTGTTTAATATCGCTGTTGCGGTTTCCGCCAAGAAACAGATTCTGAAGCCATCTGCACCTCATGTCATATCACGTACTGGCAACATTCGCGGCGTTCATACTGCACTGAATTGGTAAACATATTTCACGCGCGGATGCGGGGATGTTGTGCTAACATCTGTCACCGCTGTTGCTGGAGCGCGAAAATGCCTCTTGTAGTACTGCAAGGTACAACATTCATTCTTTTGTGTGAGAGGTGCACCTTCTGGTGGCCGGCCGGTGTGCTAGTTCTAATTCCATTTGAGTTACTCCCAGCTCTGCCTTCTCATCCCCAAAAGTAACGTCTGTACAAACAGCAACTCCCAATCACGAGAACTACTTCTATGTTTAGACAATACTGAACTTTACTTGCTGTACTACGTACCGACAGTAGATAGAATTAGATAGATTGGATGGGCAGAAACAGACAAACTATTACAAAATAAGTATATTCCCTAAAAAAAGCATTTTCACTCAATAATCCCATGAAGTTAAATAAATAATTGAAAAGGTGCACATTAAAACAGGAGTAGAACATTTATTGTTGTTGTTTTGCCCCATTACTAAATTAATTTCTCTATACAGTTTATTAATAATTCTCTATACAGTAATTAATAAATGAATCTTAAAACTGTAGGGATTAGTAACAATCCCAGAAAAGTTCCCAATTTTTGTTACAACAACCTTACAAAAACTTATTTCTTTATCATCTCCAAGATTTGTGCAAATGAACCTACTGTTAATACTCTTATGGTTACAAGGGGTTTATATTATGTTTTAAGCAATGGCCCTTTCTGTTTGAATATCCAGGACACTCCAATTTGAGAAAACTTTAAGTATTGGAAACTTACGAGGGCTGTTCAGTAATGAATGATCATAATTTTTTGCACTAAAATTCAATCTTATATCCTGTTAGCTTAATGTGAAACAAACACGCCATAGGAGTTTCATTGTTAGTACTCCTGGTTCCCGCTTGTGAGAACCAGGCAAGTTCGGACATGTTCAGTATCGCCTACTGCTGCAATGGAGGTAACACGCGAGGAATAATGTGCGGCTTTGAAATTCTGCTTTCATCTCAACAAATCTTCAGTTGAGGCCTATGCAATGTTACAGGAGGCCCATTGAGAGCCTGTTCTTCCCTACAGCATAGCTTGAAGGTGGTTTAAAATGTTAAAGGGGGGAGACAATCACTTTCGAAGGAAGGTGGACCCGGTGCTCCAGTTACTGCTCTTACGGAAGAAAACGTCAACACTGCTGTTGCCATTGTGAGAGAGGATCAACGAATTATTTTAAGATCCCTTTCTGAAATACTGAACATTTCATTGGGTGCCACCCACACGTTGGTAAAAGAAACATTACACATGAGACGTGTTTGTGCGCGATGGGTTCCAAAACTGTTGATTCCCGTACAAAAGCACATTCGTATGCAGGTCTGCATATTGTTAAAGTTGATGTTAGCGGAAGATCCCGAATTTCTTTCAAACGTAATCACTGCTGATGACACTTGCCTACATCATTTTGATCCTGAGAGCAAACAGGAAATCTCAGAATAGAAATCTCCTTCATCACCAACCCCCAAAAAAGCAAAAGTGGTTGCTTCTGCTGGAAAAGTTATGCTCATCTTATTCCTTGATATTCATGGAATGGTTTATCAGCATGTTGTACCTGCATACACATCAGCAACTGGACAATACTACAGGGATGTCCTGAAAATATTTCGAGTCCATACCAGGCGCAAAGGACCACATTTCCGTGAAGCAGGCTGGATGCTGCACCACGATATTGCGCGGCCGCATATTGCCATAGTTGTTGCTGAATGTTTTGCAAAAATCAGCGTGAAGTGCATCCCTCACCCTCCCTATAGACCGGATGTGACCTTTTTCTATTCCCTAACTTGAAGAATCGCCTTCGTGGGAGGCATTATCCATCACCAGAAGCAGTGGTGAAGGCTGCGGAGGCGATTTTGAAGGATCTCTCAAAGAATCGTTTCCAGCATGTCTTTGAAGACTCGCAGAAGCGCTGGGACAAGTGCATCACATTCAGGGGAGGCTATTTTGAGAAGAACCATTAAAGTTATGAGGTTGAGTAAAGGTACGTTGTCAGAAAAATTGTGATCATTCTGTAGTGAATACTCCTCATTAAAAAAAATATCGAAATGGAAGACAAACAAAAATTTTGTGAGATAATTTCTGTTCTTAACCGAGGTATAGACTTTTTTCTGCTGTAAGATTTTGCACATCTCTTACAGTTTACAAGTCATACAGAAGTCATCTAAAATGTAGAGGGCTCCTGAGGATATAATCAGGAAGTTGAATATATACATTGCACCTGTGGTGAAAATGTGATAAATTGATGGTATTTTAATCAAAACAGTTGTAATCATTTTTGAGAAAATCAAAATTTCCCAAAAAATATTCCGAGTAAACCGCAGTTTGTGTCACTAAACTCAAACCATGATTTCCGGTGAAATATTACTATGAAAGTTTTGTGTGGAAGACAATAGGCACTTCCTGTATTTACTATATGCACCAGAGAAAGTAAAGACTGATTTTCTGACACTTTTGTATACCTACATCATAGGTTCCTTATAAATAAGTTGTCTAGTTCTTTAATGACATGTATTAAATTTCCATAAAATCAACCGTACTTTATTGTACAACCAATATAAGGTCTTAGATATGATGCAAATTTTCTGGTGGTACTCCGTAACCTTCTCCATGAAATGACTCCATGTCCTTTAAAACACAATGTTTTGGATTTTTCGCTAGGTGTCCTTCTGTTTCAAGATACACTTGTATTTGACAGTCAACTAGAGTCCTAATACCATGTCATGTAAACGCTTTAGTTAGATTTTCTTCTAAATGTAACTGCCATCCACAGTTATATGACTATTGTAGTTAAAATTGTTTTGGAAACTATTCCAAATATTTTCAGTGGCAGATACTTTATCTTAGCTTTTCCTCTGCGCTCAAAAATACACAATACTTGAAATCTGTTGCGAGAGAAGCAATCCTGAAAAATAGGTATTTTGAAAGAGGAGAGAGTGGTCCAAAACCTGATTAACGCTGACTTAACCGAATTCAGAGCACCTATAATAACGACAATTCCAATAAAATCATATACTTCTTCTGAAGGTGGTCGTTTTCTCAATGATGGCATCTATCAAGATTTGTAAAATTCCATTTTCGACATGTTGCACCAAAGTCTTAGTGAGTACACAGAACTCTAATTGCAGTTACACCCCTGTCAACGAAATATTTGAAAATGTTGACGAATCATTACGCAGCAAAGTAAACAGGTTCAGCCGTTACGTACTATATTATTAGTCGTTCCTATGATTAAATGATAAGGAAATACTTTCCACATTTCATCTTCCCCCCATAAAATGAATTACACTTGAATCTATTTCTATCAGATTTATACCTTTCTATAATACTTATAATTAGTGTCATCAATGCATTGTTATTCACTGCTCGCCACGGTAACGTGGTGGTAGCATGTCTGTCTCATGTTCAAGAGGTCCCGAGTTGGAATCTCGGTCAGGGTGAGTTACCTGGATAAGGTTTCTCCGGGTTTTTCCCTTATCCTGAAGGACGAATGTCGGGTAACTCTAAGTTCTAAGCACCCGTGGCTCATTTGAGCATCACTTCATCCATTCAATTCATCATCCGATATGACGTTTGAGGGCGTAAAATAAAAAAAAATATTTACCTGCATTCATTCTGAGCTTTATCACATGCCTGTGTAGCATCTTCTTCCATAATTTATATTCTCTATTATCTTCAATTCATGCTACTTCGAAATTTGATTCCAACATTTCTCTTATTATTTCCTCAATCTCTTTCTCATTTCTAAGGAGCGTGACGATCCAGTGCTTCCGCAGGCTTGATTTTGAACATTCTTGATTATACTTGACAGATATCACAATAAAGTATGCCTGACCCAAGAATAGGATTGTGTAGCCTGTGAGAGTGAAGAAAATGAAATGCATCTAGCAATAATGACGATAGAAATATAAAAATAAATCTAAAAGTATTTGAAACGGAATGGTTACCTACTTAACCGACATTGGTGTAGGCACATCCCATGACAATTACGTTGTGTTAAAAACTAATATATATGATCAAAGAACTTAATTGTATATAGCTTCACGGAAGAGGCTAAAGACACATGACAAATATGCATTGTCATTATTAAGTAAAAGCATAACTTGTTTAAGTGAAAAGTGCTGGTGTGTATTTTCATTGTGCTAATTAATTTTTCCAAACAATTAATTTGAATAATACGAAGTGGATAATTTGAAAGCTGTCCGTCCTTGTTAGGATATAAGAATAAACTGCAGTGGACTGACAACACGTCTATCAGAATTTTGCAAAATACTACATAACATTCATCACTGTGCCTTCTACAATACATGTAAACTGGCTTCAAAGGAAATGCTTCAACTGCAGAGATGAAAGCTAGAACGAGTCACTTACGGGCTATGTGGTGTACAAGGAGAAATTCTACTTGCGAAATTTTAGCAAATTTCTTATAATGCGTATAATCCTGCTTCTCAAAGCCTTACCACGGCTTTATCTTTGTTAATAGAAACCTCTCAGTGAACGTGCTGTTTGTGCTTGCAAGAGTGAGAGGGGAACTGGCTGTTTGTGCTTGCAAGAGTGAGAGGGGAACTGCCGCAGTTCTTGGACACTCACTCTTGGATCTAAGCACCAATGAATGCATCACTTCAGCCAATGGAATTCGGAGGAATCATAAATTACAGATATATGTTCACTCCACATGGAGTGCGCTATATCAAGGTATCTATAACCAAAGATAAACTCATGATAACTTTTGAAAATAGCACAATACAGGATGGAACCTTGTACTATGTGCACCAACTCTATTCTACGTGAGGATCAGAGTCATCGTCGACAAGCTTCCTTAAGTATCATGTCCCTGATAAGCAGTATCACGAGTCATACGCCAGCCAAGGTTCCTCTGATTGGCAAAAAATGCAGTATGAAAGTTTGGGCATTGTAAGTTAGAAGCAGCCGGCCCAAAGAATTTGTACGTTGCAGGAGTTTCGATGTTCATCTACCGTATAACTCAACTGGGAAAACTAATAGCTTACTTGTACTGTATCATTTCTGTACACAAGTCTCATAACATTTATCATCGTTTGCAATTATCACGTATCAAGTATCAGGAATGAAGAGTAACTGGTTCACTAGTAAAATTTCCGTTTGTAACACTACAAGGGAAAAAAAACGGATTTATTTTGGATAACAGCTACTTCCTAGGTCGCACTCTATAGCATACTTCTCTCTCTCTCTCTCTCTCTCTCTCTCTCTCTCTCTCTCTCTCTCTCTCTCTCTCTCTCTCTCTCTCTCTCTCTCTCTCTCTCTCTCTCTCTCTCTCTCTCTCTCTCTCTCTCTCTCTCTCTCTCTCTCTCTCTCTCTCACTCGTCCCCACACCCCTCTCTACCCAACAGGTGATTTCATGCACTCTGACTTAAACTGAAAAATTCCTAAGCAGTAAACATGAAGCAATAAGCTACTTCACTCTCGGATCTAAAAATTGTAATTCGTGAAGACAAGTAGAAACGACTACATTAATATGTGACCTTCAGAAGAACATAGATGGAAGTAGGTATGTTTCAAATTTAGCGTAAAAATTATCAACATCATTCATAACTGACTACATTTGTATATTTTATTTAGACATTGAAACTAAGTCTTAAAGTTGTTTCCAGGAAAAGGATGTCATTTTAATATTATTCATCCCGTTTCAATAATTACTATGATATCATAAATATTTGGAGAAGCATACTACTATTACCACTATCGTCATCTACTACCGTGGTTTTGTCTGTTGCCCGCATTTCGGAGGATCGGGTTCGATTCCCGTGGCTGACCTACCTGACCTATGGGTACCTTTGGGGATTTACTCGGGTCGGTAGGCGAATGCTGTGTAGGTTCATTACATCGCCCGAATTTCCTGTCCCTTCATTTCACCTGCATTATCATTTCATGTTATCTCTAATCTGATGTTTTTTTTCTTCAGAATACAAGTGTCGGCAGGAGTCCCGGCGGTGCATGGCGGAATGTTATGATCTTACAGTCTGATGTTTAAAAGAAGATACGTGAAGACCATCAACAAGGGACGTGAAGGGCAAGAGGGTAAGGTCGTTGCTATGGTAACCTAAACAAAGGTTGCCACATTGATTAAACTGGTGAATCACATACTAAGATATCTCGAACCCTTGTTTATGCTTTGAGTGTTGAGAGGATAAAGAAATGGAATCTACATTACTTTCTGTCCGCTGTTGGGCAACGTTGTGGAACCTCACGTGTAGAAACAGATGACATTCACGTATCTTCTTTTAAAAATCAGACTGTAGTAAAACGCTTTGCTCTTGGCGCGACGGACTTCGGTCTCCCATCCGGTGAAGATTAACTTGTTTGAAGTTGAAGTTGTATACAAGAGAACGGTGAAGGGATCTTTTTTCTTGTTTCTTTTCCTTCTTTCTGTTCATTTCTCCGTTTATAAAAACTAATACCTGAAAATTCGTTCTGAGTCATGAATAATCGGCACTGCCACTGAATGAACTTAAAAATTCCTTAATGCTCATTACTCCAGAAATTCACTCAATTCTAAACTGGAACGTTTTGCATAATAATTTCCAGGTATTGTACAAAATAACCTACTCCATTGAGTAAATGCATGAGAAAAGTAGGCGTAACTTTCAACAACAACAAAAATCAGTCATAAGCTGAATCACCCCCAAAAACACTTTTAGAAAAAAAAATATGTATGTGTGCACGCAGGCGAGGAGAGAGAGAGAGAGAGAGAGAGAGAGAGAGAGAGAGAGAGAGAGAGAGAGAGAGAGAGAGAGAGAGAGAGAGAGAGAGAGAGAGAGAGAGAACAGCATAAGTAAGAACGTTCATTAAACGCCAAACCTATTTAGGTTTAGCTTCTTCCCAGGATACTGTACGCAGATTTTCTAGCGTGGCTCTCCACAGTAAACTATGCTTTATATGCAAAACTTTTTCGTAATTTTTTCTTTCCACAAAAATTGCTATAGGAATTTTTATTAGAATACCATATGTTTAAGGTATTTAATTTGTGCCGTTTGTTTTATATTTCTCCGGTACCCATTTCCTTGTCTTGCAGATACGAGGCGCAGTTTAACCGTAGGATCGCTCCGAATTTTCACCGCTTCTCACTTTAAGTGCTGCGATTTCCGAAAGTCTTCCTAGGTGTACTGCTTCGAATAAGTCTGGGGTTATTGCTCCATGTTTTTGGTTTTGGGTAAAATTTCTTTGAATTTTCAAGATCGCTTCTGGTGATTTTTGACTAGTTTTATGGGCTTTTCCCTTCAGTTCCGGGAGCAGAAGCTTTATTGTGTTTTCCCTTTCCATAAAAAAGGTGACTGCTGGCTAACTTGGCATTTCTTAATCGTTAAATGGGGGGGGGGGCGGAATTTTACTGTCGGCTTACCCTAAAGTCATATATGTATTCAAAGGTTCTGAGGTGTTATTCATGTAACTGTTCTATTCAGTTATTTTGCTTTGGTAAATGTTTACTGTTTAGTTATTGGTTAGGATCACCGTTAATTTAAATGTTTTTCGGGACCCTTGTTCCCCTAATACTTTGTTATTCTTTCAGGAAAATAGTTTGTGATAGAGTAATTTTTGGCTAAAGATTGTGGTGCTCGTTTTCTTGTGATATTTTAAAGGGGGCACATATTGTTATAATGAATATGTTATATTTTTAAAAATCAAGGATTGTAATAATGGTTATTGGAGGCAACATAGAGCCAGTTCTTTGTATGACGTGTACCCTAACCTGGATCTCTTTGCTTTTGGGTTTGTAGGACCAAAATTCCTCACTTTAATTTAGGCTTTTTAGGAAGTCTTTAGGTGTGAAGGGTGCGGCTATCGCCGGCACAGCATGAGAAGTACAGTGTATGTCTGATTTTTTTTTTTTGGGGGGGGGGGGAGCAAATCCTTTTCATTTTAATCCGAATTATATTAAAGAGGGATACAGAAGTTCAGCACAAAGGAATATTGAATTCATTATAAAACGTATTTTGATTAAAAATTTTGCGAGGTTAATCAATTTTGTGTAATGTTTCTTATTGCTTTGAACTTTTCAATTCCTTACGCCTATCAAAACTGTAAATAACAATTCCCTAAAAAGGGAACCAATTAGTGTTCAAGATGTGTTATTTCTATTAAATGTATACACATACCACATATACTCCTGCACAGGAGATAAAGTCTCCGATGCCTGAGACGCAGGGGGTTAGGCGAAGGTTCCCATACCCTCCCTGGGCAGGTTTATGACATTCCATGTCAGTACAGTTACGGACCATTCAAAAACATTCTGACGGCTTCTAATTTTGTGAATGAATCTTCTAGGTTTTAGTATACAGAGTGGATAGGGCGTATGTTTTTTTAAAGGTTCTGTTCCTTGTGTAGCAGGCGTTCCCTGTCACACACATTCGCTGCCTTTGTACCACTGTATAAGGGGAGCACATTCCTTACAGGGACCTTCTTTGCGTTGCTGGACTATACAAACATTTATATTTCATTCATATTTGTAGACACTAAGGAAAGTAGGAAACAATTCTGCCTAAAAAGAAATTCCATTCCTCCAGCCAGCAGTGACGTATATAATTGTGAAATTAACTTGCTTAACATTGGATAACAGAGGTAGTTTTAAGCACATTAGTTTATTGTGTTCTTTTTATTCCTACAACGAAATGTAATAATCGCGCAATAAGGATTTGACTTTATATGTAGCAAGTAAACAAAGAATAAACTTCTGTGTGAGCAGATTGTGGCAAGTTCGAATGAGCTGAGTTGCAGCACAAATACTCTCTGTGCTAAATGTAAATATAGACACAATCGCCCCACCGTGGAGGTAAGCATGAAGGTTATTTTCAAAAACTATGGTACTGTCCTATAAGGTACTGAATGCAAAAAATTCATGCATTTTTTGTTAATTAATACAAATGCACGCTCCTTTGAAGCTTCCATCGAGTTTACAAGAAGCCTTCTCCTTTAATTGAAGAAAGAGGACGCAACGGTTCTCATTAATCAGCTTGGATCAAAAGCTCTTCAGATCTAATAACCTCTCAAAGCTTTTAACCAGGAGATCAATGCGACATTCATGGCCGCGTTACCGAGTTTTGCCACAACCGTACGAGTTCTCCCCTTAGCAAAAGCTGAAATATGGCAAAACAAGTTTTATTATATGAATCCCTTTTTTCTGAGAGCACGAGACCGAGACAGAAGTTGAGACCAAATTCGAGGGCTAACAAAGGGAAATCAAGGGACCGTGAAGCAAAATAGTTGCTTCCGGAAAGTTATTTATCCCTGCCCCTTCGCCATAACACTGGGACCCCTGAGCCGTATTGATTTGCCTTGTGTTGACTCTTTTGATGTTTCCTGTGCTTGCTGGCGCGTAAACAGATAGCCGAGGAGCAACGATAACTGCTATTTCATTGTTCCGCCGGTTAAGATATTCTGCATATTGTGCGTCCATCCCTCCTCCCCGTCCTTTGTGTACCCTAGACAAATACCTCCCACGTCAGAAAGAACTACTCCTCCTTATCGCTTACTGCTTGGGGGACAACGAAGAGTGAAGACACACTCGTGATCCCTGTCCCTTCGGAGTGGTTTACTACATCGTGGTGATACAGCCATTTACGATTCTTTCACGCGTAATCCCTCTATAGGAGTTGCCATAGCTAAAAATATACAACCAATTAAGAAATTAGCCTTTCTATTAAAAATTTTGTGACCTGTTGTGCTGATTGCACTTTTCCTTTACGAGGCGTGTGCCTCAGTTGTTTGGTGCTTCCTTTTTTCTTCGTGCGATCGCGTGAAGGTTGCTTTGGTTCCTCTCTCGGAAAGTTCTCCGAGCTGAGGAGTCAAAGTAGTCGAGGTGCTCCTTTCACAGCGCGCGCACGGTGATTTATAATTCTCTTAGCTCCCGGGTGCAGTTCATGTTATAACAGATGGTAGACTGAAATTATAATGTGTACAAAGTTTAACTTTCGAGGAAGTTTAAGTTACGGCACTGTAGTGTAATTGTGCAAGTAAGCTGTCAGTTTAAACAAGAGATTTATTAAAGCTTTTAAATTATCAAAGTAAGTTGTATAATTGTACCTTAGCCTCCGGTACAGCTCAGTGAGAGCAGAGCGTGGTTTCGATCTACGGACCTCAGGGTTATGGGTCCAGCACGTTTCCACATGACGATAGGATAACCACGCTCTGCTAACACTGAACTGTACCCGGAGGCTAAGGTACAATTATACAACTTACTTTGATAAGAGGGAGGAACCAAAGCAACCTTCACGCGCTCACACGGGGTAAAGGGGAAACACGAAACAACTGCGGCACACGCCTCGTAAAGGAAATGTGCAATCAGCACAATCCACTGAACTTTACGGAGGCTTAAGTACAATTATACAACTTACTGTGATAATTTAAAAGATTTAATAAATCTCTAGTTCACACTGACACCTTACTTGCACAATTACTCTACAGTGCCTTAACTTAAACTTCCTCGAAAGTTAAACCTTGTACACATTATAATTTCACTATAACACCTATTATTACATGATTTTGAACTGCACCCAGGAGCTAAGACAATTATAAATCACCGTGCGCGCGCTGTGAAAGGAGAACCCCGAGTACTTTGACTCGTCAGCTCAGCGAGCTTTCCGAGAGAGGAACTAAAGCAACCTTCACGCATCACACGGGGAAAAAAGGAAACACGAAACAACTGAGGCATACGCCTCGTAAAGGAAAGGTACAATCAGCACACTGTAGTTTCAAATCTTTTACTCTCAGGGCCCATTAATGCTGCAACACGTAAATATTGTGACTTTGTGAGTTCGTAGAATTACAGTCCAAGTTGCAGAAATTCCAAATGTTCTTTATTTCTGTAGAAATACTCCGTTCTATTCTTACAGTAGTCGCATTACTTCACATACACAATCACCATCTAACAAGGTCGATGACCAAAACATACAGCGTTCTGATTACATCTGTTTATAACTGTCCTTTCGTTACAACACTTTACAGCTGTTGACGACTTATGACTGACTCTCCGCGAGTAGTCGCTCACTTAAGTATCTCATTGATAGTTCGAGACTGTTCTGTAACAATCAAGAAATTGAATGTTCTATCACCTTCCAGAAGCTTCACTTAATCTGTGCCGGCAATTCCTTTATCTCCGCTATTTTTGCTTGCCGGCTCTTTGTGTACATAACCTGCGCTGTCGTGGATAACGGATTCGCAAGAATATTTAGTGTCTGAGAGTCCTTAATAGCCCATATTTTATTCCAAAGAAACGTTTTGCTATTCAATTTGTCAGTCCTAGCAAAATATCCATGCCCTTTATTTATTTTGCATTAATATTTTATATTAACTATAGAATATGCCTTACCTAACTATTCTTTGTGACATGACTTTTTGTATTTGTCTGGTAATCAAAAGTGGTAAAAATTTCTGCATAAATTCAGGGAGACTGAACTTAAAATAAACATGATGGGTAGCACTGTAAAGTTTCTTTATTGCAAAGTGTGGATCTTAGTAAAGCGTATTTATGCTGATCTTAATGACCACTGTAGTAGTATTTGAGAAATATCTTTATATCTACTAAACAACCCGATTTACACACCAAACTTCCGGAGAAACTTTCCCAGACACGTCTAAAACGTTCGGTAAATGTAAATCTGGACAGAGAATCATTTCTCTAAGAGATGGCAGGGAAATAAACTTGGAAATATCTGGATCGATGTCCTGAGTGGAACGGAGGGTAGTGCTATAGATCGTGGTGGGGAGGAAAGGGAAGGAATACTCCATTGCTATCAATTATCTTCCAAATGGCAGCACCGGCTACTGGTTCCATTAATAGCATGCCGCGTTAGACTTCCCAGCTTCCCGATATACCGCAAACAAAAAGTTCTGGTCCATAACATCCACCAGTTTCTCACGATTCAATGGTTGGGTTTCGTTCCTTGAACAGCTTATCTTAGTTTTATCATCTTCATTGAAATATTCCCCAGAGCTGTTTCACCACAACTTTCCAGACACTGGTAACTTACCTCCGCGATGAAAATGCTTTCTAGAGCATTAAATTTCATCAAAGTTTATTTGTTTATATGAACTGAAAATAGTGCAGTACCTTTTCACATGATTTTACTTTATTTATATGCTACATGAAAGCTTTGCTTTTTTATAAGAATAACACTTTTTATCACACCGACAATTTTAAAGCATCAAACAGAGATTCAAGCGGCTCCTGACTTTCATATAAAGTGCAACGTTAAACTAAATGTGCATTTTTTTCTATTTTATTACCATCTAAAATTATCTCTCACATCCAAGTGAAGATTGATGCCCAATTATTAAAAATGATAATACAGTAAATAGTAAATATATTGGTTTCTATATCTCAAAACAATCATGAAACTCAAAGAAGTAAATAATTTCCATAGGTATATGCGAAGCTGTTCTTTCTTGCGCATTATTGAAAACATTACTTGTCTACAGTCCGTAGTTCGTAGGGGTAGGCAAAGGATTTGTTGCAAATTACTTTCATACTTCACCGGAAATGCTTGTTTTAGCCACCCTAAATATTAAAAAATACAGGGGTTTCTACAAATATGCCCGAATGTCACTGAGTCTCTGAAGAGCATAAGATTAAAATGAACATTCTGATGCATACCAAACTTGGCATATAAGTTCAGTGTATGTCAAAGATGAGACAAAAATATTTTAAAGAAAGTCCGCCACTATAAATTACAGATTACATGGTAAATTCCTCGTTATTCTTCAATTTCGAATTATTAACGTTGTTTTAAATTACAAATAATTTAACCCACCGTTAGTTGCGTAGGGTCTGGGCTTTATTTAAACGTTGTAGTTTCCGAACGAACGCTTTTACGTAATTGCCTGACTAGGACATGTAACATTACACCTTACTCAAATGCTTGCTGCGGCGACAAATTTTTCTGTTTAATATTGTAGCTGCAAGAATGACGAATCAGCAGTTAGGTGTCGTATGGATCCAGCGGGCCCCTTGCCCCTACTCTCGTTACAAGTTTAAGATATGTTTTTCTTCGATAATAAGTAGTGCAATCGAGGAGCCATTAGTGCTTCATCGTGAGTACTAAATTGCATTATCGCTATTGGACAAATTGGCTGATGTTAGAGAAATGTCTATAATGTTTATAAATTAATCTGAGAAGCATTAGTCCCTTTGGACTAAACGTCACAGTCGACGAGCAATTACCCGCATTTTGTGATCGATGTGGGTTTAGACAACATATACCATCTAAACCAAACAAGCACGGCATAAAAACATTGGTTGAGTGATACAAAATCACTAATATGGAAATTTATTATGGACAGTAGGTGGATGGACCACATTTGCAAAATAATTCCGCACAGGCTGTAGTGCTAAGAGCACTTGAACCAATCTATGACACAGGCAGAAATGTTACAGTAGATAATTGGTTCTTTAGTGCATCCCTGGTGAATGAGCTGGGTAAAAGACAGCTTTCTTTCATCGGTACCAGAACAAGTAGGATTTACCTTGTAATTTGACTTCTCCAAAAGGTTGCAGTTACATCGAAAGCGTATTCACAATAAACGAAACCCTTGTTTCATATGTTTCAAAAAGGGTGAAACAGCAGTTTTGAGCTCAGTTCTACATGTTTCGTCGGAGCAAATATCTGAAGGTGACCAGAAAAAGGCTGAAAAAATAATGCATTTGAAGGATACTAAATCTGGAGTTAATGTAATAGACAAATTGTGTGCTACGTACATTGTAGCCGGAACAACATAAAGATGTCCAATGGTAATTTTTAACCGCATGTTGAATACTGCAGGTATTAATTATAGTGTTAACTTTCTTGGAAACCAAAACAATTATTCCAGAAGACAGAAATACTTGAAAGTGATGTCCTTAGCGTTTCTGCAGTAGCAAGGGCATCAAAGCTACCCAATGACCTGAAAGATCTAAATAAATATAAAACTGAACAACAAAACCAAATGTGCAAGTGGGAAATGCAACGCTCTTCCCTGAGAAAATATGCCAAAATTATTTGTGATAACTACTTAGTCGGGGAAAACAGAAGAAATGGCTGATGACTCTGAATAACTATACATTTTCAGTGACATAATGCATTTTAAAAGAATAGGTTATTCTCTATAAGTGTCCTTGATGCACCTTTTAATGCACCCTTTAAGTATTATACGACGGCTGTTCAATAAAAAATGACTTCAGTTGATTTTTGACAACGCAACTTTACTCATCATCATAATTTTGTTGGTCCTCCTCAAAACAGTCTCCCCTGAAAGCGACGCACTTGTCCCAGCGTTTCTGCCAGAGATCCTACAAAATCGCCTCCGCAGCCTTCACCATTGCTTCTGATGATAGATAATGCCTCCCACGAAGGCGTTTCTTCAAGTTAGGAAATAGAAGAAAGTCCTATGTGGCTAAATCCGGACTATCGGGAGGGCGAGGGATGCACTTCACGTTGATTTTTGCAAGATATTCAGGAACGACGTTGGGAATATGCGGCCGCGCATTATCGTGTTGCAGCATCCAGGCTGCTTCACGGAAATGTGGTCTTTTGCGCCTGATATGGACTTTCAATTTTTTCAGGACATCCCTGTAGTATTGTCCAGTAACTGATGTGTGCGGAAGTACAACTTCTGATAAACCATTCCATGAATATTAAAGAATGAGATGGACATAACTGTCCCAGCAGAAGCAGCTACTTCTGCTTTTTGGGGGGTTGGTAATGAAGGAGATTTCCACACTAAGCTTTGGTGTTTGCTGTCAGTATCCAAGTTTGATCAGCAGTGATTACGTTTGAAAGAAACCACGGATCTTCCTATAACATCAATTTTAACTGCATGTTACATCCATTGCAGTGGTAGGCGATACTTAACATGTCTGAACTTACCTGGTTCTCACATGTGGGAACCAGTAGTACCAACAATGAAACTACTACGGTGCGTTTGTTTCACATTAAGCCAACAGAATATAATAAGATTGAATTTTAGTGCGAAAAATTATGACCGCCTAAAAAAAGGATCATTCTTTATTGAACAGCCGTCGTATTTTAGCTGATGTATTTAAGAAGACTATACTAATAAAAGTCATGTATATTTAACCTAAATAAAGCCAAAATTTGGGGTAATGAAAACAAAAGAATATACAGGCATATAATCGCATAAATATAGAGGCCTCACGTGACCAAGGGTGCTCTACCAAGGTACGCGCTTAACGGAGGGTTAATAGATTTCATGTTCATTCTTGACTTATATGTAATTCTGCATAACCGTTAAAGCATAAGAGATAAACTCGAACTGAGCATAACCGCAACATTTCTTTCAAACATCCTTTGCCTGTCTTATATTTCCAAGATATCTGTTGTTGGCTTGAATTTCCAAACACTTTTAATTTTAATGGTGTAGCTGATATTCAGTTACTTCTAAGAATGTAAGGGGAGATTGTTTAATTGCAAATGCCATGAAAGCGCTTTTCGCCTGACCGCTCGCTCCCGTTCCCAAACATTATTAATAACCTGACACCGCCTTGGTATCGTGGTGGTAGCATGTCTGCCTCACGTTCAAGAGGTCCCGAGTTCGAATCTCGGTCAGGGTGAGTTACCTGGATAAGTTTTTTTTCGGGGTTTTCCCTTATCCTCTAAGACCAATTTCGGGTAATTCTAAGCACCATGGACCCCGGACTCATTTGAGCATCATTTCATCCATTCCATTCATCGTCCGATATGACATAACGTTGGAGGACGTAAATTACACACACACACACACACACACACACACACACACACACACACACACACACACACACACCTGGCTCAATAAGGAGAGCTGAAACTCCAGAAAAAACTCGTACATATCCCTGGTACATAACGACGTCGGAAGTGTAAATTTAATAATCTTTTTATTATTTGTGGAGTTAATGGTTTGTGAAATATATGAGAGATTGATTACAGCTGTTAAAGAAATAATTGAAATAATATTGACTGTATGTAATATATTAGTGTTAGAACAATTTCTCAAGTTTCAATTTACAGAATTGATTAGTACTTCATAATAAGGGGAAGAAAAGTAAAATTCGAAATTTCAGTACCTGGAAGACATAAACGAAGGTTTAAAAATCGTTACTTGAATTTCCATATAGTGATAAGGGAAGCGATTGATAGATTTAAGATCACTGACATTTCGGAAAACATACGAATATGCTGCCAGATAGTAATTATATAACTTGGAACGACTTCTTTCTCCAAATTGTTCTAGTAAATTATTTTCAATCCATATATAACTATTATTTAATAAAAGGCTTTTCTGCTTCTGTCCAATACGATAATTTTGAATTGAGAACTCGTGTTTTATGGTTTATGTTATTATTTTCAGACCTTTAATTTATATTTATTGTGTGTTTTATTTTCAAATCTGGTGAACAAATATTCTGAATGTCTCTAAATATCAAAATAGATAAAATACTTGGAGATTATGTTTTGCTCAATTAAACTCGACAAATCTCTTTGCTGGCTCAACGTGCCTACATTTATGGGGTTTATAAGCTGGGGTGTTCCTTCTGTACGCCGTCATTAGGATGAGAAGAGTACTTACATCTTGGCGAATCCAATTAATTTTGGCTTTGCTAACCCTTTAGTAACCTCTGTTTATATTCAACCACTGAAATTTCTTATTTGGCAGAACATTATATATTGACCTCCTAATGGATTAGGAGTAATTAAATTCTTTAGTTATATGAGGTCAATTCAATAAGTACTACGTTAACAATAAACTCGCCAATTATTTCATGAGTAAATAATTTGTTCTCAATGCAGTCCCCTATTAGTGATTTGCGGATCTCTAAACATTCCTGCAATTTTATAACATCCCAAAAAGATAGGAATTATCAAGTTCTCAGAAATACGCATCGGTCTCAACGACGACCTCAGGTGAACCTGATTTTTTACCTGAAAGCTGTTTCTTGGAATTTGTTTTAATTAAGGGCTTTGTACAATGCTGTAGGTTGCCTCAACCAAACCAATAGCCAACTAGAAAATTGTATCACAATATAAAATTTACACAGCAATCCTTTTCCTGCATTTCTCCCTATCTAGTGCATCTACATCAAGTAGTTCTTTCTGTCTCATACACATTTTTCACTTCTTCCATCCACTGATCATTAGGTCTTACCTTCCTAGCTTCCTTCCGGTATCCATCTGAGCATTTCTTTGGTAATATGCCATCATCCATCCTTTATATGCGTCCATATCATTGTAGTCATTTCTCATTTAAGACTTCTACAACATCTCTTTCCACATTCAACAACTCTCTTATTATTTCATTGCTTATCCTATCCCTTCTGTACTTCTTGACAGACCTTCTCCAGAAGTCCATTTCAGTTACTCTTAATTTATCCTATTGTTTTCTGCTGATTGTCCAGGTTTCTGATCCGTAGATCATCACACCTTCCACCAATGATTTATAAATTAATTTTTTGATTTTCGCCAAAATACAGCTCCATAAGATTGAATTTAGCATCCCAATAGCTCTTTTTGCTAAGGATATTCTTCTGTCTATTTCTAATTTTGAAGATCCTTCCTGTTGTAATATCGATCCCAAATACTTGAAACTTTTGGCTTTCTTAATTTTTTGTCCTATATCTCCAATACCAGATGTCAGATGCTCAGTTTTACTCAAATTTATTTTCAGTCCACACCTCCCATATTGCTCTTGCAATTTCTTACACATGTAATCGGCATCTTTGATATCTTGGACAACCATTACTTGGTCGTCGGCAAATAACAGATTAGAGTTAAATATATTATCCCTTATTTGGTAGCCCATTCTTCCACATTTTTGTCCAGTCTCTTAGGCTTACATCATTGAAAGTTTTAAATAATAAGGGTGATGAGCAGCATCCTAGTTAAGGTCATTTGCTGGTATAAAATGGTTTAAACAATTTTGTTCCATATTTCATCTGACAGGTGATAGCCCTGCTTATTCCTGCCATTTCTAATGCTTTCCACAGTAGTTTTCTGGGGACATTGTCGTATGCCTTTTTAAAACCAATGAAGATGACAAGGGGAAATCTGACTGACTCCGTACCTCAGCCGGTAGAGCATCTGCCTGCTGTGCAAGGGGTTCTGGGTTTCGATTTTCGACTGGGGGTAGGGAGTTTTCTCCAACCTAGATGATTCCCCATCTTCCTCACAGTCTTTAAGTATGAATGAGAGTATGAATGTGTGTGCGATCTAATCATTAAAATAAAAAATACAAGCACAAGCAACCCAGCGTATACGAGTTAACCCATCGATACGTTTCAAAGGAGAACGACCGCTCATATGACCACTGAAGTTAAAGGCGGGGCATAAATGGAACACAAATAAAATCGCATGGATCCCGATAAAGGGAATATGAAGCCTGTGGGAGAAATTCGTAAGATAAGTCAAGCAATTTGGTACCGAAAACACTGCATGAATGTGCTACGTGATGAAAGAGTTATTTCTTCTTCGGCAAATGGAGCATTGGCCTTCAACGTTTTGTGAAATTAGATACTAGCTCACCGATGTATTGTACAGCAATGGTAATTTCTTCTTCCAAAAAGTCAGTGTTACACGCTTTACAACCAAAAGAAAGCATAACCAACATCACCTTTCCGGAAATGTTTAATTTGGTAGGGGTTTTAAACGTTTGCGACTAAAAGTATATTGCGTGAACCGGTAAATATTTCTGGACACCACTTCGCTTTTCTTTTTATCAGGAAAGTGCAATTTCAAATAAATAACCATATCTAAGCAGATTTAGCATTCAAAAGATATTTGGATTTCAATGTTTCAATCTGTTGTGCTATAAGCATTTCCTACATCCTTTGGTTCCATTATTTTGTATAGCAATGATCCTTTAGGGTCACAGGGTTGTGGGGTAAAAGATATAGCTTTCACATAGATATTAAAAACATATTGATCTGTTTAGGTGCGAGTGGATTAATATATTACTAAACAGAGTAACCTTTTACAGAAAATATGCATAAAAGTTTAGTGCCATAAGCGAAATATTAATATGATGGTGTAATACTGAATATACAGCTAATTAGGGAATGTTATTTAGAAATTGAATGAAGTTATCAATATATAATACGTTCTTCTTCCTACATCCCGGAATAGTGCTGAAGGCCTGTTACGTTTTCTTTCAATTAGTCCCATCTCCTTTTAAGGTACCAAATGCCCCTAATGCTCTAGGTTTGTAGTTATATATGATCTGTGGTAATTTCCTCTTGTCCATTCCACAGACATGTTCTCTCCAATTTTGTTTACTCTTCATTATTTTTAATTTAACTGAAATATTGTTACTTCTTTCCGTATACTCTGAAGCAAAAATTCACAAATTGAATATAATATTGTTATTCAATTATTAATAAAGCATGAAAATGCTGTAACTTTTGTAAAAAAGAATACTTAAATAAACAACGCTTAAATGCACTGAAGTTTTACAAGATTTAGGTGCGAATTAAAATCGTAGGAACCTTAGGTTGCCATTGGGAGTACAGTACAGTTATTTTGAGGTGGCAGCTGAGTAAATATATGCTCTAAATGGATTAAGTCTATTACCACACCTGGAAGGAGAGTAAGCATGATTTATACACGTGGAGCCATTGATGGTGCTTGCATCAACTGCTCCATATGTAGAAATCATCCTCACTCTGCTTCTAGATGTGGTAATAGACTTAAATCATTTAGTGTGCATCTTTATTCAACGGCCACCTCAAGATAATCAGACTGTAACGAATGCAGCATTTCTTGTATGTAGAGGGAGACAGCTAAGCTGGCAGACGGAAGAGCAGTTTGAAGTATAGCAAAGAAACCGCCAAGAATGCTTTCAACGGAGGTGAAGCCAACGTCACGGAATCACATTGTTGCGCCTAGCAGAGAGGTGATAGAGTCGTCGTCGAATCTTAGATCTGGAATACAGCTTAACAGGGTGAGGTGAAGGATTCGGGGTTTACTGATGCGCGATTGCGAAGAGCGGGTAAAGCAAATGTAAAATGAATATAATAATTTTGCAGGAACTCGATACAATTAACAGAGTATAGAAAAGTAAATGCCGAACATTATTTCAGTGTACCTACGACGTTCCAGCCTGTTCCGATTCATTTTTGAATTCTGCCACACCAAATATTTTAGCCAGTAATCAACAATTTCTGGGTCGACCCTGAGAGTGGAACCAGACCCACGACGAACCGAGGTCAAGGTCATCTTCGACACCGGGCAGGTGCGTACTACGTACTTGATCACAAAGAAGAGGTAAGGAATCCGCTTCAACTCTCATTTGTTGTCTTATCCCTCCCTGCACAAACCATCACCTTCCTTAAAAATTGCAGTTCACCAGCTTGTGTCTTTCTTTTATCATTTTGTATTAATATCCATAAGTCACTCCCATGACTGAGCAATGGTACAGCAATTGTCTTGTGCAGCTTTAGATTTGTCTTTCGCTTCGTGTCTTACTTTGTAATGTTCTGTTTATTGTTCCACATATGTAAGAAAACCGGTAGAAGTGACTCCGGTGGGATAGGAGAGACCATTTTTTTTTCGAGTGGAGGAAAAATCCATTTACGGAGCCCCACTCTGTTGGCGGGCACAATGGGGACTGTGGAGCTCACCTGTCCCTGGCAATATCCACTGAAAACCTCCACCGGTTAATGAAAGGATAATGATTGGTGAATATAGTGGCTTAGTGCGGTCCCGCATAACACCCGCGTTAGTATGTGAAATATGGGATGCTGTCACCCAATGGGTGCGTGCGCGTAGAAGGAATTAAGGCTACAGACATGAAACCTGACTGCAGCCTAGGGGTTAAAGAGTGGTATTAGGTAAGGACAGGTACCGTATTACAGATGTCTTTCTCTCCAGCGTACGTGGCGAGACTTGATGTCCTCCACGTACAACCGGCTGACGGTCTTGCGCTGTTGTTGTGTGATGTGCTAGTTCTCTGATGGTGGTTCACGCGGAAGGATGGTTGAGGTCACGGAGTTCCTGAGAAGACCCTGACGCTCGTAGTGAGCTCGTCCAGCTTCCGGTGTATGGACTGGTGTTCTCTTGCGATGTCAGTTGTTTGCGTAGTCTCGAGTTCTCTTAGGAGGTCCTCCAGGGCGGTCAGCTTGGCCGCTATGACCAGGAGCTCCGAATAAAGATCCTGAACGGTATCCCCTAGGCCCTGGACTTGCTCCCTGAGCTGCTCCTGGCTGGTGGTGTAGTCTTGTGTTGCCGGCTGTTGATGATGAATTTGATGAGGCTGAGCGCTCAGCTGCTGCTGAGTGGTTGGCGGTGCAGGAGTGACAGGCGTTGCCTTCCTGCAGGGATACAGTGGGCATAGCGCCTGTCCGGTGAAATGGCTGTGCCCTCCACAGGAGGCACAGTAGTGGCGGCGTCAGCGGAGGTCGTATTCTGTACAGACCGAGGTGAGGCTCGAAGCACCGCAGTACTGGCATTTCGGCTTGGCTGCACAGGACTGGGCTGCATGCACGTAGGCGGAATAGCGGCGGCATGGAGCTTGACGATCCTTCCGGCTGACTTCAGTGTGCAGCACCCACCCTAATAGGGGCACGCCGTTAGTTAAAGCAGCTTGCAGTTCCGCGTGGCTGGCTAGCTCCAGCCGGACGAGTAGTGGTGGACCTCGGGGTGAGGTGATGCGTGTGGCCCTCATTACTTATGGTCACTGCTGCTGAGCTACAGCAAGCACGTATCCCGAGGCACTCCCTTTACCAATATGCTCGTGCGGCGGTGCAGTGGTTGAGGCGGCGTTGGCTGGCTGGCTAGCGCTGGCGACTGGCCTACTCCCAGCTGGGTAGCAGGGCCGGGTTCTGGCTGCGGTGTTGCAGGACGATCCTCCTCGGCTGGCTGTGCGGCGCCGATGACTACTGGTTTCTTCGTACCTCTCTTGACACGTCCCATGTTGCTGCTCTTAAGGTAAACAACTCCCCTGGGATGGATACCCTGATAGAAAACCCTGGTCATTCAGCTTTTGGGTTTTCTGAGATGTTGGTAGCTCCTCCATATAAAAAGTCAGTTACTCATACTCGTCATTCATATAATACCTAAGTACCATAATTTTGAGAGAGAAGATCATCCTATAGTTTTTATTTGGTTCCCCATTGTGCTTGTTTTCTCCAACACTGATATTATATTCCCATGGTGACCCTAAAATTCATTATCCGCCAATGTCTATTAGGAATCGCCTATCCAATCGCCTAACTGGTATTACATTAAGGTCATACTGTTGAAGAGTAGTTTTGCTATCATATTCTGGGGATTTAACTGCTGAGTGCTGCCAACAATCATTTTCCGCTAACAGAACTGATGTGAACATTTATCATATCTGATCGGGTAACTAGTTAGGAACGTTGTCTGCATAGATCCATTTCCTCCTGTAGGAGCTTTTGTCTGGCTTTTTCATATCCTACGCTTTCTCATATTCATTCTCTTTGATTTGTATTGACAGACGCTGATGCAATCGGTCTTGTGGCAATATTTGATTTGGAAGAGGCTTTTATTGGAGACGTTCAGCTGTCACTGCTCCAAGACTTTACATGGGGCATTATAAATCACTTACATCTCCCATAGTACATCTCTATTATATTTCTACATGTAGGTTTCGCTTTATGTGCGGTAGGAAAACACAATTGTGGTCTGGAGTTACTATTCCTATTGGAGTTCATCATATGATTCCATTTACTTTTCAGAATGTTGAATAAGAGTAGATCGTGTGTAATGGAATGCAGTGTCATTTGAGAGAGAACAATATGAGGAAGACTGCCAGAATATGAAATTTAAAATTTATTTAGCATAGATATGAAAATCTCGTCTTCCCTCCTTCATCCTCCCCGTCTGCTTACCTTTGTCTTCAATTACGGTGAAATGACTAATTATGCTATTTATCTCCTTCATAGACTATCCACTTTCCTCTCCCTCTCTCTCCAAAATATTTATTACTTTCTTTAATATGTACCTAAGTTGTACTTCACCCAAAATACTCTATACTACGATATCACCGGTAGTACCTGTTTTGAGGCTCCATGAATAAAAGTTAGGAAGTAAGGTTAAAAAAAGTAAGCTCTGTTAAATCTCAAACACGAAAATTTGGTTTAATACAAGTTTAGGCTTTGTCCAGAATTTTATAAGGATGAAAAATTAAATTTTTTATGCTGAACTATCCTTTAGAAAGGAAAATGTTTCTCGCGTCGTAGAGGGCAACTGGATCTTGGGAATGATTGACGTGGAAACGAATACGTTGTGGGTGATGATATGTCCTAACAACAGGAGGAATGCAAATAATCTCTACAGTCCAATTGCAGCGCCCACGATGAAACCTGCATTGCCCTATTTTGCATCCGTTGATTTGAACGACGATGCCGGGACTACCAATTTCCCTGTTACAATATACTTGGTGTCATTTGTCATCATGCACGCTTCGCGGCAGTAGCCGAACCAGTCCGATGCACTCCGCGAACTCAAACATGTATTTCCTACGGAGCATTCCATTATCGTCGTATTGTTTATGTGCAATAGCAATGCATGAGTAACAAAATTTGATCGGGTCATAACATAGCCTGCTCAAACCACGTTAGTGTTTAGTTATTTATGTGTTGCAATTTAGGTACTACTTTGTGTTAGTCTGCTAAATAGTGTAGTTTCGGGACAAGTAAGACTGTTGGCAGCATTGCGTTCAGTGGAGAGCAGCATAGTTTGTCTGCACTGAATTCTTCAATATGGCTATATTCGGCAGTAAGTAAATAAAGAAACAATGAATAACGTTAAAAGAATGCCCTCCAACACGGAATTAGAAAAAAATCACCGAGTAGCATATTAGAAGGAATAGCCTTTCTTGCTTCTGAGAGATTGGATTGAACTTTGTAATACTTACACTTTTCTCAAATGGGAGTTCATTATTAATGTTTTCTCCTAGTTACGTGAAGAGAACGCCATCAACTAGCGATGAGTTCTTAAACGATTTGACCATTATCTCCTCTATTCCAAATAGTATGATTTATCAAATGTGTATCTCCAATAATGTATAGAAAAAAATAAGCTTTGGTTAAAAATAAATATTTATTTGAGGAGGGAAGAGAAGGTTGTATGTGTGCAACATATTAGATTTTGTTTTAGTGTCATTTGTTGGATTCTTCCATTCTTTAGAAGCGTTCATTCTGTTTGCCCAGGTGTACCCTAATGTCTTCATTTACTGCTTTCCATTTTATGCCGTTTTAATTACTGTTTGTTATTTATGTGATCTTGAAGTCTTTGAGTGATGAAGTGCTTGAAAGTTTCATTTACATTTCTTTTTTATTTCTGAAGTGTTGTACCTTAAGGGCAAATCAAGTTTGTGTAATCTGGGAAAATAGAATACGTTTATTTGGAAATGAGAATTACTATGTTTTATGAAAAATTAAAATTACGTAATTGGTTAACAGTTTAGAAAAAGTTATGAACATATATTTTTAACAAGCTCAATGAATTTTAATAATTATAATTTGTCACTTATTTCCATATCCGTTAGGCCGTTTGAAACGGTGAATATTCTACTTTTGGAACTTAAGAAGATAAATAGAGTCAACATGAAAAATTCAATACAATGGCCAGGAATTGAACCACGGATCACCTCGTTTCCGTCCAGTCACTCTAACCCATTGAGCTACCATGGCCAACTTACCGTCACGACATTAAGTTCTCCAGTTGACTTGTATATTTCCCCGGTAGACCACTAGGGGCTCTCACATCCGAGATACACCTTTTGTGGCGACTTACTATCGTAAGTACTTGAATCCCAGGCTTCATCATTTAACTCTTATTATTTAAGTTAATTGATGGGAATTAACCTTTTCTCCACATTAGCCGTATGTTGGCTAAAGTCTTTGATAGAAAGAGTCAACATGAAAAAGTCAATGCCATGTTGACTCTATCTTAGCCTAAATAAACCTAGGGTGAAGAAATGATTAATTTGTATCACTGAACTAAAATATTAAGAAGATAAATTTAAACAAAAGAGTTGACTTCAATCTACTCTTGGTTTGCAATATGAAACTTCACAATCAAAGCTTTCAAACAAAGCAGTATTTGCTGTTACTATTTGCTTTTACCCCTATTCTATAAAGTTCAAAGCTTGTATTTCATTGTGGACCTTTTCTATGATTGTAAATATTAACCGCAGAATATTTCAAATTGGCAATAGATTTTTAGCAAGCAAGACAATTAAGCGATTTCGAAATAATAATCTTGAACTCACTAGCTGTACCAACAACTTTTCAATTTAATCAGTGTTACGAGTAAATACAGGTAGCCATTTAAATGCTAAAATCTAGAAACGTTACAGACCACGCCCATACTGTGCTAGCTGTCACTTAATGAGAACCCACACTCTATATACGAAGTTCTACATGTGCAACAAGACAACTAACTAGTGGTTACATTACCAATTTATTTGTTTGATTTCAGATTCTGTGTACTTTTAGCATAAACATTGGAACATATTTTATATTCGAGCACTCTGATTACATTAAGTTTAATTCTACATTCCCCCAAAATAAAAGCTTTAATAACTCCAGCGTTTTCTTATTCAAAAGTACCGTACACCCAAACACCATTTTAATTAATAAATACGGCGGTTTATTTTCACTGCAGGGATGGTCAAGTCCCAGTCCTTAATGATCTTGTTAGTTGAAAGTTCCTTTCTACAATATATCATGCATTAATATTAATATATGATAATTTGTATAGAAGTATTTGGAATGCTTTAAATAAAATACTTCTTATTTTCAATTTTTTATGGATTCCACCAAGTAGTGCTGACGGCAGCAGCCATATCTTAGTTCTAAAGTTTTATACATACAGTGCGAAATAGGCCCTGGATTTGAGCATTAATGCATAGTTTACTCTTTCCCACACTCAATTACTGCCTCATTTTTCTTTTTGATCTCCACTACATGGCAGAGCATTGAGGTGTATTGACCTTCAATGGCTAGCGCTACATTGGTGTGTTATCTTATTTACTAGAAGAGCGAAAAATTAATAACTGGGTGTAAAGTAGGTGACCAAACACAAATTGAGTGCTTGGGAGTTGTGTGTCTGATATGAAAATTTAGTCAATTAAAATAAATAAATATAAATACAATCATTTAAAGGATGTAATTTATCTTATAACGATTGCATTCTAAATATAGGTGAAAACTTACGTGAATCAGTAATAACCTTCTGAAGAAAAAATTATATATTAGGAAATGTATTAGGGGCAATATTTGGAAAATTAAGGCATACTACTTTCCTAAATTAGTATCATCAATCATACTGTGCAGTAATCTGCACAATCTATCTGCAAAGGAAAAATAGAAATTTACAATTTCTTCTACATGTTTGACTTTTAAACTCAAACAAGTGAAGCAGTGAAAGCGCAGTATGTGAAACAATGCGCTCTGGTTCCCAAACACTTTGATTCTACTGATGCAGGTACAGATTTTATACATCCCGGACGTAAGATCGGTACCCACTCAGCAACGTGAAAGGGAAGAGCTGCGATAGACAGCGATTCTGTCCAAGAAAGTTAACATTCTGCCTGGATGATGCTAGTGCATGCCTCATCTCTTTCCGTTATTGGTTGGATGTACGCTCAGTTCTGCCACGCTACGTGGGCTTTAGTCCAGTTAAGAGTTGCAAGCCCTACTTACTGTCGAAGCTTGGGTGTCCTCTTACGACTAACGTATAAGCAGAGGAAACAAAACGTTCTGTAAATCTCTGATATGAAGGCATATGTCGACAGTTCCGCTCTATGGAGGGGAAAAGGGACAGCTCAGTATGACCACTTATAATGATATAAACAGCTCTATCGTCTTTATTAAATATATGTCTCACAATAAATATCCCAATGCCTATTTCTGTGGTGTGGAAGTAGTGTGTATGCTCAAGCTCGAGGATCCAATTTCGAATATCGGTTATGAAAAGTTACCTGGCTAACATTTTTTCGAGATTTTCGCTTAACCTGAACGAAGAATTACAGTAAACCATAACATCTATGTACTTTGGGCTCATTTCAGCTTTCATCCAATCTAACTTAATCGTTTCAAGCGCTTTAAACCTAAAATGAATAATTTCTGGCACGAAAAAGATGCCTTTAATAACTTAAGCTTTGATGAGGTGCTGAACGTCTAGCCGTAATCTTTCTCAGTAAACATTACTTCTCTCCACATCCTCGTGAGAGGAACACAGTAAAACTAGAGAAGGAACTATAGCGTCTTAATCTTCTGTGAACAAGCTAGTGATGAATAAATAAGATCTGTGATATAAAGAAGTAGAAAGTCCATTTGAGTTCAGATATACACATTAACTGTGCATTAGTTCTACATGCCTGTTAAGAAAATTATATAGAGGGCTGTAAAAGATACAGATATCTTACTACTTGTTACATGTCAATCAAAATATATATGAAAAAGCATAAATAAAGTACAAAGATATTCAACAGAAAAGCAAATTTCATACCTGAATGGGAGGACTATAAAATTCCGATTGCAGAATACCTTTGACAAAGTGAGAGGAAATGAATTGTAAGAATACCTCTGACAGTCTATTTCTGACAGATCAGAAAGAGAATTAGCTATAGCGAATGTGTTAAAACTGTCAGCAAGAATAGTGATAAAGTTACTAAGTACCCCAATGGTACCGAATCATACATAGAGATCAGCGAGAAATGTTAAAATTTGATGAACTGGTGAACAGAGAGAAATAAGGAAAATGTTCATTAAGAGTTACTGAGAGTACGAATGAGGTTTCCTTTGCCATTGGTAAAGGACCATGTCAGGAAACAATAAGCATTAGTCAGTAAGAAGAGGAAATAAATTTCTACACCATATCAGTCATGTAGGACAAGGCAGTGCTGGCACCAAATACGCATCACAATAGGACTCGCAAATCATGGGTGTACAAACATGCATGTGTAGTGTTTAACGCCCGCTTTTACTACAGACGGCACCGCAGGCGGTAATACTGATGATACGTGAGATGAAGATGGAGCACCGGTGGAATGAGATGGCGGGGGAAACCGGAGGTCCCGGAGAAAACCAGCCCCAGCGCCGTGTTTTCCACGACAAATCTCACTTTGCGGTCACCACGGATCGAACCGGGGCCGCCTTGGTGAGAGTAAAGCGGTCCAACCACTGAGCCAAGGCGCGGTCGTACAAACATACAAGAAATACATGAGCCGACCTAAGACTGCAAGTATGTGTCGCGTAAACAGAGTTATACAATGTAGCACATGTACTACAAGGCAAAAAGTGGAAGCGTATCGGAAAGAATATGAAACATAAAAGCTGTTTACCTGAGCCTATCGCACATACACGGCGAGACAGTGTATGTACACCTTCTCAGATGTAATCGTGTCTTCTGGAGAGCAGTTGTTCATACATTGGCAGGCATAAGAAATCATATATAACATATAGGACATTGTGGCAAGAACGAAGGAAAGGGAATCAAAATGTCAAGCGAGAAACGAATAGCAGCAATGGTATATACGTTTGTGAACGATGTATATGATATTCATATATTTAGCATAATATTTGCAGATTTGCTTTATCCTTGATTCCATACTGTCATTCCTTTCTGCTTTATTGTGTATGTTAAATAATTTTGCTAATTCTTTTTCGCTTTCTTTCCTTTTGTATGTGTTTTGTTCTGAATCGTTTTGTAATTAATATTGTGGTGCTTTTTTATTTCGCGTTGTTCTAATTTTCCTGCACTTAATTTTGTAGTAACTTTTGTACTGCAACTTTTAAGTGAGCATTGCAGATAGGTATACCTGTAACGTGAACGTTATAAATAAATAAAATATCGGAACAATGATACATTTAACTTATATAATATGCAGATATAGATGATTAGTTTACAAATATGTGTCTGATTTATTAGAAAGTTAAAATTCCATCAACTGCGTGGTTGGCTCAGGCGGTTTCGTCTAAGGCTCGCAATTGGGAGGCCAGGGTTCAATTCTCGTGGCTGACCTACCTTACCCCTGGATTTTACGGGGGTTTCCCGGGTGGCTAGGAGAATGCTGGATAGGTTAATTACATCCCCCAAATTTCCTGTCCATCCGTTTCATCTCCATTATCTTTCATCTGGTGCTCTCTTTCAGGGTAGAAGTGTCGGCGGGTATCTTAGCGGTGCATGGCAGGATGATATGCTCTGAGGAAAACTACTTCCTCCGCCAGTAGGTCGGTTTCCGGTCTTCGCTCCTCTTCTGGGACCATTTCGGGACCACCAGCCAGGGACCTGTGGGGCTCGGAACGCCTGCCTGGGAACATTACGGCTTGGCTGCTGGGCTCGTTGCCGTCCCGCTGTGGGGGAGCGAGTTCGTGGTCCTGGCCTGTCGGGGGAAGTCTCTATCCAAGTACAGATGTATTATTTTATCTTGACAGAAATCATGCGTGGTAGGGATGAGTAGCAACTGTGGTGGGAATAGTGCACCTATCGCCACAATGCTACACACGGGTAAGATTACGAGAGAGGTGTGCGGTACACAAGCTGTCTAAAACCATATCTCACTCTCGAAACCAGCATTGCAGCTCTTATAAACTAAGTGGTAATTATTACTATGATAGTAATCTCCGCGCTTTTGTTTGATCTTAAATAGTACATAGACATTTGGAACAAAACCCTGTTCTCCTCCAGCATGCATGATAACCAACTGTCGGCCTTTCGACATCGCTGCAGAGTCTCGGTAACGAATTTCACTCCAAGCTAATGGTTTAGTATGTGCTGTATTGATATAAGTTTCATCCATATATAGTATATAAACTTCACTGCGATATCTCTGAATATTTCTTAAATACTTGAGCCTTTTTGCCCGTATAGTACTGTGTTCGATTAAAACTTGTCTGTCACGCTTAGTTTTTTCCCATATAAATCCTAACTTCAAAAGACCCCTTCTTAATGTTCACAACTGCCTTGAAAGTCAGTAGAAATTTGAAGCTTCATAAGCACTTTCTTCAGAGTTTGTCTTTGTATTTCTGTGTTTTAAAAATTATTTATAGTTCCCCTACCTACTTCTGAATTAATACATCTAAATTATATTTTGTGCATGTTCTTAATCTGTTTACTGGGCATAGAGAAGCACGTTGTTGCACCAGCATCAATGGTTTTTCTTTCCTTAATAACTCACCTGAAATGCTTTTAGACACAACTGTTGCCTAAGATGCTCTTTCCCAGATTTTATAGCAGATCCAGACCATTGTTTCTTTTTTATCTATCTATAGACATTTGTTATTACTTCTCGTGTTTTTAAATGTAGCACCTTATTTCCTAATGTGCTGCTAGGAGGCGTCATTTCTAAATGCTCTCTTGGAACCAGGAGAGACGCACATTTTGAAACAAGCTCTGGTATTACCGAGTAGCCCTGCACTTGTTTACTTGCTCGCAAATGATATGCAAGTGACCTGCCCTTCCCTCAAGTTGCAATCATCCTGAAGTGGACTCGTGGACCAATGCGCATCGCTCTCCATCTGTCAAGATATAAAAATACATCTATAAACTGTAGGGACCCTGCCCTCGGTGATGATGATATATATATAAAACTAGTCATGGCAAAATCCAGATATAAAACTTTCTAAAACCTATACAGGTGTAACAAAATTAAAAATACACTTACATAAAAAAACATCAATCAAAGCCTACTAAAAATTTCGTTCACTAAATCCTAAACTCTAAACTAGACAAGAATCTGAAAACCTTCTCCACGGATCTCCACGTACGGCCTACACGTGGGTGGGCCTGTTGACCGTCTCCCTCAGCCACGAAGTGGAGCCCACACGAGGGAGACTGTTGGCTCGGGACCCCGGGTGCGCCAAACCCGTACCTACCGAAGTAGTGCCCTCTGTATTATCGTAGCTCTTTGGGTCAGCCGCCCTCTGTCTGCTTCACCTCATTCTTCCTCCCGAGGGTTCCCTCACTTGGGAGCATAGGAACAATGGGACCAGCATGGTGACCTACGTACTGAATCCCCTCCGTAATGAAATCCCATTCCCCCAATCCCAATAGTATAGCCATGATTGCTGGTAACGCAATTAAATTAATCTCTAGAAAACGTATTACATACTTGTATTCCTAAGACGTTTTCAAATGTTGTTTAAGAAACTGGGCCATCAGCACGGTGGTTTAAACACAGCCGGTTAAGGTACTAAATTCCCCCTTAAAGCTACGCTGGGCTGTCCCAACTTTGCTAACCTACTGAGAAGCGCTATAAATCAAATAGCAATTCTGTCCCAGTTAAAACTTTTCTTATGCTTCCCCCATTACCAAATAAAATTGTTTTCGACCGCATTACGTAAAATCCTTGTTGCCAGCTGTTGGCAGATGTCGATGCAATATGTAGTACATGCCCAGCCCATTACACAGAACAGAGTGTTTTCGGAACATGCTGGAAGGGGTAAAAGGGTATGGGGTTTGATATTACGTAGCCAGATCACGTGCATCACCATGCGACATCACCAAATACCTACCCTCCCATTCCCTCTGGGTACAACATTTCCGGGTTCATTTAGATGCAGAGAAACGAAAACGTTCCGGAAATATTTTTTACCTCTGTTCCCCTTCATGCTTTGTTTGAAACAGCACCTGGGCGAGTGGAATATTATGGGATAAATATGGAGATTTTTACTGAATACAGATCGGTAAATTAACACCACAATTATTGTTTTACGTAAAACCCTAAAAACAGTAACTAAAACGTTCTGAAGAATAAGAGTGAAATTACCATACATGTTTACATTATGTAAGAATAGTTTTAGCATTATAAGACTAAAGGGGGATGTTTTTACATACACAGAAAGGCCTAGAAGTTGTTTACCAATATTATAGAAACTTCTATAAGGCTATAATGCAGAGTAAAAGCTCACGTTAAACAGTAATTAACTAAGGGTCGTATTCATAAAATAAGGTCTTCAATTTTATTTAGGATAGAAAACATGGTTATTGTCAATGAATGTTACATTGATGGAAAGACGAAACTTACAGCTATTTTTCAACGTAAGTACCATTACGATCGATGCACTTTTGTATGCGCTGTGGCAGTTTTTGTATACCCTTGTCATAGCACTCTCCCGCCAAGTTGTGCTGGCAGCACTCTACCTCGTTTTTCAAATCATCGTTGGTCTGGAAATGGTGTTCCACCCACGTGTAACTTAAACTCAGGAAACAGATGCTAATCACTAGGTGTTAAGTCTGGACTGTATGGGGGATGGGTGAGGATGTCCCATCGAACTGGGCCAGGAGATCAGCCGTTGCATGTGCAGTATGGGGACAAGCGTTGTCGTGATGAAAAGTCAGTCCCTTCGTCAGCTTTCCCCTCCTTCGATTTTGAATGGCACGTCGCCATTTTTTGAAAGTCTCACAGTAGCCAGCGACATTTATTGTTTAGCCGGTAGGCATAAACTCGCACAGCAATACACCTTTTCTGTCCAAGAACACTCTTGGCATCACTTTGCCGGCAGAAAATGTCTCTTTAAGCATTCTCGCCTTCGGCGAATTCGAATGCCACCACTAACGAGTACGTTCTTTTCTGGTGTTGTGTCGTGCACTAAGGTTTCATCGCCAGAGACAACTGAATCCAAAAATTCCTCACCCTGTTCTGCACGCGCTCCAGCAATCAGTGGGCCGCTTCAACACGTTTATGGTCTTCGGTGAGCATTTTGAAGACCCAGCTCACACACACCTTGCGATAATGCAAATGTTGGGTCAAAATCTTGTCAATCGTAGTCTTACTGACTTCAGGGATAAGTCCGCACAGCCCGCGAACTGTCACACGAAGCTCTTTAAGCATTTCTTGCTCCACTTTTGAAATTGTTTCGGTTGGAATCGAAGGCCGAACAGGGAGAGTCACATATAAGCTAATTAAGCCATATTACTAAATTAAATGTTTAAGAAATATTAATAAAACAAAACGAAAGGATATACTGTGTTAGCAGTACTTTGCTTGACTTTTACTTGGCTTACTCTCTAATGTAAATTAACATTACTTACTTGTTTTTGCAAAAGAAGGCAGAAATATACATACTACAGAGGGACTTTGCAACCAGGTCCTAGCACCATACGTAAGCAATAAGGGCCTTTGTGCTTCTAATGAGTGAGGGATGCGGTGAGAGTTCCGAAGGGTAAAATCCCTATTGTTCTTGGAAGGAGTGATAGCATCTTCTGTATGCTCACCTGAGCATGCAACCTCATAATTATTAATATTGTATTAGATTTTTATATATATAGAAATTACAAAGTTTACGTTATCCATAGGCTTCTAAATACTTGGAAGATGGTAGAGAGCAGTGAAAATACTACTTTCAAGAATATAAAAAAATGTCACATAAAATATTTCCTAATACGTAATCTAAATGTTGTCATTGTTCTTTCTACATCCCTTGAAGGTAAACTACACTGAAGAATTTTACCATATCATGAATAATTATCATTATTGGAGAAGCACGAAGAAAGGCACATAACATAACAGAACCACCAGAAATCAGGGTATGAAGTACAGATCAGATGGTATAACAGCTGTGGTTGAGCGAGTTGACAAAGTTAGCAGTGCAACAGGTACAATTCATGGAGGAAATGACATGGCTATGAATGGTACAAAATACCGCTGAATAACAATCTCGACGTGCCTGCTCCATTTATATTGAGTGTCCCAAATTGATGTATATACTTTCTGAAGTGTTATTTATCCGCAATGAAATGAGACGGAAATAGAACTTTTTCTTGAATTTTATTACTTAAGCCCGTGCCTGTTCAAACTGCTCACCTTCTGCCACAGTACACACCCAACAACGACGTTGGACAGAACGACAAATTTTTGTATTATTGCTATTGGAATATCATTGATGGCGTGTTAAATTTCATATCTCAGTTCCTTCAGTGTTTGCGGTTTTGTGGCGTATACCATATCCTGTAAAGTTCCCACAAAGAAAGAAATCTAGAAAGGTTAAATCAGAAGATCCTGAGCTTCGTCCTATCCATCTCTGATTTAATATGCGATCGAGAAAATGTCTCACACTGAAATGAAGCTGAAGTGAAGCCCAGTCTTGCTGGAAGCAAACCTCATTTTCATTCTCAAAGAAGTCTTCAACAGGTGGAATCATATTTTTCAACATTTCCAGGTAAGTGTGAGACGTGAGAGTCCCTCAGAAGACAAACCACATCATGCCGTTACACCTGGGACATCAGTGGTATTTTGTTGAATGATGTGTGAGTCTTGGTTTGCCCAGTACACACAATTATGTCGATTAATTGTGCCATTAAGTCTGACTGTGGCTTCATCTGACCAAACACCTGAGTATGGAAAATCTTCCCTTTTGTCACACTTCTGCAGGAACCAGTCACAAAATTACAGTCGCCTACCTGTATCGTCCTCATTTAGTGGCCGAGTGGGATGGCTTAGGCGGTTTCGTCTGTGGCACGTATTCGGTAGGCCCGGGTTCGATTCCCGTGGCCCGACCTACCTGACCCATGAGGTTTTCTGGAGAGTTCTCTCGGGTCGCTAGGTTAATTAATCCCCAGAATTTCCTGTCTCTCCATGTCATCTCCATTATCATTTCATATCATCTTTCATCTGGTGGTCTATTTCAGGGTAGAGGTGTTGGCGGGTGTCTCGGCGGTGCATGGCAGGATGATATGTTCTGAGGAAAACTACTTCCTCCTCCGGTAGGTCGGTTGCCGGCCTCAGCTTCTCGTCTGGGATCATTTCAGGACCACCAACCTGGGACCTTTGCGGCTCGGATCGCGTGCCTGGTACCATTAGGGCTCGGTTGCTGGGCTCGTTACCGTCCCGCTGCAGGGGAGTGGGTTCGTTGTCCTGGCCTGTCATAGGATGTCTCTATACAAGTAAAGTGTAGGAACCCTGCCCTCTATACTATCGTGGCTCCTAGAGTCGTCCACCCTCTGTCTCTCGCCTCATCCTTCCTCCCGGGGGTGCTCCCACACAGGGGCATAGGAACAATGGGCTCAGCATGGTGACCTACGTACCAAATGCCGTTCGTAATGAAATTCCAATCCCCCTCATTTGGTGTGTAGGGAAGTCTCGGAATGTAAGACTTCCATTTTTGGCCCCTCAAAATTCGATGAACACTGATTTTCTTGATACCAACTTCACCAGAACATTGCATCACTCAATTCTTTGGGGATAGTGCCAAAACATGAATGAGAGCTATACTACTCTCGTTATCAGTCGAACTTCCCTTTCTTCCGCACTTACCTTTCAACACACCTTTCACCGTTCCATCGCCTTCAACCTAATCTCAAATTCTTGTTCCTGTTTCCCTTGTTGGTTGTGGTATTCCAAATTCAAGCATCTCACGTCGTTGCACTCCCACAACATTATGCACTTTCCAATAAGAATTCAGTATCCACTTACAGTCCTCAAATGTTAATCTCGCCATTGTTGTTTATAAACAGGTGAAGATCTATGAACGTGTGCAGGATCATACATAACAAAAACTGCATTTCTGTCTCATTTCGTTGCGGAGAAATAACAGTTCAAAAGGTGTATACATCATTTTTGGACACACTGTACTGTAAAATGAATAGGTTTTAAGTGCAGAAAGCAGAAAAAAGGACTTTGATTATACTTCACCAGCGACATATACATATGTTGATATCTCTAAGAGCGTTTACGTAAAAAGAAATAAATATGCATTGGTTATAAATTATCTCAAATTGCATTCTCTATTCTTCTCCTGGTATACAAGCGGAATATTCCGAAGGCATTAATTGAAATCATTTTCCAATAAAAACAGTTCTGTTCCGATGATTCAACGTTCCGACGTGTGGTGAAATTTTAGCGCCTACTAAATGCAATACAATGTACATGCCACAACTTTATCCTGAACTTCGATACTATACATGTGTATAATCAACTAAAAGTGCTGTCGTAATGTGATTCTAAACGGGATTCACTGCAGCGGAGGAAAAGCGTGCTGATGTCAGTATTTTATTAATGTTTTCCAGCTTTATTAGAAAGGTATTACCATGTTGATAACATCGATAGTGGTGCTGCATACGCCCTTGTCGCCAAATAACCACATCCAGAGATAGCTATCGACATAAATCATACAGTTAGGAGGCCACGTTGCTTGCAGCGCCTGTCTTGCAGTGACAGCTTTCATTATAAATAATAAAGCAGAATGCATTATGGCTAACATCGCATACAAGGATTTTCAGACAATGCAGGATTACGCTTGCTGCGTTATGTCTATCCATGTGCTGAAAATTCCTTCGGCGCGTTCATTAAATATTATAAAAGCAGCTATATAAGTATATAGTTTCATGAGTATCGCCCTATAAATAATATTGAAATTTATATTAAATTAATATTGGCACGAAAAGCTATGACGCCAAATTATCGGAGCTTCGGAGTCGGGCAGCAGGAACAGTAAACAGATAAGCAGCGCGCTCGCTCAGGTGCTATCAACGAGATAAACAAACCTTCAATGTTACCCAATTCTGGAAAATTTTACTCGTAATAACTACACAAGGGAGTACTAAAAGTCTAGCAGAGCTAGACATTTTGTAGTGTGAAGTGTGCATGTGAGCGAGTGAATGAGTTAGTGAGTATGTTTCTAGAGAAACGAAGGAGCTGTAAAGTGCTGAATGAGTGGCGACTTGACAGTGAGAACGGTAGCTGCAAGGGAGCAGAGACGTGTTGCATCGGATGCCCATGAGAATTAACTGTCCAGTGCAAGAGGCTACTCCGCAGCACGTCGCAGAAGAAAGTGGAGTGAAAGCAGAAATAAAGGGAAGAGTATAGAGAAAGTGAAGCTGGTTCATATAGTGTACTGACAGAAAGAGTAAACAAAGCCTCGTTGAAACTGAAGTAGGATAAGTGATAGTGTATATACTTACCCATTAAATGAACAGCATATGCGGTTTCCATTATTTATTACTAACTTTAAATCGATTTCTCTCATATCCACAGCTTTGAATCTCCGACATTCTTACGATACTATTAAGAAAATGTCTTTGTGTTTGTAAGGTAAGTTTGTAAGTTCAAAAACCACTCAACCAACTTTGATAATGATTTCAGTATAGAAATGTACAGTGTGCTCAAAAGGACTTGGATCTGTAAGACTCCAGCGAAATTCCAAAAGAAATATTAATTTTCAAAGTCTCTGAATCTTTCCCCCAAATGAGAACCTAGCCCGCATCGGTAGCGTGGTGGCAGCTAGTGTGCCTCACGTTCAAGCGGTCCCGAGTTCGAATCTCGGTCAGGGTGAGTTACCTGGATAAGGGTTTTCCGGGGTTTTCCCTTATCCTGAAAGATGAATGTCGGGTAACTCCAAGCTCTGTGGACCCTGGGCTCATTTGAGCATCATTTCACCCATTTCATTTACCGTCCGACATGACTTGACGTTGGAGGACGTAAATAACAAAAAAAAAAAAAAAAAAAAATGGAGAACCCTCAAAACATATTCCATGCGTGTGTGCGATATGTGCGTGTTAACAGAATTACTCCGAAACAGAATCTCCAATTCAAATTGGACTTTGTATAGAATATTTTCTAATATTTTTAATTTTTACAAATTTTTCTGAAGATTTTGATTAAAATCCCATATTTTCCAGATATTTTCATGACCAATGAGACGTATGTATGCATGTATGTATGTACGTATGTATGTAATTAGAATGTAGAGAATTTCAGAGCCGATATTCAGAAATGTCTCTCTCTCTTTCTCTCTCTCTCTCTCTCTCTCTCTCTCTCTCTCTCTCTCTCTCTCTCTCTCTCTCTCTCTCTCTCTCTCTCTCTCTCTCTCTCTCTCTCTCTCTGCATTTGTATAATTATTAAACTGTAATAGATAGAGAAGTTCCAACTGCAAACAGGTACTACTAACTAAGCAGTACAATGATAATGATACTTTATATTTATATTTCTAAGCGTCTATGAACTGGATATTTTGTTATTTACGCGTTCATAATTTTCCTTATCACTCGGTATTCTCGTACGTATACAATGGTAAACCTTGCAATTATGAGTCCAGCACAAGCCTAAGAAACAAGTACAAGCCTGTGGTCAACATTACCGTATACTTAATTTTTAAGTTGTACATTACAGAAAAGAGTTTTATTTCTGTTGTCAACATACCATAAGAGTACGTTGCACAGAGGAGGAAGAGGGGTAACTGGAAGAGGAAGAAACAGAGAATGACAAAGAAATAGAAAGAAGACGGAATGGAAGTTGACAGTTATACAGAATGAGAGGAGAGACACCGGCAAAGAGACAAGTGAACTACTCTATATTTATTTCGAAGCTGTCCCACAGTGGTTTATTCTAACGTGCTCCTTCGGTGTATGGCGATCAATCGCAGTGCAATGCATGGCCAGGTGCTAAAAACGATAAATTTCACGATTTTAGTGTCCTAAACGTCTGTCAGGGTGGACCGGTTCGTTTAACTACTGATCCCAAAGACTTATACCCGGCATAAGTTGATAGCTCTTGTTTGAATAAAAATGACAGCACAAGTCATAGACTTACGGTCATCTGAAAGAACTCCTGCGGAACGAAATCCAGACATACATGAGACATTAATATGAACTTTGCATCTGACGGCGTCGATAACTAACAAAATATTAATTACTAACAAGGTTTCTGCCATATAAATAAAATTGGCATTTCATGTCAAGTTTTGTGAGCAATTAAAGTTTATGGGCCTTAAAATGTTCCTAGACCTATTATTTTCTTGTAAATCATGTAAATATATTTAAAAATAGTAAACAACTTTGAATTCAAATAAGTGAACTATAAGCCTACAAATGCCTGAGATGTTCTCTGACCCAGCTTTCACAAACACTTCCAATGTTTAGGGTCCATACTTAAGAAAAAATGTAGTTTGCGGCATGTTTAAAACCTATTGTGACTTTGTGGGTTCGTATAAGTAGAAGTCCAATTTGCAGAAATTAAAAATGTTCTTTATTTACATAGAAATACACGTTGGTCAACCCTTAAAGTAGCAGAGTTACGTCACATACACAATTACAATCTTCCAGTTCGTCTGCCACACCCACAAACAAAGAGTTCAAAATACAGCAGCACGATTATGAAGTTCCATTTCGTCTCTGCTTACAACTCTCGTTACGAGTCTGACCCACACTGGCAATCGCAGCTCCCTTTTATATACCCCTTCATGGTTCTAGAAGATAATCTAATGTCCTGTAAGATGGCACCAGACAAAATTCGAACGTTCCAGACACCTAACATTATCTGTTTCGGCATGCTTGTATCTCCGTGCTATCTTTATCTGTTTCAGCAAGCTCTTTATCTCCGTGATACACTATCTGTCCCGTACCTCTCCGCGCCGAACCCTTTGTGAGCTTCGCCGCCAGACGTGGCACTATAATATGTGCCCAGTCCTTTAAGTACCACTAACTAGAGTAAGTAGGGTGTTATTGCAATTTTATTAGGACCACAAAGAGGATTTACAAAGTAGTGTTGCTTTCTATGCTTGTAAGTTAGTAGGGACACTGGATCACACTACATTGTAATAGGTTGGTCGCTAATGCAACCTCGTATATCCAGACAGCGCAATGTCAAATATGTTCGAATACTAAACCCAAATAAAGCAATACTACCGCATCTCCAAATAGAATCAGACCTGGAGAAGACTTTGTATATCTCAAAAGTCAGTTTCCTAAACTCGGTGATGCTAAAGTAACAGAAGAATATCTGTTAGTCCAAAATTAGGAGGGTTTTGAGATATGGAAACTTAGATAAGAAAAGGTTAATGCTAAGGAACTAGCTGCATGGAAAATGCTTCAGGAAGTGGTGAAAGGATTCCTTGGAAACAATGTACTACTGACAGATAGTTCAAGAACATGTAGACAGTTACTGAAAGTTAAAATGTAGGATTACATCAAAGTTCACATTTGGATTATTCCCCAAGAACTTGGGTGCTTAAGTGAAGAATAAGGTGAAAGCTTCCATCAGGATATTAAGAAGTTGGAGCGCAAATAACAAGCTAGATGGGATCCCAGTGTGTTGAGTGAATATTGTTGGTTTTTAAGTAGAGAAAGCTACACAGGCTACAATAGGTAGAAATAAAGCCGCATTTTTAAAAATGTCTGTGGCATTTAAGTTATATTTTGTTACAGTTGTATGTTTCAATAGTTTACCATTACAATACTTGACGGGGAGCAAGCCAGGTGAAAAGACGATTAGAAATGGACGTTTCGGGAGCGTGCATCTCTTCCATTATCAGGATATTTATTAAATGTTATAACCTCAAATGAATCACAGGATATAACAAAAATATTATCCTTGATGATGGGACAGGTGTACACTCCCGAAACTTCGATTTCTAATCATCTTTTCACCTGACTTGCTTCCCCAGAAAAACTTGAGCATATCGTCGCCAGGATAGATTCAGGTCTTACATTACAAAACCTGTGTTTTTTTTTTCTTCAATTCTGATACTGTCTTTCATTGTTTCTGGCCTCCTTTTCAAGCTGCTTTTTTAGATAAAACAAATTCTAAATGTTATGTAAAAGCCAAGAATTTTACGAGGGCTGCTCAATAAAGAATGGTCAAATTTGTTTTTTACAACGTACCTTTACTCGTCCTCAAAATTTTGATGGTCCATCTCAAAACTGTCCTTCCTGAGTGCGATACACTTGTCCCAGCGTTTCTGCCAGTCTTCAAAGACATGCTGGAAACCATTTTTGAGAGATCCTTCAAAATCGCCTGGGCTGCCTTCATCATTGCTTCTGATGAAGGATAATGCATCCCACAAAGGCGTTTCTTCAAGTTAGGGAATAGAAAAAGGTCACATGGGGCTAAATCCGAACTATAGGGACGGTAAGGGATGTACTTCACGTTGACGTTTTCAAGATATTCAGCAACAACATTGGCAACATGCGGCAAAGCATTATCGTGGTGCAGCAACCAGCTTGCTTCATAGAAATGTGTTCTTCTGCGCTTGATATAGACTTGCCATGTTTTCAGAAGATCCCTGTTGTATTACCCATTTACTGATGAGTGTGCAGGTACAATGTGCTCATAAAGCATTCCATTAATATCAAGGAATTTAATGACCATATCTTTCCCAGCAGAAGCAACAACTTTTGCTTTTCTGGAGGTTGGTGATGAAGGATATTTCCACAGTGAGCCTTGGCATTTGTTCTCAGAATCAAAATGATGTAGCCAAGTTACATCAGCAGTGATTAAGTTTGATAGAAACTTCGAATCTTCCTCATACAACAACTTTAACTGAAAGTTACCCCATTACAGCGGTAGGCGATACTGAACATGTCTGAATTTACCTGGTTCTCAAAGACGGGAACCAGGAGTTCCACCAACAGAACTACTACGGTGTATTTTTTTCACATTAAGCTAACAGAATATAATAATCTTGAATTTTAGTGCGCAAAATGATGTCCGTAAAAATGGCCATTCCTTATTGAACAGCGCTCGTATTTAAAATGGAAATATAGCACAGTTGTGGCAAAGGTGATAGTTTATTTTACATTGTGATGTATTCTGTATAAAACCAAAGAATTTTATGCACCGGGAGACTAGTGTTCAATGTATATTCACCACGTTATTAGAATCATGTGCTAACAAAACGGTATATTTTGTCGTTTAGGTGTGTCACATAAAAATGTTACATCCTACGTAACTTTTACTGTCATTTTCGTAATGAAAAGGCTTGATTAGTTGAACTGACCAATTTTGGTTCATCTGATAGACAAATAGTTGACTTACGGCTGGCCCCGTAGCTCAGTCGGTAGAGCACCTGCCTGCCGTGCTAGGGGTCCCGGGTTCGATTCCCGGTGGGTGGGGGTGTGGAGTTTTCTCCGACTAAGATAATTCCCTATCTTCCCCAGAGTCTGGAAGTATGTATGAGAGTGTGAATGTGTGCGTGATCTAAGGATTAAACACCAAAGAAAACGAGTTAACACCCTCAGTATGTTCAAAAGGAGAAAGGCCGCCGATATGACCATAGCAGTTAAAGGCGGGGTATAAATGGAACAAGGAAAAAGAAGTTGTCTTACGTTGACTAAATAGTGTTATTTATCGTCCTAAAATTTAAACAGAAATAATCTCCTAAAAGTTTGTTGTTAAAAATGAATGTGGATTTCAGACGCATTAACTCTGTTACATAGTATATTGATTCGAACGATTATTAAAGTATTAGTTTCAAAATATTATTCCAACATATTAAGATATATGTATATACTAAATTAGTAACTATTTCTATTGCGCAGCAACCCGCTCTACATTAGCAGCTAACGAGATGTGTCGAATACACGTGACAAAGTTAAATGGAACAAGATATATAGTTAATAAACACAAACTCTGTGTTCCCCTAATAAATTATAAGGTTTCGTTTTGAACCGTACATATATCTAAAGTGTCAATACAAATAGTGCATGGGAATATTGGGTGCACTTCTGAACACTTTCCCGGAGAATATACCTTTACTGCGTAACCTTTTTTACTCTTCTCTCTAGCAACATTTTCAGCACGGAAGCAGTCGTGTAATATTCTGTGTTTATTATCTTTTGTAATGTTTGTGGTCTTTACATTACCAGTATAAGCGTATTGCCAACCATACATGCTCATAATTACACACATAAATTGAAAAATGAGGCACACAGAAAGAATAAATGAACAATAAAAGGGGCAATCAATCATTCATAAGCCATCCTCACAAACACGCGTAGAGAACAAAGCATGCAGCGTGAAATCATGCACACAGCAATTGCTCTCTCATTAACTCAGCATGCTAAACAGATTAATAAAATCGTCGCATTCGCTCTACAGGAAATTGTGTTGTGAATCTCAGATCGTTTAATCATCAAAAGGCAATCGTGAATAATGGAAAAATGACGATCAGTGAAAGGCTTTGGAATGATACACATTTTTGAAACCGAAGCAAAAGAAAGATTTTTCATTAGCATTTTGAGGCTATTGCTTGCAATCAGTTGTGAGTTTTATATACGAAGGCTGTTCAACAGAGAATGATCATAATTTCTTACGGTCATAATTTTTCACACTAAAGTTAAGACTTATTATATTCTGTTAGCTCAATGTGAAACAAAACACCGTAGTAGTTTCATTGTTGGTACTCCTTGTTTCCGCCTTTGAGAACCAGGCAAGTTCAGACATATTCAGTATCGCCTACCGCTGCAATGAAGGTAACATGCAGTTAAAGTTGATGTTAGAGGAAGATCCGGAGTTTCTTTCAAACGTAATCACTGCTGATGAAACTTGGCTACATCATTTTGATCCTGAGAGCAAACAGCAAAGCTCATTGTGTAAATCTCCTTCATCAGCAACTCCCAAAATAGCAAAAGTGGTTTCCTCTTCTAGGACAGTTAGGGTGATCTTATTCTTTGTTATTCATGGAATGGTTTATAAGCATGTTGTACCTGCACACACATCAGTAACTGGACAATACTACAGGGATGTCCTGAAAACACTGAAAGTCCATATCAGGCGTAGAAGACCACATTACCATTAAGCAGGCTGGATGCTGCACCACGATAATGCGCGCCTGCATATTGAACATGTTGTTGCTGAATATCTTGAAAAAATCAACGTGAAGTGCATACCTCGCCCTCCCTATAGTCCGGATTTAGCCCCATGTGACTTTTTTCTATTCCCTAGCTTGAAGAAACACCTTCGTGGGAGGCATTATCCATCATCAGAAGCAGTGGTGAAGGCTGCGGAGGCGATATCGAAGGATCTCTCAAAAACGGTTTTCAGCGTGTTTTTGAAGACTAGCAGAAACGCTGGGACAAGTGCCTCGCATTCAGGAGAGACTATTTTGAGAAAGACCATCGAAATTATGACGATGGGTAAAGGTACGTTGTCAAACAGAAAAAAGATCATTCTTTATTGAACAACTCCGATTGCAGGAACTGTAACAACTCTTAACAGAATGTAGAGCACGTCGATCGTGGCAAAGGAAATAGCATTGTCTTTGTATCAATTTAATTGTTTGCAGTACTATCTAAATAATGACTACCTCTGCTACGTACTTATAGTAAGTAAAGACAAATGTACGGCCCCCCACCAATATTTGAAACCTAAAATTCAGCCAAATGCACATTTTAAGACTTACTGAATTCTCCATTTATGAGTATCTATAAACAAAAAGCTCCAAAACAGAATAATCCTTAAAGTATCAAATTTGGCGTTTCCCTGTCTTCCAAGGATGTGATCCTAAACTACACTTTAGATGAAAAATTATTTGTACATTTTGATTTTCTCAAAAATTACCTTCGCCGATATCGATTAATAAATTATTTTTAAGACATTTTCATAACACTAAAATATATATTTTGAATATTTTGAGAACGGCATCTATGATCTCTGAGACGTTTTCATTTAGTATAAACCATAACAGACGCACAAAAAATTTAGATCTTCCTAAGATACAAAGCATATAGCATTTTGTCCTGAAAAAGTGGCCCTAAATATTTGTTTAAGTGTCCTATTTAATTTATAAATTATAAAATGTTCACGTTTTCTAAGATGAATTCTAATTGTGTAATTGATACAATTCGGCTTATTACTGATATTAATTGTTAAACATTTAAATATTATTATAATTTGTAAGGGACCTCCCCACACTGTAAACCAGCTTTTCATATTAAGGGGTTTTGGGTGATGTCTCTCGGTCAGCTCTGGTTGTCCTCTCGTAGTCAGGTAATCGGTTAGATCTCTATCTTAGGGTCCAGTGTAGTAAAGTACAGACAAGCCAATGACACTAAACTGATGTAGTTTCTTTCCTTCGCTTATTTCCCAGAAAATGACGTTGTGGACTTGCTTCTGCCCCTCTATTACTCAACACAAAATTTGCATTATGTAGCGTCGTCTGCCAATTTCTCTCTCATTCTAACTCCGACACCTATAGTTTACACTAAGTTCGCGAGCTTCTATTGTTTGTAACTCTTATACGCCGCCAATATGCATGTTAGTAGCTCTCCACTTGACAACGGCGATCTTAAACTCTTTGCACTTAATCATACACTCATTTCCTAGAAAACAGATCCACTACCAAAGCAGATAAACAGTTCAAACCCCTCTCTCTCTTTCATCCCTTCCTTGCCTTCTTGTAATGGGTGGATGTATAAACTTGACGGAATCTAACCACGAAGTATACGTCTAAACATGTGCGCATCTAACCAAGAAGTGTCTTACACATCGCTTCAAATCCTTCTCCCTTGTCTCTAGGATACCTTATCTAGGCCTTTACTATTTCGAGCCTGTCACGTGATACGCAGTACTTTCTACTGGAGCGATCTTTTCTCGAAATTAAGTTTATTGCCTCCTTAAAATTGTATCGCTCTATGAGGCTGGTAAGCCCATCCCCTTAAGGGTACATGACCCTTCGGCGTCGTAACGGGACTGTTTCCTGATTTGTAAGACTTACAGGTTTCACGGCGAGCATTACTAATCAAGGCTTCGCGGGTGACCAGCCGTGCCAAGCTAATAAAGGTCGAGCTTTCAACAAACTCCATGGCCTTCTTCAGGATATGGCCTTCAGTATCTTCATATCCTGAAGAAGGCCATAGAGTTTGGAATGACCGAAAGCTAGACCTTTATTAACTTGATACGGCTGATCACCCGAGAAGCCTTTGATACAATAATGTTTTGTATCAAACAAGGTTCCACGTTGTCGCGACAATTTGTAACTAAGATGATTGGCAAGGGTTCCATGTTGATGCTACTTTGAAGCTATTATAATGTGTGGCTCAGGGTAAAACAATGAGGTTTCTCACAGGGTATGCGTAGATATGTGTGAGAAGGATATTTTAATGACACTGGAATGCCCGTTTTAAACTTATTTATTTACTACTTCTTTTTTTAGAAAATCGAAATTGAAGTTGCCGACCAAGGGTTACCAATATCCCTGTTTAGAGTTACTGAAGGCAGAATGTTTATTAATCGATAAAATTTATTCGATCCTCATATATATTCTCACATTTCTGGTATACCTGGCCCAAGACAGAACAAGTTGACCGCCCTAATAGGCTTCACGCCTCGGACTGTTTCAATGGCTTGCCCGCCACGAAGTGCTCTAATCGTCTCCACGCCGAAGACTGTTTGGATGACCACAGATACGCGTATGTGTATCACTTTCACTTTATGAAAACTCCTTTTTAACCAAAGATCCCTTTGTAGCTATTTTGTCGCCATTATGAATGGCTCAAAAATACCCTATTCAACAAGTCAAGTGAGCACCTTTAGAAATCTGCTAAGGACACTGTTTCTTACATTACTTTTGTTATAACAATTCCCCCCCCCCCCCCCAACTGCTATTCGACTCAACTGGCCTTGCACGTGTTGTAACAAAGAACCAACATTCCTTTGACATCCATCATGATTCTTTATACATTGAAATTCTTAATTTCGGTATCACTTTGATTAGTGTTTCCTGATTATCTGCTTTTCCTCAAAGGGCGATGCATTCCAATCGGCGCCGGTCTGTCGTTAGAATGTTAGATTATATTGTTCTATTGTTACCACATCGTGTCTCTAGGTTAGTAGCTTGCTAGAACGTGCATCTGAGCTTAAATCCTGCTTCTTGCATTTATATTATTTATGTTTATACATTATACACTATTTCTTTCTTAATTACACTGTGATATTGCTTATTCGTACTAGAAACCCGTGATTTCTGCTTCAAATTGCCTGGTACTAAGGTCTTTGTCGACACTTGACGAAGGAAGATGGAATCGTACAGGGATAAGAAGTAACACGTTATGGTGCACGAGATTTAACTTGGCCCCTGATTTTTAGAAAGAGAAAGATATACGTACTGACGATCTCTTTCTAATCCGCCCCCATTTTATGGCCTACCAAGCAGGGCAGACATCTGTGACGGATGATCCTTCTTCGTCCTCTAAATTTGGTTATGGTTCCCCTTCTTCATTGTCAGATATTTCAAAACTGTCCTCACATTTTCTATCTGAAAAATATTCTAAATTATTTATGAACCTATCACTATTATGTGTTTCAAATGGGAAGGTGTTTGTCCTTGAGCGCTACTAGGCGAGCAACCAATGGGAGTCCTGCAGTGTTGTCATACCGTATTCCCGCTAAGTGGTGTGTGAGGAGCACCAACCTAATCAATCTGTATGAAATACTATTCGCGCTAAGACAAAAATTCAGATTTCGCCAAAACTGATCCAAATGGAAGCTGCAATAGCTTTTCTAATACAAATAAATAAAACACTATTACCTGTATCATAACAATAAATCGCGACGTAGGCACTGTATGAATATCATTATTGGTTGGCATGTATGCGTGAACGTATATTTGTAATTGCTCAGAACTTAAACGTAAATGTTTGACATGACGTGATAAAAGAATTACTTTGAATAGTCCAGTTCGAGCGAGAGGAAACAATAAATTTCCTGCTGCCCTGGCAGAACGTGTCTGGTCCCATATCTTTGTTTATGAATGGTTCTTAATCTCAGTTCAAAGTGGTTGGTGTGTATGTATGTACATATACTTTTCATTACTCAGAACTGAAATTTAAACTACTGGCATGACGTGATAAAAGAATTACTGTGAATAAGTCAAGGTGTTGAATTATAGAAAGAGCAAACACTTCATTTCCTGTTAGCCTGTGGAATGCTGTATGCTTATGTTTATGAACGAATGCTGGATAAGAAGTGTTTATTTACTCTGGAGAGTTCAGATCAATATCATTCATTTGTTCTTTACACAACAGTAGAGTAAGATTTAAATAGTGCAATGGCTTCTTGCGGTGAATTTACTGGTGAGTCAAAAAAGCAATTATTGCGAAGTCATGCTCGAAGTATTGTTTTTAAGATGTACACGTTCTTCAAAAAATTGGGCAATGAGGAATATAGAAATCAGCTCGATTTCAAAAAATGTTCAACGGCTAACTGATGAAGCGGGTGGTGTAGGTAAAACAAGGGTGTCCCGCATTTGGATTAGAAAATCAGGTGATTCATAAACTATAATTATAGTTATAGTATTTAAAATATACATATTTTGCTGAAAATGCTTTTTCCAATTTTGATTTTGGCAACTGCATCACTATAAAAGTTTGTAAAATATAATTCGCTTACCCTTACATTTAGCACTAAGCAGACCTGCTGTGAGAGAGAGGGAAATATAAAAGGAGTGGGGTAACAAGCTGGCAACGCTGAATGTGATACGGCATCTGATTAGCTGGACTCCAGAACCCTTCCTATTTGAAACACATAATAATTTCATCTATTAAACCAATTTTCTCCCAACAAAAGCGTTCAATCTTTTCAACATTTTCAAAAGCGCCCCGCCAGATTTGTTCGGATACTTTACCTATTAAACTATCATGCAACACTTCTACGACACTTTGCTTAAATTATGTTTTGGGACATAATTTTTTTATCTGTGCCATATAAGTTCTTAAGTATTAAGGAAGATGATGTGGAGGTAGTCGTATTACAACGTGATCGTTTGTGCTATACAATCCATTTCATAGATTTTGAGACCGCATTTTTCAGATTTATTAGTTCATACAGTTCAACTTTGACGGAATGCGCATCAAATTCAATATTATTGTCACGAAGCCATCACTGCATTACTGATATAAGTGATGATATTGGAGCCTTGTTGATTTGAGTAGAATGATAAGAATTGTCGTCTATTACGATAACACTATTGGGGGGAATATTGGGTAACAACTGATTAATAAACCAATTTTTAAATGTTCCACTATTCACTTCTTCATGATAGTCTTTGCTTGATTTTGATTTAAAATTCGGAGGAGCGTTGGGAATGAAACCTGTCGAACTCCCCACACTGGCCTTTGCCGTTTGGGAAATTCAAAACCGTCCTCTTCACTTTTGCACTCTTTGTTTATGTATAATTCATATTGATTCACGTTTCATCTCAGTAAATAACAGAGGCACCGAAACCCTTATTACTTTCATTTTTCTTAGAAACGCGAATCATTTTGCACAACGTCTTGCTGTTCCGTCAGAAATTTTCCTTGACGTGAGTTCTTTACAAATCTAAGTTTAATTATGCTTGATAAAGATTATATATATATATATAGTTGGCTTTCTGCATTTTAGAGCCTCGCATCCGTCTGTAAAAGATTTATGAACACTGATCACAATTTCCCTGCCATCTGATCTTATAGCTGATCTCTTTTCTCCCACGCCTCCTAGATTTAACACATACATTAACACTATTCCCTGTACTATGTTTAAAATAATGAAAAAAATTCTCAAATTCTAAAAACATTTTTCTCATTTCCAACACGTTAATAACCTATACTTCACTTACAACACCACTGATTCCTGCTTGTGCTTACCCTCATACCACAGCAGGTAATTACGGAATATAAAAGCGCTTTAACTGGAACTGGCCATTTCAAGGAAAGAAACCCAGCGCCCCTGCCAGACAAGAATAGTGCAGAAAATCCCAAGTTAAATCTCGTGCATTTTAACTGTCGGCCACACACCTATACACAAGATATCTCCTTACAGATCCGTCGCACAGTGATCAAATATCTATCGCGACGTAAAATAAAATGAAAAAGGTAGATATTTTTTATCCAGATCTATTGATCCCTATTTTACACAGTGGTATATTAGGGTTAGAGTTGATACATAAAAATATACAATTTTAACAAAAATATTTTAATACTAGAACGAAGAAATGATGTTTTAATCTGATGCATATTATTTTAAACTATTTCAGACGTTTAAACACTGAGTTTATAAACATCATGAAGCACTTATACTGTTGTGGCTTCATTAACAAAGATGTGAGCGGAGCAGAAATTTCAGAATATTAATCCTTGTCTTTCTCTCCAGAAAATGGCACAACAGAATAGGAGATGAACCACAGTTTGAAATTATTCACCACACATGCACTCGGGATTGGATGTTAAGTGAAAGCGTGATAAGTAGTCTCCAGATTTACCATGTCCGCTTAAAAATTGTGTCAAAATAAAATTTGGTACCCGAGTTTCACATTTTCCTGTGTCATATACACTAGGGAAAAATAATGTTTTTGTTAAACTTCCATTTGGAGTTGTTAGCCATTGTTGGTTCCATTCTTCAAGAACATATTGATGTATTATTCTCCATACTTTAGAAATAGGACATAAAGTGTATGTTACAAGAAAATTGGATTCTACAGCCTTCTTAGCCATGTAATCAGCTCTCTCGTTACCTAAAATTCCACTGTGTCCTTTAAGCCATCCCATGCAAATATGTCCTGGATGGTTTTGAAGCAAGTTTCTGATTTCATGTGCTAATGAATTTAAATTGTATTTATTATTAATAGCGAGCAGATCTGATTGTGAATCAGTAAGAATACGAGCACTGTTCCCATTAACAGTACACCATTTTATAGCTTCTTTAATTGCTAAGAGCTCGGACTGGAATACAGAACACTCAGTTGACAATTTAAACATGGAGTTAGTTCCGTTTGGTTTTCGTAATCAAAAGCACATCCTACTGTAGATATATTATCTTCAAATTGGAAACGCGAACCCTCTGTATATATGTAATAATCATGAAAATTACATATTTCCTTTAAACAGGTTACAAAACTTAATCGGAGTTCTGCTGTGGTAGTATGCTCCGGGATTTGTAGTTTTAAGTAAGACAGATAAGATGCACATTCACGTTCATGTCTTAAATTCCTAATAGTTGCTGTTGATAAACCAGTAAGAGCAAAAGACTCGATGTTAGCTATAATCTGAGCTGCATCAGTGGAGATTGTGCGATATCCTCGAATTATGCGATAGAGGAATCCCCTTTGAATTTGTGCAAGTTTTTGTAAGAATAAGTTTTAGAAGAATCAGTAGAGAAATTGTGAGAGTAAGATATCCGATTCTCAAGTTTTGAACCACCCCGAAAGCCTTATGGTTGCAGTGCTGTAATATGGCGACTTTTGACATAGAAATTTTAAACATGAGACAGCTAAAGTTTCCGCTGTACTAATGAAGGTTAGTTCCAGCCGCGTACTAAAGGGGGCAGGGAGTAGAAAGGTGTGGAAGTTGCTTGCTCTTTTTTTCTCCAAAGCTTGTTTTACAAGAAAATATCGGCGCAAGAGATGCAGCCCGACGGGAGTACAAAACCACGCGTGCGTGTAAACTCACACATACACACATACACACACTATGATTAATGCGGAGTAATTTCCTGCGAGTCAACCATCGGGGAAATTATATTCGCCGTTACTGGGACCTTTACTCTCTCCCCAAGACTTGCCACAATAAGATGTTATACTATACCTAAATATTGCAACATGCATGGAGAGCAATATAATCTTCCGACGAGGATATATTATACTGCAAAGGCGGTATCCCGAATGCATCAGTCTATAAACTGCAACCCGAGACAAAGATAAAGGATGTATTATCACCAGCCATAGGATGTTTAGGCAAAACACTTTCTCTTACTCGACAGAACGTTGAGGCGTATTGACCTTCTGGTGACCAGCGCTGCGATCGTCCCTTATCAGTCTCATCTGGTCGATTAGAAGTGTAGAATTATTAGTAAGTTGACGTACAGTACGTTACGAAACAAAAATAGAGCGATTGGAAGCTGCGTGTGTCTACATCTCATTTTTAAAAGAAGATACGTGAAGCTCATTTGTTTCTGCACGTGGGTAGTGCAATGTTGCCTAGCAGATCCCCTTTCTTTATCCTCTGAACACTCGAAACATAAACAAGGTTTCGAGTTAGCTCACCTCAACAAAAATATACACAGTTAATCTGTAAGAGCCTACTTTAAAAACAGAAATAAGTTGTCCACAAAATCACTCCGTTGTAGCGTCTTCACATGTGAATTATTTTAAATAATTTCTGAACTACGTAACTGATATTTCATACTTACGGTTATTATTGCTATGCATTTTAAGTTGACATTCCCGCACTAGTGCGGTAAGTATTTCACCATAGAAATACATATAGGCGATGTACGTTCTAAAATATAACATTTATCTTCAATTATATCTGTTAATATCTTAACCACTAAAAGTCATATTGATATAAATGTACATGGTGCAAAAAGTATTGTGCAATACGCATGTGGTAAGCACACAATAGAATCTCAAGAATTTAAAAATCTCGGTCCAAGCGGCTCGTTTTTTCAAAACTTTCCTAGTTCTGTATAAAGTTTTTGCCACATTAGTATCGCAACATGCTATCATTATCGACTTTGTTAATTGACGTGGTCATATCAACGCCGCCGATATGATGTAATTCTGACGCACAAGAGTTCTTTTACGTGCAAGCATATCTACTGAAATGGGACTGTCGCTTTTTGATAAGAAGCGAACTCTCGTCTTCCTGTTGGAAGTATTCTCTAAGAGAACAGACAAATTCTCTAGCTTGACTATACAATATAACACCCCGATCGTAAGTTGATCTTTACCTCGAGTCATGATTCCTCGGTCTACCTCTATTCCTACCTCCACTACGTCTTTGCTTCCATAAAAACGTATTTTAGAAAAGTAGAGTAACAATACACAGCGCAACTGAATACTCAAGCAAACCGTTTCCCGCACACAATTAGCGATAACTCACCTGAGGGGTATGTGATTCAGCAGTGTAACAATCTGTCAACCTGTGTTTACGTTACCATAGCAACGACCTTCTCTTCTCCTTTCTTGATGACCTTCATGTATCTTCTTTTAAAAATCAATCCTCGCGCCTCCCGATGTATGACACATTGCTGTCCAGAAGACATGATTATATCTGAACAGAGTATACATACACTGGAATCGCCTAGTATGTGCGATAAGAATTATAGTAAAATATTAGGATTAATTATAATAACTAATTTTTGGTACACTAATCTGAACTTTAACTACAATTCAGTGATGACGAGATGTAGTTAGACGGTCAATATCTTGAAATTTTTTGAACAGTTCTCCCAGCAGTAGTTTGAATTTTTATTGCTCAGATAAACATTGCGAATTCTTTTCGGGTACGCCTTTTCGCTTGGCCAAATAGTACTCATAACTACTCGAAATACATTAAAGGTGTGCGTACATACGAATGTTTACATACAGGTCAAAGGTATTTTCAAGTATTATTATGAAGGTAATTGCATTACAATGCACCTCCATAACGTAGATGGTAGCCTGTCTGCCTGCAGTTCGAGAGGTCTCGAAGTCAAACCTCGGTCATAGTGAGTTGTCTGCGAGAGATTTTCTTCCGGAGTTTAATTTTTATCGTGAAAGATGAATGTCACGTATCTCTAATATCTGGACACTTGTATCATTTGGCCACCTACTTCATTCATTCATCCTTCCATATGATTTAACGTAGAAGGACGTAAATTAAGAAAAGATAAAACAACTGAACAAAAAATTCAGATTCACACGTTTATTCATTTGAATCACTTAATTGTATTTGAAACTCCTTTTAAATCAATGTGAAAACAAGAGGTAATTTTAATAACATAACCCTGAACAAAACTATACAGGCAATATAACACACCCGATTTGCTGTTGGATTTTAAGTACTTATCATTTAAAGTACTTATCCTTCGAATCACGAGGAAGTCACGTGTTACTTCTAAAGAATACAAGCTGTGCATTTTATTTTCTAAATATGTTTCTGTGCCAGTTTAATAAAAATCCATCTAGATTTCTTACAGAAGTGGATTTTTCTATATATCATTTCACAACTCCGTAAGATTCTGTACTTAATTAGTAGGTTTGGTATTTATCAATCTATTCATTATTGATATTACCTATTTGCACAATAGAGGGTTGCACGCACGAGGATATTTATTTTGAAAATACTTTAATTCATTTAGAGAGCCTGAGAAAATATTTCCAATTTAATCTCTAGAAACGGGAACTTCGTTTGGAATGCAACGTTTAGGTGCTGCGTATTCTTTATAATATTTGGTTTATTTCTATAAAAATCTCTACAGAGGTATTCTGTTTTGTTCCGGATATTTGCAAAGTCCAGCTATATAACATTCACATAACCCATAAAGTAAACGGTTCTGTAATACCAAAATTCCATTAGCTATCCGATAAGTGTAAATTGGTTCAGTACAAACTTTTGAGGAAAATTAGCCACTAATGACCTTAAATACCAAGCATTGTCGTTTTTAGTTATTGTGTTCTTAGACTACAGACAACCTATAGTCACACATGCACGCGAAAGGGCTTTTCTTAAGAGTGCTTCTTTTTTGAATTAGGCTAAATACTAAACGTGTATTTCCGGTAAAATATTAGTATCGAATTTAAGTGGAATATCTCTAATTCTACTTAACTAAACAGGTAAGTAACAGGGCGAACAAAAATAAGTATATTGAGCATTTTTGTCACCTTCTCCCTTAAGAAAGCAGAAAAATAAAAATAAAATACCCTTGGGACCCTTAAGGCAGGAAGAAAATTTGTCAAGACCTACATAAATATTTCATGAAGGAATGATGAGAAACAACGTTTAAAATCTCCGCCCTTTTCTCTCCCTCAGATGCAAAATAAGATTGTGCAAATGGAAATTAAGGAGAGATGATGATTTTATGAATTAAGCTGCAGTCAGGGTTGAAAAAGGATCCAACTTCAGGAGCAACTGTTTTGCTGACACATTTTGAAAACTTTTATGTACACATATCTTCCTCAGCTAATTTTCTGCTCAGCTTTTCATTGCTTTTGTAAATTGTTTATCCTTTTTATAACGTTAGTGCTTTTGTTTCATGATACTCGTGTACACGTAAGAACCGAGCGAATGATTATTTATGCGGCTTCCATTCAGAGGTCGCCTTTTGATTGACATTTAACATATTATCTGTGCTTAGTTATTTCATGGCTATCCCTGGCCAGTATGCGAATATTGGACTGATTTTCATTCCACCAAGGTATTCCCCCTCACTTCCGGTTAGTTTCAAATCCTTATTACGTTTTGGGTGTACTTTCAGGCGATTCTGGACAGATTGCGCGGCTGTTTATTCTAATAAAGAAGTATTCATGTTTACACAAGAGGACTGCGTGGTTGTAAGTATTCTTCATTCCCCTTTCCAGGCAGTTGGATCTTCGTCAGGAGCTATTATCAGTCATGAAAAGCAAAAATCATATCTTCATTTTTCTGCGAATAACTTGTCAAGTCCCTCTTCATTCGGAACGGTATTGAAATAATGATTACTTCATCATCATCATCATCATCATCATCATCATCATCATCATCATCATCATCATCATCATCATCATCATCATCATCATCATCATCATCATCATCATCATCATCATCATCATCATCATCATCATCATCATCATCATCATCATCATCATCATCATCATCATCATCATCATCATCATCATCATCATCATCATCATTCATCATCATCATCATCATCATCATCTTCATCATCATCATCATCATCATCATCATCATCATCACCATCATCATCATCACATCATCATCATCATCAACAACAACCTTCTAGATAGTCCAGATAGGCCTGTTTCGGCTCGGAAGGGATCTTCCCAGCGTCTCCGTGGTCTTCCAACATCTCTAATACCAACTGGTTTATACTTCAAGGCCTGTTTGTTGAGTCTTTCTTCTGGCATTCGAGAGAGATGATCTTCTCATTTCAGTTTGTACTCCCTGAGTTTGTCATTTAAATTAAATATTTTTAGTTGTACTCTTATTGTTTCACTTTTAATGTGATCTTTAAGAATACAGCCAGCTACGTACCTCAACAATTTCATTTCAGCCTTTTCAATTATTCTTTTATCAGTTCAGTTCCAGGTCCAGGCCTCGGCTTCATAACATATAACAGGCACTGCCATAGTTTTATAAAACTTTAATATGGTATCTCTTCTTGTTTAGTTTTTCAATGCTCGTTTTATAGTGCCACATATGATTTGAAATTTATAGATATTTGTTTTAAATATCTGTCTAATCTAATAATTACTTAAAATACAATAATGTTCATCTAAATAACTAAAATAGTGATTATTACGTTTTGCATTTTTCAATACTCTGCCACTTTTTTAAATACTGCCATCATTAAGTTGTTTCTCTCAATAGCATGGAAAGAGTATACAATTCCAAGGCCAGAATAGATAGGTATAATTTTAAATTATCTAACTATATATGCAGATATACTCGTGATATTATTTATATTTTGAGCCTAATTAAAACAAAGTAATTTCTGATTGAAAACTGCTTTATTGTTTTCAAAATAATTTTCTTTGTGGTCAATGAAGTCTGCATCCGTTTGAACCATTTGACAAAGCATTTATTCTAGTCTTCTTAAGACACCTCCAAAACATGATTTTTGAAGACAACGGCTTCTTGTGCTAACGAAAATAGTTGTTCACCAATTTATTCGTGATGTTCGGGAACATCAAGATTGGGTGCCAAATCAGGACTGTATGGCGGATGACCCAAAGTTCGACTTTTTTAGTCTTCAAATACTCTTTTGTTAGACGAATGTGTCTGCGTTCACATTGTCTTAATGAAGAACCATCCTACGGATGTTAGTTTTCCTTATTTCACTTAAGACTTCCGGAAAACAAATGGGTGGGTACCATTCGGTATTGACTGTTTTAAGATCCTCTAAAGGCACTGTTGCCACATGACCAGTTTTACTGAAAAAGTAGGCGACAATTTGCCTCGAAGTGTTTCGAGTACGAACAACTTTTACGGATTTGCTTCATCTTGAAGCAGCCATAATGCATATACAGTCGACAGTCGAGAACAGATCCATGATTCGTCACCTGTTACAATCTTATATCCGTCTTTTGAAGCACCGCCATTGTGCTTCTTGAGCATTTTTGCACACCAATTGTCACGAGCATCTTTGACGTTGCGTCAAATTATGTGGCATCCAACGAGAGCAAATCTTTTTCACGGCTAAATAACCATGCAATATTTTATATATGCTGGTGGAATTAATGTCTATGGCTACCACAATCTCATTATATGTCGCAAGACAATCTTGCGGAATTAGTTTTTTCTGGCACAGAAGATCTCAATTGAAGTCCTGTATTAGTTCCAAGTAAATATATCGTATTTCAACAGGACACAGTGCTTACTCTTACATGCCTCTTCCCTTCTGCATAACTCATCCAGGCTTCACGGAAGTGTATCTAAATAGCTAACGCATCTAAGCATTCTTGCGTACTCTTTATTAAATAAAGTACGATGGTCCAGAATGTTTTAGGCTTAACTTCAAAAATTCTAATTTAGTAAACCGTAGTTATATTACAGCACTTAACGTAAGATATACCGATTCTCACGGATAAGGTTTTCGGTGGATGTCTATTTGATTCCAGTAAGTATACAAATTCTCAAAAATGTTGTACAGCTTATAAGTATATTTTAGCCTAAATGTACTATCACAACGGCGGAATAAATTTTTGGATAACGACACGTATGAGCAAAATCTGGAATGAATGTCTCCACTCCCAACGAAAGCGCACACGAATCAGAAGTTTGGTATTATCTTTACTGCTTTTCGAATGATTAGGCTCGAAAAACCGAGGAATATTATATAATTCAAAAGAGTAAAATGCATGTTCTTGAAAGCTCTGATCTACCTTCGTGCCCTCTTTTAGATCTTGCAGTTTCGCAATTGGTGTTTGAAACTGTCTTATAGAATGTAATGGAAGAACTATTAAAGTCCATTGGGATTCCGTTATATGGATACATATATGCACTTTCACCGGAACCATTATCCTTAACATTTATATTGCATACAGAAATTATAGAAGATCTGCATAAATATTTGCATGAAATGACATTCATACGTCAAAATAAAGGCATAATATACTGTAAGAAGCCCTAGTTATGATTAATTCACAGAGAAAAAGTCATTAGCGAGTTTAGTGTACCCAAAGCAAATATATGCAAGTCAGTCAAGGCGAGGGTCTTGCTGGAACGTTAAGAGCTCCAATCAAGTAAAAGGTACAGAAACTCACTTAAGCAAGGATCTGTAAATCAGAAGCAGAAAAACATTTGTTATAATTCAGAAAGTCACAAAACACAAATAGGACTCCAGATTAATATGTAAAATAAAGTAGGACTATTTGTGTGTAGTCATGGTGTAAGTGTAATTTAAAATGGTAAAATGTCCTGCATTTCTTAAACATAGATCTTTTCCTTCCTCCTTTGGTGTCCTGCAGAAGGGACTAATGTTATTATTGGTAGCAATAGCACCAAAAGGCCGTGTCCGGGTTATACATTCCTGGTGCTCACCGTATCCATGACAAGTTAATGGTTTTCATTGTTATTACGGAGACACACGATAATATGATGATGATGATGATGATGATGATGATGATACTTGACACTACAGGACATGTGGGCCCTTGGCCTCCAAAACCACTCTCCTCCATTCTACTCGACCCTCTGCTTTTCTTCTCCAGCCTTTAATCCCCAACTTTCTCAAGTCATCTTCTACATCATCTAGCCATATTTGTCCGGGTCTTCCTCTTCTCCTTCTGCCGTCAAGCTTACCCATGAATATGTTCTTAACTACACTGTTTCCGGCATTCTCTGCACATGGCGGATCCAGCTTATTCTTCCTTGTTCAATTTTCATTACTATTTTTGGTTGTACAAATAATTACTGTAACTCCAAGTAGGTCCGTGTTCTGCATTCCTCCAAGGCACTTATTGCTCCAAATATATTTCTCAAAATCTTCTTTGCCACCGTAATAACCACTGTTCTTCTCTGGCTGTCAACACACAACTTTCTGAATCATACATTATTATTGGTCTCAGTAAAGTTCTATATATTTTACTTTTAGTACTCCTACTGACGTTCCTTGATTTAAAGATGTTCTACAAAGCATAGAAACATCTGTTACCGCTTGCTATTCCTTCTTGAATTTCCGCTGATGTTTTATTATGCATCCTTACTATAGATCCCAGGTATTTAAATGTTTCCACTCTTTGATATTTTTCTCATTTAATGCGATGCTCTTCTTGCTTCCCAATCACCTCCAATCTTCATATACCAGTATTTGGTTTTACCAACGTTCACTACCAATCCCAGATCCTGTGCTTTCTCTTCCAACACTACGTAACATTCCTCAAAAGCTCCTATATTCCCTGCGAGAATTGCCACATCGTCAGCATATGCCACCATTTGTACTAATCTGGAAAGCATGATTCCTCCAGGGTTTATGGGTAATTTTCGGATCAGCTTTTTCCATTGTTAAATTAAACAGCAGTGTGGATAGCACATCTCCTTGTCTCAACCCCTTCTCCAAGATAAAAATACCTGATAAATCTTGTTACATTCTAACCCTGCATCTTGTCATTTCCACAGTCATTCTTGTCAATCTCACCAGTTTCGGTGGTATTCCGAACACTCCCATTATCTGATAAATTTTAGCTCTCTCCAGTCTATCATAAGCCTGTTTAAAATCAACATAGAGCTGATGAAGCTGTCTGATATATTCATAAAAATTTGTCAGTATTGGTCGCAATATAAAAATCTGGTCTAATATAGAGCGTTGTTTCCTAAATCCTGCTTGGTAAACTCCAAGTATCTTTTATACCCAACGCTCCAGTCTTATGGTAAGTATCTTGCCAAATATCTTGTAAGTTCCATCTAGCAGTACAATCTCACGGCAATTTCCACACTCTGCCTTGTCTCCTTTTTATGTGTTGGACAGATTCTTCTCACATTCCAGTTATTAGGCATTTCTCCCTTTGTCCATATTTCATTAATTAATTCACAGCCTTCTCCAGTTCTTCCCCTCCATATTTCAGTAACTCCGACCCTATTTCGCCATCACCTGCAGCTTTATTGTTCTTTAATGCTTTGATTGTCTTCCTGATTTCTACTATATCAGGACACGATAATATGTTAAACCGTAAGGTATTCATATGTCAGATGTTGGCAGATATAATATTCTGTTCGCCACCGTTTCTGGTGTTGATGTACTGCATCCAAAACAATCGACAAACAGCTTCAAAAAATAAACTAAGAGGGCGGTTCAATAGAGAATGATCACATTTTTTTGACAACGTACCTTTACTCATTTTCATAATTTTGATGGTCCTTCTCAAAATAGTCTTCCTTGAATGCAATGCAGTTGTCCTGGGTATCTTCCAGTCTTCCAAGGCATACTGGAAACCATTTTTGAGAGATCCTTCAAAATCGCCTCCGCGGCCTTCATCACTGCTTCTGATGATGGATAATGCCTCCCACGAAGGTGTTTCTTCAAGTTAGGAAATAGACAAAAGTCACAAGGTTCTAAATCCGGACTATAGGGAGGGTGAGGAATGCACTTCACGTTGATTTTTGCAAGATACTCAGCAACAACATTGGCATATGCGGCCACATATTATCGTGGTGCAGCATCGAGCCTGCTTCATGAAAATGTGGTCTTTTGCTCCTGAAATGGACTTGCAATGTTTTCAGGATATCCCTGTTGTATTGTCCAGTGTCTGAAGGGTGTGCAGGTAAAATATGCCGACAAACAATTCCATGAATATCAAAGAATTTGTGAGATGACCATAACTTTCCCAGCAGCAGAAGCAGCCACTTTTGCTTTTTGGGGGGTTGGTGATGAAGGAGATTTCCACACTGAGCTTTGCTGTTTGCTCTCAGGATCAAAATGGTGTAGCCAAGTTTCATCAGCAGTGATTTCGTTTGAAAGAAACACCGGATCTTCTTCTAACATTAACTTTAACTCTATGCAGCCCTGCATGCGAATGTCCTTTTGTTCGGGAATCAACAGTCTTGGAACCCATCGCGTACAAACACGTCTCATGTGTAATGTTTCTGTCACCAACGTGTGGGTGGCACCCAATGAAACGTTCAGTATTTTAGGAAGTGACCTTCAGGTAATTCGTCGGTCCTCTCTTACAATGGCAGCAGCAGGTTGGTGTTTTCTTAAGTACAAGCAGTAACTGGAGCACCGGGTCCACCTTCCTTTGAAATTGACTGTCTCTCCTCGTTAAACATTTTAAACTACCTTCGAGCTGCAGAGAAGAACAGACTCTCCATAGACCTCCTATAAAATTGTATAGGCCTGAACTGAAGATTTGTTGAGATGAAAGCAGAATTTCAAAGCCGCGTATTGTTCCTTGCGTGTTACCTCCATTGCAGCGGTAGGCGATACTGAACATGTCTGAGCTTGCCCGGTACTCACAGGAGTACCGACAATGAAACTATTACAGCGTCTTTCTTTCACATTAAACTAACATAAAATAATACGAATGAAGTTTATTGCGAAAAATTATGACCGTAAAAAATTAGGATCAATCTTTATTGAACAGCCCTCGTAGCTACTGGTATTTATTAGTCGAGGACTAAGACATTGAAGAAGGCATTAAAGTTGGCAAACGCAGGTTGTCACTATTTATCACGCTCTACTCCAGCTGTAGTATATCTTATGTGTATCGTCGTAGTTTAAGACTATGTTTATTATGTATGAATATGTCAAAATGGTACAAATGCCCAGTATACTCGAATTAAGTTACTCAACTCTAACCTAGGCATTGTTTTAGGCATTGTGAAACGTTGGATCATGGAGCATGCCACAGTCACTAACATGTGGTACTCTGGACGTTCTAGGCTTAAAGTAATGAATATGTTTATGTGACTTGCGAGTGAACTGAATCACACAGCCTGGAGAACAGGAAGGAAAAAGAAAGTATTATGTACTCAAAATTTGTATCCCCAACCTCTCGAATATGAGGCACACTACTGTGTTACGTTTAAGCCAGCTTGCCTGTGCTGATATCTAACGCTTTAAGTGAAATTGTCCTTTGTTAAAGAAAAAAGACATGGAACACCATGTATATGCGAGTGACAGCTGTAAAGCAAAACACATTTATGAGTTCGCAATTCCCTGCTGTCGTATCTCACAGTACTGATGATATTATGCTGTCTCTTTGCCTAAGGATAATGTTAAGACTAATGAGTTTTTAGCAAAGAAGATTACAAAAACGAGTTGTATGTATTTCTTTTTTCATTTAGAAGTCGAGAAGATAATAATTAAAAACTCTTTTTCCAACAAACTGTGCCTTTAGGACTCTCCCCTTATTATTTGTATTTTGTATGATGTTCCAGCGAATGACATTATCTTTCAGAATCACACGGTTCCTCGGTTCCATGAGGGAGCAACGTTACATATGATAAAAGACTTCACTTGGGGCAGAGATTACGTTGCTCGGGGCTTAAGAGATTAGCGATGGGAGACCAAATAATAACAAAGCAGAAATAACACTAATTAGCTTTAATACTGCTGAACACACATCACATACATATACTCTTTTCACAGCTACTATGAGTAATTTTTAAAAAAACATTCCAATTACTTCTTCACATACATTCAGCTATTAATGACATGTTCATTTGCGTATTAGTACTTTGCTATCCTTCATTTTGTCTAGACTTCTCTGAATTAGAGTTCTTAAAACCTAAAAATAAAATGACATCAAACACTTCCTGTTTATGCTGTGAGGTATTATTATATTAATTATACTGTTAAAGTCATATTTCAAAGTGTTTTCCGTTATTATAAAACTTGAATATCTGGCGACTCTTAAATTCTAATGGTGCCGGGTCCATATCAGCATTATTTCAACATCATTTGCTCATTTAATGGCCATATGTTCTATGCGATTACAGGTCATTAATTAATGATCAGCAAACCAAACAACACAAATGGCATGCTTATTTAAAACTCAAACCAATAACAAAGAATAGTTTTAAAATGTTGAACGACACAAAACGTGTAAGGATAAAGATAGCTTAACAGGATTTGCCCATTAAATTCAAGGTACACGTTTTATTTGTTATTAAAATACCTTAAATTTACGGTAAGTTAATCACTATTGTTAGAAGCATGCTTGCTAAAATAAAAAGTAATAACATTTTCTCCATTCAAGGTATAGTTTGGGGTTTCGCAAACTGGAAAATGCTGAAATTAAAAAGCAAAAGAATGTTTGTTTCCAGTCACAAAATGAGAGAGAAGCAAATGGAGAGCATGAAAAGAGAGAGACCGTGGATCTGTTTATGAAAATGTTTTTTATACTTTGCGGTGGAACAATAAAATCAAAAGGTTTCTGTCCCTACCTACTGCATTAATTGTGTAGTGGAGGAAGAAAGAATATAATAGGTAGACAGCACAACTTTGCTATAAGTAACACAAAATTGGTTCTTCTGTTTTAACCTTAACTATAATTAATCAGTAAAATTAATAACCTAAGAGTAACTTCAGAAAATTAAAATAACGTTAAATTTATAAATTTGTTACTAGAGTTACAAATTGTGTGTATTATTATTTTATAACTTTATCATTTATATATTTACCTGCATAATATATTCATTTAATAGAGGTTTCTTCTGTTTCCTGTTTTGGATATTACACTATATATTAAATTTTATTATCTTTATTCATCCTACTTTTCAAGCAGAAGAAGGTAATAATAGTATTGCATATTTTATAATAATATACTAAATACATAAAAGCTCTACAAAGTTAAGAACTTTATAACTATGAACTATTCAAATTCTGAGTATGAATAGCATACTTAAGAACCTAAAATAGGTTTAATGCTAAAGTCATGAGTAGGCCGACTTAAGTACTTTTAGTCGCAATTAGCAAGCAATTACTGGAAGCCAAGCTATTGGAATTCACTAAAAGCCAATTGGAATGCACATTATAGTGTCCTCTGGTCACCTTTAATAATACTGTGCCGATTCAACTGACATCTATAGCAGCAAATGTTCCTAAAATATATGTATGGTAAAGATATGTCAGAAGTTTGTGTTAATTGCAACTTTTAGGTGCATATTGATGCAATAGAGACTAGTTTGCAGGACGTTAACTATTGAGTTTAGAACAAATAATCTTTGGCTGAATGGTGGGCGATGTGTTCATGTGTGTGTTTATTTGGAATTGTTTGTATGCTTTCATTAGCACTCCACACTTTTTAATGATTGTTTTTAACACACAATTTCCCATTAAACGAAGCATTGTGCAATGTTTAGTGCTGGGAAGTGATTTAATCAACTTTTGTTGTTTCAAAGCAATATTTAGCTTACAGGCAGACTAGTAATTCATGTTACAAAGATGGCAGCACTAATGTTTAAAGTGAACTCAACTACTTTGAATTCTAAAGGGTTGTCCTTAAATTGTTTCCGTATACACCCCTTCCCCATTTGTAAACTAGTTATCACTAGCTGACTCCTAACACTCATTTATTTACTTAGTTTTGAGTGTTTGTTAACAGACAAGGTAAAACACCGTATCAAACAGCCAAGACACGTGCGTTGCACAAATAGGAAAGGGAGTAGGAGAGGCGAAAGAAAAGAAGGGACAGTGAAAGTGAAAAACAGCGTAAGCAAGATAGAGTGAGTAGAAAGAATGGTAAAATAGGCGAGCAAGAGTAAAAATAATAGAAAGAAAGAGAGCAAGAGAGAAAAGTACAGAGGGAGGAATAGGTTTGGAAAAAGGGAATAAAAGGAGGGAAGAATCAACAACGTGTTTGGAGCTATATATTCTGAGTACCTAGGATATATATAAAACCACAAAGAGAAATAACACTGAATCTGAAATAATTAAAATAACTGCTATGTGACTTTCTGCAATTTTCCAAATTATATGTTCGGCGTTTGCCAAGAGTTCTTTTAGGCAGTTGATTAAGGTAAATTAATTCCGTAATGTAGCGACATAACGAACTACGCCCAACGCAGCCACTTCTTCCGGAAGGGTAGTCATATACAAGACTTCTCCATTCCCTTGCAGCAGCATTGCTCACTGTACTACACTTCAGACGTCGGCAACACGCTCGTAAAGCATTTTCATCATTCCAAAAACTTACTCCGCAAAGTTCACTTTGCCAGATCTACTTATCCCCACAAAGCTTACTCGCTTTGTGAGAGTGCTTCCTTAGTAGTACATTCTTAGAACCTTCCAAGAATATCTGACATGTCGAAACATCCATAAAGTTGTGGTTTTCCATTCATAGCACTTATCGCACTTATGGTGGACAAACCAGCAGCTCGTTTGAAGATCCTACTGTCTGGTAGCGACCTCTCTGTAAACTTGGTATGAGCCGCTGCATCACGAAATCTATTGATGACTAAATAGTGGTGCATTAACGTCCTTTGCTACAAAGAGAATATAGAAAGAATTTCACAAAGTTGAATTATTTAATCAACTGGATACCATCACTCTATTTTCGCTTGCAGCATGCATTTCATCTAAGAGTTCTTGAGAGTTAACAAACTGGTTAAATCAAACAGAATATGATGATTTCCTCTTGCATTTGCTTAGGAGCCTGCAGTTTGAAAGGCAAGCTCTTGAGCTTCACCACACAATCGTTGAAAACGGAGACTGACCATATGAATATTAATGCCATTCTTATGTACTCTCCTCACAAGAGCAACGGAAGGATGTGGTCCTAGAACGCACTTCAATTGTTTGAACTCTCATCAAATAATCTTCTAATTAAGTTGCTGGACACGTCAGCAATGCACAATTTCAATTTTCCTATTACAGATAGGTATTAAAAATTTGCTTCCCGTTTACATTGACTTTCAGACTGAGAGAATGTCATTGTAACTTCAATTTGAAACGTCAAAACCAGGACTAAGTATACTTATATGACGTATTACACTGTGGAATTCTAGTGCTATCGTTTAGGAACACTATCATATCACTTAAACTGAAACTGCCTCCCATCCCATCGTAAGCCTTTATTCAGTTTTGGCTTATGTAATATTGGCTTGAATGGTTCTGTTTACGTTCTAAGACGAGTTCTAAGTCAACTAATTGTCTGGGGTGTGACACGTCAGCACCAATTTTCATTACATTCGTAATAATAAATTAGTTTCGTTATCCTTCAATGCAGTTATACTATTAAATGAAGCTGTATAAAATTTCATACATTCACTGGCTAGTGTAACGCCCTTTCATAGTTCCTTGTGTTTGGAACAGACAGGTGAGGAATATTGAGCTATGTTTGTCTAAAATGGGCTGAACTGATGTGATTTGAAGGAACGGAAGGGGGCACTCCTCACCCCCTGCAATCTGGCACGGATTTATTAGGGGCTACCATTGGTGAAGGAAGACTGCAGCCGGCAGAAGGCAGAGTCAGTGGAACCAAAGAGAAGTGCAGAAGTCTTTTATAACGAGGTAATCAGCATTTGTCATCAACTTCACCTCAGCTTCTCTGTATTGTTCTCTATATTCTTTTTCCATTGCTCTAAAACGCTAATGTGTGAAAAGTGCACACAGAGATAGAAAACAGGTAAAAACATTAATATTTCTTAATTTAATTTCAGAACATATACAACTTCAGGTTAAGGTATTATATATATCGTTTTCTAAAGCATACCTTTCACAAAACCCTCCATTGTATACAGTTCTGAAAATGAATTCTATTAAATCTCAAAGATATTCCATACATTTGAATTAAGAATCCCATTGCAATTTTTACTTTAGCGCATTAGAAAGATATGAAGGTACTAAAATAAAAAAGCTCTGTTTCATGCTGTACTACTTACCTCTCTTTAAGGGAAAAAGAAACCGGGTTTCCAAAACTTCACAATCAACTTTAAAAGAAATTCTAGGTATAAAATCCTAGTAATTTATTTATCTTAAAATTATCTTCAGTGTTAAAACTATTTAAATTAACTATATTGATTTATATGCTGGATGCAGTGAACCTCATCATAATGATTCCTAGAAAAGTAGAGCAAAACATGTATAACACACAAAAATTCTGAAGTGCCGAAGTTGTGTGTACCCCTAAAAAGTAAGACAGTGTACTTGGCAAAATGGTAATCTACAGATGACTTTTTCTGAGGAGTTTATGCTTTCCATGACTGCTCTCTTTCCCGTAGGGGTGGGGATCCGTCCCCTTCAGCTGCTGTGATGTGAGCGCTGCGGATTCCTAGTACTCATGGTACCTCTGACGTTATCAGAGCAACGTCAGGCCGAACATTCGAGCCTCTCCCGAATGGCGGTTGTTCAGATTGGGTTGGCCTCAAGGGGGCAGTGTGTTTCCAACACCCGTGGTCGATCGGGTACCTCTGGCCAGGCTACGGCCGCCTGGAGGTAGCAGAGATTTGCCTGAAGGGTCCCGGGTACTAGCCTGCAGAGCTAGTAAAAGGTATGCTAGATCACCAGGTGGTCCCAACGAGGCTTTTCGGGAGTCTTTCCTCCGGGATTGACGCGCCTAAGTGGCGTATCCACTTCCACCCATCTTGACGGGGGGCCTTTTAGACTGCAGGTATCACCCCAAGGAAGGAGCCTCGGTGTTTGCCATCGCTCCCGGGTACATAGAGGCCGCAGTATTCGAACTTTTGGGTAGACCTCTTCGCTAATATTTCCATAACTGCTTTACAGATAAGTTTTCAACGTTTTGCTTAGATACGTGAAAGATTTTTAAAAATTGGAATTGAAATAAAGAGCAATGAGAGATTTTGGATTTTGTAGAAAGCCTAATCGTATTTGCCAAATTGTGAAAAAAGTGCTCCAAACTATATCAAAATCTTACCAAAATGTCTCCATGACAATAAAGTCTAATAAAATAATATAACCATGTTACGGCTTTCACAAAAATAATTTAATTAAAGGAAATTAAAATTAGTTGCATAGAGATGCAGGTCCTTAAAGGCCTCCCATATTGTTAATAACGCCGAATAATGATATTCATAGTTTAAAAATGGGGTTTAAATTGGTGATATGTAAAAGATAATCTGCTTAAACCCTTCCAATTTATATAACTTTTAAAGTATTTTACAATATATATCGTCTGGCAAAACATATTCTTCAACGGTTAAAGGGTTTCAGGGATAGGCGCAGGAAAAAATAAATCACAATCAAACCTAACACATGGTTTCATCTATCTCATATAGTCGTGCTACTCCAACCGTTACCATGGATTTATCTTTGATAATAGATACCTCTCAGATAACGCACTGATTATTCCTGTAATAGTGAGGGGGGAACTGTCGCCATTTCCGGGCCCTGTTCTAAGCACCAATGAACGCATCACTTCAGCCAATGTACGTTATCTGAGAGGTATCTATTACCAAAGATAAATCCATGGTAATCGTTCGCGCGGCACGATTATACCAACGCGCTGATAGCACTTACGTGATACAAGGTTTTTGTTAAATTGTATTATTTTATGTACATAGAATATGGTAAATATTTGACTACGTAGCATTAATCTAGTGAGTTTATCATTTATGATTTCACAGTTGGATAATGCACAGTGAAACTAAGGAACTTCAGAAACCTTTAACAGAATTATTTACAAATCTATTTTATGTTTTATAATAGTATTTCCTTGATTAGAAGGATGGACAAATGCACTGTGCGAAAACGATACCAAAAAATTTAATAGAGTACAATAATACAAACTACGCAGTGATACCACACGTCACATTGTGTGTATAGACAACATACCATAATATATGTCATTGTTACTCTATTACCTTAAATGCCAGAATAAAGCCAATAATACCAGGAACTAATTGATGCAGTAGGTAGGCAAACGAATGGAGGAGTGCAAATTACAGCTGTTGAGGTTCTCTGTACATAGCTGGTAACGGGAAAATGGCGTAAACTCCGCAAAAAACATGGTACTTTGTGGAAATGTTGCTGAAACACCGCAATATGTACATATAGTGTTGGATTTGTTATGTACTTTCGTTGTATGTTACATTTAAACAGTCCATTTTTTTATTTTCATCTAAATGCTTCTTAGTATTCTTTCATCGTATTTATTTCAATGTGCTTAGTGACAAAATTCTGTATTGTGGAGCATCACTATGACATTTTGTGTCAAAAACTATGTGCATGGTTCTATGGTTTCTAGGATATAAAAAGCCGTAATAATGTTTCAAATGGAATAAAACATGATTTCCTATATGTGTGTACCTATTGGTACTGGACTGTCAAACGTTTCTGACGGCCGAAAAACAGCTTAAGTTGCATCGATCGATAAGCCATTGCCCACTTCATCTGGGCTGTTCGAGAGTGAAATAGCAACAGGGGCAGGGACATTAATTTCACCTCTACCTCAGCCCTTTGAGGTCTTGATCTCTGACCTGGTGCAATCTAGTCTGAGTTGTAAATATTCTGTCGTTATATTTTCATCAGTTTATCAACCTAATTCCTAGTAAATAATTTAGGGATTGGTACTGATCGATCTGTCGCTTATACAAGTGACATTGCAAGATCTTACCCTTTATTCTGAATATAATCAAACAGATTTTGGTTCTATTCTTTGTTATGGTTATCTAGACTTGTTGTAAACACGCTGAGGCCGGCTTCTTTAAAACACAAAACATGGATGTCCATGCAGGACAAACTAAGAGTCAAAGCCTCACATAACGAGTCAAGTCTGTAATGAAGACATCAACTGGATGTTAAATCATAACACAAGAAAGTAGGCGAAGCTTTATGAATAATTTTCAAATAAAATGCTTGAACTTATGAATCACATTAGAACAAAAGAAGTGTATATCGTGCTTTATTTTGCCAAACACCTGAAAGAACATTTCACAACAAACCATTATTTTTTGCAGAGAAATCAAATCTCCGGACAATATTTTATAGGAGGGCTGTTCAATAAAGATTGATCACAATCTTTTTTTGACAACGTATCTTTACTCATCCTTATAATTTTAATGGTGCTTTTCAAAATAATCTCCCCTGAATTCGATGCAATTATCCCGGCGTTTTTGCCAGTCTTCAAAGACATTCTGGAAACCATTTTTGAGGGATTTTTCAAAATCGCTTCCGCAGCCCTCACCACTGCTTCTGAAAATGGATAATGCCTCCCCCGAAGGCGTTTATTCAAGTTATGGAATAGAAAAAGTCGCATGGGGCTAATCTGGACAATAGGGAGTGTGATGGATTCACTCCACGTTGATTTTTGAAAGATATTCAGCAACATCGGCAACATGCAGCCACGCATTATGGACATCCCTGTAATATTATCCAGTTACTGATGTGTCTGCAGGTACAACATGCTGATAAACCATTCCAAGAATATCAAAGAATGAGATGACCATAACTTTCCCAGCAGCAACCACTTTTGCATTTTTGGGGGCTTGGTGATGAAGGAGATTTCCACACTGAGCTTTGCTGTTTTCTCTCAGGATGAAAATGATGCAGCCAAGTTTCCTCAGCAGTGGTTACGTTTGAAAGAAACTGCGGATCTTCCTCTAACATCAATTTTAACTGCATGTTACCTCCATTGCAGCGGTAGGTGAAACTGAACATGTCTGAACTTGCCTGGTTCTCACAGGCGGGAACCAGGAGTACCATCAATGAAATTATTCCGGCATGTTTGTTTCACATTAAGCTAATAGAATATAATAAGATTGAATTCTAGTGCGAAAAATTATGACCGTAAAAAAATTATGATCATTCTTTATTGAACAGCCCTCATAAAACAAAGTGGCTTTCGGAATATCGATTATCGCCATTAACTTATTCCATTATCTTTTATGATTAGCAAGTGCCATAGACAGTCTATCCCAATGTAAGAGAAACTTTGATGCAGAATGACTTATAGATCTGCAGGCTAACAGTTATTTTAACATCATATAATGCTTTGTCGATTTCATAAATTAATTCTGCATTTCTCTATGTCTGCAATGTACATAAATATAAGTTAATATTACCCTACGTAGTGTTTTAAAGTTCACGGACATTAATCACTTAGTTTGACTGGATTTCGTTTTCCAGGTTGCACTGATGGACTCTGGATAAAAGGAATCCATAACTTAAGTTATTTGCTTTGTTAAGGCAGTGCGACATTTGAGCATTGTAATGCACACACTGCTATAGCTCTTATTGGCAGAACAGTGCATTTTTGTTACGTTCAGTTTTCGATACAACACATGTATTGTTCAATTTACGTTTCTCGATCCCTTTAAAACATTAAAAATATACAAGTATTTACCGCATTTATTATTTTGTTCTTTTGTTTAATGGCTCTCCAGTTCTGCCTTCTTCATTGGTGCAGATTACTAACTTGTTCCATTTAAAAGCGCTTTAGGCTTCTATTTTTTCAATTTTAGGTTCCATTCAGTTTAAAATCAACTCAATGCATATATCTCATTACTAGAATATGAAAGCATAAATTTAAAAGCTGCATAATTCAAGTATGAATTTAAATTCACACCGCCTGACAAATCACTAAACTGTAAGTTCTGAATCGAAGACGTGTACATGCCTATCAATCACATAATGCGTGGTAGATTCTAACGAACAAACAAAAGAGTTTACTAGAAATCTGTGCAAGAAAAATAGGTAGAAAAGTCGTGGCTAGTTCACAGCGTGACAGCATTCAAAAAAGAGCTCCAGAAAATCACGTCCTGCAAGAATACAGCGAAGGAGGTTGCAAGAATCAAATGAAAACGGGCGGACACGTTGCAATGTTTCAACCTGACAGATGGGTTCACTTGAACACCAGTATTGAACCCATGCACTGGAAAGAAAACCAAATAGGAGCAAGAGCAAGATGGTCAAAGAACTAAAGGGAACTTGATGCTCCACTGTTTTGAGATGTAGAAGTGATTGGAACGACCTAGAAATAACAGTCAGTGAAAACAAGCACTAAATTTTAGTTTAGGTTAATTTTAATAATTATTAGTGAAAGCCTAAGTGAAATCTACGTATTAAAGCTGATCCTTGTTGCAGGAGGTAGCACTTAATCTAGTACACTCTGATTAACTTAAGGTGGCGGCTGTGTAAAGATGCACACCAAATGGAATTAGTCTATTACCAATCCTGAAAGGAGATCCAGTATGATTTATAAACGTGGAGCCATTGATTGTGCATGTATCAACTACTGTACATGTACAAATCATCCCCAGTCTCCTTTCAGGATTGGTAACAGACTAATTCCATTTAGTGTGCAACTTTACTCAGCTGTCACCTCAAGTTAATTGAACTGTAAACAAGCGAGCGTATAAATACCGTATAACACTCCATTACTTAAACACTTTGCTTCTCTGAGGCGAATTAATTTCATGATATATTTAAAGTTGTTAAAGCCCAGGTTGTTATATCTAATTACCGCAGCCTTTCCGGAGTCCTTTTTAGAATTTTCAAAAAGATATTTGTAAAAACAAAAGCACCATAGTTATTGTTTTAATAACCAGGCTAAATAGGTCTGTTTTTTCTACTCGGAAAAGCAGGTCAAAGGCTTTGAATTATATTCTCTTATTTTTCTTGCGTGATCTGATCTTCTAGTTAAAAGAACAAGAGAGGGGGACAAAGGAAGGTATAAATGTAGAAAGAACTTTGCTCTTTCTTTCTTCTGGCTGTTTTACTATAGAGAAGAATTTTTCTCTACTACATTAATAGTCTTTGTTTTGGTCCGGCAGAAATAAAATAACCACAGCGAAAGAGGAAGAGGCTAAGGCACTGACAAGGCGAAAGAGAGAGGGAGGGAGGGAGGGAGGGAGGGAGGGAGGGAGGAAAGGAGAGGAGAAAGAAGATAGGGCAGCAAATGAACCGCGACGTTTCCTTTTGCATTTCAAGTGTTCTTCCTTCCTTTTCCCTCCACCATTCTTTTGAGGTATATTCATGTTGTTGAGGTTATATTCAACATGGTCTCCCCTCACCCTTTGGCCATGCTACTCTTGTTATAACAGAGGAAACCTCTACGACATCATGTTATTAAATGAAGTAAAGGCTTAGTCATCATTAGTCTTCATTAGGACGTAATGCCCTGCAGCATTTTCTTCTTCTTCTCCTTCGCCCCCTTCTTGTGTAACGTCAACAATCATATTCTCCCAGAGAGGGAAGCCGCTACCACCTTTCAGCATTCCTGAAGCAAAGCCCTTTCCTATTAAAACGCTAGTAAACGAGATTTTGGAGGCATCGTGATGGAACAGGATATCTCTACGGTAGTTTAGGTTTACATACACAAGGGCGGGAAGCCAGGATTCAATGGATGTTATTGTATCCCTGCTTTCCTACTCCATAGTCCCGTCGTGTAATCGAGTCATTTGCTTTATCTCTGTCATTTACTTCCCATTATACACCGTTCGATTGTGGCGGTATCCCATCCCACACAGAGAGGTCTATGGGATCGATCGATCGATCTTATTTGCTCAATGCTTTGATGGATAATTGCAAAGAAATTGATACAGAGGATCCGCGGCATATACACGCTGATATTCAATAATATTCTTATATCACATGTTTTAAATCTTTCTTTATCTCTCTCTCTCCCCCTCTCCGAGTGCAGGAATTGGGCTGAGTTGAATGCAAATTATTTACAACATATTATATTACATACATATATCATCAATCATTATTCTAGGGAATCTGTACTTGTCCGTCCTCTGTACATGTCTTCTCCAGGTTTCTTTATTCTGTTTAATCCATTCTTTTAAATTAAATATGTTCAAATCTGCTTTAACCTTTTCATTTGTTTTATCATCTAACAAAGAATATCCATTGAACTAAACATTTCATTTCTGTTAATTCAATTGTTATTTTCTGTTTTCACTTTAATAACCATGTTTTACTTGAATACAGTAACGCAGGGACTGCCATTGCCTTACAGAATTTAATTTTTATTTCTGTCACGCCAAATACAGATCAGATTTATTTTTCTTCAGACCGTGCAAACAGAAATGTTTAAAAGTCAGTGTCCTTGTTAAAATATTGGACCACCACATAATTTCTGCTATATGCCACTAATCTTGCTGTATCTCCAAGGAAACATATGTCTCATATCTCAATTAACATTCAGTTAATAGAATAATAAGTGTTTTATGAATAATTTCTACAATACTGAGTATAGAACGCCATGAGAGGCAACGCGTCAGATTTTTATTTTCATGTCAGTAATAAATATAGCTAAATAGGTTAAATACGTTTTAATTTATGTTTAAACAAAATTTCCTACTTCAAAACACATAAGCACAAAACGGCTACTTCGTTGAAGCCTCGATCACCAAAGCTAGGAAAGGGAAACCTGTAATACAGCAAGCGTCAGATAAGCGTACCGCTACAGCCTACACCCCGTTTACCGGCAGAATCAGCAGAATTCTCGCCAAATACATCAGCACCATCCACAAGCCACCTACGAAGATTAAACATCTGTTGAGACCAGTGAAAGGCAAACTGGACTTTCAAGTTCCGGGAGTGTACCGCATTCCCTGTGAATGTGGGACACCGTATATAGGACAAACCGGATGGAGCATCGCTACCAGAATAAACAAACATGAACCGAGCATTTGTTTAATGCAACCTGAGAAGTCTGGGCTGGTAGAGCATTGTTTTGATAACGACCATAGAGCCAATTTTTGGGAGACGGCGGTCTTGGCAAAATGCAACAGTTACTGGGAGAGGAGAATTAAGGAGGCTTTGGCCATTTTCTCCGAGAGGAGCACGCTTAGTCGTGATGCTGGATTTCAGTTCAGCTCCTCTTGGAAACCGGCCTTAAAATAGAAATCCGTCGACTTAAGAAGCACAGACAAATACAGCTTGATAATCAAGTTAAGTAGTTACGTTTCTTTGACCCAATTAATTTTCTATATTATTCCATTTCCTAACCTCGCATTTAATTTACTGAAAAACAGTCTTTTGTTCAGTAATGCGAATTTTGATAGTGTTTTGTCTTTGTTTATGTTTGTGTTATATCCAGTGATTCATTTGTGCTTATAACGTTTAATGAGCATCCTGATGATGGGAGAGATGCACACTCCCGAAACATAAATTTCTAATCGTCTTTTCACCTGCCTTGCTTCCCGAGAACAGTTTGAGCATACTTCATCTTGTTCATGATCAGGAATAAGGGCAGTAACCTCTTCCTGTTCATTCCAACCACTTTCAAATTTACGCATTGTCATATGAGTTTCTTCAAATACATATTAGGATTTTACTTACTATCCTTGCAATAAAAAAATCATCTCACATTATTGCAGTGTATAGCAACTATGACCAGTTTAACGCTTCTTGTCTCACTCTCTGCCGAGTTTTTACAGTTCCTTCCTCTCTCTCTCTCGCTCTCTCTCTCTCATTCTTCTTCTACCCTTTACAGTCTTCTGTACTTCACTTTTGTCTACTTTTCTCTTTCCTCTTTGTGAACATTCTGATGATAGATATTTCTTAAAATGGACATAAAACTTGCTGATTTTAATGTGCTGATCAATATTAAAATATGTATAAAATGTTAAAGAGCACGAAGTTGTCTTCAATATTTGACAACATCAAGCACACTAACATCAGCGTGGTAACTGGTTTACGTACGCAAATATTATTGATAAAACGTGCTATAACTTATAAAAATTCATCATAATAAAATATTTAAAATGAGCGAATCTGTTAGAAACATTGATTTCCAGGCCTTATTTTTTTAAAAAAAGCTTTTGCAAACATGTGCCTGATTTTTAATACTATAACTCAATTAGGAAAAGTGGTATGAATGCCAAACCGGCGTTTGGTTCAATCTCTTCCGAAGGTGGAACAAAATTTCTTTCAAACTCCTTTCTCCTTATGCCATATTATTCTTAATGTGAAACGTGTCTAGCAATGCTTAACTGTTCTTAAAATGGCTATAATAACCTTGATTATGTATGCGACATAACATTGAAATGCTATTTAATATACACTCATTTTGGAAGAATTTTTGTATAACTGCTGGCGATCATAAGAAATAAAAGGCTACACTCTCCTGGTTTCCCTTCGACGATCGTCCACTTATGGTCTTTACTACCGTTTTTTGCATCGGCCACACGCATTAAAATATCATCTATCATCTTCCAAAACATGATCTTCCACCTACATGTGACCAGCGTCAAAGCACCCTTAACACACTTACTACATGGCAAAGCGAGAAGGCATATCGGAGGCCGCGCCGTGGCTCAGTGGTTAGACCGCTTGGCTATCACCAAGCGGACCGGGTTCAATCCCAGGCCACCGGAAAGTGAGATTTATGGTGGACAACACGGCGCTGGGACGGGTTTTCTCTGGGACCTCCAGTTTCCCCCACCATCTCATTCCACCGGTGCTCCATCTTCATCTCATATCATCAGTGTCACCGCCTGCGATGCCTATGTAGTAAAAGAGAGCGTTAAACACTACACATTTCACATTTAAGGCGTATCGGAAAATATTCGGAATAAAGAGATGCTTTCCTCAGCTTATCGCACATACGCAGAATCCAGTGTATGTATACTCTGCTTAAATGTAATTATGTCTTCTGGACTGCAACGTGTCATACATCGGCAGCCACGAGAAAAATATTATATAGGCACATGCAGCATTCAAGCGCTCTATTTGTGTTTCGTAACTTACTGTACGTCAACTTATTAATATTTTACTCTTCTAGTCGCCGAGATAAGACCCGATAAGGAACGATCACAGCGCTGGTCAACTGAAGGTCAATACGCCTCAACGCTCTGTCGAGTAGTACCATCCAACAAACTGCTGTAGATACTGTAAACAAACAGTTATTACTCAATTTCCAAATACATGTTACAGGCCATCAGTGGTTCCAGCATCTTTAATGTTCCACTATGTGTAAAGTTCAGTTTACAATGTAATATACTAAAATGGTAATGTCTGCTATGATTTAAAGCAGAGAATCCTCTCGCGATTAAAGAGAATATTAATCAATAATAAGAATAGTAATAATAATATTAATAATAATAATATTAATAATAATAATAATATTAATAATAATAATAATAATAATAATAATAATAATAATAATAATAATAATAATAATAATAATAATAATAATAATAATAATAATAATAATAATAATAATAATAATAATAATAATAATAATAATAATAATAATAATAATAATAATAATAATAATAATAATAATAATAATAATAATAATAATAATAATAATAATAATAATAATAATAATAATAATAATAATAATAATAATAATAATAATAATAATAATAATAATAATAATAATAATAATATTAATAATATTAATAATAACAATAATAACAATAATAACAATAATAACAATAATAACAATAATAACAATAATAACAATAATAACAATAATAACAATAATAACAATAATAACAATAATAACAATAATAACAATAATAACAATAATAACAATAATAACAATAATAACAATAATAACAATAATAACAATAATAACAATAATAACAATAATAACAATAATAACAATAATAACAATAATAACAATAATAACAATAATAACAATAATAACAATAATAACAATAAGAACAATAAGAACAATAAGAACAATAAGAACAATAAGAACAATAAGAACAATAAGAACAATAAGAACAATAAGAACAATAATAACAATAATAACAATAATAACAATAATAACAATAATAACAATAATAACAATAATAACAATAATAACAATAATAACAATAATAACAATAATAACAATAATAACAATAATAACAATAATAACAATAATAACAATAATAACAATAATAACAATAATAACAATAATAACAATAATAACAATAATAACAATAATAACAATAATAACAATAATAACAATAATAACAATAATAACAATAACAACAATAACAACAATAACAACAATAACAACAATAACAACAATAACAACAATAACAACAATAACAACAATAACAACAATAACAACAATAACAACAATAACAATAATAACAATAATAATAATAATAATAATAATAATAATAATAATAATAATAATAATAATAATAATAATAATAATAATAATAATAATAATAATAATAATAATAATAATAATAATAATAATAATAATAATAATAATAATAATAATAATAATAATAATAATAATAATAATAATAATAATAATAATAATAATAATAATAATAATAATAATAATAATAATAATAATAATAATAATAATAATAATAATAATAATAATAATAATAATAATAATAATAATAATAATAATAATAATAATAATAATAATAATAATAATAATAATAATAATAATAATAATAATAATAATAATAATAATAATAATAATAATAATAATAATAATAATAATAATAATAATAATAATAATAATAATAATAATAATAATAATAATAATAATAATAATAATAATAATAATAATAATAATAATAATAATAATAATAATAATAATAATAATAATAATAATAATAATAATAATAATAATAATAATAATAATAATAATAATAATAATAATAATAATAATAATAATAATAATAATAATAATAATAATAATAATATAATATAAAATAATATAAAATAAAGTATAGACTTCTCTAAGTCGCACATCTATTTTAAAATATATTTTGTGGGTTCCGTAGGAAAACTAGCGTCTATTATTTTCTATATATCTTTTGATATTGCTTTGAGTTTTTCAATGCGTTGTGAAATACCATTATTATTAATTTCCTTCTCACAAATTCATGTAAAATGTATGCGATATCAAAGCACATAGTCAACTGTTTTTAAACATCTGACCATGGCTTCAGCTTCCTAGATCCCCTGTAACTAAAATGAAATGTTTCATTAAACAATTACAATTACAGAAAACTCTAATGGCTAGGTAAACTCTTGTTAGCACTTGATATTATTTATTTTTACTTAGAGTACATACACACATTCAAATAAAAATTTAAAGAATCTTATTCGATGTTAGAATACTCTATTACAAAATAACATTGCTTTCAGTATTTACTTAAAATGTGCAATATAAATAAATTTACAGATTCTGAAGCCTTGGCGACAATTTCATAACCCACGATAAGTGTACAAAGCTGGCCTTTGGGGACCTAACAACATGTAATACATCATCAGTTTATGGTACAATTAAGTAAGGTTTCCGTTGCATGATGAACATTGAAAGCATTTTGTGTAATCGTAGTAAATCCTTATTCCTTAGCCTTTCCGTGAATCGAGAGTCCTGCTACAGGTTCCCTTTGAAGTTGAAATCTCCATCTGATGGATATGTTACTCAAAGATTTAAATTTAACGGCTGAAACGACACGCTGAATTCTGTTTTATAGTTACAGGAAGTTATTAATTTGATTTCGATCTCTTAATTGCACATTATAATTAAAAGCTTTCCACCTCAAAAAACTCGGAATTTAGGATTGTTAGAAGTTAAGTAATGTCAGTGAGTTTAGAGTTGTTATATAACGCCAGTTAAAATGGAAGCTCTTGAAGCCTGTTTAACACTTTTATTTCAAAAATTCATTACACTCTAAGGTCTCAAGCTAATTACCATTTCCAAATAATTTCCTTACAACTCTGCTTCAGAAAATGAAGACAAAAGGAAGCAGGAAGGTCTTATATAAGATGTACTTGAGCTTTAAAAACTGTAGTTAATCAGTTTTCGACATGAATAATCTACATGATAATATTGTAAGCTCATTTGAATAAGTGAAGATTCAATATTATCAAATAATGAAGTAATGACTTCAAGAAAGGAGCCACTTGAACTTTTTTTCAGACGTTCTTATGTTATAGTAATTCTTCAAAGAATAACGAAGAGAGCGCTTAACGAAGATCACAGGGTGCTATTTATTCCCCGTTAAGTCTCCTGTTGACATGATTAGCATTTAGAGAAGTTGACGAAAGGCCGGGTAGTTTTCTTACACAGTTCTGCTCTTGACATGACAAATCCCTTGGAACAAACAGCGTAGCCGTTTCGGCCTAGCCCTCCAGCTAACAGACGATAATTCTTCTTTCACTACATAAAAACCGGAGAAATAAATGATATTCCTTTGTTTCTACTCAGACACTTTTTTGCCCTTGTGACGGTCTCCAGCTTTCTTCTGTCAACGTCCTCCTTGCCATTTCGTCATTTCCTGTTGACGTCTTGAGCATTTCTTGTAGCTCCTCATTTCTCAATACAATCTTGCTATGGACTTATATAACTAAAGAGTTAAAGTGATCTGTTTTTTATATTATAAGTATACTCTTTGATTTACGAAGTAAGCTATGTCTTAATTTGTGTTTTTAACAAGGAGCCTTGCCCATAAAATGTATTATATCACAACCAGTGCAATGATCAAGATAATTGGAAAAGTTTATGAAGTGGAAGACTTTCAGAAAAAGGAAATAAAATTACCTGAATAAACTGAATGTTATCTCAGAGAGAGTGTTACTGAGAGGTTGAAATGAACAGCATAAAGAATTTGTCGTGATAGAAAAGAATACCCGAATATTAGAATTATGTTTTAAAGTGCAATTAAGTATAAAAATTAGTCACATTGGTTTTACCAATCATGTATATACTCATTTTACAAAACCATGTCTGTGTTTGACATTAATTGATGATAGCTGCTACCAGTGATCTGAGGTGTAAGCTTACGGAATCAGGTAGCAAGAATCGCCATCTTTTTACGAGAAAATTCCAAGGTGATTTTGTCTCTCTATTGTCACGGTAACGGGCATTAAAGTCGGCGCAAATAGATAACAAATGGCGGATAGTGTTTCAGGGTAATAAAGAGCTTGCATAAGCATTTAACGATAGCGCGGCTAGTGTTCACAAAGAGCCGGCAATTAGAGACAGCTAAAATAAAGGACTTGCGGGCACAGATAGGATTTCACGTTTGGAATGTTCTAGTGATATCGTGATTGACAGAGAAAAGCTGGTTTCTTGTGAGTACTCGAAACCTCTCGAATTTATGAATGAGATATATAAGCGATTGTGACAGGCCAGCGGACAGTTGTGTAACAAAAGTTGTAAAACGAGAGTCAGCTGTGGAATGTAGTAAACTGAACGCTGTTCAGTCTACTACTGTCTTCGACCTTGGAAGATTGTCTTGTATATGTGATGTTGTTACGTGAGAATTGGGGTGTATTGCTACTGAAATAAAGACAATTTAGAATTTGGGCAAATTGGACTTTAATTCTACGAACCCACAAAGTCACAAATTGTTGCTTTTCTTTCAGTCTGGGCAAGAAAGCTATCTCGTATATTTACATTTTAAATTAGAATACAAAGTAAACGAAGCTTTGAAAAATTAGAAATAACAACATTAATTACGACTAAACTGTCTTCCAGTTCAAAAGTAATCTGTGACTACTTTGGACAAGAAACGCTGAAGTTACCCAAGCATTATAATATAAAAACAACCTAACAAAGTAAATGTACTATATATTTTATTTGCTATCAACAATTCCATTTACGGTTGCTTTTGCTGTAAACTGTATGTTACTTAAATTACAAGCTTTAACAAAATGTACGATTTTATACATTATTTACCAGTTATGAAAAAGTCACTCAGAAGGAGAAGACTTGGGAGACTTCTCAGAAAATACAAAATATATATTTCATTTGTCGTGAAAGTATATCAAATATATGATGAATTCAATGTGTTTGAGCAGTTTTTCAGAATAAAAATTATTGAAAAATCTTCCATGTAAGAAGTAGTATGGAACAGGAAAACGAAAGCCCCAAATTCAAATTCACATACGACTTATTTTTGAGTTATGGTGTTGTCAGACACACTATATAAAGAGATGGATGCCTTTTTCCTTACAATGCCTTTTTTGGAATTCAGGGCAGCTCTCAACGTATATTGCAGTGAGCTAGTTTCACCGGATTTTGTGGTGTTTAACGCCCGGTTTTACTACTTACGGCACCTCAGGCGATGAGAGTAATGAGATGAAGATGGAGCACCGGTGGAATGAGATGACGGGGGAAACCGGAGATCCCGGAGAAAACCCGCCCCAGAGCCGTGTTGTCCACTACAAATCTCATTTTGCGGTCGCCTGGGATCGCCGCCTTGGTGAGAGCCAAGCGGTCTAACCACTGAGCCACGGCACGGCCTCACCGGATTGCAATATCTTACCTTCCTAATATACACTTGGCAGAGAACGCATGGAAAGGAAATCAAAGGAAAATCTTTTAGTACACTCACACTAATTTCATGCGAAACTTAATTTTATAACCTTTACTCCTGGATGCACTTGAACTTAATCGGGATAAACTTGCAGAAACACATATATTTCTTATAGATACAATGGAATTTAGGTAAGAGGGTGGGCTTAGCAAATGTATATGAACTAGACACCACATGTGGGCGTTGTTATTGTATTTATTTTGTTGGAGCCAGGATGTAAAGAAGAAAAGAAACCAGAATAAAACAATACAAAAAAATAACTATCAATTTCCAGTATCAGGAAAGTTATTGATTTGATAATTATTTGTAAAAATATTATTTGATATAAATTGTGTGTTTGAGTAGATCTACTTTCTCGCAGAATTTTTCTATGTCTTATGCTTTACAGTTTGGACAATAAGTATCCAGTATGAAGAGGACTTCATAGACTGTACCTATGAAATTGAAGATATGGCACAGCTCGAAAAAATTCACATTGTATAGGAACTACAAAACCAAAGTCTCTTCAAAAAGTCATTTAAGGGTATACTTGTTAGTAAGGCGTGCTATTCAATCAAGGAATACATATAAGTAAATAATTAGTGTATATCTTATTGTAAAATTTTAGGCAATTTATATATTGTACATACTTGATATTTCTTTGTTTAACTATAGTTAGTAAATACTTTAGTCTGTGTTTCTAGCTCTTTAACCTTAAATCTAAGTCCTGAGGAGTCACCAAAATTATGAACATTACTCAGCTATGTAAGTTAATATGACGAATAAAAATATTCTACTCTATTCAAAATCGTTGAGCAATTCTAAACACTTCAACATATTGTTACATGTGTGGCTGAAGAATACTGAAAACTTTTAGAACGTTATTATTTATTACATAGGTGCGGTGACCTGACTCGTTTGCATATTTTAAAGTCCTTATTTATGCTGACCCACAAAAAGAACGTAATACCAGTTTTCACATGACTTTAGCTTATAACATCAGTTTCTTGTTTACTAATATCGAAGTCATTTTTGCCAGTACAGGTGACAAACGTATGTAATAAGTTAGGGCGAGAAGATTTTGCTTGGGCGACAACAGGAGTGAGAAACTTGAAAGGGAGCTAGATAAATGTTTATTGTGTGGAGAAGAGAATGCAGATTTCCACTGAATATTTTAGTGTATTCAAACCAAGATATATAGAAAGCAGGTCTGGCTACGTAAATGCGACAATTTGTGGGGTGTGAAATAGTAACTAGAAAATTTTTGTCAATAAATGGGGAAAAGAGCAGGAGAAATATCGGGAATTATTTAGGGAAAGTTAAAGAGAGATGACTAAGAACAATTAAGAGAAAAATGTAGAGTAGGATTGGTGAAATGGCAATATGTGTGTAAAGGAGTAGAGGGCCTCCAATAAGCTTGGGTGTATGGGGACCGAAATATTATTCAATGACGAGCAACATGGTAGGATTCTCAGGATTTAGGAATATATAGCATTTTCCAGTATGGATTTCATAATTGCAATCTTGATTTTGTATTTCCGTTTGATTATGTGAAAGGAAAGTTGAGAAATAAATAACAAAATTACAAATTACTCATATCAACCACAGGTGGCCGGACACGGTCTTTACGTTCTAAAGTAATCTAAGTCACGTAGACGCCGAATTGCAGTTGAGATGTTTTGGAGGAATATGATTATACTTAGATTTGCTTAGGAAAAATCTGCGTGCTTCTTTAGTGTGTGATTGCCGATTTCGTAATAAGTGACCATGTTGAAAGTAACAGTGTTTAAAGACTGCGAATTTTGGCACTCGTGAGTCATTCTCTCTGGTCATTATAGTCTGGTTCATTCTAGTGGGACATTCTAGTCTGGTTCACTCTATTTCGGATTCTTCCGGAGGTGTCGCTGATCTTAGATTCAGGTTCGTCTTGCCACCCTCCAGTGTCAACTACTCTACACACATCTTCTAGTCATACGCGGCTACGCATTCTCAAGATAATTCCGTATGGGTCTTTAATAAAATAATGTAACTGTTTATTAAGAATAAGTAAGCAACATAGTAACACAACTTCACTATTACTTATTTAAAATACTTACGACCGGTTTCCAACCAAAATCTGCTTCATTTTCAACATGTACGTTTGACACTGACTGACTTACTGACCTTGACCACTTGCTGAATAGCTCCCTATCATACTGCCATTTACCTGGGACAACACAAAACGTATTAATGGCATCTAGTTACGGGATATCATCATTCATCACGGGATCCTTATTTTTCAAAATAAATATTTCTCTTTTTTTCACTCCATGGTTTCGGCATATCGCCCGTCCCGGCTTCATAGATCTCTCCAGCGTTTCCTGGGTCGTCCTCTGTCTCTCCTTCCTTTTGGACTACAGTTTAATACTGCATTTGGATATCTTCCATCCTCCATTCTTAATATATTTTCATGTCATTGTTGCCTTCGCTCTGATATTTTGTCATGGATTGGTTCGATTTCTAATTCCTTTCTAATATACTCAATTCTTATTTTGTCCAATATTGTACAAACTTTAACACTTCTGATAATTTTAATTTCTGCAGTCTGTAAATATCTTCTCCCAAGCCATTAATTAAATATATCGGTGTTTCAATAATTTAACTTCTGGGTTTATTTCATGATTAGATGACCAAAAATGATCAGCCACTGCCGATTTATCTGTCTGTTTATATTTAATATTTTTGAAATGTTCCCGTTCTGCTTTCTAAATTACGTTTGGTTCTACCAATAAAAATCTTATCGTATTCTCAACAGTTAACTTAATAAATACCACATATTTTGTCAAAAATTATGTATTCTTCTTGTTTTTAATAAAACTGTAGTAAATTTTTATGCTGTATTTATTTTGAGGTGCCAGTATTATACCCACTTCTTTGAATTTTTTTTGGAATATTTTATTTTCGCATGGATGATAAGTACATTTTTTGAAAATATAATCATTTTTTTTTACTATTTTAAGAGTGGAAACATCAGTTACATTTTTTTATTTTTAAATTTTTCTAAACTTTCTGTATAAAATCTGTATTAAAACCATTAATTACCCACTTCCTTTTACCTACTTATCTCTAATACAGCTAATACTTTGCTCTACCATCTACTGCCATATCCTTCCAGCTATGCTCCAAGTTACAGAGCAGAGAGCAAACCTTTGGTGGACGCTCTTTAGGTACACAATTCTATTCCTAACAATATTCGAAGCTTTTTCCTTGTAGATGATTGTTTTGGGGGATTTTCTTGAAATCTTATTGGCGCAACCTGGAAGGAAGGATGTCATGCTAAAATGGCAATCGTCATTACACACACTTCAGCGTATGACTCCTGTTGAGGGACATGCTGTATGTAGCTTCAGCAGTAATTATGTAAGATGGAATAATGGAAATGGACAAGGGATTCACAATTTTGCGCACGACAGGTCTTATTCTCTGCATCATCAAAGGGGGAGTAATTACGGAAGTGGTTCTTCACAGACCACCCATCTCCTTGCATACGCTAATTTATGTGAAGCTTAATGATAATATCCTTACGCTTTACTTCCTTTTGCGGCCTCCAGTGGAGAGCATTTCTCAGTTTAATTACTTTATTGAAATAAAGAGGAGTGACGGAATTACCTAACACCCTGGTTAGGTACGACTTAACTATATGAAATGCACTTATCGTTCTGAATTGCTTAATTCTACATACAAACATTCAATTTTCTGTTTAAGATTATACATAATAAAGAAACATAATTTTACTTTTAATTAATCTTCAATTTATATGCTTTTATTTAATCAACAATTTGGAAATCTCTAAAACATTTAATTCCAAGAAACTGACATGCATTTTGTGTTTTAAGGAAGACAAATTTTGTACGTAATAAATACGGAGTGTAACTAAAAAATTTGTTTTAAAGTTCTGAGTAGTATTTTCTCTGAATACAGGCAGTAACTGAGGATTTCATCACAAATGGAAATAATACTCTACCCAACTTAGCTCTATGAGTAAAGACAGCTATTTTCTTTAATTATATAACTTGTTAAACGCAATTTTATTGGTTTATAATTACGGCATACGCATCGCTGATATTCAGCAGTCAACTGTTTTAGCCGCAGTATGGCTAATAGTTTGTAAAATCAGGTCTTCCACCCAACTTCTGAAAACAAAAGCAAGATGAACAAAAGCAACATCGTACGCAGTTATTCTTCAGTTGCTCAATCTATGCCAAATAAAGAACAAGCGTTAATTGCTGAAGCGAATGACAGTTTATGACTCAAAGAATATGTATTAGCTCTAGGCAAATTAGTTAATCCCACAAGTTTTAGATTCGTATCACGTATTTCTAACAACAGAGTTTGCATCTAGTTGACAAACAAAACCTTGTTGAAAGACATAACCTCAAGATTTTCAAAGATCAAAATTAATGGCATATCCCTGGAAATCAGACCTCTTCTAACTAAAAATAAAATGGTTATAATATATGATGTGTGCCCGGTGATTCCAAATCATGTGCTTGACGAAAATCTTTTGAATAAAGGTATTAAAACGGCTTCTACAATTTCCTACATCAGAGCAGGGATATCAATACCGAGGTACACACATGTAATGAGCTTTTGCCGACAAGTTTATGTAAAACCTCATGTTTTTGATAGAATTTGAAGGCACCTCATACTGGATTTACTTTTCATCAGATGCTCCAACCTGTAATGCAAATCGTCCTTGGAGTCTCCTACTGACCAATAAATTACAGAAAACACAAGGAATGTAATTCCTGGAAAAAAATTGAGTAGTATCGAACCAAATAATGTTTACAACGCAAAAGTCATTCAAAGTGAGGTATGCTTCAGCGGTTATTAGTTGTCAAGGACATAACTTAAGTAAATCGTCAGAATCATATTTTTTTTTCTTTTTGTGAAAGAAAAGTTTTCTATATAAGGGGTAGTCTGGAGCGAGGTAATTGGTCTTAAACCTACGTGTGACATCCTCGAAAATATTCTGCAGTTTACTTTTGTTTTCAATGGGCATGCCAATAAACGGACAGACACATTTGTCCCTTTATGGAATTTCAAAAGTTATATTTTCGATACAATACAGAAATCACACATGTGTCACAGGAATTTCTTCTGTGTGTGTGTGTGTGTGTGTGTGGTGTGTGTGTGTGTGTGTGTGTGTGTGTGTGTGTGTGTGTGTGTGTGTGTGTGTTAAACCTGTCAAAAGTGCCCATTTTGTGCACCTTTTTATAAAAGGTAATGGCGTCACAAACATCTAAATGTCAAGTTGCTTAAAACCAATAATAACCTTGAAACAACAGTGAACATTTAGAAATTGGATATCACAACTTTTGTTTGCTGAAATTAAAGACATCCATTTTCGTGTAGTATATCTTGTGTATTTATTATGGGTTCCTGGTTATATAACTGAGTGAGGGTGAAGAGGAATTCGCAACAATTCAAAATGTACGTTGGCATAATCCTATAAGAGGATTTTTGTAATGAAGAAGCTCTTTGAATATATGTTTCTCTCTTCTTTAAAATTACCTCCATATAAGAACTTGTAAGTATTGACTCAGCTTTTCGCTTTCGGATGACTCTACGCACACAGACACAATACACACCACTCTCGACAAACTGTGAAACGTCATTATTCCTTCCGCCACCGAGCGGGATGGCTCAGGCGTTTCGTCTGCAGCCCGCATTTGGGAGGCCCGGGTTCGATTCTCGTGACCGTCCTATCTGATCCATGCTTTTTCGGGGGCTTTCCGGATCGCCAGGCGAATGCGGGGTGGGTTAATTGCCTCCGCCGAATTTCCTGTCCCTCCGTTTCATCTACATTATCATTTGACATCATCTCTCATCTGGTGGTCTCTTTCAGGCTAGAAGTGTCGGCAAGTGCCTCGGCGGTGCATGGCGAGATGATATGCTCTGAGGTAAACTACTTCCTGATCCGGTAGATCGGTTGCCAGGGACCACCAGCCAGGGACCTTTGGGACTCGGATCGCCTTCCCGGGACATTTGGGGCTCGGCTGCTGGGCTCGTTGCCATTCCTCAGTAGGAGAGCGGGTCCGTTGTCCTGGTCTGTAGGGGAAAGTCTCCATCTAGGTAAACTGCAGGGACCCTGCAATTTGAATTTTCGAGGCTCCATGGTTGGACTACTCTATGTCTCCTCTCACCTCATCCTTCCTCCCGGGGATGTTCCACTTGGGGCATAGGCACAATGGGCCCAGCATAGTGGCCTACGTACCAAATCCCCTCCATAGTGAAATCCTAATCCTTCCGCCACAATTGAGAATCAATTTCTTGCCCGCAATTCCTCATTCACATACTTTACACCTCAATACCCACGTGCAGGATAGGTGCACAGAATTTCTATAAGAATATATCCAAATAACATGGTTTTTCAGTATGCCTGAACCTCTAAGTTATTGCACACAGTGCTTATATTTGGTGCTTTAAGTTATGTGTAGTATGCAGTGAAGATGTTACAACTATTGATTTCTACCGCATGAATAAATATCAAGGTTATAAAGTTAAACAGCCGAAATGTTGTATTCATATGACTTCTATACTCATTTTTATATTCCTCTGTCTACTTCTGGCTACTGCAGATAAAATTGCATAACAGCTCTACATATTTTGTTTAGGTATAAAAAGATACAGAAGTCAGAATTTTAAAACGCATGTTTATGTAATGTTTTGGAAATCACTTGTTCTCGCACCAGTTCTATTGAAAATGTAATATCGCAAGATATGTTCATATAAATTATGAGCTTCAAAGAGGGCTAAATGTTTTCTTAGCAAGGCTTTACGGTTTACAAATTTTAAATTTTAAACAAAAAATGTAAATAATGAAAAGAACTTCGCAGGCTACTGTACCAATAAAATTCAAGGTATACATTTTATGAGGTTTCTTTATTTCTCAACATAATCTCTTGAAAAGTTAATATATTTTTCATAACGGTGTTCTAATGTCGTTAAAACATCTTTGTAATGCGACTTATCATGTCCCTCAAAATAGATGTTTACCGCATCAATGGCAGGTGATTGTCATTGTTGCTGTGAAATCTTCGTCCTCCAAGAAATGCTTTGAGGTTTCGAAGTCACTAGATGCTAGATCTGCAAATAGAGTGATTGTTCTAGTAATTCGAATTTTAATTCGCACACTTTCCCCATTGAAATGAATGAACGATGGTTTGGAACATTGTCGTAATGAACAATATTTTTTTCATTGTCATATGAGGTCTTCTTCTTTTCACCTCTTCACTCAAACGTTGCTGTAAGCTACCGTAGTAGTCACCAGTGTTCTTTTTATCCATTTTCAACTATTAAATAAAAATAATGTCCTATGTATCCCAGAAAACACTCGCCATAACCTCGTTAGATGACAAAATTGACCTTAGATTTTTTGTAGTTGGTTCATCTGGTGCAATCCACTGTTTGGACTGTGATTTATTTTCTGGAGTGCAGTGGTATATTCAAGTTTCATCCATGGTAATAAGACGTCTCAAAAATTCACTGATATTTTTACGGCAGGGGTCCAAATTCTTAACAGGAAAAGTTTTCCTTTGCAACGTTTGATCAGGTGTGAATAAACGCGGTAACTATCTTGCACAGACCTTGTGAAAGCCCAAAACTACTTAAATATTACCTGCACGTCCTTTTAATATGCACACCGCCTTTGCTATCTCAATCAACTTTAATCTGCAGTCTTAAAGTACTAAACGATTAATTCTTTCAATGATCTCTGAATTGACTTTCACAGGGCGTCCAGTGCGAGGCACATCACTAGTGCTGGCCGGCCCTCGTAGCCATGGTCGTTAGAGCGTATGTCTGTTGCGTTCCGCCATGTACAGGGTCACGGGTTCAAGTCCCGCATTGGGCATGGGTGTTTATGTGTATAGTATATATGTGCGAAACTATAGAAAACAGAGCGTAAAACAAACGGAAACAATAAGAAAAAAGTGCCCGTACGTTACATTTTCAACTCTGCAACCCACCTGTTAATCATATTATATGAAGGGCAGAGTGTTTCATTGTAATGCTCATTTCCTCCTTGATTTATTTAGGTGTTAAGCCTTTCAAAGGGAAGAATTTAATCACTGCTCGCGTTTAAAAATCCTCCATTTCCCTGAAACCTCTACACTTGTCTTGTTTAAAATGCTTTCATTCAAAAACTAAACAAGGTATTGACTTATAATTATGAACACCAGCTGGTCTAGAGTTAAAGTATGTGATGCTATCCGTCAAATTGCCTCAGTGGCGCTATCTCTATGAGGCCCGAGACGTATCAGCTGATCTCATTATTTGTCATACAAATGTATTAAATGCTGTATTTTTGTCAAAGTCCTGCCAATTTTTAAGAAAAAAGCATTATAAAGAATTTTTGGCCAGAGGAGTTATTCTGGAAATTCTTTGCATCGTACTCTCGGAATATGCTTAACTTAAATACCAAATTTGGTTTTAAACGAACATTATGGTTTCAGACAGACATATAGACCTTTTATAAAAAAAATCTTTGTGATTCAGGAAACCTCAAAACCAGTACTTTCGAAAAAATCTCGCAATCGACTTTGGTGGAATGCAATAGCTTTCCTAATATTATGGCTGGTAAGTAACAGAAAAGGTAAATTGTTACTGACTTCACACTGATGTTTGGCTCTAACGAAGAAGCCAAAAGTTATAGGTTTTGAGATGGTTTCAATGTTTTGGCAACTATATTACCTATTATATGTGATATGCAATGTCCACCATCAACAATCGGACCCAAATGACCTAGCTGTCGATAGGCCTTAAAACTTCACAGACTTACCCGACCCATCAACAAAGTCAGTAAAACTATTTTTAAAACTTACTTATATAAGAAATTAGGTTACTAAACTGACCTTGTGTTATTATTCATAACTACCTTGAAACGAAATGATCCCGTATATTTCCTTGTCACATACAGATTCAATTACAGCTCATTTCTTGGAAAACGTTTCCAAAGTTGTGCAAGTTGGAAAGTTTCTGGTGGAAAGAGAAGTTCTGGGACTCTACCGCAACTATTATCCCCCTTCTCCTTGCTTAAGCCTTGTTTCGCCAAAACCAAACACTTCTTCCGTTGCACCGTTCTAACCTACATTCCGTAGCGGATACTAAACATTCCTTTTTCCTCCCCCTGGCGGCGCATGTGGTACTAATGGATTATGGGAGTTTAGCAGGGCTGGAAGGCCGTCCTTGAACCTTTTCTACATGTCCCTAGGGCCCGCAACCCCTTCTCTTCTCTCAATCCGAACTACAACATCTCCCTTGTTTCCACCCACACCCTTATTTCGCACAGAAGTGAAATTCGGCGTTGAGGGATAGTAAAATGAGTGAAACCGTACTTAAGTACTATCTTCTTCCTCGTACGGGTGGCCGCTATCACCCCAGATGTGGTGCTTACGTTTCAATTCCACTCTCGCAACCACTTATTCTTGTAACGGCCTGAGCTGAAAGGATTTCGATGCTTTCAACGATGTATTACTCGGTACGATATCTGAAGTGTCATACATCAGAAGATGAGAGGTGGCTGTGGCCTCAATTATTTAGCAGTGCAAATTCCTGAGCACCAAGTTTGTCTTAGCTCCAATTTATCGTTTATTAATTGCCTACTCAGGCTGATAAAGGATTGCAGTGAGGAGTTTTATAGGTTCGTCCACGTGACTTTCTCCTATCACTACTTTACAAACTCTTCTTACATGTCTTTAGTCTTCTGTTTACTTCCTGCTAACTAAGATAAAATTATCAGTAACAAATCATAGGTTTCGTTACAAGATAAAGTAGGTAATGTAATACATTTTTAAACAACATGACGTTGTGTGACATCAATTATGTTCCATGCTCTTTGCCTACCCACGACTGAAAGTGGAATGAAGTTCTCCTAGTTGAGGAACACATATCAGGAATTATTATGCAGAAAATGAAGCTAGCTACAGTGAAGCAATGAATGTGATACAAATATTACAATTTGTAACATAAGCTTCACTTAACTTAAGAAAATGGTGTTATATCTTTTCGTTGTTAAGGAAATTACTATGTTATTCTGTTTTTTATATGTTTTTCTGTTTCTTATTTTAAAAAATAAACATCGCGCAATGAATTTTGAAATACCAGCAGTTGATTCTGTTGTTAAGCTTGTTTCGTTTTCAGATTTTGGTAATACTAAAAAAAAAAAAAAAAAAAAAAAAAACCTAAGAACTTAGTAATACTGAAAAAACCGAAGAACATAGTAATTTCCTTAACAACGAATTTGTTTTCTCCTGTGGTTTTCCTTGACTGAATATGCGGACAGGTGTTCATGAAATCAATATCAATTAGAAAGAAGAATGTAATTCAGAAAGAAGATATAACACCATTTTCTTAAGTTAAGTGAAGGCTGTGTTACAAATTGTGATATTTGTATAATTATCAGGAACATCACGAAATTCTTAATACCGAAAAGAAAATTATTTTACTTAAACTGTGTGTTTAACAAGATTCAGATAATGGCTGTTGCAAAATGTCTCCTATCTGCCAAGGTTTACCAATTATAGGATCGTTCAGAATGGTCAGAACCCTGTAAGATGTACAAATTAATATATTAACATCGTTTTTAAATAACTTTAACGAAATAATTTTCATGTAAACAGTAGTTTGTGGTGGAAGAATGTTCTTGAATACCTTGTGTGGCATCTTTGCTAAACTTAAATAAAAGGTTTGCTGTTTATCAATATTTATTTTTGTAAACAACACATCTACAAACGCGCGCGCACACATGCGGGCGCTGAAAGTTGTTGAAACATGTATTTCAACTCCAATATTAATATTATAATTTTGGATGGATTCCAAAACTTCTTCTAATTATAACATAAGAGAGAAATGCAATAACCTGAACAGGGAAGAGAACTCAGTAGTGAGATCACCTGACAGAAATATCACACAAAGATGTGTCACTAGATTGTGAATTCCACTAAACATTTTCCATATACTTTTTGTACGTAGTAAAGTGATACTGGTCGAAGGTTTTGTTACATTGTTTGATACCGTCCCTGTTAGGCAATATCATCATAATAACCCGAAAAGTCTTATTACATGCATAATTAAGGGCGGATAGATACCACAATATGAATTAAAGTTATAATAAATATAGGATAATGATTAAGCATACAAGTGCAGGTACTAAACAGGCAATCCCAATATATATTATTAAAAGCATGAACCCAACGTGTTAAGAGAGAGGGCAAAATGAACATTGTCCCGCACAGACAGGTTCTTTGGGTATTCCTAACCGACAAAGCTGGCATTGTCCAAGGATAGACCCTCGGCGCCAGCATAAGTATTGACCTGAATATAAGACGTGACGAGAGAATAGACTCTGGAATCTAAGGCACACAGTTCCAAACATGCTTATGCATTAATTAGCTAGACTGTGGGAAAGAGAAATTCGCGTGGAATACATGCCTCATACACTAGAAATTGCTATTTATTCAAGAGTAGGGATAAAACACAACCTATAAGGGACAAGCAATCGGTCACATGACCTCTAAAGTGTCCAAAATTCAGCGAATGGAAGGAGAAATTCGTGTAATGGCGACATTCGACGTTTGCTAGAAAAATCACTCTGTTTCGGCGTGTGAGGGAGGCAACAAGTACAGAAATTTCATCAGAGTCCGCGTTCGTGGATAGACGGAGTAACTCACATTAAGTGGTTATCGAACACTCTGTGGTAGCGAATGAGAGAAACTGCACTCGTTACAACGTCATTTAGATGTTACCAAACTCTGTTCTTTTGTTTAATAATCATCCGGAAATACTACGTTATGCGAAGTAATTTACTACCGACGTTTAGGAACAACGCGTACACCGATACATATAAGTCGTGTCATGCGCGCAACAACGTGAAAGTCTCAAATCTCGCTCCTAATGTGCGAACAACATCGTCAAAAGTGGCGAGTGGAGAGGACTAATTATAACAATAAACTTGGTATTCAAAGGTCGTGGTGTCTTATATGTGATAATACCCACACCCTGTCAGGACGCACCCACTCCCTGGAACTCAAAAGCCAGTACTCATGCAGACCTACCCTGAGAAAAACCCCGACCTGTTGGAAACCTCCCATCCGTAGTCCTCACCTATCACATGTCATATCTTATGAGGTGTTGAGTGCCGGGAGGGCTCAGCGAGGTGCTCAACGGGCAAGGACCGCCTCATAAATTGGCGCCACAACGTGGTTAACGTAGTCCTGACGGTACCATCAACACAACGTGGTTAACGTAGTCCTGACGGTACCATCAACACAACGTGGTTAACGTAGTCCTGACTGTACCAGTGACCTACAACATTTGGAGCATTCTTCGGAGTCTCGACTGATGTATTCACCGTCGTAAGTACCGCCAACTAGACCTTGGAACCAACGGAGCCCAGAACACCTAGGACGATGCACCAGTGAACAACGCAACGGAGTACGACTTCACGCAGGACAGGCAATGTCGACAAGACAACAACGTAGACGCAACAATACTTCGTAGTGCAACACAGCTTCAACCCCCCCCATGTGAAAGTGATAAAACCCTGACTCAGGAAGACAGCAACACCAGGCACGGACATCAACAGTACGTAAGTGGAGATAATTGGATGTAAATGTATTTTTTGTTTTATAAATTAATTGTTGTATTTGCATGAGTAGATAGATGCTGCCAGTAGGAATAGGACTTAGAAAAGCGTGCATAAAAAAATTAACGAAAATTTGAGAACCCGGAAAAGTGAGTAAAAAGGAATAAGCGGATGATACTCCGAAATAAGAAAGTAATTGAGATAGGTAGCAACATGGCAGACAATAACATTTTAGAAGTGTACCAGGAATCTGAGGGAATGGATGTAGGCGTTGAGGGAAACAGAGAATGTAATATTAGGCAGGCCGAGGTAACTACTCCGGTACCGAACAGGAATACAGCAAGTATGGATAGCATGATGCAAATGTTGCTAGAGAAGATGAACTTGATAGGCAATGAATTAGGGGAGCTAAACAACAAAATTACCTCTCAAGGTAATGAGTTAGGTGAGCTAAACAACAAAATTACCTCTCAAGGCAATGAGTTAGGGGAGCTAAACAACAAAATTACCTCTCAAGGTAATGAGTTAGGTGAGCTAAACCACAAAAATTACTGCCCAAGGTAATGAGCTAGGCAATGAATTAGGGGAGCTGAACCGTAAGATTACCGCTCAAGGTAGCGAGTTAAGCAGTAAAATTGCCGCACACAGTAGTGAATTGGCAGATATTAGTAAACAACTCAAGGAGCAAGAAAGTAAATTTACAACGGCACAGGGAGAAATGAGTAACCAGATAAATAGGCAGTTTAGTGAGGTCATGAGTGAGGTAATTGGAGTAAGAAATAACCTCCAGGGTGAAATATGCGTAGTGAGGAGTGAACTCAGATCCACTCAGGAAGAGGTGCGACAAATTAGGGCAGATTATAAGGAAGCTGGCAGCATGAATAATAACATCAGTGTAACAATGAATAATAAGATAGATGAGTTAAGGAATGAGACCATGACTACATGTGTCAATATTTCAGACAAGTGTAACGAATTAGAGGTTGGGGTTGCATCCGAATTGGAAAGTGTAAGAGCTTTAATAGGGGAAAGTCAAAAATCATGTGCCAACGAGATAGTTAAAGTACGGGATGAATTGAGACAGGTAGTCACCTCACAATGTGATAAGGTACGAGAGAAGATGAAAGAAATAGCTGTTAGAGAGGTAAGGGAATTATGGAAACGCGGAGAAAACCCTTTACAAAGTCCCGCTTCCACACTTCCCGTCACCTCAGACAATATACTTCCTGTCACATCAGACAATGGAAGACAGAGTGAAGAAAGAACCAATATTAGTGTAGATGACCCATTGTCACATTCTGACAGTAGTTACCGATTTCATAACGCGCCCGGGACTCGCCATACAATACCTATGTCAATGCAATTTCTAAGCGAATTGCCTGTTCCACAATTTGATAGCACGCGCGATAACGCCAAACAATTTATCAACGATTTAGAGGCATATTTTAACTTAAGAGGAATCCCAGATGAATACAAGATGATAATAGTTCAGAGGGGCCTGAAAGGACATGCTTTAAATTGGTTTCGGCTGACGGTAGGGGAATCGGCACGGTACAATCACTTTCGGGCGGCCTTCATACAGAAATATTGGAGGTACGCCGCACAATACAACGTCATGAACCAAATTAATAATGGTAGGTACCCCAGAGGCTCTCACGAATCGATGACGGACTACTTTTTGAGACTAGGACAATTGAGTAAACTCTTGGAACCAGCCATGCCGGAAGACCAATTCATAGCGCTTATGGGAAATCACTATCCCGATGTAATCAGGAATCATATCGTAGTGGCACGACCACGGACAATGGGAGAAGCGATAGACTTGCTGACCGCATTACAGGGACATGGAACACAAACAGGTTGGACTGAAGAAAACTTAGACTTTAGGCCACAACCCAGACGACATTTCAATGATGGGATGAGGGCACAACAGCCTAGAAACGGGTTCCATAACTATAACCCAGGCAACAGGGATAGGAACCCGCGACCATATGATACACGGCTGAGGGAAGAATGGCGACACAGCAGCCATCAAAATAGCAATAACAGGCCTCCACAAACGTACCCTCTGAGGTACACGTCCTTCGCCCGGCGTGGACACGCAAGTAATAGCAATACACTTCGGGGAAACAATAGACCTAGAAGCCGTGAAGAGAATTACCGAACTGCGACCACTAACGACCGTCCCATAGTTGAGAGCCAGACGCAGGCAACATTGCCACGCCCACCTTCGCCGCTGACGAGCACGCACACCTTTTACAATGCAAATGCAGCCAGTACGAGTCAACCCAGGACTCCAACCCCGACGGAAAACTAAGGTCCGGATGGGTGGATTCCCCGCACGCATCCGATAAGAAGACACTCCGAGTCGCACAAAACCTTGGGGACGTAGAATTAAGCAGTACAAGAATACAAAAACTGTTGGAACCAGTAGTGCCGCGAATTAAAGAAAATAACAGTTTTGGAACAAGCGGTAGCAAAATTACGACATTAGAAAGGAACATTGCAACGCAAGAGGTTATGGAGGCACCGAGAATAAGTGGTGAGATAGCAGGAATGACTTTTAATATGGTAGTTGATACTGGGTCATCTGTAACCGTATGCAGCGAAAACCTTTACGACCAGTTGGTTAGTCTGAAAATAAAAATGCAAACATTGCCGGTCAAGAATGCAGTATGCAGTGGCGCGATTGGACGGACAAAGCAACGTATAACTAAACAAATCTTGCTTAACACCAGGGTGCAAAACAACGAAATGCAGTTTGTATGTTTTGTCGTGAGAGGACTCGCAACTGATATTATTTTAGGAAGCGACCTACTACACATGTTGAAATCAAACATTGATTACAAAGAATCCCAAATCACATTTAATATATCAGGGACTAAGGTAGAAATTCCATTTATCTCTGGGCCTCAGGAAAGTCATGTTCACCTGTCCGAGGGGGAGAGCATATTACAGGACGAAGAATTTTACGTAGAAGCCATTCATATTGGGAATGACGATGGAGTAAACGATAGAAGTCTGCAATGTTTACAAAATAGACTGGAGTGCAGTGACCTAGAGAGCAAGACAGCTGATGGCATAATGCACGCAGAAGAGAGGGGCAGACATAAACAGACGGAGACAATAGAGCCCTTCGCGGAGCAGGTAGAAACACGAATCGGACAGCTGACTCAGCTTTCCATGGAACAACGACAGAGACTGCAAAACATTTTGTTAAAGAACCGAAATAGTTTTTCCGCCAGAACTGGCAGATGCAATATGTTTACATATTCATTTGAAGTTGCTGAAGTACCAATCAACCACTACAAATGTAGGATTATACCCCAGGAAATAAGGGAGGCAGTATCTGAAAAGATAACCGAAATGTTGCAGGACGGAATAATAGAAGTTTCGGACACACCGTACGTACAACCGCTGTGTATTGTTAAGAAAAAGAACGGTACAGTCAGAATAACTATCGACGCGCGACATTTGAATCAATTTATCAAGCCTGATAATGCGAGGACGCAAAACATAGAGGAAATATTAGCCGGAATCGGGAGACAAAAATGGTTTACATCTCTCGATCTAACTAACTCATACTTACAAATTGAAGTAGAGCCAAAATTGCGGAAATATCTAGGATTCATCCATCAAGGAAGAGTGTACTGCTTTCGACGATGCCCGTTCGGCTTGTGCGTCTCAGGGAGTGGTTTCTTGCGAGCCATGCACGCTGTATTTGGAACAAATACTGGAAATTACATTTCCCAATATGTGGACGACATATTAGTGCATTACCTAGACACCGACTTACACCTTGACCATCTGGAAACGATACTAGACCGAGTTGGAGAGTGTGGCCTTACCTTAAACTGGGACAAGTGCAAGTTTTTCGCACAGACTGTAACATTTTTAGGATATGTAATTTCAGGTGAAACTATATCACCGGATAAGGAACGCATAGCATCCATTTTGAAAATACTGCGACCACGGAATGCGAAACAAGTGAAGAAGTTTTTAGGTGTGTTAGGATACCAGAGCCGATTTTTAATAAATTATGCCAAGGAAACGGCTCCTTTGAGGGCACTGTTGTTAAAGAACACTAAATGGAGTTGGTCGGACCTAGAGGAGAATACATTTAATAAATTGAAACACTTGTTTGCCAACTCAATATTATTAACACGCCCCAGAGCGGACTTGCCTTTCATTATGTATACCGATGCTTCAATGGTTGCATACGGGTGCATTCTAACCCAGGAATACCCCGAAGGGAAGCTCCACGTCATTGCGACAGCGTCAAGGTCGCTAAACGCTGCTGAAAGAATCGCATGTGTTACTGAGCAAGAGATTGGTGCTATATTTTACGGAATACAAAAGTTCAAACATTATATTTATAACAAACCAGTCATCATATACACCGACCACGTGAGCCTAGCATTTATAAAGAATTGTAAGATGACCAGTGGAAAAATATCAAGGTATATCCATGAGATAATGTCATACCGTGTAGATATAAGGCACATCCCCGGAAGCTGTAATATTTTTAGTGACCTTCTTCCGAGGATAAGCATCGGTGAGAACCTTCCCGCGACTGTACCGAGTGCACAACGAGAAGTCAAAATAATGAAATTAGACTTAAAATTGAATGACAGAGTGGCTACAAAATTGAAACGATTAGAGGAATACCAGCGAAACGACAGTAAATTGGCCAAAATTCGGGAAACTCTGCCCCCAATTGGACCAGAAAACAAAGGAAAGTTAGGTTTATTTGAAAATGTGAAATACAAATTACATGGAAGACACGTACCTGCCTGGAAAGTATATATACCCGCCGAATTAGAGGAGTTGGTAATTGAGGCATACCATGTTGCATTAATTCACGCAGGCGTAGACAGAACGTGCTTAACCATATCGGAACACCTCTACTTGCCAAAATTAGGAAGAAAGGCCCGAAAAATTATATCCACTTGTGAGATCTGCCAGAAGGCAAAGCCCCTTAATATTAAATTCGATAGAACACCGCTGGCCATATCTAGAGATTCACCTCTGAAAATGATCGCTCTGGATGAACATGGCCCTTTGCCCACAGGTAGAACTGGCCTAAAGTACATATTCGTCATGGTTGACGTAATGACGAAGTTTGTAACCCTGTACCCACTAAAGAGGTTAACCAGCGCCAAATGCGCAGAAAAGATAGTTAAGGAATACATCCCTAGGTATGGCAAGATGGATGCAATTTTGGTGGACAATGCAACTGTACACCATGGACATAAGTTTGTTAACACGCTCAAAGAAGCAAATGTCAAACTATACTATATAAGCTCTTATCACCCACAAAGTAATCCCTCCGAGCGCACAATGCGCGACTTGAATACGTACCTGAGAGTATTATGCCATGTAAAGCACGCTAGATGGCCTGAGTATCTACACTACGTTCAATGGATTATGAATAATTCTGTACACCCCAGCCATGGATGCCCACCGGTGCAGCTCATGACCGGACAGTCACCAGACCCAATAATAAAGGGCGTCCCAAAATCCTTACCCATTATTGAAGAAACGGAAGCAGAAAGAATTAAGCGAGCCTTTAAAAAAATAACAGACAGAATTAACAAACGAAAGAGCAAAGCCACGAGACACGCACATACTTGGAAACCGCTGGCAGGAGACAAAGTTTTGGTTAGGAATTATGACAAGTCCTCACTGCTGAAGAAACAGTATAAGACGCTGAACTTGTAATGGAAAGGACCTCTGGAGATAATCAGCTGCGTGGGTGACAGAACATTTAGACTAGGTGACATTAGAACTGGACGAGAAGTAGGGAAATATCATCTTGACTCGATACGCCCATTCAAGGAGGCGCGTAAATCGACACAATCGTGACTCATAGACCGTCAGGCATTATCGCGAGGGAATGGCATTGAGATAGATGTATTCAGATTAAATTAGTGAGAGAGAATAAGGCTGTAACAGATAATCAAATGGGAAGAGAACGCAGTTTTATCAAATGAATAAGTATGTCCCTTCGAGTATGCTTTCTTTCTTTTCTTTCGTTCCCTCCTTCTTTGTTGTTGCGACGAGAAAGCATTAGGTAAGTCCCACGTAGAGCGTAAAATTGGGAAAGGACCCCATAATCTCCCAAATGAATGTGAAATTGGTAGCTAGGCCAGAAAGTACACGTATAATATGTATAAAAGAAAACAATTTATATAAAGTAAGGTATGTGTAATAAGGCAACAAATAGAGGAATAAAAATTAAAAAAAAAACTATGTGATCTGTATATTTAACCAAGGGAATAATTGTTTCATATGAGTGCTATATTGTGTATGGGTAATGAAAGAATGAATGGAATTCCAATGTAATTAGTGACACAAATATCTTTGTTGAGCGGTTGCCAAGCTCGAAAAACCTGTTTGTGAACTATAAAGGACATGTAGAGATAATGGCCGGAAAAGAGAACAGCGGCAGGACAGAGAGACAATGGTCAAATACCTGGTATGTCAGGGACAAAGCCTGAACCACTGTGTAATGATCCATTGTAATAGTTTTAAGAAATATTGTTTGTGTACTTCATGTAATGTTTTGTATAAGTCAATATGTAATTAATCTCCACTCGTTCACTACCGACGACGCATATCATAGTATACATACACGCATACACCAACCAGCTCACACAATGATGGGATATTCTGAGAATTTCGAAAGTGATTTTTAATATAAAAGCCCTGTTCTAAATTATCAGAAGGGCATATGATACCGTCCCTGTTAGGCAATATCATCATAATAACCCCAAAAGTCTTATTACATGCATAATTAAGGGCGGATAGATACCACAATATGAATTAAAGTTATAATAAATATAGGATAATGATTAAGCATACAAGTGCAGGTACTAAACAGGCAATCCCAATATATATTATTAAAAGCATGAACCCAACGTGTTAAGAGAGAGGGCAAAATGAACATTGTCCCGCACAGACAGGTTCTTTGGGTATTCCTAACCGACAAAGCTGGCATTGTCCAAGGATAGACCCTCGGCGCCAGCATAAGTATTGACCTGAATATAAGACGTGACGAGAGAATAGACTCTGGAATCTAAGGCACACAGTTCCAAACATGCTTATGCATTAATTAGCTAGACTGTGGGAAAGAGAAATTCGCGTGGAATACATGCCTCATACACTAGAAATTGCTATTTATTCAAGAGTAGGGATAAAACACAACCTATAAGGGACAAGCAATCGGTCACATGACCTCTAAAGTGTCCAAAATTCAGCGAATGGAAGGGGAAATTCGTGTAATGGCGACATTCGATGTTTGCTAGAAAAATCACTCTGTTTCGGCGTGTGAGGGAGGCAACAAGTACAGAAATTTCATCAGAGTCCGCGTTCGTGGATAGACGGAGTAACTCACATTAAGTGGTTATCGAACACTCTGTGGTAGCGAATGAGAGAAACTGCACTCGTTACAACGTCATTTAGATGTTACCAAACTCTGTTCTTTTGTTTAATAATCCTCCGGAAATACTACGTTATGCGAAGTAATTTACTACCGACGTTTAGGAACAACGCGTACACCGATACATATAAGTCGTGTCATGCGCGCAACAACGTGAAAGTCTCAAATCTCGCGCCTAATGTGCGAACAACATCGTCAATAGTGGCGAGTGGAGAGGACTAATTATAACAATAAACTTGGTATTCAAAGGTCGTGGTGTCTTATATGTGATAATACCCACACCCTGTCAGGACGCACCCACTCCCTGGAACTCAAAAGCGAGTACTCATGCAGACCTACCCTGAGAAAAACCCCGACCTGTTGGAAACCTCCCATCCGTAGTCCTCACCTATCACATGTCATATCTTATGAGGTGTTGAGTGCCGGGAGGGCTCAACGAGGTGCTCAACGGGCAAGGACCGCCTCATGTTCATATATACAATTATTGTTGGGGTCATGAAGACACTCATTTTTACACAGTTTATTGTGATACTCTGCTGACCAAAGCTTTTATTAAATGTATAAGATCTTGATCGTTGAATTCCACACCAGTCCATTATGACCTCTGTTGTAAAAAAATTGAACCATACTTCTACCTGATTTCTTTATCTATTTTGAGGATGAACTTCCCAGTTGTCCGTAGATGTCAGGGACAACTCCACACAGAAGTCTTCTATTAAATTACTGCTTTCTAGCTCGTAGTCTGTTCTCGATTTTAAGTGTTTTGAAACACCTGCTAGGACAGTGTGGTTTGATGGTTTCCAGTGACGTTAAATCTCTTAGCTTTTCGCATATATCTATTTATTATGCAGCGTTATGAACTACTTTTGCGTAAAAAATGACCATTGCTGCTTACAATTGACGTAATGTCAAAGTTGGTTTTGTGGCAGCTACTGTTGTAGCTTGAACGACCTGTCTGTAGTTTGAAGAGTCAGTTCCAAGTACTAAAATGCGTTTTTTGTAATTAGAGGCTTCTCTCTTAGGTATACGAGGTGGAATACATATTATGTCTATCCCTGCCTCTCGATCTCCATTGGGGAAGTTCATTGCTACACTGATTTCCAGTTTTTTATGTCTTTTGATTACTTCTTTTTGCTTGTTACTTTTTACTTGTAATGGAGTGATCCAATGGTCAGTCATCAGCGTGTATATACATTATCCACCTCGTGTCTAATTTTATGTACATCGGCGTATGTAGGAATGGTGAACAACAGCAAGCTCAGAGGCCTGCCTGTAACACGCAGTTCCTTTGCTTTGCGGTGGTGAAACCGTATGCGATATAAATGGAAATCACCATCTTGTCAATTAGAACTGTGCATCTGTTACTTTCTTCCGTTAAGAATTCTAGTTTGGAAAGTAGTGTGGATCTGCTAATCTTATGGAAAGCTCCTCCTTTAGCAGGCTTTTATAGTCCTTTCTGATGGCGCTGTAAGTTTCTGGGTTTTTCTTCTCTACTTATTAAAAGCATGTAAAAGAAGAGCAAAATTTGAGCTTGGAAGACTGACACACCTAAAAACAGTTTTTATAGCTGTGCATGATCTCCGGGCTTGAGTGGTCAGTATTACGTGCAGCTTCCACACGCTGTAATCAGAGCCCTAACGCCGAGAATGCAACCAAATAAATTCTGGCTATGTTCCTCGCTCCTCATCGTTCACCCAGTTTGTCTGGGAGTCCAACAATCCCCGACATTGGTTACTAGAAGTCTATCATCCTTTGCCAGAAACCATATCGAAGAGGAATATGTCAGGTTAACATGCAGGCCAATGTAGCAGTTTTACCAGTTGTTTCTCAAAGAAGGATTCAAATTCCTCCCAATGTGTGGCCAGCATTGTCCTGCTGAAATGTGGTTAGTGGAGTTGTCTAAAGGATGAGGACAACTTGGGGTTCTAACACCTCCCACATATACGGGTTGCCGTTCAGATTGCCTTCAATATGTAGAGAGACTCTACAGGTCTGGCGTCCTAAAACCACCACCAGTGATGGTGTCGACTACAATGCTCAGTTTTACCCTGTCAAACTACGTGTATGAACGTAGTGTCGAACACTTATGCGGCTATCACTGTAACTCAGGCTGAAGTGGTCTCAGACAATTGTAGTTCTGGACAATGGAAGACGATGTAAGGTCACATGTACAACCCGACCAATCTAGAAAAGACGGCAAAGAGCGACTATTCAGTAAATTGCCATACCTATTCAACCTCGAGCGTTGAGGAAACAGTGTGAATAAAGATCGTTATGGTCATGTGGTCTTTATTATTATTATTATTATTATTATTATTATTATTATTATTATTATTATTATTATTATTATTATTATTATTATTATTATTATTATTATTATTATTATTATTATTATTATTATTATTATTATTATTATTATTATTATTATTATTATTATTATTATTATTATTATTATTATTATTATTATTATTATTATTATTATTATTATTATTATTATTATTATTATTATTATTATTATTATTATTATTATTATTATTATTATTATTATTATTATTATTATTATTATTATTATTATTATTATTATTATTATTATTATTATTATTATTATTATTATTATTATTATTATTATTATTATTATTATTATTATTATTATTATTATTATTATTATTATTATTATTATTATTATTATTATTATTATTATTATTATTATTATTATTATTATTATTATTATTATTATTATTATTATTATTATTATTATTATTATTATTATTATTATTATTATTATTATTATTATTATTATTATTATTATTATTATTATTATTATTATTATTATTATTATTATTATTATTATTATTATTATTATTATTATTATTATTATTATTATTATTATTATTATTATTATTATTATTATTATTATTATTATTATTATTATTATTATTATTATTATTATTATTATTATTATTATTATTATTATTATTATTATTATTATTATTATTATTATTATTATTATTATTATTATTATTATTATTATTATATTATTATTATTATTATTATTATTATTATTATTATTATTATTATTATTATTATTATTATTATTATTATTATTATTATTATTATTATTATTATTATTATTATTATTATTATTATTATTATTATTATTATTATTATTATTATTATTATTATTATTATTATTATTATTATTATTATTATTATTATTATTATTATTATTATTATTATTATTATTATTATTATTATTATTATTATTATTATTATTATTATTATTATTATTATTATTATTATTATTATTATTATTATTATTATTATTATTATTATTATTATTATTATTATTATTATTATTATTATTATTATTATTATTATTATTATTATTATTATTATTATTATTATTATTATTATTATTATTATTATTATTATTATTATTATTATTAATCATCATTATTATTATTATTAATCATCATTATTATTATCATCGTCATCATTGTCGTCGTCGTTGTGGTGACAGCGTGCCATGCACGGTAGGACAAGCCTGCTTCCGGTGGGCGATTGCTCTTCTCCATTCAAACTCGCTTACATGCAGATATTGCAGCGTTTGATGTCGGTCAGGAATAGTTGCATCACGTTTCTACCTTGTTCGACAGCTCTCCACTAACTACACTTGGTTTAACGATAACGTTGTAGGTCACACAAGACTTTGTGGCACTGGGGCTACGTAATCAGTCCAAGATTCATTTCCATTCGAAATCTGTTGGATGACAGCGCGCTGTATTTTGAAATGGTCAGTGCCCCGTAGGTTTATTATATATAGTTTGCGTATTTACGTTTTATTGTTTTTGGTTACATTCAATATGACACTTTAACTCCAAGTTTTTTCTCAATTCTATAAAATAAATTAGACCTGAGTGTTATTTATAGTTTAAGATACAAATGTTATTAAATTTTTTTAATCTTATACATATGACATTCTAATCAAGATCCTTGGAGAATTTATCGAACAAATAAAAAGTAACGACAATTGTTTCAGATAAAGGGAAATTTTCTGTAAATACTGCTGTGGAATCCTTAAAGTATGCTTAGCCTAAACTTTGATATTTATTCAAATTTTCGCTTCTTATTTTGCTGTCCAAACACACACACATACACACATGAATGGTTATTGTTCTATTGGATTCAGGTAACTCCAAAACCTAAAATTCTAGTGAAATTAGGACAGCATTTTCCAAAAAAAAAAAAAAAAAAAAAAAAAAAAAAAAAAAAAAAAATAGACAGAATGAGTAAGAAGGGCAAGTCTTAACACTGACTTAACATTGGATTTCAATGATTCTTCAAGTGATTGAAGTTGTCTCTGTTCCTTAAAAGCAGTGCATAACATTATTATACATGCTGGAAGTACTTTATCTAATGTTCTTTAATTCTTTCTTTCAGATGGATATATTTTGTTCATTTTTGGTCCATCCATAATCAAGCTGTCGTGCTTACACAATTAGTATGTGCAGCCTCTATTTTGCTTAGAACCGGTTATTATCCAATATTCACGTCAATGTAACATTAATGGTACTTCTAAAACTTCAAAAACTTGTACTACAGATCCTGTAGATAGGATATCCTTACTACAGATCCCGATCCTGATCCTGATATCCTTTCTGAAGTTGCTTGTTTCACTGCCTAAGTAGTTAGAATGTTAACTTGATTATGCTGTTGCCCATCATGCGTACTCTACTTATGGGCTAACATTTTTGTTTAATGTTTAGATAACTTACATGCAAAGGCTATCGTAATAGAAACTTCTGTAGAAAATTATTTGATACAATATACCTTACTTGGTCGACTACATATAGTGGCTTAATTATACTAAAACTTCTATTGGAACTTATTTGATCTTCCTATTTTATAATGACGTGGCCAAGATATAAATTGATAACTTAATGGAATAAAACACATCCTTTATTAACACCACATGTATTAAAATTTTAGCTATCCAAATTCTGTGTCTGTACTCAATTTTAAAATGTTTTGGTATGGACGATTTGTGGAAACCTATTCTACTAATATTATCATAGCTTATAATGCTTACATGCCAAGCATTTTTAGTGAATAGAAGCTCTGCATGTGGGTCGATATCACCTCTCCAATAACAACTTTATTTCGGAAACATGTGGTGTTCCTTCAGTTCATGATTCATTTTCTTAGAAAGCAAGGCAACACGATTTCTAAACACCTGCAAAGTAACTTAACCATCACATTTTCGAGAATCCCAAAATAATCATTTAATTACTAATACACGTTTTCCCTCCAATCTTACGTCTTCTGAGGGTGTGCTGAGAGGGTGGATGCTGCTTGATGAGCTTTGATGGGATCTGAATCTATACATACATATTCAGAACTTTGCTTGTTTTGAATAGAAATGGGATCTGAAAGTTAGTTAATGACTTACGTTGCGAGTAAACTTAGTTCATTAAAACTAGCTGGCAGAGAAAGTTATCATTGAAGGCCTTAAATTCCTCACTCTGCTTCAGGCTTACAAATTATCCTTTGCATCGCAGTTCTTGCCTAATTAATTACCATTTTAGGAAAAACTAGAGGAAGTAATTTTCTCAGCACAAAGGTCACAATCCTGCATAATTTACCGATGAGACTTCAACAAGAAGAGCCTTCAAGATGCTAATATTTAAATGAATCCGAAAATCCTTTCACTTGTATTTTTTCAATATATAAAATAAGCCTTTTGTAAGTGGTAAATTTTCCAGTCATTGTTTTTAGACTTTGAACGTATATATCGCTAAAGACACCCGTATCAATCAATTGAATTTTTAGGGGACAAAATGAAGTTTACCAAAGTGGAATTATTATTACTATTCGAAATCAGTATCTGACGCAGCACATTCTTTAACCGTTTTAAATTATCTGAAACGCATTTTAAAATATGACGGATTTATTAGTGGTGTTATTGGATGTGTATCGTGGAATTTTACAACATAGTTTCTTGGCAAGTGAATAACTACGCACGTGCAAGTGTATTTAAGACATTAATTAGTACACAGGGATATGTTTTACAAATTCTTTGGTCAGAGATTAACTTGGGAGGCCCTTTCTTGAGGTATGGTAGGATGGTTGTTTAGGATTATGTTGTCGGTGAGCAGGAGTTTTATTTCTCAAGGTCCAGTAGTTCCCACCAGTCAATGAAAAGTGCTGCTTCAATTTCCTGTGGATTGTTTATTTCCATATATATTTCTTTTTGGATTTCTCTGTTTTTCTCACTTCTATCACTCTCGTTGTGTCGCCTTGTCCCTTCGAGAATATTTAATCACACCACGCTTGAAATATAATTCTGATACTACCTCTCCATAAGATATTTAACTAACGTGTCTGCTCCCTTTCGTTTAAACACACGAGTGACGCTTTTCACTTCACCCTACCCTCGGTTTCTTTCCTAGTTTTGTCTATCTCCACCCATTTTCTATTTGTTCTCTATTTCACGCTGACGCAGTCCCTGTCACCTAGGAACACTAGGACAACCAGTCAGGACGCACCTTCTGCCGAAGTACAGATGAGAGTTCTCAAGCGAGAGCTACAAGTCACCTCGAACCGATTACAATCTGCCTTTCCTTAACCTCCTCACGCCACCGATACTTCATTGTGAGGCGTTGAGCACAAGGGAGAGCTCGAGGTTGTTCGCTACGTGACGGACCGCCTCAACGCCTATTACGTAGTTTACGCTACATTTTATTGGGAGACTTTATTTCTGCGATTTTGTCTTATTGGACCTTTCCATTCACGTTCATCTGCGCAGCAGTCATGGGTCAAACCCCTAGGGTTGTAAGACCCCTTGGCGTCATAACGGTACTGCATTCTGCCTCTAAATATCTTCCTTAAAACTCAGCATTGTTTTGGCTCCAGGCAGACGGAGGAATAATAGCCTCTATTGTCCTATTGTTTACGTATCTGACCTCGTCTGAACGTTTTAACTTAAGGCAACATTTTACCTATATTTATTTCGTTTAGACGTTATTCCTATTACAAAATTCCTTTTAACTTTATTTCTTATATCATATATTCCCAATTGTTTATTAATAATTTCTATGGTTTTATCACCCTTTTCTTATATTCTTCTATCGGAAACCTGTGTTTTCTGCTTCACATCACATTTCAATTCATATTAGAATAGGTTTAGGAAATGAAATTTTGACAATTTATACAGAATCTTAACAGCATCCGAAGAGAAACTCTTAACTCATGGTGTATCTCCACTTTATTAGCAAATTTCTTGTCATACGAGTACAGAATTTGACACTTGTGAATGTTTAATTCCATCTAGCTGTCAGTTCAACCCCATCTATATCTTTATGAATTGGTCACGTATTATTCTAGCGATTACGTCACAAAATGCTTCAACAACGAATGTTAAGTTTTTAGTAATGCCACACATTTTTCCACAACACGAATTTCACTTACACTAAAAACACTACATTAATATAGATACTGAAGGAGAGGTTAAACAAATTTGAGAGCACAGGAAAAGCAATTTTGGTTCTGGGTTTGCTATGAATCCATTGTTACTTTTGCAGTAGATTCAGCAAATAGCCCCCTTGTTATAAATAGATTAAGAGAGGCATAAATTGTTAACGCCTAGTAATCAGTTCTTTTTTGTATAAAACAGTAGACGAATGTTTACGTGCAACAAATAGTATACATATTAAATATATACAGCCGTCGACAGTTTATTGCATAAAAAATTGGAATTGCACTATAATTTTGAATAGTCTAATTGCATAAGGTGGTTTGGTTTCAAAGGTGATATCACTTAAATATAAAACATACGACCATTTGTATCTGGAGAGTATACGGAATGCCTCAAGAGTCGATTTATCCATAAAATAAAAAATGAGACATTAGAAACCCAAAGAAAACGAGGGCTGTTCAATAAAGAATGACCATAATTTTTTATGATCATAATTTTCCGCACTGAAATTCAATCTTATTATATACTGCTAATTTAATGTGAAGCAAACACGAAGTAGTAGTTTCATTGCTGGTACTCCTAGTTCCCGCCTGTGAGAACCAGGCAATTTCAGATATGTTCAGTATCGCCTACCGCTGCAATGGAAGTAACATACAGTTAAAGTTGATGTTAGAGAAAGATCCGGAGTTTCTTTCAAACGTAATCACTGCTGATGAATCTTGGCTACATCATTTTGATCCTGAGAGCAAACAGCAAAGCTCAGTGTGGAAATCTCCTTCTTCACCAGCCCCCAAAGAGCAACAGTGGTTGCTTCTGCTGGGAAAGCTATGGTCATCTCATTCTTTGATATTCATGGAATGGTTTATCAGCATGTTGTACCTGCACACACATCAGTAACTGGACAATACTACAGGGATGTCCTGAAAACATTGCAAGTCCATATCAGGCGCAAAAGACCACATTTCCGTGAAGCAGCCTGGATGCTGCACCAAGATAATACGCGGCCGCATATTGCCAATACTGTTGCTGAATATCATGCAAAAATCAACGTGAAGTCCGGATTTAGCACTAATTGACTATTTTCTATTTCCTAACTTAAGAAACGGCTTCATGGGAAGCATTATCCATCATCAGAAGTTGGTGAAGGCTGGTGAAGGCTGCGGAGGCGAATTTGAAGGATTTCTCAAAAATAGTTTCCAGCATGAGGATGAGTAAAGGTACGTTGCCAAAAAAGTGTAATCTTTCTTTGTTGAATAGCCCCCGTACTTGTGCATGTAATTAGAGTTACTTAACCTTTTTAATACTTGTAACTCAAAATGCTTCCCAATTATGTTAATGTATTTTACACAATTATATTGTATATCAAGGGTGTCTTCACCTAAGAAATGGTGTCCGGATATCACGTCGTAGGGCGAGGTTACCCCGAAGGCCAAGGTTGCCATGTGAGTCATGTTGCTAACCAACCATATTGTACATCAATAACCAGAGGTTTAGAATATATTTGTTATTCTTAAGTGCGTCTCATTCTTCTTAGATGATAAGGTGTTTCAAATTTTCAAAAAACGTTATACTTAAAGTTCTCCAAGTGAAAAGCCTAATGCTGTTAAATCAAACGATCCTGAGAACATACGTTAGCACATTTTGTGATTTCCTCGTCAATGTTTTGTCGACATAAGCTATCTGTAGGCAGTATAACCTTACTTTGTTGCCGAATTAATTTTCTGGGATTCGCAAAGAAAGTATGATTTTGTGGCTCAAGAAAAGCTAATCTCCCATCTAAAAGATATATTGCTCGATCAAGGTACAATTGATTAAAGCCTCACACGTTATTTCTGAGCATTTAAAGACTATCTTAGAAGGAAGCAATTTTTAACACTAAATTAGTGTAATTTAGTGCTGAAAACATAAGTGTAGTATGAACAGAACAGGAGCCGACATCTATTTTTTCTGTTGCTGAGCATAAGCTGAAAACTTTCACAATTTGTTTGAAACATGTAAAAAGCGCATGGAAAGAACTTTTTGGATATCTTATATTTTGCTTCAGTCTATACTTGACTTTCGTATGAGCAAGCTATCACAATAAATTTACCTAAAATATTAGAAGATGCAATTTTACTATTCGGGTTGTGTATTGTGCTCATTTACATAGCAAAGTAGGTAATTTATAGATACCACTGGGAAACACAAATATAATTTTTGAATGTTTCGAGCACTTAATGAGGCAATTCCCACTAATTTTAGATTGAGAAAAACAAATATGACAATGAAAATATTTTATTAGCTCTAGTTTCTGTGATATACACAAGGTGGAAGTATTACATATTAATGGATTGAGAGAAAAGAATACACTTTAATTACATACATGCTAACAACAATGAATGTGCATTGATTTTTTAACTATTAACTACATGATAAGAGTTCTAAATTGCTGGAAAAATACTTCGCAGATAGTCGTGTCCCAAGAGAATCAAGTAGTGGCCTATTGACTTCGTCGTCTTTTAACTTGCCTCTTGTGATGGAGTTCCGCAGAATCCCTATATAAAGACCAACAGTAATCCGCAAGCAGTACTTCATTCCGACGGCCCTGATATCTTTGTTCCATTACAGAAATCTCCTGATGGAATCTCTCCCCATGTTTATCACTAACAGCTCAACAACTAGGAGGGAAAAAGTCTAGGTGGCAGTAGAGAAAATGGATCTTAAGGGACATGCTGCATCCAAGGTTGCGGTATCTTTGCAGGACGACGTCACCAAATGCTTGTTGTTGTCATTTGATGATATTTTGACAGGTTTGCCAACTCCCCCCCCCCCCCCCCAGAAAAGTTCCCACAAATTTAGAATCTTCTCTCTAAAAATGAAATGTCACTTTATTTTCAAAACAAGAGCTGATCTACCATTTTATGGCGATTTTTTAATTTAGCAAATGGAAATACATGTAAATTCACTATTTTTAAGCCCGAAAAATTTCAATTGTTGCCCGGTGTATTATGAGAAGTACTGCTCAACCATAATTTGTGAACTAAAACTGAGTCATGTTTCTATACAATTTCAATTTTGAATATGATACGTCAAGTGCAAGTATATAAGTGTGCTTAAAGAATCAATATACACAAACATAGCATAGAATTTGAGTTTCTTCATTTTCAAAAGTAGCCTTTATAAAAAGATGCAACATTCAAAGCAATGGCTATGAGCATTTCTACTTAAATACCTCACACATTTGGTTTATGCATAGAGATATATTAAGAATATTATTTCTCTTTGATGAAAAATCTTTTAAAAAAATATGGAAAGTTTTTGAAGCTTCTGTCTTCTCCCTTTCTGTTTATTTTAAATTAAAATATAATACTTAATACAAGATTTGCGTCATTTCTTGGATCATAATAGCTTTAATGGATTAATAGCTTTAATGGATCAAGAGTTCCGACAGTGACCATTTTTTATTATTTCGATCGGAAAAAACTTTGGTTTACACAGTTTAAAATAAATCAAAGGAAATCAGAAGATGCAGAGTCAGACTGAAAAATTCATTTTGATACTGGAGATTTGAACCACGGATCCTCCGATCTCCGTCCGTTAAGCATTGAGCTGCCATGGCCAACAAGCCAGCATGACTTTAATTTCTCCAATTTACTCGTCATAGTCAAACCACTTACAGATTAATTTCTAAAAGAGAACCTTTTTGACCATTTGAGTGACATATAAAGGAGAAATATTAACTACGACATTTGCTATAATAATAAACATAACACTTACACAGATTATATTACTTATATGGCACGTTTCTAAAATAAATTATTGCAATTTCACAATATACATTTAGGACCTTATACATTCTCTATTCTAGTGTCCGGAAATAACAACTGTATTCAAAGGTAAAGTGATCAATTGTTTTCTAGTACTCACCGCCCATTGAACAAAGCTCCACCAGAAAAAGACATCCGATAAACAATCTAAAATCCATGTCCGAAGCGGGACTCGAGCTCTCTACCCTCTAGTGACCAATTTCTCGCGTGAACGAGCTTGGCCAACCGGTCGACTATAAATTGCGTAATAAATACAAACCTGGAAATGGAAAATATAGACTTTAGTGCACAATGGCTAATTCACAGTAGAATGCATATTTAAAATGAGTTACCAATTTCCATAACTCGCTAGGTCCACCTAAAATTGTTTTGAAAATATATAAAAGCGTGTTTACTGTGTTTTATTTTGCCTTGTGGGATAGTAACACAAACCCTAAAAATAAGTTGTGCATATACAACAGAAAACCACATTTTATTAACTACTCTATGCTTCTTATGTAATACAATACATTGTTTATTATTATATTTTACTTTGTAAGGTGACTATCAAGCTTGCTGTGGAATTCTCCAAAGGGAATTTGCCATAATAACGGTAGTATTCATGGTTTTTATCACACTCCTACACATTCAATTAATTCATATTAGTTTTAATGTTAAAATGGGTCATGATGTCAAATATAAAGCCATAAAATTAATAAATAAATATAAAATATGATTTTTATTTATGCAAAGGTGACTCGGTCATTGCATTGTATGTTTGCCAGAAATGAACAATATATGTGCCTGACTTCTTAAATGGAAGTGATTTCCGCCAAACCTGCTGAAAATGGATTTTTATTTCCTCCTAGAATTGTTACAAAGACCTTCAGTCTCATTCCGTAGATACCCCTTTCCCTGAATAAAATCAATTTTAACATTAGCTGAAATATACTAGGAATAGCTGTAATATATCCCCGAAAATTATTTACAAGGTATCCAGCTGAAATTTATCATCATCATTATCATCATTATCATTATCATTATCATCATCATCATCATCATCATCATCATCATTTACTTCCGCAGGTTTTCTATTTCTTCTTTATAAGGTGACTACTTTGCTCTAATAAACTTCTAATGCTACTTCCACTTACGCCGGTGGCGCTATTCTTAACTTCGCTAAATTTCAGACTTATAAATCTTCGCTTCTCTTCTTAACGCGCATGAGCACGTCCTTCCTGTCGTAGTATCACCCTTTAAGTGAATTTTTCTTACATCACGATTCAGTTCTAACCTTTTTCTGACCCCCCCCCCCGCTCTAACTTTATCACATGACAAAACTAGCTCACCCTTCTCTAATGTTACATTATTATTGGTTCCTCAATTATTTCGAATTTTCGCATTGGTTTGCAAAACACATCTAACTCATTGGCGTTCAGCTCACCCTGAGTTGGGGAACGCCTACCCTGAGTTGTGTGTAACGGTATACATCGTTATCAAATCAGCGACGTAAATCTCATTAGTGTTCATGCTTAACTAAATTTTGAAAGCCCCTTTGTGCCGACGCATTCCTGGCTGGAAGTATTCTATAGTTCTCATACATTGAACTTTTCCTAGCACAAAGAAGGTAGCGGTCCTTCCTTCCTGTCTCTCCAAAATGTACAGATTTTTACAAGAATATTTTCTCTTTCTTACCTGGATGCTAGTATATATGTTATATTAAATTCTATTCTTCCTTTCTTATTCTTTAAGTCAAGCGCTATTTCAATCATTACTCTATCCATTCTAATTTAATCTTAATATAACAAGATTTTAATATTAGTTTAGCAAAGCATTTTAATTAATTTATCATGTTTTTAATTATCTGATTTCCATTAATTCACCGCCCCATAATGGCTGCCTGATAATGCTGTTACAACTACTACTGATAATCATGATGATGATGATAACGAGAGACTTTTGAACTGCGGAAGTTTCGTAATTATCACATTTCCTTTTTAAGTTTTAGATTATTATTCATGAACTCATTTCCCAGCTGAAGATGCGCGTGAAGTTCTACAGCAGTTTCTACCTCTCAGCCACGAGGTTTTGTTTGAGAACGAAATTTCATTGTTAAAATTTTCAAGAGAAGCAACCACCGAAGCACCCCTCGGTCCTCGCATGCATATATTCTTTGGTTGCCCCTCACTCTTTCACACGCATCTACCTTCTTTTAGCTCCCGTGTCTTTACGACTTTGTCTGGGGCGCGGACGCGGCAGCAAATAATGGGGATTTTATAGCCGGTTTTAGGGTCGCTTGAGCGCGCGCTCGCTCGCGAGTCCTCCGGCCCATTATCACGTGACCTGCCCGAGAATTGACTACTGGTAGGGGCGTACTCCCAAGAGCCCTCTGGGCACGCGGTAACTCAGCGAAGATGCTGAAAGAGAGACAGAAAATGTGCACGGCGACATATTAGGGAGGCGGTATATTGGAAATCTAGTTCCTGAAGCAGCCATGCCGGGTATTCCCGCGAGATTGATTGTTAACCCGTCCCCATCTTCGAGAGGCGAGGAGCTTCGGTGGAACAACTTCCAAGACCGCCATCTTCTCTGTAAGCTGTCAGCAGAGTGTTTACCCAGAAACACGAGGACTGCATTTTAAACTTTCACTTGCCAACTGCCCAACCTTCACTTTCATTCTTATTTAGGGGTAGAGTTGTTGTGATTGCAATCCACTTACCCGCCTCGGTAGCGTGGTGGTTGAATGTCTGCCTCATGTTCAAGAGGTCCCGAATTTGAATCTCGGTCAGGGTGAGTTACCTGGATAAGGATTTTCCGGGGTTTCCCTTATCCTGATAGACGATGTAGGGTAACTCTAAGATCCATGGACCCTGGACGCATTGAGCATCATTCTACCCATTTCATTCATCGTCTGATATGACTAAATGTTGGAGGATGATAATTACAAAAAAAAAGTGCAATCCACAGTTCAGATGATAAAATATTGTGAAATCTCATTGGAGATATAAATTATTTAAAGTGACTTTATGAACTTGTATCTGAGAATGATTTCTGTATTTTAGTTAAAATGTGAATGTGTCATTTGAACTTGGAAAGGGTAGCCGAGGTCGTTAAGGTACCGAGCGTGAGCTTACTTAAATACAAAACCCATTGTGAAGAATATTTAGATTTTACACATGTTGAATTTGATTCCTTTATAATTCCACAAAATGAATTAAATCCTTATAATATTCGCTTTCTGGAAATTGATAACCGAACAAAATTTCAATATATCCTTTAACATGAGTTCTAAGTACATCTGAAGATGTAATTCACTCATGAACAATTTCTAGAATTGGTGTTAAAGCTCATACAAGACGCATTCCTTTTCGAGTAAGCTTTTGCAATTATCAATTTAATGAACTTTTATCTATATCTTAGAATGACATCAGCATTCTAGTTAAAATGTGAATATATCATTTGAACCTGGAAAGGGTAGCCGAGGTCGTTAAGGTACCGAGCGTGAGCTTACTTAAATACAAAACCCATTGCTTTTCGAGTAACCTTCTGCAATTATCAGCTTTATGAACGTGTATGTATAATTATCTTAGAATTATTTCATTAGCTTTGTTAAAAAGAGAAATTACTATTTAAAGTTGAAAAAGGTAGCCGATATCGTTAAGGTTCGCAATGTGAACGTACGTAGATACAAAATGCATTCCCTTTTTTTGTAACTTTCTGCAAGTATCAGTTTATTTCCTGTATAGATTATCCCTGGGACCATTTACAAAATAAGAGCCTTAAACACTAAAATAAGTCCATTATACTGTATTTAATGGTTGTGAGCTTCTGTTAAAGTTTTTTTTTAGTTTGTAAACTAAAAGTTTACTTAGGTATTCGTAGAGAAGCGGCAACAATGCTGTTTGGGTTCGGGTTGGGTACCTGGTGCTAGCTGTTTTCACATTGTAGAACCGAAAAAGAGCATTGTTACCCAATCATCTAGCATACGCGCAGCTCCAGAAAGAGATAGCCAATAGAGGGGACCTTATGGGATCGAGGCCACGCCTACTCATGTGACCGAGTGGCTCTTACTGTGGAAGTAAGGGAGATGAATGGTGTAGGCCACGCCGACGCTTATTCATAGCGCTAACGACCTGCGAGTAGAGACATGGTGTGGAGAGGTATAACGAGAAACTACTGGACCCCCTTCTCTTGCCGCCTTGGAGGCCTGTGATGTTTCGTTAATAGGCGGAAACTTCCAGATACAGCCATCTGCCTATATAAGCGATGCATTGGACGAGTCAGTCAGCTTTTAGTTAGTCAGTTCTAGAGAGAGTTGTACGGCAAAGTGGCGAGTAGCGAGTGCACTGTGGACTTGCGTCCTGCGAACTGGTGAATTGTAACTGTGAGGGTTTTTTTTTTTTTTTTTTTTTTTTTTTTTTTTTTTTTTTTTGTAATTTCATGTCCTCCAACGTTTAGTCATATCGGACGATGAATAAAATGGGTGAAATGAATGCTCAAATGAGCCCAGGGTCCATAGACATTCGTCTTTCAGCATAAAGAAAACCCCGGAAAACCCCTTATCTAGGTAACTCAACCTGACGAGATTCTTAACTCGCGACCTCTTGAACGTAAGGTACACTCACTACCACCACGCTACCGAGCGGGCATAATTGTGAGTGTTACGTAATTGTGTAATATGTGATCCTGCTGTGATTTGTAAGTGTACCAACTGTAATTCGGTGGAAATAAAGAACATTTTGAGTTTGTGGAACTTGGCGTTTTAATTCTTCGAACCCTTTAAGTCACAGTGTACTTAAAGTTCTGAGGTCCTCTGTCCAATAACCATAATTCCCTATGCTAATAATACGCATACCGCATTAATACTTCTCTTTTCCCTTTTTATTCTTTAAGGGGGAAAGAAGAGATTGCATTTCTCTTTCGTAAGCCTCCGGTCAGCTCGCTCGAAAGGAGTATGAAAACTTCAGAAAGGAAATACAAGGTTGAAGACATATATTGTTTACATAGATATATACCTACTGAATAAAATGTTTATCAGTGATTTCGTTGACGCGATGTGTTCTTGTGTCTTGCTTAACTGTATAAGCAGTTACAGGAATTGAACCTATTCTTTCTCTGCTGCTACGAAACAATACACGGTTACAGCTGCAGTTTCCGAAAAAGCATATTTTTGCCCCGACATGTGTTTTATTGTTAGGTTGTAACATTATTTAAACCAATGATTTGCACTAAGAAGCTGCAGTGAGGTGACAATAACAGAAGGGCTGCGTAAAAATTCCACTATAGATCCTTCATAAACCAGAAACGGCTAAAATAGTTCTAAGGCTATCTATCTAAGGACACAAAGTGGGAATACTACATGAAATGGATTAACAAGCATACATGAAATGATGGGATACTAAAACGTTGGTACATATCATAAAACCCGAGTTTTTAAAAAGCTCCTAATACTAAAGTATGCAACTAACAAGATTGAGAGAAGATATCAGAACATAGCTTAGGCAAGAGCCCAGACTTGATCAGTGAATGTGCAAAGTGAGCTTAAGTTCAGACTACCAAAGATATAAATGCAGAAGAAAAGTTCAGGAATAATTTCTATGAAACGTATACTGTGTTTGCTATATAAGTAATCTGAAAGACGATATCCAATTAAGGAAGAATAGATATGGTTTCGATGCGTGTGTGGGATTAACTTACTGGCTGGTTCAGGCGGACTTTTGTAAGAAGACTTCGTAAAGCATAATTCCTAGTATATGTACATCCTTTTGAGAGACAGTTTTAATTACACTATCTCTATAGTAATTCATATTGGTTCTTGTGTTATGTTCATGTACCTGACTTTTTAACTGGATTGCACTTGGCCACAATAAACATTATAGCTGTATAAGCATACCGAGAGTAGATGGTGGTTATTTTTTATTTATAAAGGTATCGCTGCAAGATTCTCTTGCTTTTAGATTATATATGATCCTAATACAATTTTTTGGTAAATAAGCAGTTTATCCATGTGTGTTGTGGCTGCTGAACCCCATATTTTTATTCCATAGATTAGATATGGATAAATACATCCATAGTATATTAATTTTAGGATATTTGTATTGTTGTACTTGCTAAAATATTTTAAGAGATATAATGATTTACCAATTTTTCAGCATATGTTTTCAATATGATCAGCCCAAATTAGTCGATTATCTAACATAGTACCCAAAAATTTATGTGTTTTCACTTCTGACACAATATCACTCTGTACATCATATTTTCCAGGTGTAGGATGAAAGATGCTCCGATAAATCCAGGATGCAGATTCAAACTTGCAACAGGAAAAAGATGCAATTACCAGGAACCCAAAAGCACCAACCAGGAGGTTAAGTTGGAAGTTGGGTGCACCACTACGGTCAGTTTGGAAAATGATGATAAATAAATTAATCAAGGCATCGCGGGTGATCAGCCGGGTCAAGTTTATAAAGGTCAATCTTTCAGCCATTTCAGACTCCATGGCCTTCTTCAGGACCTGGTGAAATTACTTAAATAAATTAAAATAAGTAAATAAATTAAAAGATGTCACACCATCCGCACTTCTGCCAACCAACATTTGAGTTTTAATAGAAAGACGTGCAGTAGAAAGCTGAAATAGGATTTGCTTTCAGTATTTAATTAATGACGGATTCTGACAGGGCTTACAGTACATCCAAGTGAAAGCAAATAGTGCCAGTAAACATAGGAACGCAAATTCAGGTATTGCAAAAATATTACTGAAATTGCAAAAACCATCAAGCGTACTCGGTGCTCTTCCCCCCCATTTACATATTATTCAAACCTCTCTCGGGCTTCAAATGTGGTGTACATGTGGTGATATTCCAACTTTTCGGGAGCATACCCTGAAGACGGGAACAATGTATCGTCCCGAAACGTTGGTACATGACTACATCTACACCACGCTTGAAGCCCGAGAGAACTTGGAATGCTCACGCCGCCAGGAAAGCTACAGCTCCTATTATGGTTACACATTATTTCAGAATAAATATTACAGGGACACCTGCGATTTCCGCTTCGGAATGTAGAATTGCAAGATTGGGCACCAGCACATTTTGATGCTGCTATGAGATGGCATCTATCGCTCAAATAAATTGCAGGATAGATTGAGGCGAACCCCATCTTGGCTTTTAAGGCCACCTGGTGAGAATTCTTTTAGATTTATATGTTTGAAATCAACTCAAATAAGTAGTGTATACGTTTGGAAAACTGAAGCACAGAATTAGGCATTCTAATTAACAGTTTTTGAAATGATCTGGGGTACCCAAAGTTATATAAAATTCGCTACAGAAGTGGCAGTCTTCTCTCCACGTGCAATAACGACAATTGGGAAATCTCCTTTATTGTCCACCTCTGTAGCTTAGTGGTAGTGTCTAGATACGTTGAAGAGGTGCCAAGTTCGAATCTCGGTCAAGTTGATTTATCTAGATGAGGTTTTTTCATCCTGAAATATGAATGTCAGATAACTCTAGGCTCTATGTACCCTGGGCTTATTAGAACATCATCATTTTTGCCCGTACTCCTGACAATTATTAAGACAGATTTATTGTAATTCCAAATTTTGGGCTCGTTTCTTTAACCAATCTTACACCTTTTCTTTAAATATTGAAATTAAGAATGTGTGATAAAACTTTGTGTATATTTGGTCTAAATGTTATTTTAGTTTAATAAACCGTTGTGTAAGGTAATGAATGTTTTCCATTTACGACGAATAAAGTTCACGCAGGAAGGTAAAAGAAATGCATGTTTCATAAGTGTTGATGATGCATGTACACTACCTTAATGAAGATGCTGCTGTATGAATCCACATTCTGAACTGTTTCTTTTAGCTGTAATCTCCATCAGAGGAAAAAGACCAGCTGAACATGCATGAAAGTTCCAGTTTCACCGGAATTGAAACAATTTTCTTCCGCAGTTATTTATATACTACTTCCAGGAGCACTTATCCAGATTAACATCTTACGCCGTAAAATGTCTGGCAGGTTAATCTAGACGTGGACCATGGTTACCACGAATAGGTACTTCCACCACGTTTTGTAGAAATGAAAGGTGTTATAAAGTTATATATATAAAGTCAAGCATTAGATTCGGGCCAATATTATAAATGATATGTGTGTTAAATAACAATACATGTGTTAAATAACAATACATAAGAGTTCTTATCGCTCTACACTATCACCAAGGATTAAAACATTATTCCTATAGATGCACCGCTGCAATGAACACTTATACCATTGCAATTTGAAGCTGAGTAACAGCTATAACCCATGTTTTCTTAGAGTTATAATTCCCAGAACCTCCAAGAGAGTTATGTCATATTACGCTAGAGGATTTTCTTCACCAACAACTGAACCGAGATACAGTCTTGAATATTGAATCTTTGAATATGACTGATTGCTATCGAATATGTGGATGCCCAATTTTAGTACCGGTTAGTGGTTAACATTATTAATCAGATAAGCAACTAAGAGGGAAGTGGATAAAGAATTTAAAAATTATCTTAAAAATCGGAAATGAAGGATAATTGGAAAAGCAAATGTTAAACTTTCTCAATGAAAAAGTCATTGGCAAGTTCAACGTGTAGAAAATCTATTAGTTAAACCAGTATAACCAACTGAACTACGTTTCTGGTAAAATCATATTGACAAGGATACGACGCATATGGAAATGGGTTACGTTTAGAAGACCACAAATGCAGAAAGTACGTAACCCACTGCTGACTATAGGTAGAAAGGTCACAAGATTTGGAAAGGATTCTAGTTACCGGAATTTAACATTCCATTACCTGTAGTGCAAGTTTGAATGCGTCTGTGTGAACCAGTTAGTTCACATTGCTAGATGAAGGGATAATCATTGCACTGTTCGATACTTCCTTCTTTGTCAACAAAACAAAGGTAGATTTAGGCAACTCATTCTCAATCATGTAAACACGGATGACACAAAATGGTGCAATAGTAGGAAGTACGAATTAGGAAGTACCAAGGACCAAGTAGGGAGTAGGAAATTAAGCATAGGAACCGCCAAAATGACTCAGCGGTCATGGGAAACTCTTTCATACCAGCTGGCGGCCATTTTGGCAGAATATATATTTAAGTGACAGAAGTCAATTCAAGCGGTGTCTTATCACAAAGTCTGCTTACGAGTTCTGTTCTTGTCACAAAGTTTTATGATGGAGTCGTTGATGCTGGAAGATTTGTATCGCCACAAGACTTACGTGGATAGTGATTCTACATAACAGTATTTACTCTGAATAAGTTCGAGTCGAAACAGTGGAGGAAGAGGATCAGCGTTAGACAACACCCTTCATACAACACTTTGTTCAGATACCTAAGCAACCCTGAACTGAAGGCATAGTTCACTATGTCACAATTTATATAACATTTCAATTCAACATCATCTCTTCAAGATGAGGTAGTGCTTTGTTCTGTTCTAACAATTGTGGAATACATTTGTCAATGGGGTTTGGCCCTGGGTGTTACCTTTAACCATCCTCGTATACCTACCCCCTACCAGTTAGTTCTACCATCTGATTTCCCATTCTTTCAACAGCTACGTCTTTAGTTGTGGCTCAGGATTGAAAGTCCTTCCTCCCCCTTCTAACCCTGGTTGCAACGATATTTGATACAGGAATTAACAGCTTCATATTTATAGGTAGTGTGGAATCATAAATAAGCTGACTTAAGTTAACAAAAGAACGTGAACCTTGGTTCTCATGAACTTTGATCAGTTGTTGGCAGTCTGAGAGCCTAAATCCGTTCTCGGGCTTACGTATTTTATGCTCACTTCCAACTAGCATTTACGTTGCTTACGTTTCTAATATTAATAAAGAAGGTTACTTTAAATCATAAATTATTGAGATGCCAAAAGTTATATACATTAATGTTCCAATAGTTACAATTTCTCTGCCTAGATTCTGTAATAGAAAATATAGATATAATTGCTTTCTTAAACAGATTATCTTGCTTCAAATATATGCGATTGGCCTCAATAAATTTTATTAGTCAAACTTAGCAGTCCTGTTTATTCTTACAATCACCCTCGCATCGTGAGATGAAAAGGTCTCCTAATTCACCACAGAGCTAATCTGAGACAGAGATCTAAGATATTAGAGGGTATCAAAAGTTGTCACATTTCATCATGAACCTCCTCCTTATGATTTTTAGTGGATGGACATTCATTCTTGCTCCACATAATTCTTGGAGTATATCAGGAGAATATATAAACTGCATGTAAAGGTAATTATGCTCAAATTAAGTTCTAGGAACATCGTTTAGCCTTGTATTACTCAGAATTACTTCTGATACTATTTAACATCTATATGGAAGTGTGAAAATTGTGTTAGCTTATTTGTTGCGCTGGGTTATACATTTTTACTATTTTAAATATATCAAACTTTGATATCTTCGTCTACATAAAAATAATTACGTGCTTGTCGATTTTCTATCCACACCACCTCTGACATATTTACCCTCTTCATCACCTTTTCGCATTATTTACTAAGAAAGTTAATTTTAAAATGTGGTTATTTGAACCATATATTATTCTTTGTCTGTAACAGTTATTAATTTAGTATTATGAAAGAGATTATTAATTTTTGCTAGATTATTTTTTAAATTTTATATGCATTTTTATATTTTAACTGCATTTTATAGCCCATTTTTAGAGAATTTTAAGGTCAACAACTTCCGGATCTTACTTTCAAGTGTTCATACAGGGCGTAAAATATAGGTATATCGTTAGTAGAAACATGTGTACGATGTGTTTTGTGATACAAATCAACCATTAGAAACTATTACGCTCTGGAGTTTCCAGAAGGTTGAAAGGGGATTCCGGATCCTGTATTTATTTGTACTGGATAGTGCACAAATATGCTAGATATTTACGCTTATGTCGGAAGTCTTAGAATCCGAAGTACGACTGTTTGATTTTGATGCCGCACAGATGCACTACAGTTCTTAATATCTACTGCATCAATTGGAATCAGAGATATTTGACAAATGCGTTATAACGCCAAAGTGAAAAAAAACGTAAGTTCATATCTTTCACATAACGAAATACGACGATATACGCTTTCTCGGCTAAGGACAATCTTTGGAAAAGTATAATTTCCACTGCAGTGCCTGAAGTATGCAATAGAAAATAACCTTGGCACATGAGGAGAGAGACATTCAATTCCTGAAATAGTGATTCCCCGTAAATACTTCTCGCTTCAGTACCCGAAGAACGCAATAAAAGAAAATATTCTTGGCACTATCTCAAATCAATTTTGAACTGAATGCTTTTCTGCCCCTTAAATGAAAATATAATCTCGTAGATGCGTAACATCAGGGGATATGATTTACCGCGTCTTTCAGGCAGCGGAATATATAATATTAGTTCACGATATGATTAAAATTCTCTGGAAGGAAGTGACAATTGTGCAATCGTGTTGCCTAATATATTTATCTGAATGCGACAGATTCCATCTCTCAATTCCCGAATTTCATTCAGATGTCACATTTGGAGTCATGGTAAGGAAGTAAGTGATTTTAAAACCATATTAAGGAAACCATTAAACGTATAAGCACACTCTTCCTAGCAACAGATAAATATAAGCACATTAAAACTACCCGCCAGAGATTTTATGAATTACCTTTACTATAATGTAAATCTGATTTGTTACAATCACATGCCTTCTATACCAATTCTCAACAAAATATCCTTAAAAGAGAGCTATCTAGTAGAATTATCGCTCGCTCATCTCTCGTGTACTTCTAAACAGATATATAAAGTAGCAGTGATTATTACTTGATTTATACCAAATTATTTCTTGAACTATTTCCAGATAAAATGGAAATTTGGATTGAACTGGATTACGGTACGGAGAGGACTCGACACCATCGACCAGTGTTGATCCATTGTACCTATGCCTTCAAGTGTGGCGTCCACGGGAGAAAGGATGAGGTGAGAAAAGATGGAGGGTGGTCGTCCTAAGGAGCCACGACAGTGCAGAGGACAAGGTCTCTACACGTTAACAATTGGAAACTCCACGGCAGGCCAGCAAACAGGCAGCTCACCCAATTCGGGTCCGGAAACGGTCCCACCAGAAAGGACTGGAGACCTGAGTCTGTGTACCGATGGAGGAAGTTTTACTCAGCGCCCGCCGACACTTCTACTCTAAAAGGGACCAACAGAGGAGAGATGATATGAAATGATAATGCAGATAAAATGGACGGACAGTTTGAGTCGAGAGGTTCTACTCCCATTAGTCTTGAACCCTTAGGTACCAGACCCGGGCCTCTTTCAACCAGGGAGTTATCCGAGCTGTCCCAAAGTGCGCTCGGCGTCCTCCATGGGGCTTTCCATATGACAAGACCTGGGTAACAAACAAGCCCCCCCCCCCATCTGGACCTAGGACACAAGACGGGATGGAAGTGGATACGCCACTTACGCGCGCCAACACCAAAGGTGAAAACTACCGATATGACCTCGGTGGGTTCGCCTGGCGATCTAGCACACCTTCTACTAGCTTTGCAGGCTAGTACCCGGGAGAATTAATGGCTTACCTCAACCCCGTCCTTAGACGTACCCGATTCCCACGGGTATCGGGAACCACTGCCCCCTCGGGACCATCCCAATCCGAACAACTCCCGAAGGAGGGGCTCAGATGTTCGGCCCGAGGTTCCTCTAGTAACGTCAGAGGTACCACGAGTGCTAAGGGTCCGCAGCACCCGCACCACGGCAGCTGAAGGGGACGGATCCCTTCCCCTATGGACGGACAGGAAAATCAGGGGATGTTAATTAAACTACCCTGCATTAGCCTGGCGGCCCGGGAAAACCTCCGAAGGAAACCATGGTTCATGTAGGTAGGTCACGGGAATCGAACCCAGACATCCCGAATGCAAGCCACAGACGAAACGTCCTGAGGTATCCTGAGGTAAGTGGATTAATATATTTTATTAAAATAAACATCATGAATTGTTATTACAAATTGGTAACTCCAATAAAGATAGGTACCACTGTATTCAATTCAAAAAAATTAGTATCGAATACTATCATCCTACGTGAACTTACAGGTACATGGTTCGGAAAATAGTGTTTTGTTTTGTTTGGTCACAAAACGTGCATTTATGGCGTACTAACGCATTCTTGGTCGGAAAGGACAAGCATATTTACTTACTACAGGAAGCAAAAATATTTATGAAGTAAAATATCTGATGTCTTGCACTCCCGTAACTTTCTCTCATCCTGTACTAACTATTCTTAAAAACTTTAATTCCTCTTTATACTTTATGTTATTTGACATAAAGTTAATTCAATCTTAATTTTCTTGTACATTTATTAGCTTTAAGCAATAGTTAAATACTTCAAGGGCTAGTGGTTGTTTGAGAGCCATGAAATTCCATTCTCTTTGGACGGCCAAAGGCAAAAAAATAAAAATTAATAACTCCACATCTGTAATGCGTTCACGTTGTTTCATAAAGTGCAATCACCTCAACTCACGAATCCACTTTCGTATAACTCACATGTGTCTTTTAAAGGGTTCTGATCATCGATGACTTAGAACTGCTCTTAATGAATATTATCCTGCCTTAGCGATTAATTAATTCAAATAAATTTAACTTACATTATTTCAAAACTGCTGCAAATCAATGAGTACTTTCTATCAGAATTCTGTTTCTCCACATGACATTTGCTGCACTTCATAGGCTTCTATATACCTCGTTATTAAATTTTTGCAACTATCCAGGTGTTTTGTCAATGGATATAACTTTGTTGCCTCTGTGATGAGGATCTGGTAGATATACTGTCCAGAAATCAATACTCTTAATCCTGACACGCGTCTTAAGCCCTCTATATGAATTAGTAGGTGATGGATTTTTAGATAAATACATATTTTATATAATAAAATATTTTGTACAATTTAGTTATTTGTACATATTTTATGCATTTTACCACATTTTATGCAGTTTGTGGGTGGCAAATAACATGATTTTGTTTATGAAAAGAGAGGCCTTCTGCTTATTCTGTAACCTTACGTTAGATTACGTATTGTCAACAGCTCGCTACAATATAAACATATATACGAAACTCGCAGGAGAGAGATTTAATCCTTATTTCACGTAAGCTTCTCCCGTATCTCTTGACGGTCACGTGACCTTATCACATCTCATTGGATGCTGTTGTGGTGCAGACTGTTATGAGTTAAAAATTAGATCGTTATTTAACATGGTGTTATATCTGTATATGTTGGAAGAAAATTGTCAAATTTATATTTTCGTAACTGTTTTAATGAAATATATTACGCAACAGAGTTGATTTATCTGAAATGCATGTTAATTCTTAAACGAAGTAAAGAGGAGGTTCCTTTGCTCTCAAGCATATGACACGATAGCATGTGATTTAGCGGTAGTGATGACATATTTCTTTATATGACTTTTATCACTGACCTTGTTTTGAACTAGATTAGTCATATATCGCCATTCGACATATGCCGAATGCGACAGCTAAATTATCTTATTGATCGTTTATTGCGCGTGTACTTATTACATGTATAATGCCAGAGTCTACCGCCACTTTCTCGCTGAAGCATCGCAAGGGAAAACCTTTAGAAAGCGGCGAAAAAGGAATTGTATTGCATGTGTTTAATGCACTCACAGAGAAGAATCCGTCTTTGTCAGTGAGAGAAGTCAAACAGCTGTGCCCTGAAATACAAGTGTGTTAGATGCGTAGGAACATCGTGGCATGAAATTGAGACAACAGAAAACTTACCACTCCAGGGTCTATTGCTGTTTGGCGAAGACGTTAAGGACAATCAAAGTGTCCAAATCGCAGAATATACTACCTTGACGAGATGGGTGAATGAAGAACTCATGACAAGTATGGCGTGACTCGACTTTTAAGACTGAAAGGCAAGCATGTTTGCAAGGTATGTGTGCTGGTTTAAAAAGAATCCCAGTGGGAAAGGCCGAATGCCTTTCATTAGGAACTTGTTCCAGTTTCATTGCTCATTCATTCAGTTTCAACTTGGTCAGTTTCATTATAAATTTCACTATTTTTGCATGCCTTCATATTCTTATTTCTATCTTCCTGGCAATTATTATGACGTTTACTGCAGGCTTCAATGAGACGGGAAGGCACCGCCTATGCCCTATGGCGCGAAAGCGTTAGGCAATTAGGATGAAGGGGTAGTTAGTTGCACGCGGATTGATACATGTCAGCGGGGCAAGGTTCTATGAAACAGAGATTAGATGTCAGAGTTTTGCACGATGTACTTGAACTCAACATTACGCGCCAGTTCTCGACGAATTACCTTCAGAGGAAATCCAGTGAGCTGACCTCCCTTAATAAATACATAAAACCTTAACAATAGTTTACGTTATGACAGCAAAAATCTCTTTTTTCCACATCTGTACCTGTTGGAGTTATTCCTGTTCCTTCATTTCAGTTCAGAAGTGCCGGGTAATGCTTAACATACGTGTTAAGTGATTCGTGTATATGCTGAAATGCCGAAAGTAAAAGGTAATGTTAGTTTTCGTGGCACATTAAATAATTTTCAGATACATTCAAAACAAATGAAAAAATTCCATATTACCAGCCTTATGGGAAGTCTGTAACAGCTGATCAACGCTCCCATGTAGCTTAGCATTCATCCGGCAGCAAACATATCTTGGCGGCTTCACATTCTTCTATGTAGAAGATGCCCGCCTCGGTAGCGTGGTGGTAGCGTGTCTGCCTCACGTTCAAGGGGTCCCGAGTGCGAATCTCGGTCAGGGTGGGATACCTGAATAAGGCTTTTCCGGAGTTTTCCCTTATCATGAGAGGTGAATATCGTGCAACTCTAAGCTCTGTGGACCCTGGGCTTATTTGAGCATCATTTCACCAATTCCATTGATAGTTCGATATGACTCAACGTTGGAGGGACGTAAATTACACAAAAAAGAAATTCTTAGAAGAAAATGCTTTTCTAATGGACAATATAGAGAAGGCATGTGTTGTGTGCTGTAACACTAAGCAATTTCCAACAATTGACATATGACATCAATAATCCATCACTGGTGAGTTATGAAAACAGTTCCTTTTATTACAGATTTTGTATTATATAACATTTTTTTGTTTTGCTTTAGTAAATTTTTTGAACCGTTTACGAAATATTTTCTTTGCTTTTAATTCATAAAGAATAAATAAATTTAACTTTTTAGCACCTGAAATACGTTCCCTAGTGATCAGTGTAGAACTACATTACGTATCCTAGGTCAATGATAATATTCCTCAGTTGGCTGTCTGGCTGTCTATGGTGGCATTTATCTGCTTGTTCCCAAACAATAAGCTAAATTTGGTTGAGGTTACCTGAGTGTTGCTAACACATGTTAGTTGGTTAGCTATGTTAGAGGTTGATAAATAGTAACAATGAGAAAATTCACCACAGTTTATTACATTCGTTCCTAGCGAAATGAACTTCAGCAAAACGAATTAGTTCCGCGAGCTTTATCCATAGCAGAATACGGTCATCAGACACTGTGGAGCTGAAATCCTAATTTGTCAGCTCAGGTGAGAGATTCCTATGCATTTAACCGTCTGTTTGTGACCCTATGCAACACAAGTTTACAAGTGTTAGGAATGGAAACCAATTTTTGAAACAAAAATCAAGTCTTGAATACTTTCTCACTGATATGTTATGTAAAGCTCTGAAGACGTAAAGAAACTACGTTTTATGTGGTGTTAAAAGTCTAAACATATGAGAAGAACATGGTATACAAATGTGTGCCTCTGACTTCTGTTTGCTATGTGACTGGAGCTATAGAGGTTTCCGTCGTCAGCTATTTATTACATTAATAACGCCAGAAGGAATTTTATTTCTTAAAATCTCAGATCAGTATGTAGCAGATAGAGAAGATATTGCATTCCACTCAGGAACTCCACTTTTAGATTTCGCGATCCATACACTTTTGAGAACCCTTGAATAAAAAAAAATAAAAAAGCATATGTTGAAATTGGTACTTAAGTATATGTCCAACATAACTCAAATACAAATACTCTATTAAATGTACAACTTCGTATTTAGGTTCAACATCTTCCAAAAATATAATATGAATATTTTAAATTATTTTCATTTTCTCAAAAATGGTTCTAACGATTTAAACTCTAATTACACATTTTAAGTGTTTCGATGACTTTAAACTTTATACCTCAAATGCTCTGAGGAATTCTTCACCCTGAAAGACTTTTTCATAGGTGGTAAAACTTAATATATAGACAAATTCTTAAGGCACAAACATATAGGTTCCTTAGGGCACACAAACTCGAATGCATTTTTGCTATAGATGCCCTGCATTTGCGAAACATTTCAGTGTTTGAATGTTAAGACACCTAGTGTCTACCTGTACAAAAATAACGTACTTTTAAGGTCATTACAATGAAGCCAGCCTTTAGAAGGCTTGATTATCAGTTAAGCCTGCTATATTCTTACATTTTTCATTCTATTTAATGGAAATTTACAAAAAATGCATTCGTGTTATTATTATTATTATTATTATTATTATTATTATTATTATTATTATTATTATTATTATTATTATTATTATTATTATTATTATTATTATTATTATTATTATTATTATTATTATTATTATTATTATTATTATTATTATTATTATTATTATTATTATTATTATTATTATTATTATTATTATTATTATTATTATTATTATTATTATTATTATTATTATTATTATTATTATTATTATTATTATTATTATTATTATTATTATTATTATTATTATTATTATTATTATTATTATTATTATTATTATTATTATTATTATTATTATTATTATTATTATTATTATTATTATTATTATTATTATTATTATTATTATTATTATTATTATTATTATTATTATTATTATTATTATTATTATTATTATTATTATTATTATTATTATTATTATTATTATTATTATTATTATTATTATTATTATTATTATTATTATTATTATTATTATTATTATTATTATTATTATTATTATTATTATTATTATTATTATTATTATTATTATTATTATAAATGTGAAATAGAAGGAATAATAATCGGTTGAAAAAGACATGTAGGCATAACACATGACCTTTTTTTGCAATATTGGACGGTTTTCTTTTGGAGAAGATACTGAGACGCATTATAACATTTTTACACTCGCCCCATCAGCTGCGTTTAAACCTAAAATACACACGCACAGACATGCAGTCACACCTGAGTGCCTAATATTTAACCTTTTTATAATCCTTTGGAAACTCCATCTTAGGAGAAAACTGCTAACATCATATACGTAATTTGTAATCGAGGAATCAGTTACATTTCATATTGGCCTGAGGAGTACTATGATTCACCAGTGTAAGAAATCTGGCAATCTTTGTTCACGTTTCCATAGCAACGGCCTACCCCTCTTACCCTTCCTGGCCCTTACTTGATTGCCCTCACGTATGTTCTTTTAAAAATCAGACTGTGTTGCTTATGTAATGGTTCTTAAATAATAATAAAAATAGGTCATGCGCGTGCGCCTAGACTTACTTTCTGGAAATACCGTTTATGGTTCAGTGGAAATTCTCTCTTTGGAGAAAGAGCTTAAACTAATCTTAATCAAGAAATAGTGGGGTTCCAACATTTTTAATCTGTACGTCGAGTTTTTGGCGGAATTCCGTTTAGATTCCTAATGGTGGGTGTTACATGTCACAAAAATACTCGTTAAAATTTGTTATAGAATGTTCGCCATTGAAAACAAATAAAGATCCTACTATATTACATCATCCTACATCAATAAAGTCATCTGTTGATCTCTTTTTGCTCCCCTATCGTACTTACTTCGTGAACATCGAAATCACCTGGGTCATCCCTAGGTAACATACAGGTACAGAACAATTCACCCCTTACGAGGCGATTATCCCACGGGAACCGCTGGTCGATTTTCCAGTTCCGTGTTTCTAAGGGGCGAGTTCCGAGGGACCCGCCAATGTTTCAGGATGTGTAGCCGCAGTTAACATTTCCGCACACAGTCCTGCTCGTGATAGGTTATTCAAAATGCAACGTGATACTGGAACTACTGAATGTAAAAATCAATGTTTTTTTAGAAGAATTGACAGTGAAACTGCTAAGTATTGCAATAAAGATATTCTAGTGCATAGCTACGATTTCTCTTCGTGTTTTATTACTGAAATATTTATTTTGAACTATAAAGATTATATTACTTCAAAAGATAATCGATATAGCTACAGCTTTTATTGTTGGTCTTTAGGAAATTTTCTTTTAATAAAATCGCTTAAAACAGTTTAATTGTTTGCCTCTATTAATTATCATCAGCCATCATAACTGGGCTTGCCTATGCTCATATATCGCACACATATCCTGCGAGGATCCTTAGCTTACCACTGTAACACCCGGTACCAGATTCACCAAAGACGGAGATACTTGGCAAGAAAAATGTGGTTCATGGGAGAGACGTTATCTTAAATGGCTTTCAACTGCACCCCATATTCATTTAAGAATTCGGTAACTATCATTACTTGTAATAGAACCAAATTAATTTCACAGAAAAAAATACACCTAAAAGCTCTTAATTTTAGTTACAAAAATATAGAAACAGAAAATAAATAATAGTAAACCTAACATTAAAAGCCCAGATGAAATACTGAGAAGAAAACAATCAGAAAAACAAAACCGAAACAAATAAAGGAAAAAAATTAATGATTCTCGAACGCCTTAACCTATCACTTGTAAGCTATTGCCATAACCATTGAGGCAGAGGGAATGCTCCAACATGTTCTCTCGTTTTCGTGTGCTGTACACTCAAGTGTTATCGGTGGTGTACTGGCGTCTAGAAACTTAAAGCCGCAATTTCCACATTTGAACCAACAAGCCCCAAGTCCGCTATATCGAATTACTTAAGATACCTCAACTTGCTAACAAATAATTTGGAGTTGTATATATACAGTGTGTGTGTGTGTGTGTGTGTGTGTGTGTGTGTGTATGTGTGTGTGTGTGTGTGTATGTGTGTGTGTGTATGTGTGTGTGTGTGTATGTGTGTGTGTGTGTGTGTGTGTGTGTGTGTGTGTGTGTGTGTGTGTGTGTGTGTGTGTGTGTGTGTGTGTGTGGCATAAAATGGACATATTTTTATTTGAAAAAATATTCATGTAGTTTTAAGAGTTACAAGCGATAACAATCTCAATAATGTATGTTACGCAGATGGTGTATAGTTAGCTAATACAGAAGATAATTTACAAACTCTGATACATAGATTCTATCTAGATTTTAAAAAATATAGGCAGCGCTGTGCTGAGTGTTAGACCGCTTAGGTCTCACCAAGGCGCTCCGGATTCGATCCATAGTGACCGCAAAGTAAGACTTTTGGTGGACAACACGGCGCTGGGGTGGCTTTTCTCCGGCACCTCCGATATCCCTTTTCTCGGGGATGACAGTTTTCCCCCGCCATCTCATTCCAAGAGTATCCATCTTCATCGCATGTATGATCAGTGTCACCCCTGCTGTGCTGTATATAGTAAAAGTGGACGTTAAACGCTACACATTTCAAATTACATTTTGTCAAAAATATAGTATGAGAATCTAAGGCTCCAAAACTAAAGTAATTATATAAGCCGAAGTTGGAAATATATAGGTATAGAAAAATAACAGGACTAGTAATGACAGTAAAATGGGAATTAAATTAAATATTAAGGGAGACATAAACAACGAAGCGGTATACCAAGCTACGAGTAATAAAGGCAGCAAGACTAGCAGGCAGTATGCATGATGTAATAAGGAAAAATAAACATTTAACTAAGAAACCTGGACGATAATGTACAAAACAGTAATACGACCATTATCTACCTATGTCTGTGAGACACGAACACAAACTATTAAAGTAAGTCAAATCCTAGAGACAAATTAAATGAACATCCTAAGAAATATAGTAAAAGGTATCAGAAGGTATAAATTAAGAAATGCAGACATTATGAATGGGTTTTCCCTTATCCTGAAAGACGAATGTCATGTAACTCTGAACTCTATGGACCCTGGACTCATTTGAGCATCATTTCACCCATTTCCATTCATCGTCCGACAGGACTTAATTGTTGGAGGACGTAAATTACAAAAAAAAAAAAAAAAAAAAAAATCTAAGCTCCATGGACCTCGGACTCATTTGAGCATCATTTCACCCATTCGAATCAATTAAATATTCAAGCTCTCGGCGAATGGAAAGAAGAACTCAATGGAACACTCATGTAAAACAAATGGCGTCTGATGGAATAGTACGGATAGACAGAGACAATTTACCGACGGATGGGTAAAGATACCTTGGGAGACCGCGGAAAAGACAGAGAGACTCCAATTTTGGATTAACATATCGTAGACCTATAACAAAAAATAATAATAGTTAAAATTTTCAAAATATGAAGAGTTTATGGCAATCCGCAGAATGACTCCGGTATACTTAAAGGATAGGATAACTACGTGGAACATTCGGCAGTGCAGTCTTGATCTGTTGTGCCTATGACCCCAAGTGGGGAATCCCCGGGAGGAAAGATGAGGCGAGAGGAGACAAAAGGTGGCCATATCAAGGAGTCACTCCAGTACAGAGAGCAGGAACACTTCCTCCGGCAGACCAGGACAACGGACATCCCACCCTTGTGGTTTGAAGGCAGTCCCATCAAGAGAACTAGAGACCTTTGGAGGCCGGCAACTGTCCTATCAGAGCAGGAAGTGATTTACTCAGAGCTTATCATCCTGCCATGCACCGCCGACACATTTATCCTGAAAGAGACCACCGGATGGGAGATGATCTGAAATGATAATGGAGGTAAATGGAGGTACAAGAAATTTGGGGGATGTAATTAACCTACCTAACATTCGCCTGGCGGCCTGGAAACCCTCCGGAAAGAACCCGGAAACCACCTGTACCATCCCTATCTACCACGGTAATGTTAGCCAACACGAGCAACTAAATATGCCAATATATTTGGGCAAAAGCTACATCAAATAGGTACAGCAGTTTACAGGCAGGGAATGTAATAGTACAAAATTTGTGAGGTTTACCATAATTTCAAATTCTACTTTACTTTACGGTCAGAAACAGGAAATGTACCTCCACACGTCCAACTCTGGTAAAAGAGAACGTGGTAGTGGAGTCTTCCCCCCCCCCCCCCCGTCTCCCGTTGCCCCACCAGTAATTTATTCCCTGTTCCTCCCTTGAGACCGCGAGAGAGCGCTTGGTTGCACGCATATTGCGATGGGCAGTGCTATCAGTGCGACAAATAATTTATTCGGCTAGCGTACATTGCTGCACACCGTAAGGAAGACGCCAACTGTAATTGGAGGCGCGAAAGCTTCGGATAAATAATGTGAAAACCTATCTTTTTTCCTTCTTTCTCTCTTTCTCCTTCTCAAATACGGCAAGAACGAAATTGCATATGCTGTAGATACTTTGAGAAGTGGTAAGGGTTTGTAAGTAAACAAAAGAGAGTCGGAATTGCTGTCACGTGCCACGTTTTACAGTTGTACGTATTCATGTGAGGAAAAGAGCAGTAACAAGAAAATAGCCCATTTGAATTACCTTGATTAATTGTAGAAACGAGATTTGGGTCCTCGGTATTCCTATTTAGTGCTAAACTGTATATATAACCTATATTACTTGAAACCTCACATATAGGATATATACGTCAACAGATGTTACATAAGTAGGCAATTATTTTCTAAAACTGAATTCGGAAGGCCATGGGTTCGAACCCCTGAGACCGTGTACTTGGACTTTTATTTTCGTGATTTTTGTGTCATTTATGAGAATGCCACACCACTTATTTCACACCACTATTTCGTTTACACCGTGTTTCTCCTTTATATTTGTTGATTTGTTATGTGTGCTTTTAAGCTCAAGATGTATAGCGATGTTGGCGCGGATGCTTGCGTTCTGTAAATATTTTATGATCTACGTGGCGTTATGGAGGGACGCTTATAGACACTGGAATCGGAGCGTTTTGTCTGCGCACTGGGTCCCGCAGTCGAGATGAACTCCCAGCACTTCCAAGTGTCTGTGACTTCTCTACCTGCGACCTTGTGGCCTCCTGCGGTACTCTTAATTCAGCACTCCCCCCTAAAGGGATGTTGGCCACAACTATCCCTCTACCTATAGGTCACAGTGCGTATGATTTATCCCCCCGTTGTCTACCCTCTATCAATTACCTTTACGAGTACACAGAAAACATAGCATCCATTTAATTTTAAAGCAAAGAATATCTGCTTTGTTAACCAACCGTAAATCACAGATCAATTAGATTCAGTTTTCCGTTTCACCTGTGAATATGCAACTCATATGGATTGATACTCTAAAGGGTACATAGAAATGTTATACTTAACAACACATCTGATGTTATATAGAGTTTCCATACATATGTCAATTAAGTAGAGAACAGATTATTACAACTCTAGTCCCTAATATAAAATGAAAATCATACGAAATATTTCCTTGCCTACTGTCAATTTTTGTTATACTAGTGTCAATTACAGGGGCGTATGTATGTACACAAGTTTATATCTATAATTCCATATGCAATATAAGTTAAAACAAAAGTAAGTATACTTCACAACAATTCAACGGAGCATTAATCATGTACTCCTTACTCTTCATGTGAATATACTAAAAGGTAATTTAAAAAATAACTGCAGTTGGCTTTAAGAAGAAACGCATATTTGTAATGGAATTAATTTTGTAGGAGATACTGATGATTACCTACAAAAAGGACACTTAATCAATATGATTAAAGGTCTGGAATACGCTAGCATGTGGTGTTTCTTGAACTCTTTGCCAGTCTGTCTCTCTCCTCTCTAAATCACACACATTTCAGTAATTTCGAAACGTGCATTTTTAGCGCATGACAATAGCGAATATTTGATTAGTCTCTAATTTAGTGTTTTTTCTAGCTCCAGATCAAAAAGGATAGAAATAAAAGTATACAGAAAACGCCAATAAAAACATCTTTTTGTCCTGCTACAAGGGCTTGGATGGTAACCTTCTCAATAACTATACATTATAGGTCTGATAGAAGCTGAATTTGGGGTGCAGTAGCCAGCACAAAAGCTTAAATAAGAGAAATGGGGAATTTAAACATTCTTGTTATACGAAAAACTATCATTTTCAAAACAGAAATTAATTAAGATTAAAACGTTTAATTGTAGCTTACATGATTATCTATACCTTTATTTTCAAAACTCCATTGTTTATTTTAATCCCTAACTCAGTTCGAATGCTTTGAGCAGGACTAAAAGCCTCAAAGTATGCGAGTCAATAAGTCAATTACAGAAGTGTGAACATGTGGAACCAAAGCCGGATAGTCTATACAGATCGGCACTGTTCATTTTGTGATTCAGTTAGGACAAGCCAGGAGATATCAGGTATTAAAACGTGTAATGCTTTATTTGGAAAGCTGCTAGACAAAGAAAATGAGAACAATAAATATAACGTACTGAAGTGCATACATATCAGAAAATCAGTAATCAAAATATATCGTATATATGTATGTACTTATAATGTACCTATATAAGATCACATATGCATATATATATATATATATATATATATATATCCTTCTCCGACCAGAAAGCTATTAAGTCTCTTTCTAGTTTTCACTTATTTGCATTAAACAATACGTGGATCCTCTGGAAGTCGCCATAACTGGTTTAAGGTGCTGAACAGTTCAGCTCAACTATAACCAGGCCGCTCTTTAGATGTTCTAACGCCCTTTCCCACCTCCAAATAATTACTTCTCCCGATTTGAAATAGGTATATTTTTTAAAGTTCCCTTAACATACGGGATTGCTTCTTCAGCTGCATTGGCTATGAATGGCAAACACAATAAATGTGCATTTACTCAAATTGCAAACAGGAGAAGAAATCTTAATACAAAATAGCTCTTATTAGACTTTAAAAGACATTTACCCAAGTTATAAGACCCCAATTATCTAAAGAAAATAAACTCTCTTTGTTCTGACATTTGCAAATAAGTTTATGATTTCTTCATAGTAAAGTTGCCCTATCAAGCCTGATTCACTGGCAGGATCCATTTTTGAGATGTTTATAAATACTTTTTATGCATCTTAAATAAAAAATTGCTTTATTTTGAGGAGTTTGAAGCAGAAGTACTGTATTATATGTGTAGGTATATATAAAAATTTGTTAAACACTCCAGGCTGTTACTTATATCATATTCCTGTACTATAGAAGGAGGTAGCAAACATTTTAACTTTTTAAGCTAAAAAGCTTTTGGAGTGTAATAACTCTAGTGCAGATGTTGAGTCTTTAGAACCCGAACTGTAGACTTGTTCAAGACTATATGACACTTCCTAAATTTCAAGTGTACTAAACTTCTTCAGTTTTGACAAGTCAGTTGCTTGACCGAAGTTTTCAGCAGAGAGGCTCCCTTAAACAGTTCTTAAATCGATTTGCTGTAAATCAAAGTTATTTTAAAGATTAAAAACAAAATACTTGCGTAGTTGCAACATCTTGATGCACTTTAAGCCACAAATTCAGAGTATGTATTGAAGAAGAACTGTACTCGTAAAGATTGCTCACAAGCCGAAAAAATGACCTGATACATACCGTACATTGTTGTAAATTTTTCCTGTGCATTTATTTATGTCCAATGTATACCTCTTCAGAAATCCAACTGCTAACCTCTGCTAAATTTTCTTTGTTGATATAATTTAGAGCACAACTTATTGAGTGCATTATCAGAGATTGAGTCAGATGATATAATAATATTTAGTGTCAATATTTATGTCAAAATTCCAACTACACTCTTCCCCATGATTTTAATTTTCCTCCTATAATGGAGAGGCACGAAACTATTCTTCCCAACTCCTTACATACGGTTAGAAAGAGATGGATTTAATTCATTAAAAAGGTTATAATTATGAACACTTCAGAGTAGTGCATCATGACCCCAACAGTAGAGCGCCCGTGAAGCAGAAGAGTAAGAAAAGCAACAAAAGCAGCAATAACAATTACTGTTGTAATAGATTGTATTAGTTCTAATGACTTAAACCGCTTTTATGATTTGTAATAGGTTTGGTTAGTTCCATTCTCAAGAACCACGAAGTTCTTCCAATTCCAAATGCTTTCCCAAACAGAGTAGATAGTACACAAAATAATATTACCTAACTGTCGAAATGAACTAACCTCCATCAATAATTTAACTGAAAGGGTAGGGCCAGACTGAAAAATTCAATGTCGGATGGACGGAAACCAGAAGATCCGTGGTTCAAATACTAGCTATGGCATTGAATTTTTCAGTCTGGATCTAAGCTTTCATAGTGCGTCCTACACACGGCTAGTGTGAAAGAACAATTAATTTCCAATAATTTAATTGTTCGCCAGTTCCTTTTAAATGCACTCATTAGTATAGTTGTACTACAATATTTAAACTGACCTTTTCATTTTGTAAAGCTGCCTTTTTATTTTGCTTTAGTTTGCTCGTTTTACTTAATTTTATAAATTGTTTTAAAATTTAAAGATTAATTTTGATCTGGTCCAAAATTTGGATCTTTTCGATTCTATTGTTTTTTTAAAAGCATTGGTTTTATTAAAAAATGATCCATGATTTATTTTCTTATTTATTTTTAACTTTAATTGCAGTTGTTAAGATTAAAGGTCCTTTGCCGCTTACTATAATGTACTTCGTGTGCTGATTTTTTCCCCGAAGGAAGAGGTAACTACTAAGCGTGGAGTGTTCGTTTACAGCAGTGGGTATTCCATCTTCACTTTCGTTTGTTGGAAGTACTTTTCCTTGATCTTCTAAAGGTTTACTTGCGGGCAGGCTTTCTTCTCTTGTTCTTCAACAATTTCACTTGCGGAGGGTGCTTCTTCTTGACCTGAATTCTTTGTGATTGATTTTATAGAAACGTCAAAGTGGACATTTTTGTCAGTGCTCCTTCTTTCTCTTTCGTCAAAGAACGGTACTGAGTCAAACAAAGTCTCTTTCTTCTGGCCATTTTTTTCAATAGCTTTCGAAGCTGAAACTAAGAAAACGACATAAGCTGCGACAAACAATTTAAAAGCTTTAAAATGTTTGTAAATAACCTGAAAAATTAAACACAGCTTAACATCACTCTGATATATTTATAAAATTATTAAATGACAATAGGAAATGGACATATGCCAGATGTCCTTTAAGAAATTGTAAAAAATAAATAAGCAGGAATGAGTGTATCTCATTACTTATACTTACAATTGTATTATTTTGCAGGTTTTTTCCTTCTATGATAACTAGAGCTTGGAAGTTGATGACCCAAAGAAATCAGAGAAAAATTACCAATAAAATACCCTCAAATTATGGGGAAAATGAAATTAAAATTTCAAAAGAAAAATGACTATAAATTATTTTTGCATTATTTATATACTAGGAAAAGTGTATATACTTAGAGATACACCTTACTCGACATTGTAACAAAAAACCTTTGCAATTCGTAGGTTCTCGGGTTAGAAGGGTCCCCGGCTGTCTTGACCACTCCTATGATTCTTAAGGTATATACTTTTTAAGCTTCCGCAACCTCAAATTGACGTCATGGATGCATATTGGCTGACCAAGGTTGTCTGGTGAAAAACATTTAAAACAACAAAATTCAAAATGTACAGTTTGCGAAGTTTTTCAATTTTACACAAGACTGATACATTTTTAATTTCCTCACAAACTTCTTAGCCTTGGGTTATAGAACAACAGGAAGACCACTAAAAACGATGGGAAGAAGTATGAAGCCGGAACAGGAGAACTCTTATAAACCATGAAGAGTTGATGATGATGATGATGATGATGATGATGATGCTGATGATGATGATGATGATGATGCTGCTGCTGCTTATGATGATGTTTTTGTTGATGATGATAATGATGATGATGATGATGATCATGATGATCATGATGACTTCTTGGCAAATTTTTCCCACTTTTCGCATTTTTACAGCTTCACTTGCAAGAAATAAAATGTTGACCGGATGGCGAGTACAGTTATAACAAGTGTGCCTTTGACGAGTATACGTATATGAGGAATGTGTTAACCTAAATACTCCAACGTTATCTGAGAAAGATTACGGCTCTACTTCCAACATATCAACAAGTTTTATCGGCCTCATTAAACATTCACTCTTGCACTAGCTAATTGCGCAATACAAGATGCGAGCTAATAAAGAGACATTGTTTTCAATGTACATTGGGCATCGATAAGGATAACTGCGTCAACAGGTATCCAATGACTCACTAAGCGACCATAAGAATACTAAAAACAGCAAAATTCAGGCACCAGCCTCAACAATGACTATTCATGTGAATAACGTACAAAAGTGCGTTTTAAAGCAACAAAAAAGTACAACTTTTCTTACAAAAATGACCAAAACCATTAAGTTCCCCCGAAAATGCAAATAAAAGTGGTCAATACTGGTTCACTTTTAAGATAGATGAATTTGTATTACATTCTGCATTGGCTATGATGACTCAGAGAAGAGTCCCAAGTTCTAGTGATAATGTCTTCACTCAATTGCTCAGTGTTTTTCTGCAACAGACTACAGCTGGCTTTGCGTCGACTTTAACAGTATTGTGATAATGAATATTCCCCTAAAGTGTGTAATACATTTTCGGGACATTTGACGTGTAATGCCTTTCTCCCTTTTAACTGTCCCCGCATGTAAATTATAACTTGTCTATAATGATATCTGTGTTAGCTAAATTCTTAGAATTAGGAGCACCGGCTGATAGGTCTCGGGCCTGACAACAAAAAGGAAGCATTTATAATTTTTTATTTCCCAACAATCTCTATAAAGCCTAATATATATGTCATATGTGTGTTCTAATTTAATTAAACCATCTCTCTTGTGCGATTTATTATGGTCCTAAAAACAGCTTTTTATCGCATCAATTACCTCTTCGTTGCTTTGAAATCTTCATCCAACAAGACATCTTTTGAGGTTCGGGAACAGGTGGTAGTAGATGGGTGCTAGATATGGCAAATATGATGGATGTTCAAGCAATTCGAACTTTAATTCAAAGTTTTTCAATTGAAAGATGGGCCGGAGTATTGTCGTGAAGAATCAAGGCATTGTTCTTTGCCAAATGAGGTCACCTCATCACTCAAACTTTGCAATAAACTTGCATAGTAGACACCAGCGCTAATTTTACCCTTTTCCAAGTAATTAATAAAAGTAATTCTTTGTGTATCCCAGAAAACACTCGCTATAACCTTGTTAAACTTGTCTTCTTTGGAGTTGGTTCACCTGGCGCAATTCACCGTTTTGACTGTGATTTACTTCATCCATAGTAATAAGCCATCTCAAAAGTTCACTGGTTTCTTTATGGTAGAATTTCCAACAGGGACAGTTTTTGGAAATTAATTGTTCTTTCACATTTTGCTAGTGTAGGCTAAATTGTGGAAACGTAGAGTCAGACTGAAAAATGCAATGCCATAGCCGGCATTTGAACCACGGATCTTGTGATCTCCGTCCAGCCGCTCTAACCATTGAGCTACTATGGCTAAAGTGCCGATATGACACTAGATTCTCCAACTGACTCGTATTTTTCCAGGTAGACCACTTAGGAGTTCGCATAACACATGAGACAACTACCTTAATGGCGAATTACTACGCTGTAAGTACTTTAAGGCTCGGGATTTATAGTTAACCACTATTAGGTCAATTAATGGAAATTAATTACGAGTCAGTTGGAGAATTTATTGTCATATCGGCACGTTGGCCATAGTAGCTCAATGGTTAGAGGGGCTGGACGGAAATCAGAAGATCCGTGGTTCAAATCCCAGCTATGGCATTGCATTTTTCAGTTTGACTCTACGTTTCCAAGGGAACAGTTTTTCTTTGCAACTTTTTATCACGTGCAACAAATGCAGCAGCCATCCTGTACACACCTGGTGAAAGCCCAAAACATTACTTAAAATATTACCTGCACATTCTTTTGATATGTTCACAGCTTCTGCTACATCAAACAAATTTATTCTGTGGTCTTCCACTACTAACCGAAGAATTTTTTAAAGTGATTTCTGGAGTTGTGACTTCCACAGGGCGTCCAGAGTGATGCTCATCACTAATGCCCGTTCGTTTCATTGTAAACTCTGCAATCCAGTTTTTTAGTAATTGTACATGAAGGAGCGGAGTTTTTTAATGTACTGCCCATTTTTCCCTTGATTTCCTTTGGCGTTAAGCCTTTGAAACGGAAGTATTTAATCACTGCTGGTTTTTCCAAATCCTGCATTTTCGTGAAACCTCTACACTTGTAAATCAAAATCTAAACAAGCTATTGACCTGTATCTATGGATACAAGCTAGACTAGAGTTTAACTGTACGAACTATAAACTAACCGTCAATCTGGTCCAGTCAATCTCTATGTAAGCTCCGGGACTTATCATCCAACACAAGAATAGTTAAATAGGTAATAAAAAGATATTGTTGAGGTGCTAGAATAGCTTCAATATATGTAGTATCTCTCAATTTGTCTGACAGGTAAAGGAAATAGAGGAAGCTGGATGTCCTATTCTCACTTCAAGAGTGCCTTAATTATATTGCGCATTATGATCATGGTTTACATTTCCAACTCTTTATGATACGTATTTCCATTTACAATTTTAATTCCGATCTAGATAACTTAATATATAAAATTAACTAAACGTTTAGTAAGGCTTCTCATTTTTTTATGCAGTAATGTCCTAGTATAGAAAACTAATAAATGCCTGCGACTTTTACGAACAATATCACAAACACATGAGCGCTGTTCGAGATGCCAACTCTCGGAATTCCAAGAACAGTCCTAGGAGAGGAAACGAAGGGGATGAAGGGTCACCAGTTTTCAAAGGAAGCATTACCGTCATCGCCTTTTCAGAGGCTTATTCTCCGAACAATGATAACCAGTGTCTACAATTAGCCGCGCTCAAGACTAGATGATTAATTATGTTTGCCAAGTCAGTCGGCAAGAAGACGAAGAAAGGAAAGGGCTCTTTCCCTTGCTGCCATAAATTCAAGTCAAGACACGGCTCCGGCCTTTCCCTGATACATCTAATTAAGACGAGAAGCGGGAAAGTTGTAGCAAGGAAAACGAAATATGGGAGGAGCTACAAAAGAATTTTCCATCCAATCTTTCCCTATTAGTACTTACATAAAGATTTTAAAGCGCCTTGTCTTATCGCAGTAATGAAAGGATTTGTTGGCTTTGGCAACTGCTGTTTGGATCACCAGGGTACGTGCTGCTTTAATACCCCTATTTACAGAGAGGGATGGCTCAGGTGGTTTCGTCTGTGGCCAGCATTCGGGAGCTCCGCGTTCGATTCCCGTGGCCGATCATCCTGACTCGTGGGCTATTTTTGGGATTTTCCTGGGACCCCGAATTTCTATCCCTCCATTTCACCTCCATTATTATTTCATATTATCTCCCCTTTGAGGGTTTCTTTCAGGGTAGAACGGTCGGCTAGAGCCTCCTTGGTGCATGGCAGGATGTTAAGCTTTGAGAGAACACTTTCTCCTTCAGCAGGACGGACTCTGGTCTCCTAGCCCGCATTGTGGCACAATTAACGAAAGCGGCTGGCGTAATGCCGGTTGTGCAAGCCTCCTGGAGCATTTCTTGCTCTGTGGGAGGGACCTCCGGTCTCCGAACCGGCCTCGTGACTGTTTCGGGGCCACGGCAAGCGGGATGACGATTTACCTGGACCGCCGTGGAGTATCTATCTAGTAAAGTGTATGTTCTCCGCTCTCTGTACTCTAGTGACTCCTTAATACCGGCCGCACTCTCTATCCTCTCCCCACTTGGGCCATAGGTGTAAATAAACCAGTCTGGCTGAGGTGCCGATTCCCTTCCAAGCAATCCAATCCAATTACAGTAAGTGGTGTAATTCATGGCTCTATAATTTTCCATATTTTGCTCTTAATTTCTAATTATAAAAGCTATACATAAGCATTTATACAATGAAAGTAAGGAAAGAAAACAAAGGAAAAGATAGTCACGACGTGAAAGATCGGTCATAAAAGCGAACGGTTACTTAGGGGCAGGCAGCTCAATCCTGTTTAACTCCAAATTCGGTCATGTGTTATACGAACTAGGTTATCTGCTTGCAATTTCTCCTTGCTTTTATAATCTGTTAACAATTCCGGTAGAGGAGGGGATCCGTCTCCTTCAACTGTTTTGTGCGAGCGCCCGTGGTACCTCTGACTATACGAGAGGAACCTCGGGCTGAAAATTCGAGCCCCTCCCGAAGGGGAGTTGGTAAGATTGGGTTGGACTCAAGGGGGCAGTGTTTCCCAACACCCGCGGGAGATCGGGGACTTGCGACCAGATCTTGGCCACCCGGAGGGGTTGGAGGGTTGACTAAGAAGTTCCGGTGCTAGCCTGCAGAGCTAATAGTAGGTGTGCTAGATCACCAGTCGGCCCCACCGAGGTTTCGGTAGTCTTCCCTGCGGGGATGATGCCGTAAATGGCGTATCCACTTCCACATGTCTTGAGATGTGGGGAAGGCCCCATGGAAAGAGCCCCGGAGTTATCCATCGCTCCCGGGTGGATAGAGGCTGGGGTCTTTGGACTTTGGTGTAGACCTCGTTGTACAAGTCTATTATCAATAGCTTTTACAATTTATTGGATCTAACAGATACGACCTTTAGATGATACTTAACGCCAGAAATTTACGTTTGTTTCTTATTTATTTTCTATATCTCGGAGCTGTGGTCGCGTCTGTTGGTTACACGTATGGCTTGAAAACCTGTGGCTTACCTAACTTCATAACCACATTGTTCATTATTTATTAGAAATGTATTACAGGAGAATTTTTGTTACAATTTCATAACGGTTTAAAATGAAACTAGAGTAAACTTCTTTAAAAATGGAGTACTCGTAATGAAGTTTCATTAATACTGCTAGAGAGTAATCCTGACGTTGATTATATATATCCAGTTGTTTTCAAGACAGTATTTTACATCTTTTAAATGACTGTTGCAGTCTGGGGTTCATACCTGACGACTGGAAAGATGTTCTGGCAATTCCAGTACTCAAAAGAGGGAATAAAACTGACTGTGAGTGCTACAGGGGCATTAGTTTATTAAACAAATGTTATAATATTTTAGGAAATAGAATAAAATATATAACTGAAGCAATTCTCTTACAAAGTCAACATGGTTTCAGAAAGTGTAGATATTGCCTAGATGGCATGTTTACATTAGCACAACTGCTTGAAAATCGGAAGTGTATAATCTTCCACTTTATATAACCTTTATAGATAGAATAGAAATAAAATGTGGGTTGCCCACTTCGGTAGCATAGATGGTAGCGAGTCTGCCTCACGTTCAAGAAGTCGCGAGTTCGAATCTCGGTACAGGGTGAGTAACATGGATAAGGTTTTTTCCAAGGTTCTCCCTTATCATGTACGACGAATTTCCGATAACTCTAAGTTCTATGGACCCTGGACGCATTTGAGCATCATTTCACCTATTCCGTTCATCGTCCGATACGACAACATTGGAGGACGTAAATTATAAAAAAGTGGGAAATAATGAAAGGTAGACGTTTTCCTAACCATGTTATAAATACGTGCAATACTGTGTTTATTTTTGGGAACAATGAAAAGAGTAAAAAGCGGAAATAAACTCACAGAGGATGGCATCGAAACAAATCAAGGTATCCGACAAGGGTGCCCACTTTCACCGGCATTATTTAATATCTATTTATACAATGTTATTTGTAAATGACAAACTAAGTATGAAGTTTAAAATGAATAATATAAACATGGATGCCTAAGCTTTTGCAGTCAACCAACCAGTTATAACATCTACGGAAGACAATCTGCAAAGTGTTTATATTTTAAGTATAGTGGCTTATGAGTAGAATTTAAAACATAAATTCAGCTAAAACGATGGAAAGGACCCTGTCAGAGCTAAATTGTGATTGAGAATGTATCCAAAGAACAAGTAATGGTTTTTAAACATTTGAGAGTTTTCATTGGCAACAATAAAACAAAAGATATGAATGGAAAACTTAACTTATTTCAACACATATGTGGAACAATTAGAAAACTTTATCAAAGACAGTTCGCAAGGAACTCCTTTTGAAATGTTATACAATTTTAGAAGTTCCAGCTCAATTGTACGGGTTGAATGTTGACTCTAAATAAAGATGCATTAAAACTTTCAGAAGCTACGGAAATGAAATTCCTGAGGTTCGTTTGCTGGTTATTTCTTAATTGACAAATAAATGAGTGTAGATATTCGAGAACAGTTGTGAATATTTAAACTAACAAAGTAGCAGAGTACAGGGAAAGATGGTATAACATGTCCACAGGGTGGAACATATAGGATTCTCCAAAGAGCATTAAGTAACAGGCCATGAGGACCACGAAGTCGAGGAAGACTAGCCAGAAGATGGAAAGAAGTTAAGTTTGTTGTCGGAACAGCTCATTTATGGTCTAAACCTTGTTTGTATGATGATGGTGGTGATGAAGTGTTTAAAATAAACGTTTGTAATATATACTAAAGCACGTCTCACGCCTAGGAGACAGCAAAGTCTGTTTAGTTAACTCATGTGCAGGTCGGCAGACTCCTTTGACGAACCCTTATAATCGTTTTACCACCCCGGCCCTCCTTCTCCTAGACTGTTCTGCAAGGTTGCCACCTTTCTCAATACGTCATGGGTATCGTACGAGGTTTCCTCTAAATATATTATCTTATGTCCATTACTGCGAAACTTCCTTAGTTTTGACAAATATATATAAAAATTATATATATGGCTAAATGGCTAAGTAATATATATATTCTTACTTTATTCAAAGTGCGGTATTTGAAACTCAGCTTCTTTAGGTGGCAGCGCAAAGCGCAGTGCCCATGAGAAAAATCACAAATTTCTTACAAATATGCAAGCAATTCGTCTAGGGTGGGCGCTCTCAATTTTGCATGGAATATATAAATTTCTCAGCGAATTAATTAATTAATTATCTACTTTAGAAAAACGTTTCCTTTTGTTTTCACACTTGATTAGCGTCTTAGGAATTCCTTTCGTCACAATATTCCTTACTGTATTTCTGTGAACACCCAGAATTTATCATCAGATTTATTGCATGATACCTTACCAAGATTATTTTTCGCCACATATTTATATGTGCTCATAACAAGCGCTAGAATTTGCTTAGAAAGAGTTGCCGTTATAACTTTTTTTTTCTTTTTTTTTTTTTTTTTGAGATTTTACCAGTAACATAACTCGGCCCAGCCACACTTTCCAATTCATTCACACTATTATCTTCAGGTTGAATATTTTCACTTGACTGAAAGTTATCAACTACTTCATTTGCATTTGCCACTGCATTTCCCTCCCACGGTCTCCACATCGGGACACACAACGAATTTCTACACATAATGAAACAGATCAACTGGAAGTTGGAACTTTGGCTACTGAGACTCCACGTGAAATAAACGTACGGCTGTCATTTCCAGAAAATCAGGGTTGCTATTGGTTCTCAACGACAGTGTTCCATTTCTGAAGTGTGGAGATAGATTTATGACGGCCATTAGTGGGCGGGAGGGTCAGGTTACTTTGTGTCCGAACTGCACACACGTTGACTAGACAGACATTACAGATCTTATGGGATGCTCTGTTGCCACATTTAGGAACCGATTCAAATTGGCTCTTTAGAAATTAGGTAGGGTGTCGTCATTACTGTTTACACTTGCCAAAACTACATTCAGCATGGGTGTAATGCTTTCAAGCTGCAAAGAATGAATCCGCTTTGCACTGTTCAATCATATTGGGTTAACCTATCGTTCTTTTGTTTTCAGGCCCTTTTTAGCCATCCTAGCTTCCCCTTCCATAACTATAATTATTTACAAATCTGTTAAATAGCTTCACGTAACACTTCACAACCTTACACGCCTATAAATATAGTCATATGAGCTCTTCTTGCAAACGTGTTCACTTTTACTGCACCACATTGCCTCCTCATTGCCAGGATGATGGTTGCCTTGATTGTCGCTGTTTCTTTGCATAGAGAATGCCTTTTGTTTATTTGACACATACGACCATTGCAAGAAGTTAGTGGACTGCGGTTTCTTTTAAAAGTTGCCTTCAATCCTCGTTTATATTTCTCTCCCTTGGTCTCCAGATGTAAACCCAATAACAATAAATTTTCTCGCTGCCTATATTTTCTTGTGTGTAGATATAAAATTCTCAAAAATTATTTAAAGGAAAAATATTATAACACTCGTCTGGTTTAAGATGGAGAATTCAAACTTAGCAGGTAGGAGCACTGTAGTCTTCAGTATCTAAGAAAAGATTGTTGTATTATAGGTTGAGACAGGCTATAGAAGCCTGAAGTATGCATGCTTACGACGGAATTTAATCCAGGGTACGTTTTGCTTCGCAACCTTCTACACCGAATATTGAGCCTTTTGCGGGCGATGAAAATACGTCTGAAGCAGATCTTCCGTTCAACAGCTTTAAGTCCATTAAAATCACATTACTCGGACCATATAATTCATTTTAATATGTACTTCGAAATTACTTTTGGGAAAATACCTTTTGTCTAACTCATTTTAGTCGGTATAAATGCTTCCAGTAGTTTCATCACACAGTTTGTAGTGGGTACAAGACGAGTAGGTAGACCTACATAAATGATTATAGTGGCGCTGTTCGAAAGGTTACCATGGATTTATCTTAGGTAACAGATAACTCTCAGATAACGCACTGATAACTCCACGTGGAGTCAACATATATCTGTCATTTGTGATTCCTACGATTTCCATTGGTTGAAGTGATGCGTTCATTGTTGCTTACGAGGGCCATGCTGAAAGTTTTTAGCAGCGATAAGACGCAAAATATGACAACCATTACAATTATTGTATTTTAAAAGGGCGATGTTGTTTTTTTTTTACCTTGGAGCATGCACATGGCGCCCCCCACCACAGGGCCATGCGTGGACAGTGAGTGAAGACGCAGTTAGTGGTGAGTCAGACGCAGTTCAAGATGAATCTGTCGTGCCGTGATTTCGGAGCAAGGATTTATTATGACTACAAAAAGAAGTTAAATGCAGAAGAATGCCACTCTTCAGTAATACGTATTCTTGGTAAGTTTGCCTCATCTAAGGCCACTGTTGGAAATTGATTCCGTGAATTTTCAAGAGGCAGGGAGTCTCTTGAACATGAACCTCGTCCTGGTCAACTCCTAACGGCAGTGACCCCAGAAAATGTTTATGCTGTGAGGGAAATGATCCAAGAGGATCCTCATCTCACATTTTGCGATATTGAAGGGACCCTAAATATTGGGTCGGCTGTAGCACAGACCATTGCCCATTATTATTTAGGTCTAACCAAGATATGTGTGCGTTGGGTGCCACATTCCCTGACAGAATCCCAAAAGAAAGCTGGAGTGGATTGGTGTAAATTTATGCCTGAAAAATTTAACCAAAGACGGTCCAGAGACACGTACAATATCGTTACTGGTGGTGTAACATCGGTGTAACATTATGACGCCGAAAATAAGAGGCAGTCATCAGAATGGTGCTTTCCAGGCCAGGAACCACCCACGAAAACTCGGAGAACTAGGAGCTCTGGAAAGAAGGCGGTGGCCACTTTCTTCACCAAGATGGGTCATCTCACCTCTGTTACCCTAGACATACTCCGTACTGACACTGCAGAGTGGTATGTGACTGGATGTCTGCAGAAAGTATTTGCAACATGGAGGTCAAAGCATTCCAAGATGAAGAGTGGGCATCTTCTTCTGCATCATGACAATGCCTCAGCACACACGGCTGCCAGAACCATGGACTTCCTAGAGAAGGAGGAAATGCGAATCTTACCTCACCCACCCTATTCACCAGACCTGGCCCCATGTGACTTTTTCCTGTTCCCAAAGACAAAGGAAACACTACGTGGGCAGTGTTTTCATCCAACGAAGATGCCATTGCAGCGTACAACAATGCTCTAAGTGACATCTCTAAAGAAAGCCATTTTCTAAGTGGTTGCAAAGGATGAAAAGTGTATCAGCTCTCATAGGGAGTATCTTGAAAAGTTGTAATAGTTTGTGAATAAAATTATTTCTGGTTCTCTGCTAAAAACTTTCGGCATAACCCTTGTAGCACGTGACCGGGAGGCGCATCAGTACCCCTCTCTCTTACAACAATAATCGGTGCGTTCTGAGAGGTTTTTTGTTAACAAAGATAAATCCATGGTAACCGTTCGAACAGCGCCACAATACAAAATGTTTACCGCCGGTCTTAGTACTTCAGCTTTGAAATTCTATACAGTTGGGTAAACTATCTTTCGCAAAAACGTTTGACCGACAGGGCTGGTTACTGCGTTTCAGGTTCAACTGACAGAAGTCCCCAGTAAATATAATCGAATAGTGATTTCTAGCATAATAACATGTAAATCCTTAATACATATTAAGCATAGAGATGGAATGGCCTCCTTTTGTAAAACACACGTTTCTAGGAAAATATGCCAATAAATTCTTCAGTTCTCTCTTAGAAGTGCTAAGTTACGTTACTATCTCTTATAGTAGTTATTAAATTTAAAAACTGATGCAAAATTGATTCCAAATGAAGAAGAATTCATGAGCTATTCGCAGAAAATTCAACGTGTAGTTTCAAATAATAATGGCCACAAATGAAGATGACCTGCAGAAATTGCTGTATAGTCTAGATAAAATTGCTGCAGAATACGGAATGAAAATATCAGCAAATAAATCCAAAACCATGACATTTAAGGAATTAATCCAGTAAGATCAAAAATAGTGTTAGATAACGTAATAATTGAGCAGAAATCACACTTTAAGTATATAGGATGTAATGTCTCGTACCAAGGGGAAGCTGATATAATAGAGAAAATAAATAAATTTAATTATATAACAGGCACAATAAAAAGAACGTTAAAAATAAAGCAAGAAAGGACTTTATAATAAAACTATACAAAACAATGGCAATACCAACTCTGATATATGGATCAGAAATATGGACACTAACAAAAAGAAATAATACGATAATACGGTCATCAGAAATGAAATTCATAAGAGCAATAGCTGGATATAGCAAAATTGATAAAAAAAAACGTAGTCAGGATATTAGGACAGAATTAAAAGTATAAGAAATAAACCTTACTATTGAAAGACATAGAAATCATTGGAAAGAACATGTTCAGACGATGAATAATAACAGAATACCAAAAATAGCTTTAAACTATAAGCCTACAGGTAGGAAAAACCAGGGAAGACCGAAGAAAAGATGCGCAGACCAATTTGGAGCCGAAACGGGTTAAGAAATCCAAAGCCGTGAGGTAGAAGAAGAAGAAGAAGAAGAAGAAGAAGAAGAAGAAGAAGAAGAAGATGAAGAAGATGAAGAAGATGAAGAAGATGAAGAAGAAGAAGAAGAAGAAGAAGAAGAAGAAGAAGAAGAAGAAGAAGAAGAAGAAGAAGAAGAAGAAGAAGAAGAAGAAGAAGAAGAAGAAGAAGAAGAAGAAGAAGAAGAAGAAGAAGAAGAAGAAGAAGAAGAAGAAGAAGAAGAAGAAGAAGAAGAAGAAGAAGAAGAAGAAGAAGAAGAAGAAGAAGAAGAAGAAGAAGAAGAAGAAGAAGAAGGAAAGAAGAAGAAGAAGAAGAAGAAGAAGAAGAAGAAGAAGAAGAAGAAGAAGAAGAAGAAGAAGAAGAAAAGAAGAAGAAGAAGAAGAAGAAGAAGAAGAAGAAGAAGAAGAAGAAGAAGAAGAAGAAGAAGAAGAAGAAGAAGAAAAGAAGAAGAAGAAGAAGAAGAAGAAGAAGAAGAAGAAGAAGAAGAAGAAGAAGAAGAAGAAGAAGAAGAAGAAGAAGAAAGAAGAAGAAGAAGAAGAAGAAGAAGAAGAAGAAGAAGAAGAAGAAGAAGAAGAAGAAAAGAAGAAGAAGAAGAAGAAGAAGAAGAAGAAGAAGAAGAAGAAGAAGAAGAAGAAGAAGAAGAAGAAGAAGAAGAAGAAGAAGAAGAAGAAGAAGAAGAAGAAGAAGAAGAAGAAGAAGAAGAAGAAGAAGAAGAAGAAGAAGAAGAAGAAGAAGAAGAAGAAGAAGAAGAAGAAGAAGAAGAAGAAGAAGAAGAAGAAGAGAAGAAGAAGAAGAAGAAGAAGAAGAAAGAAGAAGAAGAAGAAGAAGAAGAAGAAGAAGAAGAAGAAGAAGAAGAAGAAGAAGAAGAAGAAGAAGAAGAAGAAGAAGAAGAAGAAGAAGAAGAAGAAGAAGAAGAAGAAGAAGAAGAAGAAGAAGAAGAAGAAGAAGAAGAAGAAGAAGAAGAAGAAGAAGTTTCATTTCTATGCAAGTATCATTAAAAAAAGTTCTTTTTTAAATTTACTTCCCACAACAATAGGAAAGTCATCTCGGTCGATGAATTGAATGGCTGAAATGATGCTCAAATGAGTCCAGGGTCCATGTGGCTTAGAGTTACCCGACATTCGTCTTTTTAGGGTAAGGGAAAGCCACGGAAAAAACTAAACGATTTTGTTTTAATATAAACTGAACAGGTCGTTAGAAAATCAAAATAGGAATAATTTTCCAGGTTTGGAAGGGCAACGCTTTCTTAAGAATCTTCGTGTTGGATACCTTTAAGAGACTGAACTTAAGTATCAGGTTTAGTATATCTTACTTTTTGTTTTTGATCTATGCTGATATCTCTCTCTCTCTCTCTCTCTCTCTCTCTCTCTCTCTCTCTCTCTCTCTCTCTCTCTCTCTCTCTCTCTCTCTCTCTCTCTCTCTCTCGGATGCAAGGGCCCTCAAATAATGCATTTACTATAAGCGGCTGGACAGAGACCAGAAGATCCGTGGTTCAAATCCCTGCTATGGCATTGAATTTTTCAGTCTAGCTCTACCCTTTTTATAGTGCGTCCTACACACGGCTAGTGTGAAAGAACAATTTCCTTTAATTATACCTAATAGTGGTCCGAACTATAAAGCCATGTATTTATGAGAACTCCTAGTGGTTTACCGGGAAAAACACGAGCCAGTTGGATAATTTAATGTCATGTTGGCACGTTGGCCAGAGTAGCTCAATTGGTTAGAGCGGTTGGACGGAAACCGGAAGATCCGTGGTTCAAATCCCGCTATGGCATTGGATTTTTCAGTCTGGCTCTACCCTTTCATAGTGCGTCCTACAGACGGCTAGTGTGAAAGAACAATTAATTTCCATTAATGACAATACTGTGGAGTGCCTGATCTTCTGAATTCTAACACGTAAGTCTTCAGAAACCCTCATCATTATCTTATCTTTCAAAAGTATAACATTGGTAAGATATATAAAATAAAGCCAAGTATGTTTTACGGTTGCTATCTATCTTAACTAATATTGCATTAATGGTTTAACAGAAGCATAAATCATGAATTAAATGACGTTTAGTACAGCACATTGCAAGAAAGACTATCAGAAAGATGAACTTTACCAAGGAGCTTTATATTACTTTGTTGGCAGTTATTGCCCTTAAAAGATGCTCTGGTTATTGAATTTCCCGTGGCAAGATTGTTTTACGATCCATAACAGTCTCTGTCATAGCATTTCTTCAAATAAATTATTTCTAAGGAAGTTACATTGATTTGTCAAATTGTGGACTGGCACAAACACCCAAAAAATGGCATAATACATTTTAGAACATTTGTTTTCTAAAAGCTAAATAAATGTGTCTTTAAAAATAGGACATATGCCTTTTTTATCTTTAAAGCCTAAGTATTATTTTCTTGCTACACGTTGGCTAGCAGAACTGACAATTTTTTGTTTGTTTAAATTTACGTCCTCCAACGTTAAGTCATATCGGACGATGAATGGAATGAATGAAATGATGCTCAAATGAGTTACCCGACATTCGTCTTACAGGATAAGGGAAAACCCCGGAAAACCCTTATCCAGGTAACTCACCCTGAGCGAGATTCGAACTCGGGACTTCTTGAACGTGAGGCAGACATGCTACCACCACGCTACCAAGGCGGGCAGAAGAAGAACTTTCAATGATTTGCGTTTTTGAGTTAAATTTGTTTCTTATAGTTTCTTCCGGTTGATTATCATAATGCGAACGTAATTATTCTCCTATAATGTCCATTATATTATACACTGTTTCGTTCCTATAAGCATCTGCTGCATCTGCTGCTTATAGTAAGTAGAGGAAATTTTGTATTCCACCTAACAATTCTACCCCCGTAAGTTTACCAAAAATATATTGTGACAAAACAGACATGACTAAGTTCATCCTTACTAAATGTATTACTAAAATCGTTAACCTCGTGTTAACTTACAAGATCTTTCTCTTTTGTTTGTAAGTTCAGAGAGTAAGTAGGCCAGTCAAATGATATTTATCTGTCAACTAGCGTAATTTCTCCAACGCACACACAACGTTTCCCTTTTACAATACTCTAACACAACTCCGATATTCACTAGTGAACTATTCCTATGAACTGCACACACTAACTGCAGACCGATAATAGTCACAACGGAGCTGGAACATATTGCACTTGCAGACCGTTTCACAGCTCTAGACTAAAACGTCAAATTCTGATCTTAGCAACGTCTTGCATACCTTGCCTACCCTGTTGGTCGCAATGAGAAGTTTCTGGTAGTAGAATGCTCACGATTTCCAGGGTCTGATAGGTCTAGAACAGATACCTCATGGTAACAATGCGGCTCGCGCCCACGGTTTCGTGGCGTCAGTTAATGGCTGTCCTTGAATGTTGCACTTTTTGCACCTCTGATTTTCCCACGGTAGGCACCCACCGTCACAGTGACATATTTTTGAGGCTACTTGAGCCCAAGAATTTTTTTTTGAAAAGCTACGAGTTATGAGTGTTAAAACCATATTTCATAAACAAAAACAGCCATAAATACCAAAATTGATATTCAAGTTCAGTATATTCCAAAAAATAGCACATGAAGATGTTAAAGAAAGTTCCCTTCCCCAAAGTATCCTTTTCATTGAACATTATTTGTTATTTTTAATCTTTATCAAAAATCACATTTTGAATTTTCTTTGGATAACCTTTAAAACCCTTTTCATTCCTCGAAGCCAAATGACCTAGCTGTCGACGTGTCTTGAACCCCATACGCTCACTCATTGATATTCTTCATTGCCGATGATTTGTTATAATTGGTAAAAGGTGAGAAATACACAAAAATACTGATCTAGTTAACTCAAGCAACTTACTGAAATAAAACATTGTTGTGATTACAACCATTTCACACATATTCTTCATTATTATTTTGAATGATCAAATACTTCACATTTACACTGAGAAGCTACTCTCTCTTTTTTTAATCCTGGTGACCCTAACAATGGAATTATGAGCCATCATATCTCGGCTAATTCTTAAGTCCACTCTATCACCTTATTTTCCTTGTACCTAAAATTAAACACGTAGTAAACCATTTTTTCAAATATCTATTTACGTAAATGAACATGAAGTAGACAAAAGAATAACGTTTTAAGAAGATTTTGATGAAATTGATAGTGAAAGTCAAGTGTCCTGAAACATCATATTTTGTTATCCACGTATCATAAAATAGTAAGGTATAACTAACCCAAGTATTTGTGTTGATGACTTCACATTAAAATCTTATTATATAATTTTTAAATACACATTCAGATATGCACCTCGGGTTAGACAAGCAAGTGTTCCATTAATGTTCACCGTTAGAATGAACAAAAGCAATACCATTAGTTACAGATGCAACAAAAAGAAGTGAGGATGTCGTGTTAGCTAAATAACTGTGTTTAACCTCAGACCCCGAACAAAAGCAAGTAGTTAAAGGAACACATTGCTCAGACGGTCAGTGGGAGCAATCGAGTTAGGAGGCGGTGTGTGGAAACTTGCCAAGAAGCATCTACTCCTCCCCCCTGCAGAAAGAAGGAAGTCAGTTTACATTGGTGGAAGTCTCCCTTCCCTAATACGATCTTTCCAAGTCATCAGCCCAACACCCTTTCCGTGCTCCCATTCACACTAATTATATTTGCAAATGGTGAATTGTAAATAAGGTTACCCCGAGTTTCCCTACTGCCAGCATCGTGAAATGCAAGGGCCTTCCTTCTCCACAAGACATTTTAATCTTACACCTCATACCGCCCCCTTTTTTGTGATGAGTTAACGTGAAAATCATGGGGGAAATCTACTGTGAACGAGAAATCGAAAGCCAGCGTTCGATTACAGCGAAGCTTGGAGAGAGCTATAGGTGGTCCGTAAGATAAGCGCTTAGGATTTTCGTTATTATATTCTTATTTTATTCTTAAACGCCTGATTGCGACTTAACTATTTCGGAAAACTGCTTAGCCTGCTTTTGGATGTTTTAAATTTAAACATTCATTATTATAATTCGTTGCTGAGTTTGTTTGTAAAGACCGCAATTAGTGGTATAGGTTTTATAATATTATGGCCACTATCGAGATAGTTGGCTTGCATTCGAGGAGATCCCGGTTTCGTTTGCCGTCTACAGTCCATTCAGACTTCGAGATGTTCGTCGATTTCTATGATAGGTGGATCAACCCTGGAATGATCTCTCATTTACCATGATTTGCTTTCCTTCGGTTCTCTTTCATTCGTTTCCTTCTTATCTTTCAGGCGTGACTGCAGGTATATTAATGCACGGTGGAGTCGGACCGATAGGAGGACTTCGCTCTCAGCCTTCGCCAAATGAACATGGCAGGAAAAAAAGAAGACTACCAACGCAGCCTGAGCCTGTTAAGACAACGGAAGAAGACGACGCAGCCCCTGCTTCGCCTCCAGCACCACCGCCGGGCTCGCCGCAATCTCTCGAAGCTCCCGAGAGATCACCGACGTTACCAACGCCGACCACCAGTACTGCTGAAGCAGAAACTGCACCGCTGACAGCACATGGCCAGCCTAAAGAAGACAAGCCGCCAAATGCGCCGGAGTTGTCGCTGCCTCCCCGAGCCGCCACACTGCCTACATACAGTGCAGGCATCTCACTGACGCGTTTATTCTATAGGCAGCCCAACACCGATGGCCTTCACTGAGGAGGGTCATGCGCATCAATACCTACAGGTGACCCTCAACTCTAGTTCGCCTAGAGTTCGCAGAAGAGAGCGACTACCGGGCTGCGCTGAAAGATGGACTCCCAGCCTTCGGCCAGGTACTCCAGATTGAGGCCAGCCTGGGTAGCCGCCCCGTCCCCTGCCTCCACTGCAGCCAGTATGGGCACGCCGCTGAATCCTGCGACAACAAACCGCGCTGTCACTACTGTGGCGCCGTATGCCTCACCACAGCCTGCACCGGACTTGATCTGACGCGTCGCCCGCTGTACTGTGCCACCTGCAACCAGACAGAGCACTACACCGGACAAGTGACGTGCCCGAGAAGCCCGAGGAGAAGTTGCACACAGCAGGAGCCACATCAACCTTACCTCACACATCAACATCCTCACCAATCACACCCTCCACGCCAATACCCTCGCAGTCACACCCAAACCCGCCATACACAACATCTCACCTATGCTAAAGCCCTCACACATCAGCCAGACTCACAGCTACTCCAACATATTAAAACATCCCACGCCACTACAGAGAAAGCCACACAACTACTCCAGAACTTAAACACCAAACTCCAGGACATGCAGGCAGCAATTACGGAGCTGACTGCGCGGGTAGCAACATGGGAGGCAACCCTACTTCGCAATTTGGACGAGATAAAAGAGGCCACCGAGGCTTCGCAGCGCGGCACCCGGGAGACTGACGGCAGTTCAGAAGCCCTGGACTACTGCAAGGCCAAGTTGCAGAAAATAGTAGGCCACATCAACGATACACGCCTCTTCACGCCAGCTAAGCTCGAGGGAGCTCTCGGGATTCACCAGAACTATATCACTGACAAAATCAGAGACCTCGCAAGGGCACTAGCACCCATGCAAGGGGCCCCTCCACCCTGCAGAGACAACCGCACCCGAGGCACGCCACCACCGGATATACCACGCCGATACCCTCCTCACGAGACCTACATCGATCACCACGGAGCAATATAGGAAGAACGCCAGGTCTTGAAATGAACGGTGGGCGTCAGGGCCTAGAAGCCATGACGTCTATCCCACCCAACACTCCATGCGGTTCGCCGCAGCCATCATCACTACTTCTGAATCTGGGTGCCACGAGTGGAACCAGCCAACTTCACCAGGGCTACTGCCCTAGACTTTGGAAGGCTTGTTTTAGTAGGTATTCCGCTCCGGTGACCTCTCCGGAGGGGCGACTCCTATGCCACCAGCCCAATGGGCTGGTGTGGGTAAATTTATCTTTTCATTCCACGTAAAACAAAAAAGGACCGATAGCGTGAATGACGAAAGACACTAGAGAGAGCTGGAACTGCCTGGTTGGATGGACCCTTCATGCTCGCTCTGGCATCTCTGTGCCTTCTTGCGCCTCCGTTTACCCACGCCCTTTAGCCTTCATTTCATACCTTTCTAGTGTTTCGTGTGCATGTCAATTCCGCTAAACTAACCGTAGGATACCGTTACTTGTCCTGTGTTAAATAAATGGCACAGTCAAAGCAGAGGAAACCTACTTGGTTTTAACATATTGATATGCATAGCTGTAAGTTCTGTGACATAAATCGTCTTAAAAAAATTTGTGTCATAAAATTGTCTTTTAATTTCTAAATTTATGAAGGCTTCCACACCAAGGCCGTAGGGGAGCGTTCAGAATTAGGACACTTAAAGTGCTTCTCTGATTTACAATATATACCTCCATGAATTGTAGTTCATCGTTTTGTCGAGTTACACAACAGAATTCCTGATAATTCCCCAATGAATGCCTCTGTGGAGTATATCGAAACTATGTCACCGATGACGCCAAATTTTCACCGATGTTGTGGACTAGTTATCCTTCAGATAATCCCCGAAAAACAAATGCGGCTGTCTCTTTCCATATACATTAAAAAAATCCCTGAATCACATCAATCTGTTCATAGGCTGACTGCAATGTTTAAGGAATTACAAACTTATATATATATATATATATATATATATATATATATATATATATATATATATATCCCCTTTTTGTAGAATAGGAAAGTTAGGAAACACATGGTAGCGAATCACACATATAGCATAGATCTCTGGAAACGGTATGCAGCTAGTACAGTATTGTTACTACAGAACACTAAAATTTAGGGACAACGCTACCAACCATAACAGTGCTGAAGAACATGAGTGCTATGATGAATCATTTGGAGAACTCAGAGGACGCTTTAAGCTAAACCTTAATGCTCATATGTGGTAATGATATGTCACCATTTTCGGTAGTGAAACCAATGCCCATTTGCGTAAAGGTACGTACTCGTGCGTAGAAGTGCTGCACAAGGTTTTTATTCATTTATTTAATGTACACAAGCGTAGGTCATACGGATGATGAATGAAATGAATGAAATGATGCTCAAGTTCGGAGTGCCTAGAGTTATCCGGCATTCATCTGTGAGGTAAGAGGTAACCCCGGAGAAAATTATCCAAATAACCAACTCTGACCGAGGTTCCAAACAGGAGCATCTCGAATAAGGAGCAGCATGTCTCCCTCACACTCAAGAGATGGAAATCGTAGAAATAAATATTTTATTTGTAAACAATGCCATATGAAATTAATTGTTCTTTCACACTGGCCGTGTGTACACTTAAGTACGGAAAGGCAGAGTGAGACTGAAAAATTCAGTGTCATAGCCGGAATTTGCACCATGGATTTTGTGGTTGCCGTCCAGCCGCTCTAACCCTTGAGCTACTATGACCAACGTGCCTACATGCCATTAAATTCTCCAACTCACTCGTGTTTTATCCGGAAAAAAGCAATTAATTTCCAATAATTGACGTAATAGTAGTTAAGTATAAAACCCGGACCTTAAAGTACTTACACGTTTTAAGTCGCCAATAAGGTAGTTGTCTCATGTGTTTATGAGAACTCCTAGTGGTTTAGCGGGAAAAACACGAGTCATTTGGAAAATTTAATGTCATGTCGGCACGTTGGCCATAGTAGCTCAAGGGTTTAAAAGGCAACCAGAAGATCCGTGGTTTAAATCCCGGCTATGACATTGAATTTTTCAGTCTGACTCTACCTTTCCATACTTTAGCCTTCACAGGCCAGTGTGAAATAACATTTAATTTCCAATAATTGACCTCATAGTGGCTAACTATAAAGCCCGGGCCTGTTGTAAGTCGCCATTAAGATAGTAGTCTCATGAGTTTATGAGAAATCCTATGTGGTATACCGGAAAAAACACGAGTCAGTTGGAGAATTTAATGTCATGTCGGCACGTTGGCCATAGTAGCTCAAGGGATAGAGCGGCTGGACGGCAACCAAAATACTCGTGGTTCAAATCCCGGCTATAGCATTGAATTTTTCAGTCGGACTCTACCTTTCCACCTATGCCATAGGGGGCTCCAAGTATTACTTGCACAATTACTTGCACAGGTACATACAGAAAGTAATGATGAAAACATGCTGTACCATTTTACCTGGCCTCTACTTCAAAAGATCCGGACTTTCAACCACAAAGTTCTGAAAGTAAATGACGTTTTTTAGAATAAGTCGACTTGAATGATTTGGCACACGACATATATTTGTCTAATGTGCAAAATACAAGTCGTTAAAGAATTTAGTGTCCTATTGGCATGTTATAATTGTAGTTCAATGGTCAGAACAACAGGAGACCTATGGCTCTGGCATTGTATTTTCCAGTGTAGTTCTGTATTTCCAAATCTGTATAATCTGAAAGTTTAAATAACTCTGTAATCCTGATATATCTTCTTATATTTCCGTGCCATAGTGGAAAAGTTTCAAGTATCGAATTGCCGCAATGTTACAACACTGAAGTGAAACATCAGCCAGACAGTTGGTTAGTACCTCTCATGTTCCCGACATCAACCACCCTTCAGAGATAAGATTCTAATTCCTCGTCTATGAATAGGATATACCCTGCATATCACTGTCACCTACTAATTCAAAATCCTCCAGCTTTGTGCAGCCATTGTATATCTGTTCTAACTGCTGATCAGTTACAGCTTACTTATTTTAAGAGGATCAGCGCCTCGGTCAAGTGGCACCTCGGTCTCAACAACGCTGTATGAAATTTTCTCACGTTCAAGAATAATATAGCTTTATCCACACCATTAATTTGTGTACAAAAGTGCAGCACTGTGTAGTGGTTAATGGCCTTTAGGCTAAAGCAATCACTAAACAAAACAATGCTTACAGTACTTAAAAAACGTGTTGAAAATGTGTTAAACAAATTAAGCTGGCTAATGAGACAAATTTTTATTTAGAATAAATTGCGTATTTTAATCATATCCACATTTATCCTGAAGTACACCTTAATTCTTATCTTCTTCTTCTTCAGCATCTATCGATTACGATCTACCCAAGATACAAAGTTGCTAAACCCTTCTTCCGAATAAAGATGGTTTTACAGGCTATTCTCAGAAAATACAAAACATACATTTTCTGTCAATTTTGTCAAGTTAAGCAATATTTGAAAACATATAAAATTCCGGAATTTTGTTACTTAATACTTATTTCCTGTGACGTGACTTATTTGTACACACTGCACATTCTATAGTTCTTCGTCCTGCTGATATATAAGAAGAACGTAATACGAGTTTTAAAATCTTAGATTTTGTGCTCGGACGGAGCTGTGCTGACTAAAGTAATTTGAGTCACGTAGGCGCCGAACTGCAGAGAGAATGTTCGTGAGACATATGATCTTGCTTATCTTTTCTTGAGAAGCGTCTAAATAGCTTCTTTTGCGTGGTAACGCTGATTTGGCAGTAGCTCGCCATATTGAAAGTAACGACATTTAAAGACTGCATATTTGGTAGTTGTAAGGTTTGCACTACTTTTCTTATTCCGGAGGTCACGCTGATATTAGATTCAGGCTCTTATTGGTATTTCATATTATAAGGGAACTGTTAACACTACTTCACTCCAAAATCTCCTGGCGACTTAGGGAGTGCTTTGTACTTAATTTTAAGTTATAGTAAATCGGCTTACTATAGAACTCTGTGTTTTCTCTATTTGTCTCTAGCTATCTCTAATCTTGCTGCTGTCTTACTCTACCAATTTGCTCTACCATTTGCTCCCATATCCTACCAGCTAAGCTGCTAGTTACAAAGAAGATTGTAAAACCGCATCTTGGTCGTACCTTTAAGTATACATAATTCTAATGTGATATTATGGTGCAGTCTCCCTATGCCTAACAATATCTTAAATATGAGTGTTTTAAGAATACCTCTAGAGCCAACTACGAGAAAATATTTTTAATGTAAAGGTAATTTAGCATGGGAAGATTTTTTTTAAACCTTGTGTTAAACTTTGGAAGATTTTGAAATTAAATACTACGAGGCATGTTTTTTAAGTCAGTGCCGTTTTGGAATTTAAAAAACACGTGCATAGATATCCCAATAATTTCATTTTTACACAAAAGCCTGTACCTTAATATACTTTTCTACATAATTTCCGTGAATACTGAGGCACTTGTCATAACGTGGCACCAGTTTTTGAATATCCTCCTCATAAAATTCTGCCGCCTGGCTTGCTAACCACTGTATCACAACTGTTTTGAATTCGTTATCTTCTAGAAGACGCTGACCGCCCAGATGTTTCTTCAAGTGCAGGAACAAATGGTAGTCGCTGGGTGCCAGATCAGGGCTGTATGAAGGATGATCTAGAGTTTCCCATTGAACATATTTGATGAGATCTTTGGTCCGATTAGCCACTTGTGGACGGGCATTGTCATGCAGCAAAACGATACCCTTACTCAACTTGCCATGTCTTTTGTTCTGGACTGCAGGGTGCAGATTGTTCAATGTATCACAATAAGACGCTGCATTGATTGTCTCATTACGAGGCAGGAACTCCACTAGCAATACTCCTTTCCTGTCCCAAAAACTGTGATTTTCCGGGCAGAAATTGTTTGCTTAAACTTCACTTTTGTGGGTGATGAATGTAGCCTTTCCATGGATTGTTGTCTCGATTCTGCTGTGACGTAGGCCACCCATGTTTCGTCACCAGTAACAATTTGGTCTAAAAAATCTTCACCTTCATTGTGGTACTGCTCAAGGAATGTCAATGCACTGCCTAAACGTTGGGTTTTGTGCAAATCCGTCAACACTTTCGGAACCCAAGTACTTCAAGTTCTTGGTCACAATGCTATACAAAACACTACGAGAATATTGAGGAAAATAGTCGCACAATGATGAAATTGTAAAGCGTCTGTTTTCTCTCACCTCTTCGTCCACTTTCTGCACCAAATCTTCAGTAACGACCGAAGGACGCACACTCCGTTCTTCGTCATGCACATTTGTGCGTCCATCTTTGAATGCCCTCACCAATTTCATTACCATTCCATACTCATAATGTTTTGTGCGTAAACTTCACAGATCTCACGATGAATATCGATCGCTTTTACGCCTTAGCACTAAGAAATCGTATAACAGCCCGTACTTCACATTCGGCGGGACTCACGATTGTCGGAGGCATCTTAAACACTCAATAACCAACGTATACAATGAAGAATCAAACTGTAATGGCGTCAGTGCGTAGACAAGAGATGTAGGTAACCAGCGCGCATGCGCGGAACGCCGACCGCAGCGCTGCGGCGGCGGAATCGCAAAACGGTACTGACTTAAAAAACATGCCTCGTAATTTCGTAATTTATCGACTTCGATTCTGCATCATGCTGTCGACAGACATGTTTATTTAAAAATGCAATTTTGTGTTTCTGAGAGACTCAGAACTTATATTGTCGGGAAAATATTAACATCCAGTGTTTTTGAGATGGTATTTTATGTTCTTATTTAACGTCCTTCAATGCAGGTCATATCGGACGATGACTGATACCGGTTAAATAATACTCTAAATGAGCCAAGTGTCCATAGAGCTTAGAGCTACCCCTCCTTTTCTTTAAGGATTAGGCGAAATCCGGAAAAAGGAACCTCGTCCAGACAACTCCGGGACTTCTGAACGTAAGGAAAACCTCAAACCACAGAGGCGTTATAAAACTTCCTAGTTACTATAGGTAGAGAAAGTAACAATTAAAACTGTAAATATAAATTTTAAAATTATCTTATGGAGTCTGTTTTAAAAATAAGCCTATCAGTATGTCCTGATAGCGTTAAAAAGCAAAAGTAAAACTAAAACGGGATTGCAGATTCAACTGAGTGTTAGGGCTTTATTATTTACACTCATTCAAAAAGGTTCCCTGACGTTCGCGGTGTTTTAAATACACTGACAATGTAAAAACGATTTGGAAAGAGAAGTAATTTCTGAAAAACGCTGGTAGTGCCATTGATTCGTCGTCTGCATCAGGTGTTCTTTTGAAGATTGGGCTGCTTTTGAAATGCGTGGAAATCTCATTCACATTAGCAGGCTCCTAATAAACAAATCATGTTTTAAGAACAAAAGGGAGAAAATATCGCCTCGATGAACACACATGCGCAGCTATCTGATTGTAATTACAGCGTGTACTCGGTCCAGACAGTGTTTTGTCGGGCTATTGCAAAATTTAATTAAGCTGCCCGTGAAAGTGATGTTGTGAGCAAGAGAGCGTGAAGCTTTACAAGGTACGTTCACATAAAGGTATTGCAGCATTTACCAAAAAATACTGTTAGGCGTATTTCACGGTGTGAATGAAATCGCCACTACAATGGAATATGGCTTCTAACTTTTATTTGGCTGAAAAATCACCCAAGTTAGGATTTAGATCTGCTTATAGTAAAACTGTAACGTAAAGCTTTTCTGGCAACGTTTTACAGACGATTAATGCCATAGTGGTACGTAATGGATTATATACTTGTACAGTTACCATTACAGTTTCATTAAACCGACTTTAATATCGAACATGCACTATTATACATTGTGTACAAAATATATGAAGTTGCTGACTCAAGATTTACTCGCTGACTCAGGTCCCCTGGCCATAAGCCTTTGGTGTTCCTGGGAAGCTTGGTGTTATTTCTTCTTGACCTTCGTTTTTTTTTGCCATGATCCACTTTTCTCTTAACCTATATAAGAATTCTCTTGTACATCTATTTTTTTTTTCACACATCCCCGTTAAGATGCGTAACGCTTACTACCTCTTTGCTTACACTGTCCCATTTCTTATACCATATTTTTCTCCTGCAATTTGTAAACTCCTTACATTCCACAAGGTAGCGCACCAGTGCTCTCTTCTTCTCCACAAAATTCACATTTTCCTACCTCATTACTTCTCAACCCTTTTAGATATATTATTCCTACTCTCATCTATGCTATGCCTTCTACTCCACGTTTGTCACATTGATCTATATATTTTCCCTACCCCATTCTGTATTTAACTGTCCTGTCGTGGTGTAGCGTCCTAAGGAAGCGTATCTTGGTCCCTGGCCACGGAAAGCGGGTCGGGTTCGATCCCACCCTTGTTGTGGGGATTTCAGGTTCCGGGTATAGGACCGGTGCCCACTCAGCATCGTGAGAAAAGTGAGGAGTGTGAGTGAGTGTGTGGTGTTTAAGGGCCCGTCGACAACAAGGTCATTTGGGCCCCAGAAAAGTGAGGAGCTTACGCTGGTTAAGCGGCCATGGTTACGGAAACCAACATTCCGGCTGGGGAATGCTGAGATGCTGACCACATCCCCTCCCCGTATCGCTTGGATGATCGTCCACCTCTGCCGTTTTTGTTTTATGTACGTCTTCCAACGTTAAGTCATATCGGACGATGAATGAAATGGGTGAAATGATGCTCAAATGAGTCCTATGTCCATGAAGTTTAGAGCTTCCTGACATTTGTGGGAAAACCCCGGGAAAAAACCTTATCCAGGTAACTCACCCTGACCAAGATTCGAACTCGGGACCTCTTGAACGTGAGGCAGACACGATGCCATCTACCTTACCGAGGCGGGCAGGTGCGTAAGTGGGCGTGAGGCCGGCAGTCGGGTTGGTAGCCCTTGGCCATCTAAGGGCTATCGCGCCATGGGTTATTATTATATTATTATTCTGTACTTAATTGCTTATAGAGTTTAAAAGATTTCGTTTCTTCTCTATCTTCCCATATCTCCTATGTCTTGTACTCTAGTCCTCACTTCCTTCCAAAAGCCACTATGTTATGACTCCTCTGCTCTCCATAAATCCCCCATGCCTATCTTGGATACCGTTCTTTCGAATTCCGAGCACCATCTATTAGTGTTCTTAATGCTTTTATGTTGCTTCATGCACAGATTCGGTAATTCCCGTTTCTGCCCTTTAATATACGTATACCAGAATAGGATTATATAAAACATGTTCTTTCTTGTGTTTGTACTCACATAAGTTTCTCTACTCTTGTAGAAACAATTCTTACTATTATTTGTCTTCTTACTTAGTATTAATTTACACAAATTTTACAGAATTTGATCATTCTTATTGCGTATTTCATAAGTAGGAACAAGTGGAATAGAGTTAGATTTAAGCGACAGTCAAATCTTTTACGGGTTATTCGTTATGTGATGGCTGAAATAAATTCTCTTTTCATGGCCAGTGTATGATAAGAAGAATGGCTTTCTACTTGAGGAGTGGCTCCCAAAGTGCCAACTATGTAGACTGTAAATGAATGTCAAGGAATATACCTAAAATAGTTAACCCGTAAAACATGTATGTACATAAATTGTGTGGTTTAAGAAAATACACCGTTTTGTGCAGTAATATTTAACGAGCGGAATGGCTCATGGGGTATGCCTGTGACCCTCATTTGGGAGGTCCGGATTTGATTCCCGTGGTCGACCTATCAAAGGGTGTTTTTCTGGGGCCTTCCTAGTTATGTAGCTAGGTGAACGCTGGGTAGGTTAATTACACTCCCGAATATCCTGTCCCTCCATTTCATCTCCATTATCATCTGCCAACATATTTCATCTGGTGGTCTCTTTCAGGTTAAAGTGTCGGCGTTGCATGGCAGGATGATGCGCTCTTGGTAAAATTTCCTTCTCCGTTAGGACCGTATCCGTTCTCCGAACCCGAAACGGTTGGATTGTTTTCGGACCACAGTAGGGCGGGATGCCGGTGGTACTGGCCTGCCTGGAAGATTTCCTCTGCATTGTTGTGGTTCCTTGGGACAGCGTTTTCTGTCTCCTCTAGCCTTCTTCCTCACGGGGGTGCCCCGCTTGAGGGAACAGGTACAAAAGACCAAATTAGGACATCCGAGGAAAATCTTTAAACCCAAATTAAAAAAAAAAGTTAAAGATAAAGGCTAAAATCTTTTTCATGCGTAGTCCATTCCAGTATTAATATTTCATCTATTCCTATCGCGTCTACCAGTTATACACATGTTATCCAGATGAAGACCATTTTAAGTAATGTTCGTAATAATTCCTAATGTAAATAATATTTCCCATACACATATCTCACATCCTGAAGTTGTATCAATCTTTTTATTTGTCACTTGAATCCCCCCCCCCCCCACTCTTAATACTTTTACGGTAGGTATTTATGTCGCGGTGTCAGTATGCAGTAGTTTTATTAAACTCATTTCTTAAATAGATCGGATCTGTCTTTTGATCAAATGCGAACACACATTGAGGTATGATCTGGGGCTCTAGGGTTAAGGGTTGCAGGTTTCAACAGGTAGGGCTGCAGGATTTAATGGTAAGCTCTTGAGGTATGATCTAAGGCTCTAGGGTTAATAGTTTCACAGGTGAAGTCTGTTGGTCTGGATGGTTGAGAGCTGTAGGATTTAGGGGCTTGGTCTCTATGTATGATCTGGGAGGGGGGGGGGTCTAGTGCTAAGAGCTGCAGGTTTTTCACAGGTAAGGGTTGCTGGTCTGGGAGGTTAATAACTATAGCATTTGGAGGGTAGGTCCTGAAGTATGATCTGGGGGCTCTAGGGTTAAGAGTTTTCACAGGCGAAGTCTGTTGGTCAGGATGGTTGAGAGCTGTAAGATCTAGAGGTTAGGTATCTATGTATGATCAGGGGGGTTCTAGTGTTAAGAGCTTCAGGTTTTCACAGGTAAAGGTTGCTGGTCTGGGAGGTTAATAGCTGTAGGATTTGGAGGGTAGATCCTGAGGTATGATCTGGAGCTCTAGGGTTAAGAGTTGTAGGGTTCATAGCTAAATGTTGTTGGTCTAGAGGATAAAGGCCGTAGGGTCTTTTAACTACGTTTTATGGGCTGGGGTATGATCTTATCATTTTGAAGTTCAGTTTGCTAGTCCAGCGATTAAAGGCGGTTAATCTCGAGGCAAGTCCTACATTTATGCTTTACTATGTCATCCTTAATCTAAAATTCCACTTTGCCTATAAAACTATATCTAATTTATGCAATATATTGTTATACTGATAACGTCAAATGAAATCTCATAATTCTAATGCCCAATTAATTACAGTATTAGTATTATATGGATAAGCTTCCATTGTTAAAGTAAGTTATACAAATTGGAAGCTTAAGAATTAAAATAAACAAATACATAATACACTTAGGAGATATTCAAACATATTGTAACACCTCAAACTTAAATTGTTTACTACAAAACCGTAGAATTAACATTTTATAACGACTTACTTAATGAATAATTTGAAATAGATTAATTACTTAAATGCGTTTTTCATATATTAAATTAGTTTTTCCTATAAATTATAGTAATGGTGCTACATATGGCGTAATATATATTAAGAGGGCTGCACAAACAATTTAGAACAAATTCAGTATCAGGAATGTTATTAGTTCATTACTCGTATCTACAATTCTGCACAATTTTGAAATGTCAGCTGCTACCAAATGCAAAGTAGAACCAGTTTCAATAAATCCATGGAGTTACGCATATATGCGCATACGTAGAATTGCAAATTTAAATAATACCCACATCTTATTTGGCTAATTTTGCCAAAGGAAAAAGCTCTGGAGTGAACAACTGCCTGTGTTTTCGACAAAGCAGCTACCTAATTATCCTAGAAACTTGAATTCTGCAGTTTGTACTGCAACTCATTATATTGACGTCACAACACCGTTTATTCACCCGGAAGGCATTGTGGCATAGAAAGGATGATAAAAGTTCGGATTGAACGAGTTTTACTACCATTTTTATATCCTGTGCAACGTTCACAGTTCCCAAAAGCCTAAAAAGGCGTGAAAGGGTAGAGTAAGGTAGATGTATCTGATACAACTCAGAAGCAGCTTACACAGGCACATATATCCCAGATGACAAGCAGCCATATATGTTAAACTCGTAATCAATAAAATGTGACTATCATTAACTATTAAACTAACAAAAATTACATCTTAATTTAAAATTGGAATACTGATGAAAGCTAAGATCTGAGGTCTCACATTACCGCTCTTGTGCGCTATCAGTAGCGTATTACATAATATTTTAAAAATATTTCTTTGCAAATCTGTATATTTCTCTAATGCGTACTTAAGAAGAAGCAGAAGCAACAGTTGTTCCAACCAAATATTCGATATAGGGATTTTTTCAGCAATTAAACCAGTAATCTCGTTTTTCTTTGGTTAAGGGTCCATTTGTATGAGAAAGTGTAGCGCAACTCTTAACATAAACCGCCATAAACCAAATTGGGTATTTAAGTTCAATACATCCCAATAATGCGAGACGAAAAGTAGAAGAAAAGCTCCCTCGCCCGTTAAACGAAACATTTCTTAAGATATTTGATTGCTTAAAACATACTTAAAAAACATTATTTAGCATCCCTTACACCTAAGATATATGTATGACAAATAGAATGCCGGTATATATTAAACTTCCTAGGAATTTCGTGAAAGTCCTATTTATTTGGAAGGAATGCTCCCTACCCTTATACAGCTAGAAGACGAATAAGCCATAGTCAAAATTGCACTGCATAAGTATTAGATACTTATAAAATATGCACATTACTCCGAATGGGACATAAACCATTTCCGAAGTATCCGGTGTTAACGGCTCAAATTGTCCAATTCTTTGTCATTGTTATAAAGTTCTGCCGGTATTCCGTTGTTTTTGCCCTTGAATGGGAGAGATTTGTAATTTTAGGACCAGGATGTAGCGTCTAGTTTTTAAACATTCAAATTACCCTTTGATTCGCCTCATGAAAATCGATACCTTTCACGTTTGCCTCCATATAAAAGTTTGCCTATTTTCACTGCACACTTGGTTGTAGGTTGAAGAATATGGAGAAGATTGAAGTAAAAGCTTCAAAAAGGGCGTTCCTATAGGCTGACGTAGGAAATCCACACTCTGACATTTAGGAATAACACAGGATGAAAATTATCCATCTCAAAATATTTATCAAAAAAGCTATGAAAATGTGATATTGGTACAAAAATATAAAAAAGTTATTGAAAAAGGTGTTTATTTACTTATTTATTTCCTTTCTTGTTTATTTCCTTACTTATTTATATCTTCATGTATTTATTTATACTTATTTATTTACTTATTTAATTATTAACTTATTTACTTATCTACTTACTTATTCATTCATTAATTCATTTATTTACTTATTTATTTATTCATTTAAATATTTATTTATTTACTTATTTATTTTTTATTTACTTATTTACTCATTTACTTATTTACTAATTTTCTTATTTACTTATTTACGAATTTACTTATTTCCTTACATATCTATTTATTCATTCGTTCATTCATTCATTCAGTCATTCATTTATTTATCTATTTATTTATTCTGGGACCTTAAACTTCTATTCTGATGGGATTGGTTTTAAGCAAAGAAAAATGTTCTATCTCTCTGGACAAAGAAACATGCATCTCTGATCTGATAGTTAATTTTTCATGAACCGCTCTTTGTTTAAGAAAGGTTGTGTTACAAGTCGTTCAAAAATATTCAAAGAAAAATTTAGTTCTTTATGGAAATATTAAAAGACACTAATTTAATGAAAATCATTTGTATATCAGAAAATGAAGACGAAGGTTAATTTTTCCAAGTAAGAAAGTTCGGAGTGGGCTGACGTTCTTAAACTAATTGTGGATTATCTTAGAAAATGTTCAACTTCGTCGACTTTTCATCCACACACACACCCCCACACACAAACCACACACACACACATACACACACAGACACACACACACACACACACACACACACACACACACACTCGCTCACGTTCAAGAGGTCCCGAGTTCGAATTTCGGTCAGGGTGAGTTACCTAGATAAGGTGTTTCCGGGGTTTTCCCTTATCTTAGAAGAAGAATGTCGGGTAACTGTAAGCTCCATGGACCCTGGACTCATTTGAGCACCGCTTCACCCAATTCAATCACCGTCCGATATCACCTAATGTTGGGACGGACGTAAATTACACAAAAAGAAAATGCACGCTCACGCGCATGCACGCAGTTATCTCCAGTGAAATCATCATTATACAATTATAAATCCAATAAAACATTTCATCAATAAGTAAACTGCAATGTAAAACAAATTTGCACCCTGAAAGTTGGCTAAGAGGTAGTTCTGCCATGCTCACATTTCAAATGAAGGACAGCAAAATTGGGTGTAACTACTTTCAATATCAATGCTAAAGAAACGAAAGCACCAGGATAATATTATCACTTTGTTTTCATTGTTACTTAAAAGCCTACTCCGATATTCCCTGAAACTTAGCTGGCTCATACAGTTCACTGCACTAATGTAAACTGTAATCCATTTGCTATTTCAATAAATTATTCCTCCACCTTGCACCTACCACATAGCACAATATTGGTTAACATAATATATGCACGGGCGCACTTCAACAACATTATTAATACAGCCTCTCCATAATGTTATCTCGTGCAGGTAACCTGTATTTAAATGCTTTCTTTGTTGTTGCACCAAACAATGCATTATTCAACATCTGAGAGGCATTGATTTTTGTATATCACATTGTAAGAGGGTATACTCAAAAAGATTATCAGAAAATATATTTGGACGACATAATGAGATAATGGAAGCAACAACCTATTGAGGAATTAATTTGGGGTCAAAGATAGTATAAAAATGGTATTTGGAGCTGATCAAGCATTGATAAGGAAAAGTGAATCTGAACCTCAAAGGATGACACATAAATAAAGCTAAATACCAAAAACATATAATATGGGAATGTCAAATAAGAGATTTAAGTTATATAATTTAAAGGTACCCTTTCGATCTGTTCTAAAATAATTATAGAAAATAAAAGTAAAGAAGATATGCCAAATATTAACTTCCTAAAATAAGGCCTGAAGCTTTACTGGCGACAAATATACTCAATTTCTTCTCCGGAAGCAAGCCAGGTGAAAAGACGATCAGGAATCGACGTTTCGATTGTGTGCGTCTACCCCATCATCAGGATATTTATTAAATGTTATAGCCATAAATGAATTACTGGATATAACACTATATATTTCTATACTCACGCCGTCTCCTCACCTGGCATTTAATTTACTGAAAACCGTCTTTTGTTCAGCAATGCGAATTTTGATAGTGTTTTGTTTCGTTTATATTTGTGTTATATCCAGTAATTCATTTGTGGTTATAACATTTAATAAATATCCTGATAGTAGAATAGATTCAAACTCCCGAAAAGTCGATTCGTAATCGTCTTTTCACCTGACTTGCTTCCCGAGAAGCGCTCGAGTATTAGCTTCCTAGGATGTGAAGCAGTGTGGTATGCTGGGATTGTGACTTGAGCTATCAATAGGCCTACCAGATCTGTACAATAAGGTATTATTAATAAAATTTTAACTCCACAAACAGTGTATTCAAATCAGTTGTTCTTGATACAAGCTGTTAAGACAATTAAAAAAGTAATACAAGCAATTTCGCCGTACCTGTTTATATATACATGAATTCCAGCCATCTTTGTTCATGGGTAAACTACGTTGTGGCCTCTAAACGAAGTTGTTGATATTTTATGTTTATCCAAAGCTGTAAATAAATAAGCTAAATTTGCGAAACCCGTAGTTTTCCAGAGTGTCTTCTCAGTTGGTAGAGGAGGGGATCCGTCCCCTTCAGCTCCCGAGGTGCGGGCGCTGCGGACCCTTAGCACTCGTGTTACCTCTGACGTTACTAGAAGAACCTCGGGCCGAACTTCCAAGCCCCTCCCGCAGGGTAGTTGTTCGGATGGGGTTGGACTAATGCCAGAGGTTCTACTCTCGTTAGTCCTGGACCCGTAGGACAAGGACTCGGGCCTCCTTAGACCAGGGAGTTACCGAAAGGGCGAAGCTGTCCCGAAAGGGCGCCCGGCACCTTCGTGGGGCTTTCCGTAGGGCAAGAACTAAAGACTTAATAAGCCCCCACATCTGGTCCTGTCTACTCAATACGGAATGGAAGTGGATACGCCATTTACGCGCGCCAACACCAAAATGGCAAGACTAGCGCTTACGCGCGCCAACACCAAAATAGGAAGGCTACCGAACAACCTCGGTGGGGCCGCCTGGTGCTCTAGCACACCCCATCGTGTCCAACCCAATCCAAACAACTCCCAAACAGGGAGGGACTCGAATGTTCGGCCCGAGGTTCCTCTAGTAACGTCAGAGGTACCACGAGTGCTAGGGGTCCGTAGCGCCCGCACCACGGCAGCTGAAGGGGACGGATCCCCCCCATACGGGTTGGACTCGAGGGGGCAGTGTGTTCCTGACACCCACGGGGAATTGGGTACCTCCGGCCACGCTACGGCCACCCGGAGGGGGTAGAGGGTTGCCTTATAAGTCACGGGTACTAGCCTGCAGAGCTAGTAAAAGGTGTGCTAGATCAGCAGGCGGCCCCACCGAGGTTTTCGGAAGTCTTCCCTGCGAGGTCGATGCGCGTAAGTGGCGTATCCACTTCCATCCCGTCTTGAACTTGTGCTCAGCGGGGGGCATTTTAAGAAATCAGATGTTGCCTAGGGAAAGAACCCCGGAGCATCCATCGCTCCTGGGTAGAAGGAGGCCCGGGTCCTTGATCCTACGGGTCCAGGATTAATGGGAGTAGAACCTCTGGGCTTAACTGTCTTCTCAGTTGCAAACAACAAGCATGGCCAGCAATAAAATTTATTTAGTTCGAATGAGCCAGACAGCCACTCATACTTATCATAATTACCTATATTAAAATGTATTTTATAAGGGTTCTTATTTTCTTCCTTCTGTTCACACTGCAAATGCGGAAGAGCTGGAGTAGGCTCTCCCTATTTTATCACTTACTTATCCTCGTATTTAAACTGCCAGAATGGTTTTTGTTCTAATTGTTTAATTACACATTCTTCATCCATTTCAAAGAATTAGCGCTAGCAACTGTTTTGGGACACTGTTGACTATAAAATAAACAATATTAATACGGCTGTTGAGGACCGTAACAATCACACAGTTACCTTTAAGCTTACATGGTATGCGGAATTACAAAGCCAGTCGTGTCCGTACGGTACATTTCGGAGAAAATCGTATTAGTGTGGCGATGTAAGGTTCCGAAGCCTTGGCGTGTTGAAACCTGCATTCCTCCCCCGTGTCCCTCACTGCCCCTTACCATAGGAAAGGCTGCTACAGTAGCTACCGAAGCTGTGCTTGCCTCTCTGTTCTGTGATAGGGTGAGAGAAACATTCCACCCTACGCACTAATTCTTTATGGCTGAACTGGCTGATATTGCAATTATTATTAATGTTGCATATTAATTTCTAGTTTACTTTAGATATTGGCTTCGGTGATAGTCTTGATAGCCCATAATATACGCCACCTTTGTGAAGTAATATACTGGTCTGAATGAGACATTAATAAAATAGTGGAACTTAAACTATAACAGGAGCCATAAAGAGAACTCTAGAAATAAAACTAGATAAGACTAAATTATAAAACTGTATAAAGCAATGGCCATACTGCTGTAATATTTGGGCCTGAAACATGGATATTGAGTGCAGGAAATGAAAGAATACAGACAGCTGAAAGGAAATTTCTGAGACCCATAGCAGGGTACAAAAGACTAGATAAAAAAACAAACAATGAAGTACGACAAAAGTGAGAAATGGAAGAACTAAATATAATAATAAAAAAGACAGAATCAATCGGAAACAACCCATGCAAAGAATGCCAGCAAACAGAATACCCCGTGCAGCATATAATTACAGAACCCCAAGGTTACAGAAACACACCAAGTCGAAGGGAAGATTGACTCAACAGGATTTGGGAGCCGAAACAGGCTAATATCGGCCTAAACCATGCAGCAGCAGAAGAAGAAGAATACAGAAGAAAAAACTTAAAACGTAACATCAGCTGCGTACGAAATAGGACAAAGCGAAGCTACTTACAAGTACTAAGCTTAATCAATTCCTTCCAAGTCAGAGAACTTACTGTCGCAGTCACCACTTTTCGATTCCATATTGTTTAATCAGATTAAAAGAACATCTACACTATCAATCATTCCATCAAGAAGCTACATATTCATTAGTCACAAGTTGAACATATTGGATCAGGACACCTTAATTAACCCACCTCACTAACCTGAACATGTGGTTTCGTGCCCTATGACCTTTAACTTGAGAAATAAGTTATATTGGCTTATAATGATACGCAGGCAGTCTGAGTTCTGGACAGTATCAATTAATTACATACACCGCTAAGCCACTCCTAACAGGTCAAACAATCCATTGAGTTTCACAGATAATATTAATAATATTGGCAAAGAAGCAAATAACGTATAGAAAGTAAATAAGTCTATATCTCAGCACTAGCTTTTCCATTGTTTGTACTGCACTCCATTCTTGACTGAATGGTAATAGGCATTGTCCATTATTATAACGATTCAGGGCTTGTGTTTGAACAACACATTTAAAAAACAGTTCCTGAATACATTCCTTAGTCATTTCGCCATGATGATTACTTGACTTCTTAGACTTGAACTATGTTCACCAACGAAGCCATTCTCACTGTCGGTATTTAAGATGATTACACGCCGCTTGGATTATTCAATCGTATGCTCAAACCTCACAAAATGCATTTTTGTTACTTTTAACACTGTCACTCATAGCACATGGCCTTCATTAATCCACGTTTCATCTAAGTAATACAGTGAAACCCTCTGTTCTGAAATCTTGTATGACTTGCAGATACCTACAACTCTCAGCCACGTCCACAGTATGAATTATTATGTTTTTCTTATTGGCATTATTCACTACTCCCAGCACTTAGTTTATGATATGGGATTTTAATTGTTTACCCTAGTTCTGCCATGCTGTAGCTGATGTACTTTCCCTGTAGAAGCATCTGTTATTCTCCTGGGCGAGATAGAGAAAACAGTGCTAATTAAATTAATATATTTTTTTAAATCTTAATTATTTTGCCCTTCAAGATGTTGAAGGGCACACTATTTTACAAAACCGTTTCAGTTCTTTCTTTCAAATTTCTTCTCAAGGAACCTTTTACCGAGTGGGATAGCTCAGGTGGTTTCGTCTGTGGCCCGTATTCGGGAGTCCCGGGTTCGATTCCCGTGGCCGACCTACCTTATCCAGGGGGTTTTTCAAGAAGATTCCCGGGTCGATAGGCGAATTCTGGGCAGGTTAATCACATCCCCCGAATTTCCTGTCCCTTCATTTTATCTCCATTATCATTTCGCATCATCTCTCATCTGGTGATCTCTTTCAGGGTAGAAGTGTCGGCGGGTGTCTCGGCGGTGCATGACGGGATTTTGTTCTTGTTGTAATTTACGTCCTCCAACGTTAAGTCATATCGGACGGTGAATGAAATGGGTGAAATGATGCTCAAATGAGTCCAGGGTCCATGGAGCTTAGTGTTACCCGATATTCGTCTTAAAGGATAAGGGAAAACCCCGGAAAAACCTTATCCAGGTAACTCACCCTGACCGAGATTCGAACTCGGGACCTCTTAAACGTGAGGCAGACACGCTACCATCTACGCTACCGAGGCGAGCTGTATGGCGGGATGATATGCTGTGACGAAAACTACTTCCTCGGTAGGTCGATTGCCGGTCTCCGCTCCTCTGCTGGGACTATTTCGTGACCGCCAGCCAGGGACCTTTGGGGCTCGGCTCGCCTACCTGGTACCTTTGGGGCTCGGCTGCTGAGCTCGTCGCCGTACCGCTGTAGGGGAGCGAGTTCGTTGTCCTGACCTGTCGGGGGAAGCCTCTATCCAAGTAAACTCTAGGGACCCTGCCCGGTGGACTGTCGTGGCTCCTTGAGTCGGCCGCCCTCTGTCTCCTTCATCCTTCATCCTTTCTCTCGGGGGTGCCCCCACTTGGGGGTATAGGAACATTGGGCCCAGCATGGTGGCCTACGTAACGAATATTCTCCGTAATGAAATCCCCAATCCCACTAATACACGGTTCATCTGTGTAGTACAGTGAACTCCTCTGTTCTGAAATCTTGCATGCCTTGGAAATACCCACACCTCTCTGCCACATCCATACTATGAATTATATATTTTTTATTGTCATTTTTCTCTACCAGCAGCACTTTGTTTACGACATGGAATTTTAGTTCTTTTACCCCAGTTCGGCTATGCTGCAGCTTATTTACTTTCCCTGAAGAAGCATCTTCTATTCTCCTGGGCTAGGTAGAGAACATGGTAATAATTAAATTAGTATCTTTTCTAAGATCCTGATTTTATTTTGGCCTTCAAAATTCTGAAAAGCACACTACTTTATGAAAACGTTTCAATTTTTTCGTTAGAGCTTCTTCTCAAGGCACCGTTTTGTAATAATTTTATACGAGTATTATGTTACTCAGTATTATGAGCAATACTACCTGGGGTAGTAAGTCATAAGATGTATCCTCAGTACTAAATAGTCCTACATACTTCATTATATATTACATTGTGCAATAAATTGTACATAATCTGAATATACGAATTTTATATTTATACAAAATATATCATTTCTGATATATTACATCTCAATCATTTTGTTTAAAAGAAACAAAATTAATTTTATCTTTTTCATATCGGCTATTGCTCCCTTAGTTTTTGTGTAATATACGTCCTGTAACTTATTTTAAGTCATATCGGACGACGAATGGAATGAGTGAAATGATGCTTAAGTGAGCCCAGGGTCCACGGAGCTTAGAGCTACCCGACATTCGTCTTTTAGGATAAGGGAAAACCCGAAAAAAACCTTATCGAGGCAACTCACCCTTACCGAGATTCGAACTCGGGACCTTTTGAAAGTGAGCTCCCATACTTACAACAGAAAAAAACGCAATACAACATTTAACAAACAACTAAAAAATTTAGCACTTTGGAGTTGCCAGGAATAAAACTCTCTCAATGTTCTGTAAAAAATGATTGTGACTTTGCATTGCCATATACCAATAAGGAAAACATTTTGGGCATTTTTTTTTTCTTTTTCTGTTTCATTCTGGAGGAATCAGTTGGTGTATCAGTTTAACAAAGATATTTAGTATCTCATTCTCGTGCTACACTGCTCTATTTGTAGCGCACTTTGCCAAAGCATGGCACGTACATGTTCGTCCCATTCAATTCAGTTCAATGTCTCTGTTCTTCGATTATTAGTTCAAGTTTGGGCTTACCTTTGCTATGAGACAGTTTTGCACAGTTATCAGTTTCTTGATTTCCAGAACTTTTTATCTCCAAGACGACGAATGTCAAACCTGAACCGAAGTTCTCCGGTAAATAATACGCAGTGTTTGACTACAGAAATCAGCTGGTGTGACGTCAGAGGTGTTCTATTTCCAACTGTATGTCTCATTCAAGTTCTATCGAATCAGTGATGCATGCTAAACATTAAATTGAACCAAAAGTCAAAGTAATCCAACTCTGTAAAGACAGAGGAAGGTGGAAACAGTTACGATACTTGCGCAAGAGATTCAATAGGTCCATTTGCGATATAATTATAGCACCAGTATTAATTAGATGCTACGAATGTAGCTGCTATCAATATTTTTCTTTTAAATTTCAGTTTATTAATATTAATTTAAGGAAAAGGAAAGCAATGAATATGTGCATATGTTGGGTTTGGGATTTCATTACGGAAGTTATTGTTCCTATGCCCCCAAGTGGGGGCACAACCGGGAGGAAGGCTGAGGCGAAGGAGGCAGAGAGCGGTCGACCCAAAAAGCCACGAGAGTACATAGGGCAGGGTCCCTACAGTTTACTTGGATAGAGACCTCCCCCGACAGACCAGGACTTCGAAATCTCTCTCCTGCAGCCGAACGGCAAAGAGCCCTAGCGGCCGAGCCCTATAGGTCCCAGGCAGGCGATCCGAGACCCAAAGGTCCTTGGCTGACGGTCCCGAAATGGTCCCAGCAGATGATATGAGGTCGGCAACCAACCTACCGGAGGAGCAAGTATTTTTCCTGAGAGCATATCATCCTGCCATACACCGCCGAGACTCCTGCCGACACCTCTACCCAGAAAGAGACCACCAGATGAGAGATGATATGAAATGATAATGAAGATGAAATGGAGGGACAGGAAATTCAGGTGATGTAATTAGCCCACTAAGCATTCGCCTAGCAACCCGTGAAAAGCCCCGAAAAATACCCATGGATCCGGTAGGTCGGCCACGGGAATCAAACCCGGGCCTCCCAAATGCGGGTTACAATGTGCATATGTTAGATACTCTGATATTTGTTAAATTGCCCTTATGTGATAAACTATTCACTTAGAAACTTACCGATGTGACTTCGAGATGACATGTGAGTCTTACGTAGGTTGGGCTTCGATTCTCTTCAATCACCGACGAGCCTTTTTTACGCTTTCTCTTGGCTGGTAGGTCAACACCTTCTCGCTAAGGTGATTTCAATTTTATCATTTATTTTTTATTTTGTTTACCTCTTATTTTTCAGGTGTGGTGCCAGTTTCGTGGCTTAAGCCGGTGTCGGGCAGAATAATCTTCATTAAAACTAGCCAAATGCTTGGTCAGAATCTTTCTGCCTCTTGCAGACAACTGCATACACCATGGGAGGATCTTCAATACCTAAATTTTTATGAACTTTCATGTGGCCTGTACCCTTCCTTCATTTTATCTCTTACTTTCTGATGGGAGCTGGTAGCTACAATAGATCCACATAATTCCTCCAATATTTAGTCTGTATTATTCATTTAGAAAGTGATACAAGAAGTAAAGTGCCCAATGGCGCTCTAAAAGCAACAATGCAAATATTTTACCTGGAAACTGAACAAATAACAATAATATCACAAGTAGATCTGTCAGTATTGATTTCGAAGGTGAAAAAAGTAACAAATAAGCACAAAATTTAAGCTTCAGTTTTTACTTTCTGTTTTCAGTCACATAAAATTAATTCAGCCCAAAGAGCGCCTAATAACTTATTAGAAAAAAAGTAGAAAATTATTTTATTTATTACGTTATCTCAGTCATATGAAAATCTGTGGATATACTTTCAGCAATAATACATGTAAATGTACGTTAAGCGTAAAAATTTCCTGGAAATCTTCAGTTGTTTCTTTTTAGGGAAGAAGATATCCTAAAAATTGTTAAACTATCATTTTTTTTTTCATTTGATTATTTTCATAGCTTGAAGTGTGTTTCATATGAATATTAATTTTTTGCACAAGAAAATTGTTTAAAGGGCCTAAAAGTGAGTTTAAATCACATGCTGCAGAGTACGTAACGTCCCCTTTTCATTCTCGGGCTCCTGTTAGAACTCTCTCTTATACTTTATGTTTAGAAATATTTTCTTCTGCATTTAACAACTTCAACGATTTGAAAACCTGTTTGTTCTCGATCTTTCATACTTTTTTTGGTGCAACCTGTGTTTCTAAACGTGTGTTTTTTATTTAATGAGGGAAATGGCTAGATCTTTTAACGAAGTGTTCAGAAAAATTTCTGGAGGGCCTAGTAGGACAAAAGGCTAATATAAATAATGAAAACTGTGAAAATAACTAAGGACTTGAAAACTGAACAACACAGTGATGATAAAAGTGTTAGGTTAGGGGGCTGAAAACCACATGATTTTGTTGTTCCAAACACTGAAGTTTTCTACAGAAATGGACCAATATTGTGTTACCAAGGATGATATGGAGGCGGAAGACATTAATAGGAGTGCTAGACAGAAGAGAAGGAACAATAAAAGGAGTAGAGAAGGTCATGGCAGTACTGTATGGGGCAGGAATGTATTAACCGACTATGAGTACTGTAAATAATTGAACTAATTTTCCCATAGCTTTTGTTCTTGTAAGCCTTATGCACCTTTTCTTTGAAACTACTGATCCTAGAGCAATGCAATTTTCAGAGACTGCTTCCTTGACATTTTTTCAACACTTAGATGTATTATCAAGGAAACTGATAACCTTTTTTTTCTTTTCAAGTGTACCACAAAGTATTATTACTAAAACAAAGTTATTTCAGTTATATTTTTAATGCTATATACTCACAGAAATTTCGTTGTATTGCCCAATAGTGTAAGTATATGTGATAAAAATCATTGCTATATTTATTCACAGTTTCTCAGAAAAGGTGCAATGAAAATGTCAAATTTAACGTGGCAGTTATAGAAGGTATCTTCTTTCCCGGAAAGAGAAGCACGCATTCACCCAAGGATCTTTACCCCTATTTTAGATGATTTAAAAAAGGAATTTATGATGAAATCTGAATGGGGTATGGTGAATTTTTGCTGTCTTTAAGCTAACGTGAGAGGGACGAATTTTGAAAATTGTAACTAAATAAGGAAATAAGCTTCTATATTTTTTGTAAGATGATTCACAGACACGTTAATGTTGACGAAAATGTGGCTATCACGCATAACTAGATTGTTTTTGCTTTTCGTTGCGGAAGAGAGTGAACTGAACATAGATTTGAGGTGGTTAAAGTGGTGATAATGGTGCAGTTTCCAATGCGGTTAAACTGGCAAAGGTTCGGGGTGGATCCGGAATAAAACTTTCCAAAATTTGCAAGCTATTTTTCATGCTAGCCTCTCTGAGCAAATGTAAGAACCTAATGTAATTCTGTGACGGTTACGAAGATAACGGAATCTATGTATCCTGGGACCGCTCTGAACAGATGGTGATTACAGAAGGGGAGGCAAACGAGACGTCTTCGAACAATTTGAAAGCATTGCGGATCACGATTGTGAAGTACCCCCGCAGCTCCTAACAAAAACTTCCCACAGTTTAAGTACCTGTAATAGAAAGCGATAAAGCTTGGTAACTCCGAAAATCACGTTTATCGGTACGGCTGTTGGTCCTAGGAGTTACGGCACCCTCTCCATCCAGAACCAGCTTTTCAAACTGATTTATTTGCCTTCGTCTGACATGCACAACAATACGTTAACGTAATGGTAAACCTATATTGAAATATAATTTTGTCAACATCAGAGTGCTATTTTCTTGACAAAGATTGATTCACATGTAAGAAACACCAAACCAGTTCCTGGTTTTCCGAAATATATGCATGTCCATCAGTACTTCACTGTTATCATCACTGTCATAGAACCAGACGAAATATACACAATAGAGAGTGGAAAAGAAAATTAAGCTATGTCGCCTGTTGATATATTGCACATCCCTGCTGTAGCCGTTACGTCATTCAGCACTCTCACTTTGATCTATGATCTTGTTCCTGCTTAATAAATAGTTTTCAGGACTGGAAACCGCGGCATCCGCGATCAGCATTCACAGACGCTGTGGAACTGTAGAGTGCTTTGTGGAAAATGTGTAAACTGAGGTCAGTACTTCCCTAAATTATACAGTCGTGTTTTTTTAAATATTTTTATAAGTATATAATTCTGACCATTCACTAAAATGTACTAAAGGGAATATTGCATGCAAAAGATTAGAAATAAAACCATGGAGAATACACATAGAAATGTTTTAGAGATTTTAAATGCAGATGTTGCTAGAGTGAGTGAGTGAGTGAGTGAGTGAGTGAGTGAGTGAGTGAGTGAGTGAGTGAGTGAGTGAGTGAGTGAGTGAGTGAGTGTGTGTGTGTGTGGTGTTTAAGGGCCCGTCGACAACAAGGTCATTTGGGCCCGAATGTTGCTAGATGTGGTGAGGTTTGATCTAGAAAGTTTATAGAATATAAACCGCAATATCATTTGCACTTTCTGCACAATAAATATTCACATTTTGTTTTTAAAAAAAGCAGATGTTGCTAGATATGCTGAGGTTTGAAAAAACGTAGAATATAATAAAATTAATCTAGAAAATTTCCAGAACATAAACTGCAACATTATACATACTTTCTGCAAAATAAATATTCGGATTTTTTTTAATGACATTAGATTTTAGTTGTTGAAATGCAAAAGAATACTTTGAAAACCACCAAAAATTTTCAATAGGTTTAATATTTCTATACCTAAGAGAAAGAATATAGTGTAATGGTACTAAAATGAGCCTAGAATAGGAAGAGAGCAGTTATCACTCTGGTGCATTTGAGATATGTCATACATAGCACTACAAAAATTAAAAATAATTACTATTTTACCTGTATATAGTAACTTAAGGTGCGGGAATTTCCTTTGATGGCGACACACTGTTACGTTCCAAAGCAACGTATCCATGGAAACCAACAGCATTCAGTTTCCTTCTAATTACTTCGAAATGTTACAACATACTGTAATATACTCACTTTTTCGTATTATTTTTTACTTTTAAAGATTATTATTGAGAAATAAAAACAGTTTTACATTTAGTAAGGTCAAGTCGCCGCCAGCCGTCCGTCTGCTTTTGGCTGGTTGGAAATCTTCATAGTAGTGTTTCTACGAAAACAAATGGTAGCTGTGATCTAGCCAGCCATCAAAGGATCTGGAGCTGGCTGGCCGGGAGATGTGGGATTGACCTTCGCTTTTGTTACATCTCTCCGCGCCTGTGGAATGTTATGTTGTATTGTGTTTAGTTTGGAATAAAACAGGTTTGTGGACTTCAGGAATGTATTTGATTGTGAAGTGTCCCGCATCTTCTAGGTTATAGTGTGGGTAATTTGACCTCACACTTTCCGAGTTGTGTTCCCGAGTGATATCCTTGGGATAGTTCAACCATTTGGTTCATAGCGGCACATTGAAGTATTTCCAGGGATATCACAATACTTAGTAACAGAACTTATAGTGCGCAAACAATGTTAACGAAGGATATTAAAATTTAAATGCTTATGCTCAAACATGCCAACATTTATTATTTATACGACTGGTAGCAGTACTTTAATGGGTCTCATTGAAGTACACATGTTAATTAATGTATTGAAATTCGACATATCAGAAGTGGTCATACAACATTGTGAAAACGCAAGAATCGATTATTCTTGTTTCGATCGTCAACGATACTAGCGCCAGTTTAGAAAAAATTCTATATATCTGACACTAGTAACAGGGACTTACGGCAAAAGCATTCAATGTTACCAATAAATTGTTGCTACAAAAGTAAAGAAAGATATACCACAATTTCTACTCATAATTCATATATTAGAAAATATCAAAAGGTTATAATAGTTCTCAGAAAATGTTTTCCTGTTGTATTGCGAAGAATTGTCTCAAAATCTGAAATCATCGACCTTGTGGACTCACTACTCTATTTTGAAATTAGGCTCCAAATTGACTTATATAAATACTCGAAACTGTACAGCTTACCAAAACCATATCAGAAGGATATAAAGGGAGAAAAGCCAAAACACTTACACCTGATGAGTTGTAAACATTTATAAAGAAGCACCTGATCCTATATACCTCATGATAAAATTAATTTTTTTAACGTTACCTTTGTTTCGTTTTAATGTTCTTAGGTTAAACTTTAACAGCTGTTTATAGGAAAGTAATAAATATTTCTACGCCTGCGTACTACAGACAAAAGAATGACGACCGACAAAGATAAAGCAATAACTATTGTAACATATCACTCAAACCAGAAATGAATACTGTGAAATGGACCCTTTCATTTAGATACGTGATCGAAAATAAGCAGTCGTATGAAACTTAACTATAAAGGTAATTAAAACGTCTTAATTACTACCACTATAGTCGTTGCACAATGTAATATTATGTACAATTGCTTAAGTTTTAATACGATAAAATAAAACGCTCATTAGCTGCTAAGGTACATCGCAATTGTTAATTTAAGCTCAATATACGAAGATAAGTAAATTGTCGTACACCCAGTTATTAATTATAATACTATGACTTTACTGAATTTTCAACGTTTCCAGTGGGAGTTGTAGTATATTAATTTAGCTGAAGTATTTAATATCTTCAAACAACAAAAGTTGAACCTCTAATTTTAGAAAATTTGAAGCTAATTACTTTGAAACGTGATAAAGCGAGCATTTCAAATGCTACAAAAATTTGAAAAACGAAGAAGTTAATAAAATAGAATTTTAAATACAGTTGTAAAGCTATCTTTAAAGTATTTTTAGATAATGGAAATTAATTGTTCATTCACACTAGCTGTGTGTAGGACACACTATGAAAGGTTAGAGCCAGACTGAGAAATTTAAAGCCATGACCGAGATTTGAATCATGGATCTTCTGGACTCCATCCAGCCGCTCTAACCATTGAGATACTATGTCCAACGTGCCAAAATGACATTAACTTCTACAATTTTCCCGTTAAACCTCTAGCAGTTCTCACAAACACACGAGTCAGTTGGAGAATTTAATATCATGTTGGCACGTTGGCCATAGTAGCACAATGGTTGGAGGGGTGGGACGGAGACCAGAGGATCGGTGGTTTAAATCCCGGCTATATCATTAAATTTTTCAGTCTGACTCTACCCTTTCATAGTGCGTCCTACACACGGATAGTGTGAAAGAACAGTGAATTTCCATTAATTATATCTAATAGTAGTCCGAACTATAAATCCCGGGCCTTAAAGTACAGGGTGTCCATAAATGAATATCGGGGTTTTAACGCTTTATAACATTAATTTTATTAAACTTACAGTAATGAAATATATGTCACATGAAAGAGCAACTCAAACAGTTTTATATACGAGCTTACAAGTGTTCTATGTGAGCACCATTTGTCACACGGCACACATCAAGTCTATAGCTGAGTTCTTCCCAGACGTTGAGCAGTGTGTCTTCAGTAATTGTTGCAACAGCTGCTTCAATCCTGTTTTGTAATTCATGGAGGTCAGCTGGTAATGGAGGTACATACACACGATCCTTGATGAAACCCCAAAGGTAGAAATCGCATGGCGTTAGGTCGGGTGAACGTGGAGGCCACGCATAGCAAGCTCTGTCATTGGGTCCCTTGCGGCCAATCCAGCGGTCGGGTAAAGTTACGTTCAACCATTCGCGTACTGCGTTGTGCCAGTGAGGTGGCGCGCCATCTTGCTGGAAAATGAAATTCTCTGGTTCATATTGTTCCAACTGAGGGAAGAGCCATTGCTCTAGTGTATCAAGGTAGGAAGTACCAGTTACAGTAGCTTCACCAAAAAAGAAAGGTCCGTAAACTTTCCGCCGGGATACAGCACAAAAAACATTGATTTTAGGGGAGTCTCGTTGCACTTGTACGACCTCATGAGGATTTTTTGAGCCCCATATCCGCGCATTATGAGTGTTAACATGTCCACTGAGGTGAAAGGTCGATTCATCACTGAAAACAACATGATCTAGAAAATCTTCATCGTCATTAAACAGCATTACGTTAGCGAAGTTGGCACGTAAACCATGGTCTGCAGGCTTTAGAGCCTGTAACAACTGTAAACGATAAGGACGTAGTTGCAATCGTTTCCTTAAAACTTTCCAAACAGTCGACTTAGCAATTTCTAATTCACGACCAGCCTTCCGAACTGATTTCTTTGGGCTACGAGTGAACGACTCTCTCACTCGCTCAACATCCTCTTCGCTAACTCTTGGTCGTCCCGTGCTCTTCCGTTTACAAAGGCAGCCTGTATCTTCAAACTGATGAAACCATCTACGGATGTTATTGTCACTTGGAGGATCACACCCGAACTTAATGCGGAACGCACGTTGCACAGTAACTACAGATTCGGTCTTTGCAAACTGCAAAACACAAAACGCTTTCTGCTCACTAGTCGCCATCTTTGCTACTACCGCTTTCTAGCGGATCGCGGCGTAAACATTTCACGCACATGCGCACTGGTGCCAACGAATAAAACTGTTTGAGTTGCTCTTTCATGTGACATATATTTCATTACTGTAAGTTTAATAAAATTAATGTTATAAAGCGTTAAAACCCCGATATTCATTTATGGACACCCGGTACTTACAGCATGGTAAGTCGCCATTAATATAGTTGTCTCATGTGTTTATGAGAACTCCTAGTGGTTTACCGGGAAAACACGAGTCAATTATGGAATTTAATGTCATGTTGGCACGTTGGCCATAGCTCAATGGTTTAGAGCGGCTGGACTGAGACCAGATTATCCGTGGTTAAAATCCCGGCTATGGTATTGAATTTTTCAGTCTGGCCCTACCCTTTCATATTTTAAATAGTTTATATGGAGCACAGGCTGTGTAGTATGAAAAATAGTTACCTTTATACATATACATTTCCTTCACAGACTTAACGAGGGTTCAGAAGTCTTCAAATGTTTATTCCCGGTACCGAACTTTCAGGTGGAACATAAGTACGTACTTTCTCTATGCGCTAGAACTAAATGGAAGAAATGGAGGAAAGTAATAACGTGAAGAGTTAATTTTCAGGGCTTTTTACGAACCTCACTGAACAGTATCCAGCAGTTAATTTAGTTGTTGGCACCTATTACAAGAGAAATGCAATTTTAACTAAACGTCACGTCTCCTTTCCAGAATAAATAAAGTTGCCGTTATCGTCGAGCTATTGAAGAGGACCTAGGAATTGGTTCGGAAAGGTTGCGAAGGGGATAGTTTGGAGCGAAGCTGGAGCTAATGGGTGGTGTGGGGAAGCTGAGGAAGAGCTCGACATCTGGCGCAAGACCTACAGAAGCGATTACGGCTGGCTCATTTAATAAAACCACAGACATATTATAATAGGCTCAAGTTTGCCTTGCAGAAGCATTTAAACTTCCTTGAGGGAAATTCTTTTTCCTTTCTCACCCCACCCTCATCCTTAGCAAGAGGCGCTTTTGTAGGTGGAAGTGCAGAGTCTCGCTGTATCGGGCCCTGTTTTATATAATTTGTATTTAAATACCCTGTACTCAAATTCCCCTTCATTATAATAAGACGTGTAAACAGAGGGAGATGTAAAGTGTACTCTAATGGCTTATTTACAACAGCAGTTCCTAAAGAAAACGAACTGCTCTTTTTTATTATAATGAACAAAAAAGTTGCGGACCCACCCCTGACACCATTCTGAAGAGAAGAAAGTTTAGGTAACTACGCCAAATTGGTACATAAGGGAGTATATATCTAAATATTCATGAAAGTTTAATGCTGATATATACATGTATTAATAGTTTTAATGCATGCAGGATTACAATTCCATCTCGGTGCAACAGCTGAAGATACTAATACTCGGCTAAAAAGATAACAAAATAAATCTGACTTAAGGGAATGAATTCCCTGCGCTAATAATTGTGAACCTTTATAACGCTTTCACAAAAGCTGCCTATGATATGGCTCCGATTCTTGTGTATCTTATAGAAATAATTTTAATAATATACTTATAGAATCTAGAGCCAGACTTAAATCAAGACAAACAGATTTCATTAAATGTGTAATAGACTACTAATGCTATATAGTACATACTATGGCACGTAAATAAGTGTACAATCAAGGAATATTAACTTAGTGCCAAAATAATGTGATACAGGCGCCATCGCTTACCTCCCTATACATGTCACTTAACAGTGAGGTATTAGTTTGTGTGAGAATGTTGAATGGAAGGAACGAAAATTACTCAAAAAGAGCTGGTTTTAGATTTAAATATTAATCGTAATTACATTACTGATGGGTTTGGTGATTTGTTTTTGTTTTCCTTTTAATGCACTACATCGTACCTAGGTCACATCGGACGATGACTGCTATGTGTGAAATAAGCTAAAATGAACATAGGGTCCACGGAGCGTAAACATTCGTTGGTTTCAACAACGCTGTCAGGAGAACGGAAAACTCCGAAAAGACTATATATACATATATATATATATATATATATATATATATATATATATCTTTCTGATCAAGATTTGAACTCAGAAGCTCTTTGAACGTGAGGCAGACGCCCTACTCCCACAGCAAGAGGCGGGTACTGCTTCCAGTTATCACATGATCACTTTAGAACCGCAAAATGTCTGATCGAAGTGTTGAATTTATTTTTGACGGACTCTTTATAGCCTTATTTTCTGCTTTGGTCTAGGGAAAGTTTGACATTTGCCTTAGGTGCAGATTAATAATTTGTTACCCTCTTTGAATTCCCACGTCTACTGACCGACTTCATATTCTGAAGCTGTACGTCTACTTTTATCATAATCTTCAATATAAGAATTCATTTCTTATGAACTGACCTTAATCAAGCCAGTCATTTACGGTTTTGCACATACCACATCTAGTTATATCGTAATATCAAAGCCCAGTAAGAAGAAAATGAGGCAAGGAAGCCAGGCTAGCCAAAACCTGCCAAAGACGAATTACCTTACGTCTAGTTTGCTGCCCTTCACTAGAGGCAGATGAACAACTTTGGAACTCAGATTTTGCACAACAGCCGCACTATACATAATAATTTTAACCGAAAATAACTAAGCAATGCACGTTCTTTTCAAATGAACTAGTTCATTCACCATACCTCTTTCTAGTAAGTCATTTTTATATCCTGCTGATGGTTCACCTATAACCTACTTATTTGGGAATATGTAAACGTTGGCCAATTTTCTCACTTCCATAATTTCCCATTTCTCTTTTAACAATGAAATGCGTGATTTTAAAATAATAAAAGGGCTAATAGTGGTTCAACATGCAAAAAATAGTAAGCAACATTAATGGGAATTTTTACTCTTCAAGCCGAAGAAAACAGTTCTTGGAAAACCGGTATGTCTTTATTATTTCCTTTGCACTTCTCAGAACATACTCTGTTTGAGTGCCCCATAATTCCCCTAGGCGGAAATGTGAAACAAAGAGGAGATGGTGTTATTTTTATGGTTCCCGCACCTTTCTCATCTCACCTTGTCTGGTATTACGAGCTGAACGCATGGAAGGGTCAGCACGTTGAGTGCGCGCTTTCTCATCATTTTCCACACTGAGACAGCTTACAAGTTCCTGTAACTAAGTGAAAAATAACTTGAAACCCTCCATTAACAAATGGGAGTTCTCTGTGGGGTTCAGCCTACATCCAACCCCTGTTGGTTGCCGAACTAATATTTTGGGGCCTTCTTTTAGGCTACAGCTATTTCAAACACACTTGGAGTAGACCTACTTATTTTGATTAGCTTTTTTACTGTTTTGTTACTAAATTTTCACATTTGCTACCATGAATCCTGCGGCCACACACAGCTATCCCATCTTGAATGCAATTATTCAAAAATAAAAATGCAAGGTTTTGGAAATAAATGCAGTAAATGCTTCAGCGCAGTTAAAACTGCCTTGAACGTTTGTGAATACTCCAATAGCAGCAGGCACTATTTCTAATCATTTAAACAAATACACTTAATATCTGTGTATAGCTCAAGAAAAACGTTGCGTGGCTACAAGTGGTCAAGCATAAGCATTGAATATGTGGAGGTACTCAAATATGTAGTGGATATTTTGAACACTCAAAGAAATTCATTGAGAAGTTCTGAACAGAGAAATAAATGCACTGAATTCTTTTGAACAGGCAAATCAGTACATATCAAAGAATCAAAGAAGTACACATTTAACAATTTTATCATATACATATGAAACAAAATGCTCCCTCCTCGCGACAAATAGATTTGGAGTAAAAGCAACAGCTTTCAATATACAAACTACTGAATTTCTCTTCGAGGAAATGCTCATTCATGCTTCCCAAAACTGAACTGAATTTTGTTCTCCACTCCATTGGACTAACTTCATCCTGACAGATTTTCGATTCCATCGATTTCCTTGTCTTTCACTTAAAATTCTCATGACGTCCACCCCAAAAGTGTGTAGCAAAATGTAATATCTCCTCTATCAGTGATTCTTCTGGTTACGGTACACGATTTTCGAATTTTAGAACTATTTTAGACTTTATCTGACTGTATCTACTGAACTGCAGTCACAGACAACAGTATTGTTGTTACCGTATGCATATGCCCGAAAAACACTTTCAGACTAGTACGCCTGCGTCTTTATACTACATAGTTTTACAGTAGCGATAAAAGCTACAAATTATCTGAAAAGAAAAGGCGATTTCCTTTGAAGCTACTCAGAAATGGAAGCCATATTTGAGTATCTGTAATGCTAATTTCTCGACGGATGTGTTTTAGAGTGAAATAGTTGAATGCGAAGAACAAAAGGCAAGTTCATTGAAATGTACATTCATTACATAAAAGAAGGAAAAAGCATTAAGTGTCCGCTCAAAAATGTGAGTTTGTGAACATTACATTTCTCCAGTAATCCAGTAATGATATCCAGTTATACATTTTGTGGATATAACATTTCTGAAAATATCCTGATGATGGGAGAGATGTACGTACCCGAAACGTCGATTGGTAATCGCCTTTTCAAATGGCTTGTTTCCCGAGCATATCTTGAACATTATATTTCTTCTGATTACAAGCCAGAAACTGGAGTTGGAAGAACACGCATTATTACATCAATTACCCTTACCCCAAAGTTTGACAGACGAGCAAAAATGTTTTTCACCTGAATGGGCAACTAAGGTTGTCTATTTGTTGCTGAATTTAAAGAAGAAAAAAATCTTATACAAATAAACATAATGTTTTTCCCCTTCAGAATTATAACGACTTTTTTTTGTAATTTACGTCCTCCAATGATAAGTCATATCAGACGATGAATGAAATGAAATGGGTGAACTGATGCTCAAATCAGTCCGGAGTCCAGGGAGCTTAGAGTTACCCGACATTCGTCTATCAGGATAAGGGAAAACGCCGGAAAAAACCTTATCCAGGTAACTCACCGTGACCGAGATTCGAACTCTGGACCTCTTGAAAGTGAGGTAGCCACGCTACCATCTACGCTACCGAGGCGGACTAAATTTGTCTTTCATCTTATTAAATAGTATCATACATTCTGTCATTTGTACTATTATTAAGTAGTGTGTCGGAGAGATTACTTGGAGGTATCCAAGAAGACAAAGGTAACTATGGAGTGTTTTCATCGCTCTCTCCAGATGAAGGTACTCTCTGAAACGAATTTCCGACCCTGGAGCTGTTAGTGACTTCTGTGCCTCTGCGACCTGTAGCCTTCGCATGGTCCATTCATTACACACCTTCCTCGGAGTTATGCCCGGTTTCACCAACAAATGTTAAGACTTAACAGGAGTTTAGCAATAGTTAAAACAAAAATTACATTTCACCAACAAGTGTTAACGTAACACTCGTGTTAAATCTCATGTTAAACTAACAAGCCGAATTTCTAATGTTAGGTCCTTAACAATTGTAAATAGTCAAGATGGCGAGCATGAACTCAGCTGTTCATGTCGATTTGCTATATTTAAGACCGTCTGAATAGCACTCATAATAGAGTACGCCATATGAGGAGAAATGATTTTGAGGAACTATCCGAAGAATAGACTGTCGAAACATGTTGCTATGAAGGTTACTGCGGAAGTACAAGAGAGACTAGAACATGCATCGAAAGGAATATGGCAATCTCGCCTTTGCTTCAAGTATCAATAACCTTGCGATTTTATAATTCACTGAATTATGTGGATAATAGATTGTCCACCTACCGTCTTGAAACGTTCAAGTCATCGCCCTTCTTCTAATACTGAGTTAGAACATACCTCGAAAGGAATATGACTATCTCGCCTTAGCTTCAAGTATTAGTAACCTTGCGATTTTATACTTCACTGAATTATCACTGTCCACCTGCCGTCTTGAAACGTTCAACTTACTTGTCCTTCTTCGCACCTCGTTTTAAATTTACGTAATAATGAGTTAGAATATACATCGAAACGAATATGCCGATCTTGCCTTTGCTTTGTTATTAAACTTTGCGATTTTATAATTCACTGAATTATGTGGATAATACATTGTTCACCTCCCGTCTTGAAACGTTTATGGCACTTGTTCTTCGCACCTCGTTTTAAATTTACGTAATACTGACAAGTTGTTTGGTGCTTGTAGTAGTGACACATACATTTGAATTAAATTCGTTTCCAATATTTTCCCCGCGACATCTTTTTCTTTTACATTCACTGCATCCATCCTCTTATTTTCCACGATATCCTTACACTTTGTCACCATTTCAATTAACAATCCTTTCTCCGTCGATGAAAAATTTGTCTCACGGCTTTATTTATGATTTTGTTCATCCGCCATTTGTGCAGACGAAAATGAAAACATAAGCGCATCGGAGTACGTTCAGAAAATCATCCATAGCCTTCTATACCTGTGATATTAACAAGTTTCTTGGCGTTAACAAAGGTTTGTTAACATTTTAAGAAAACAGGTTGGTGAAATGCAACAAATTTAACATTAGTTTTAGCTCTGTGACAATTGTTACGTTACATTTGTTAACGTCGATTTTAACATTTGTTGGTGGAATCGGGCCTTAGAGTAGCTACAACGGAACTGTGTACATCTAATCTAAATGAGTAGAGAGGCAAATTTGCAGGCAGAAGATTTCACTTAAATATTGTTTACTATGACATGGAGGAATATGTGGTGTGGGTGTATTGGGGTGCTTCTGCCTCACATTCAAGAAGTCCCAAGTTCAAATCTCGGTCAAGCTGAGTTATCTGTATAAGTAGCTTTAACCGCGATCTTCCCTTATCCTGAAATATTAGTGTCAGGTAGCTCTAAGCTTTATGGGCCATGGGCTTATTTGAGCATCATTTCATTCAGTTTCATTCATCGTTCGAAATTACCTAATTGGAGTACTTTAAATAAACGAAAAAAGAAGAAGGAATTATTTAACTGACTTTTTAAATAGAAAGTAAATGCAGAGAATTTAATTTGTGATTGAGTGCTCTCAAATTTTTCTGACAAACGTGGATCCAATAGAATGTAATTCATGAATGGGCATAATAGTTAGTATTTTAATACATGTTATCTTACAGGGTTTTGTCATTTGACAAATAGCTACTACAACTTTGGATACTTAGAGTCAAATTGAAAATTTCAATGGCAGGGTCGGGATTTGAACCACGAATCTCCTAGTTTCCGTACAGCAGCTCTTACCCATTGCGCTACCATGGCAAACAATAGCGACAATGGCGACTAAAGTGGCGACCAACTAAGTTTGTGGCGATATACTTACTTGTGTATCTCGAATATGAGAGCCATAGTGATTTACCGGGTAAATATTGTCACCTAGTTATCGGAAGGCACGGCCAGCTAGCAGCTGGGTGGGTGACAGGAGGCATATAGCTCACGCCTACCCATTTATCTTGCAGCGTTCATTGAGGGGGGTGGTTGGAAAAACATCACTACGGACTGTACCGTCTCTTTCCCCTACCCCTGACTTCTGGAACAGTCGCGACGACGTTCCGAGCCGCGAAGCTTCCAGAAACAGCGATATTCCTATACAAGGCCTGCAGAGGGCGAGTCAGTTCAGTTCTTGGCGAGCAGCTGTGAGGAGCGCTGTGCTAGTGAACGGACTGGAAGACTGTGTACGTGTATCAGAGGAGTTGTACGTAATTGTGAGTGTAGGGTGGACCTGTGACAGACGAACTGGCGAATTGTAATTGTGTGCGCTACGTAAGTCTGTGTAATTGCAAAGTGTTCCAACTGTAATTCGGTGGAAATAAAGAACATTTTGAGTTTGTGCAATTGGACTTTTAAATTCACGAACCCACAAAGTCACAATATAATGCTTAAATTGGAGAATTTAATGTCGCGACGGCACGTTGGCCATGATAGCTCAATTGGTAAGAGCATCTGGACGGAAACCGGGAGATCCGTGGTTCAAAACCCGGCCGTGCCATTGTATTTAACAGTTTGACTCTAACTTTATAAAATCAAAGCCCATACACGCCTAGTGAATTTAAAAGATTAATTCTTATCATTTAAAGGATTAATTCCCATCAACCAATTTATCAACTACAATATGGTTTCTGCTAAATATCTATACAGCGTAGAGATGTACCAATAAGGAATGAAAGTATATATTTTAAAGAAGAAAATAAAAATGTCCCTGCATTAAAGTTTTAGCATATTTAGCATGTTGTGCTTCATACATCTTATATCCTGTATATACATACTTAGCCAGCTGGCCCTCGTAGCCATGGTCACCAAAGCGTATGTCTCTAGTCTACCGTCGCGTAGAGGGTTGCGGGTTCGAGTTACGCCTTGGGCATGGGTGTTTATGTGTATACTGAATCTTTGTGTAACTAGGAAAACAGAAAATAAAATAAACGGAAATAATGAAAAAAGTGGCTTCTGAAGGCACCTATAACGAGATTCACTCCACTGAACAGAGGCCATAACGTCTGAATCATTCTAATCTTAATGCTTCTCCTAATCAAAGTATTGTTGGAGATAAACTTAAATTGTTTACAGGGGAGAAAAGCGAATCTGAGTCTGAAACCAATATCGAAAATCTTTTTATCCATTTTTATCCCGCCTTTAAATGCAGTGGTCATTCCGATGGCATTTCGTTTGGAACACCATATCTTCTGGTGGACAGTTTTCATTGGATAGTTTCAGCTTTAATGCTTCAGACTAAACACAAATTCCGTTAATTCAAACTTTGACATTCTGAACAAGATAAGGAACAATCTTGGCAAGAGAAACATTTAAATACAAATATGAATACCTACTGCTTCAAATGACAAAGTACTAAAAGATATGAATGTAGCTACACTTCAATCATAAACTCTAGCACGGAGTTTTGTCATTTTGACATGTTTATATATTCTGGTGCAAATTACTTCTGCATTACTAACGATAATTCGATGAACATCCTAAAGAATGACCTATATACTCTAATAACCACGACTACTTAGTAACACCTCCGAAAAGATTATAACTATAGCTAACATCGAACCTCTGGCTCTCACTGGTTTATCAACAGCAACTATTACTAATTTAAGACATGAACGTGAATGTGAGTCTTATCTGTCTCACTTAAAACTACAAATCCCGGAGCATCCTACCACAGCAGGACACCCATCAAGTTTTGTAACCTGTTTAAAGGAAATATGTAATTTTCGATTATTACATATATACAGTTCGCGTTACCAATTTGAAAATAATATATCTGCAGTAAGATGTGATTTTGTTGTTTATGAAAACCAAACGGAACTAAATCATTCCTTGTTTAAATTGTCACCTGAATATTCTTTATTCCAGTCAGAGCTTTTAGCAATTAAAGAAGCTATAAAATGGTGTACTGTTAATGGGAACAGTGCCCGTATTCTTAGTTATACACAATCAGCTCTACTCGCTATTAATGATAAATACAATTTAAATTCATTAGCACGTGAATTCAGAACTTTGCTTCAAAACCATCCAGGACATATTTGCATGGGATGGCTTAAAGGACACAGTGGAATTTTAGGTAACGAGAGAGCTGATTGCTTGGCTAAGAAGGCTGCATAATCCAATCTTCCTGTGACATACTCTTTATGTCCTATTTCTACTGTAAGGAGAATAATGCATCAACATATTCTTGAAGAATGGAACCAACAATGGCTAACAACTCCAAATGGAAGTGTAACAAAAACATTATTTTTCCCTAGTGTATATGACAGAGGAAAATGTGAAACTCATGTGCCAAATTTTGTTTTGACACAATTTTTAAGTGGATATGGTAAATTTGGTGAATATTTATCACGCTTTCACTTAACATCCAACCCCGAGTGCATGTGTGGTGAAGAATTTCAAACTCTGGTTCATCTCCTTTTCTGTTATCCCATTTTCTGGAGAGAAAGACAGGAATTAATATTCAAGCTAGACTCTCTAGGAACTGAATTTTCTGCTCCGCTCACATCTTTGCTAATGAAGCCACAACAGTATAAGTACTTCATGATGTTTATAAACTCAGTGTTTAAATTAATATTATATAATTAAATTAATATGCATCAGATGAAAACATCATTTCTTTCTTCTAGTATTTAAAATATTTTTGTTAAAATTGGATATTTTTATGTATGAACTATAACCCTAATATAACACTGTGTAAAATAGGGTTCAATAAATCTGGATAAATAAATAAATAAATTATAACTGTCTAAAACAGTTTCCTAGCTTCAAAAATTGATATCTCTTAAAAACCAATAATGTTCATTCGATTTTGCTGTGTAACCGCGGATGCTGACACAGCTTTTACTAAAACTAATAACATTTACCAAATCTAAATTAACTTAAGGCCTACAAGGCCTTAGTGCGGCCGGTTATGGAATATGGAGTAGATTGCTGGGACCCGTATAGAGCTAACCAAATCGATCCATTAGAAAAAATACAGAAGAGGCCTATAGAATTCATAAAAAGAGGCAAGTATTTTGGGCCTATAAAAGGAGATGAGACTAAATGGGAGGAATTAAGAATTAGGCGTAAAAAATAGGTTGGTAGCATTATTCAAAGCTAATGCTGGTGTAAAGGCATGGGTGGACGTTAGTGTAAGGTTAGATAATCCGGATTATTATGGACGAAACGATCATAGGTATGAAATTAAGGGTAGAAGATACAGAACCGACGTAGGAAAATTTTCTTTTGTTAATAGAACCATTGAAGAATGGAATGAATTGCCTGTAGCAGTCTTTCAGGGCTGTCCCCTGTCGCTGGAGAAATTTAGAAAAAATCTAGATGGTTTATAGTTTAACTTTTGTATTATAATGGTATATAATAAGTAAATAGAGAAGTAATTAAATATGTTTTAAGTGACTAAAGTTAAAGTAATATCATGTTTGTATTGTTTATTGTGTTATTGTTGTAAATCTAGTATTTGTAATTTGATCTGTATTCTTAACTCTGCTACCGGGTAGTACCCAATTGCAGTAAATAAATAAATACATACATACATACACATACAATATTAATAAATAGAGTTTCAATAGAAGTGCACCTAAATTGTAAAATTAGCATGGGCAGGCGATATGTGCTAATTTCCTCCTCGTCCAAAATAACCTTATGTAAGTAATTCTTTTGCACAGTCTAAAAGTGTTCTTAAAACGTCTGAACCTATATGGCATCTAGAATACCTTTAAACTATATCTTATACTTTCTGTTGAAGTGCTATACACAACATAAAGCAGGCCAGTTTACAAACTGGTAGACAGCCGTTTGTTCTGGACTCTTTCTGTTTATTCGCACTGCTACACCAGATAAAGAGCCAATGTGCTCTCTAAAAAAGAGAATACTCGTTGCCATCTACATTATTACATTTAAATGCCAAATGTTTTCACATTGTCCATGTAAAGGAAACAAAAACCTAACTTGGAAAAACAAAGGTAGTTACTCTCTCTGACACATTCCCACTCTAAACACAATACGCGATCAGTTTCACTGACAATGTTACTCTAAACACTAGCAAACAATAGGAATATCGTCTCATTAACCGTCAGTGATGTAGCCACTCTAGCGAAACATATACCAGCAATTTTAATGAATCAATGAATAAAACTGCATAATTTTCACATCTACTGAATTGTTCTGTACTTTTTCACCCTGCACTATATCCGCAATTACCTTTGTGTGCAAAACCTGCTTTTTTGCTAATGGTATTGTTTAATGAGAACAATATTTTGCTTACATCATAAACAGCAGAACGTTCACAGAATAGTTTAATTGCCTCCTATGTAAATGTTAAATTTTGTGTTATATTAATTGCATCTGTTTCTAAAATTTTAATCGCTTTAAATTTGTCACAATACGATTGACGCTAGTATTTATATACCGATCAACAAATAAAGAATGGAAATAAAGCACTAATATGATCTATTTAAGGATCTTTTTCTTGGCTTCATGTTTTAGAAAAAGAAAACAGTAAATAGATTTAAATGAAACGTGTACTAATTCACAAAATACTAAACAAAATACGTAACAAGTTTTAATAATTATAATAATAATTATTATTATAATGTTTGATAATTATCTCAGGAGCTGAAGCTTTAGTTGGTTCGTATTGTTACCCGAGCATCGGAATTCCCGATAGAACCAGCAGCTGGCAGGTAGGCACCAGACGGGAAGCATTCACCACCCCTACCTGCATTGCAGCGCAAACGAGGGTATGGTTGCAAAAGCATCACTAGCCATCTCCCCCCCCCCCTGACGCCTGGAACCTTCGGGATGTTTCACTGAACCGCGAGACTTCCAGAAACAGCGATCTTCCTATAAAAAGGGGCTGCAGTTGGCGAAACAGTTCAGTTCTTGGCGAGCAGCTGTGAGGAGCGCCGTGTGAGCGAACGGACTGGAAGACGGTGTACGTGTATCAGAGGAGTTGTACGTAATTGTAAGTGTAGAGTGGACCTGTGACAGACGAACTTGTGGCTTGTAATTGTGTGCGCTAGTAATTCTATGTAACCGGCGAGTGTTCCAACTGCAATTCGGTGGAAATAAAGAACATTTTGAGTTTGTGAAATTGGACTTTTAATTTCACGAAACCACAAAGTCACAGTATTGATATTTAATTTCAACTAATATTGTTATTCAATGAGAGGGTGCAATACAGAAAATTTAAAGGCGATTTAAAAGAACGTGCACCTGCTTGTATGAAGCTGTATGTACCTATATATACATATACATATGTGTGTGTTTATCAAAAGAGAGAAAACATTAGAGAGTAAGAAGTCCGTGTCTCCAAAACAAAAAGGCAGATAAATATTAAGTTTCATTCTACTAAATTATTTTAGTTTTACATCTTGTACAGAGTAATAAATGTGGAACTTATTTCCAAAGTGCCTTTAATCCAAAATATCTGTAGTTTTAAATCCTTTATACTCCTGCATTTCAAATGCGTATAGGGACACAAAAATCTGCTTATACGAATTAATTTGTCACTTTCTACTTCCAAATATTTTGGACAACTTATGTGCCTTCTGATGGTGAAATTTAGCTGTGTGTCATTATTAATAATAAAGCTATCAATTATAACTAACAGTAATCACAAATATATATGGGACTTTTAGGTAATTCGACGAAAGAGTGCCCGCCTTGGTAGCGTGGTGGCAGCGTATCTGCCTCACGTTCAAGAAGTCCCGAGTTTGAATCTCGGTCAGAGTGAGCTTTCTGGATACGGTTTTTTCCGGGGTTTTCGTTTATCCTGAAAGACGAATGTCGGGTAACTCTAAGGTCTATGGAGCCTGGGCTTATTCGAGCATCATTTCACCCATTCCAATCATCGTCAGATATGACTTAACTTTGGAGGACGCAAATTACAGAAAAATACGGAACAATTAAACATGGTTGAAATTCTAACTGTATTAAATCAAAGATACAACAAGCAGCAACGTTATCTTGGGCTCATAATGGTCCGAGACCAGCAACCTTACACACAATGGTGTTAGCTACAAATACACAAGTTTACTCTGGGGTGGCTGTCGCGCTAAGAGAGTCGTCAGAGGGTGATGTAACACGTTACTTCAAAGACGCTACATCTCCCCTTGCTCCGGCAGAATCAACGCCTACGTTGATGAACATTATCAAGTGTTTTTGATTTAAGTAATCATAATAATTTTAAAAAATTTACAAGGAAATAGTCTTGCTTTGCATATAGAAAGTTAACATCTAGGCATTATAATTGAGTCTCCAGAAAAATAAAAACTTATACCTATATATGGAACGTTTACTTCACAATCATTTTTCTCCAATTGTCATTTCATATCATATCAGTGAAATAAGCTCTTGTACCGCATGACGTAAGAAGGATTTTCAGCAATATTAAACAATTAAGGTTCTTCAGGAAATCTCAAAATATGTGTATCCTATAAAAATAGGATACATCGCTTTTCTTAGTGAAGAACGTGCTTCCTCTACCTATGATAGTTAAGTGAAAGAAGAAAACCGCAATTTGGAACTTCCAGGTTTTCATATATTACTTTTGTCAGTGTTCAAATAGCAGCAAAGACATTTAATTAAATGCGATAGAACATTATGAAAGATAAATATATAAATTTTACCGTGGAGAATTATTTCTAAAAATATTCTTAAATTGTGACCAAATACTTTTTCCTCCTATCTGTACAGTTGTGGTGTAAGAACATTAAGAGTTTTGTGCTAAATAATACAAATTTTTTCTTAATAACATCAACATCTACCTTATGTTTAAGCCAACAAAGATTGATTAACAAAAATTGATGCGACCACCTGTTTTTCAGCCTTTCTAAGTTTCTACTTGCAACTGCTTTATTATTTTATTGTTTGTTTAGGCATTCTATTAGAAGTCATTAAAATTTCATAAGTGTGCTACTCGTTTATTCTTTTTAGTATTACATAATTTGTGTTTTACTCATTTAAAGGACTCTTCAGTACCTTAAAGCAAACTAGATATAATATATGAATCCGAACAAAAACATAAATTAAATAAAACAACACATGGGATGAGTGCAAATCAGTGCTATCAAAATGATTTTATTATATAGAACGGGATGGCTCAAGCGGTTTGTCTGTGACCCGCTTTCGGGAGGACCGGCTTCGATTCCCGTGGCTGACCTACATGACACATGGGTTGTCAGTTAATTGCTGGGTAGGTTAATTACATCCCCCGAATGTTCTGTCCCTCCATTTCATCTCCATTATAATTTCACATCATCTCTTATCTGGTGGTCTCTTTCAGGGTACAAGTGTCGGCGGGTGCCTCGGCGATGCATGGCAGGATGATATGCTCTGAAGAAAGCTACTTTCTGCTCTGGTAGGACTGTTTACGGTCTCCGAACTCGCTACTAGGACCATTTACGAACCGGCTGAAGTTACCGAAACATAGCACGGGGGAATGTCCATTGTTTTGGCCTTCTGGAGGAGATTTCCATGTAAGTAAAATGCAGGAATACTACGCTGTCCACTGTCGTGGCTCTCTTTAACGGCCACCCTCCTGTCCTCTTGCTTCATCCTTCCTTCCCGGGATGCTCCAATTGGGAGCATAGGTACAACAGTCGTTTTTTAGAACGACTACAAAGTTCATGTGCTGCATTCATATGACCTTCTCTACTCCTGTCTAACCTGATTATAAAACAAGTGGTTCCTTCAGTATTTTCTCCATTTTAACCAAAATAACCACTTACAGACATTTCCGTATTATCAATTTTCTTATAGCTGCAAAGCTGAAGAATGGCAATGAGTAATACCTTTAAGCGGATGTCAAATCTTTTAGGAACCTACCGTTTACAATTTGGAAATTCTGGTCTCCTAGTATGTTCCACGAGTGGAGAAAGTTATGTATTCCCATTTGAGGAAAATAAACTACTTGAAAATTCTAAACAAAAACAAGGTAATATCAAGGATAGGTCATGCTGCTTAAAAAAAGGTGTTTCACATTTATCGGTGTCCGTTTAATGAGATTTCGTTTTTTGATTAATAATACTTTTTCTATCTCTTCAAAAGTTACCTAAATTGAAAAGAATTTTAGAAGGAGTTCCCAAACATTTAAGAAACACAGTTTATTTTATAATAATAAAAATGAACAAAATACTATTTGAAATAAACGTATAACAGCCAATATTTGAAAAACCAAACGTTTGAACGATGTAGAAGAGTAAATTCGGGGCGGAGGAATTTTTTGAAAGTTTATCTGTATCCTCGGAAGATGCTAACGTTTTAATCCAGCTTTTCGTTTTTGAGTTAAGCTTTACAGGCACACATACCGATCATTTTTTAAAAGTGATTTTTTTCGATATTAAAGTGGTGCTTGTAATGCAACACTCCTACCTCCTGCAGGTGGCATAGAAGCTACATTTATTTATAACAATTACAAACAAGAAACATTAAAATTATAGCGCTTCAGAATTTAATAACAAATAATGTCAGAAGTTTCGTCCATTTAATACAAATTACACGTTGAGCGAGTTGAACATTTTTCAAACCAGCTAACTATAATAAAATGTGATGATTTGTAACGTTTATGAATTTATAGAAATTGGAATTATCAGCAGTTAATGCAAAACGCACGCACTGTCTGTATTGGAGAATAGGTTCCCTGCAGTCATTTGTTTCGCTTCAAGAAACGTGATACCTCAGGGAACCGTCCAACAAGGATACCGCAGCGTAAGCCCGTTTCATTTGCATTATGCTGCCATTCAGCAAGCACTAATAGCAGGCCGATGTTCACTTTCACTGAATTACTCATGTTTGCCTCAGAGAAATACCTATTACAGTGAGCGAAAGTGGTTCATATCTGCGCAAAATTAGCAGCTATTGTACAAAGCGGACCACCAGCGCCGTACTGAAACACTAGGCAATCCGCAAATTCTACTTTCTATACTCGTATTAAAAGACATGCTATACTGCTAGAAAGTTAGCTGCGTACGAGTGCGTTTTTTATTGAACAGGCAAGAGCAAGAGAATGGATTTCATCCCATGCATTACCCGATTAATGATCATGATGATGATAATAATAATGATCATAATGATGATGATTTTTTTTAATTTATGTTCTCTAACGTTAAGTCAATTGGACGATGAATGGAATGGATGAACTGATGCTCAAATGGGTCCATGGAGCTTAGAGTTACCCGACATTCGTCTTACAGGCTAAGGGAAAACCCCGGAAACACCTTATTCAGGTAACTCACCCTGACCGAAATTTGAACTCGGGACATCTTGAACGTGAGGCAGACATTCTACTACCACGCTACTAAGGCTGGCGATGACGACGACGATGACGACGACGACGACGACGACGACGACGACGATGATGATGATGATGATGATAGTTTGTCACGTACGTTGCGAGCATGTATCAGTCTTCAGTAGTAAATAAAAAATCACTAAATTGAGATACCGTAGTTTGAACTAAGGGTCCTTCTAAATGATACTGGAAACAAGTTTATATAGCTGCTGCCTCAGCTCGAAGAATATGTGAAGTGGAAGGAGGTGTCGTAAATGAGCGTGTTTCACAATGATGGTTCCAACGTTTCAACAATTCAGACGAAAGCACTAAAAATTTATCACGTTCTGGAAGACCTAAAGTATGGAATATTGAGGAGACAGAGCAGTTTTGGAGAAAATCCACAAAAAAGTACCCATAGGCTTTCAGAAGAACTCGCTGCATCAAAAGATACTGTCACCCAATTATCGGAAGACACGACCAACTGGTGCTGGGTAGGGGGTACAGGAGGCATTTAGTCCACGCCCACCCATTTATCTTGTAGTGCTAACATAGGGGATGGTTAGAAAAATGTCACTAGGCACTGTACCGTCTCTTTCCCCTTCCCCTGACGTCTGCAATAATCGGGATGATGTTCCGAGCCGCGAAGCTTCCAGAAACAGCGATCTTCCTATATAAGGGCTGCAGTAGACGAATCACGCAGTTCTTTTCTAGCAGCCATGAAGAGCGCCGTGCTAGCGAATGGACTGGAAGACTGCGTACGTGTAACAAAGGAGTTGTACGTAATTGCGAGTGTGGAGTGACAGACGAACTGGTGGATTGTAATTGTGTGCGCTACGTAATTCTATGTAATCGGCAAGTGTTCCAACTGTAATTCTGTGAAAATAAAGAACATTTTGAGTTTGTGTAATTAGACTTTTCATTCTAGGAATCCACAAAGTCACAATACCATACAGCGTCACATTAAGACACTTCGAAAATCATACAGAATTGCAGTTCCGTACTTCATGAACTGATACCTTAACAGGCTGAACGTGCAGTGGATATCTGTCGTCAGCTTATCCGCAATTCTATGGACGATAGATTTGTCAGGAGAATTGTCACTTGTGATAAAATTGGGTATATTAAAGAAGTCCTGATACCTCGAAACAGTGGTTTGATCGCCACAAAACTGCCGAAGTCGTCTTGAAATATAACAGTTTGATCCCAAGATTCAAGTGTGTCTGGTGGAATTATGAAAGTGTGATTCACTGTTAGTTTTCTCTTTATTCTCAACAACTAGAACGAGTTCATTGAATTTTGAGACGTAGATACCCAGCATTAGTCAACCAAAATAGAGTTCTGTTGCAACAGACCGTGCAACAACCGTATTGCACGAACAACCATGGAAAAATGAGGAATTGGAAGGAATGGACCTGGGAGGAAGCTACCACAACCAGCATACAGCCCTGATCTGGCACCATCAGATTATCATCTTTTTCGATCCATGGCCCATTTTCTACGTGGAAGAAATTTTTACAAAACTGAGGCAGTGCAAAGGGGTGCCACCGAATTCTTCGCATCGAAAACCAGAGTTTGGTGCCATCGTGGGATAGTAAAGCTCGCTGAACGATGGCTCAAGACAATACAGTCCAATGATTTATGCTTTGAAAATTAATTAATTAATTTCTTGTCAGGACATGCTTCAAATAATTGTTTTTCTTAGAAAACGACACTACTTAGTTGACAGTATCTATAATAATCATAATCATAGTAGTCAACGTCATCGTCAAGTCATTGCCATCGTCAACCTCATCGTCATTGTTTGTCATTAGTCTACTGAACCTTAAGGTTTTTCTACCTTGTTCAAATTTTTATGTAATGTATTCTAATGAAACATTTGAAGCAGAGTAAAAAGTAGATGTTGCTAAAATATGCAATTTGTGTTAAATACATTTTTTCACGAAATATTCTTTGTTACTGATTAAAATGTTCTAATACTTTCAGATGTGTCACATTGGCAGCCGTTTTCTCTGATTTTTCAATGTAATCACATAGTGGCCAGCTCCTAAAGGTTCTTACTATCCTTAAAAGTCTAGAGTACTCCTCTTTTACTGTTCCACCTACAGGAAAATACACAATAACACAATTTCTATTATTTATCTCGATAATAATGAAATATGAAAAGAACCTACGTTTATAATAATTTATTCAAAACTTATAAGGGAAAACATGTGTTTGCTGCAACTACGATTTTTAGATGTGAAGTCCAAATTTTTGTTTTCGTAAGATTTTCTAAAAATTGTAATTGCTAACTGAAGGATTAAATTTGTATTACAACTTGTCCACTGACTATGTTTATTATAAATATGCAAATTATGTTAGAAAATAAAATGAGAGGCAAATCGATATTTTTTCCATAATTTGTCAAACTTTTGTGTACCATTCTGATTGAACAACAGCACACATGTGACTTGTAGTGTACAGTCCTGCTGCTCGAACGGTTACCATGGTTTTATATTTGGTGATAAATACCTCTCAGATAACGCACTGATTACTGTACTGCGTTCATTAGTGGTTGGCACAGGGCCGAGAAGTGCAGCAGTTTCCCTCTCATCTTATAAGAATAATCAGTGCGTTATATGAGAGGTTTCTATTAACAAAGATAAAGCCAGGATCACCGTTCGAGCAGCAGGACAATATACGAGGGCTGTTTAATAAAGAGTGGCAATAATTTGTTACGGTCATAATTTTTCGCACTAAAATTCAATCTTATTGTATCCTGTTAGCTTAATGTGAAACAAACCCGCTGTAGTAGTTTCATTGTTACTACTCCTGGTTCCCACCTGTGAGAAACAGGCAAGTTCAGACATGTTCAGTATTGCCTACCGCTGCAATGGGGTAACATTCAGTTGAAGTTGATATTAGAGGAAGTTCCGGAGTTTCTTTCAAACGTAATCACTGCTGATGAGACTTGGCTACATCATTTTGATCTCGAGAGAAAACAGCAAAACTCAGTGTGGAAATAGCCTTCATCAGCAACCCCAAAAAAGCAAAAGCGGCTGCTTCTGCTGGAAAAGTTATGGACATCTCATTCTTTGATATCCATGAAATAGTTTATCAGCATATTGTACCAGCACACACATCAGTAACTGGACAATACTACATGGATATCCTGAAAATATTGCAAGTCCATATCAGGCGCAAACGACCACATTTCCATGATGCAGTCTGGATGCTGCACAACGATAATGCGCGGCTGCATATTGCCAATGTTTTTGCTGAATATCTTGCAAAAATCAACGTGAAATGCATCTCCCACCCTCCCTATAGTCCGGATTTAGCCCCATGGGACGTTTTTCTATTCCCTAGCTTGAAGAAACGCCTTCGTGGATGTCATTATCCATCATCAGAGGCAGTGGTGAAGGCTGTGGAGGCGATTTTGAATGATCTCTCAAAGTGGTTTCCAGCATATCCAGACTGGCAGAAACACTGAGACAAGTGCATCGAATACAGGGGAAACTATTTTGAGAAGGGCCATCAAAGTTATGAGGATGAGTAAAGGTAGGTTGTCACAAAAAGATTGTGATAATTCTTTATTGAACAGCCCTCGTGTTAATACTATAGTATACTAATACTCTACTCTTTGTAGCGCTGATAACACGTTCATTCCTTTAATCCCTTAGGATCGAGACTAGCAGCCACCCTGACATAGCAGGCCTAAACAATAAATACTGTCCTTTATAACGAAACGTGCATGTGTCGAAGACCAAAATACCTCAGGACATTTATGATCATGTAGGTGTCCACTGCAAGGGGTACTATTTTCTGATCATTTATACTCCGTATAATATAAGGTTCATAATAACCATCCAAGCGATGACGACATATACTTTCCACAACATCTATTCACATACCGCCGGTAGTATGACCCAAGCAAAATATTTCCCAGCCATAAAGCCTCATGATCAAGTGTTCGTATTGAGAGAATTGGCAGCATCTTCACCGAGCTTCCCTCCTGGAAAGGAATTTCAAGCTCACCTAATAGGGTAATGATGTATAGCCGCTGTTATGAAGCAGGTCTCTGTATTTATTGCCCATGAGATTAACATTATTTGTGGGCAATAACGACACAATGGATCTGGAGGCCATTACGTCTCATCGATTGGGAACGTGCCTGTAGTATCTCGGGGCGGGGCCGAATGTGCCATTATTTTCGCCACCGAGGCAGTCAAATAAGCAGCGTCCACACATAAATTATGAGACAGCTATCTGGCGCCGTAATTCATTTTGCATAGAAACCTTAAGCATTTTATATATTTGCTTTATATCGTGAGTAATGGTAATCGAGCCTTCTTCACTTCTCGCATTTATGTGCTCAATCCATTGATTTCTTATTCCTTGTGCTTACATTGCCAATGGATTTTATAACTTAAAATTCCAACATTATTTTTATTTTCTACCTTAATGTGTTCTTGCACTTTGACATGTTTTTATCTTTGTTTCCTTATTTCTACTTTAATCTGAGTTCCACATAAGATCAAAATTTCACCTAGACTTCTCAAAACCATGAATTAATTTACTCTATTCTTTAACTTTGTTTTATCATATTTAATCAATTTTGCAATATTTTCTTATGCTTTTCATCCATTTTCTTCAATTTCTTTATATATTCTGGACATGCCTGACAGCTTCAAATGTATTTTCTGTTTTAAACCTTCTTCTTCTTCTTCTTCTCATCATATAGGCCTACGGCCTGTTCCTTCCAGAAATTAGGAGTCCTTCGATCTTTTTTTGGTCTTCCAGGAGATCTTCTTCCGTCTGCTGGTAAGTAGTCTTTTGCTATACGTGCGATTCTGTCCGATGTCATAAGGGATACATGGTCATTCCATTCGCTTCGTCTTCTATCCACCCAATCACCTATTGCTTGAATGCTTAATTGCTTTCTAATATCTTCACTTCTTATTTTATCTCTTCTTGTTCTTCCTATAATTTTTCTTAAGACGTTCACTTCATTTGTCTCTAGAATCTGTTTCGTTTTTGAGTGTCCGCTCTTACTTCACAGGCATACCTGGATATTGGGCGTATTATCGCTTTATAATTTCTAGTCTTGGTTTCTTTATTTAAATATTTGTTTTTCCATATAATATCATTTATGCAGCCTGCAATTCTCGCTGCTTTATTCGCATGATATGTAACTTCATTCTGCAGTGCTCCCCAACTATTTAACTCAACACACAGGTACCTTATTGTCATTACCTGTTCTATTATTTTCCTGTCTAGTTCCAATTTACATCTCAAGGGGAATTTACTTATGGTCATTGATTTCGTTTTTGTTAATGATATTTTCATGTTAAAGTTTCTACATCCAAGATAGAATCTATGTAGCAGTCTCTGTAAGTCATCCTCAGTGTTTGCCATCAGGACAATATCGTCAACGTAGCATACAATATTAAGCATTTTATTTCCCATTTTATATCCATCCATTGTATTGATCTTATCTATAATTTCATTTAATACTAAATTGAATAGTATTGGACTAAGAGAATCTCCTTATACCCCTCTTCTGACTGGTATCTTCTCAGATGTTTTAAACCTATGTTTTAAATTCAGTTATTTTTTTTAGGATTAGGACTACTGTGCGGCACTATTGTTTAAAAATTTATGCTCGATCTTTAATGGCACTATTCATATGGACAGCCCCTCCTTTGAAAAAAGATATTGCTGTATTTTTAACTCATGTACAACTGTAATTGGATTTTCTGTCGACTTTTGTACATTACATCTTATACCCAATAATGTACCCTCTCATATATTCTTCCATACTCGTGGGAGGATAACACAAATTTGGGCTAGAGCCATACTCCACTCCACCCAGCCGGGAATCGAACTAAAGATTCTCAGCTGTTTTTTAGAGAGAAGACTGCTGTATTATTACCCTAGCATCCTAACGTCATTGCAGCTTTTGCAAAGCTTAAAGGCGTATGTTATAACTGAAATAAGACTTTGTCCTTAATCCAATTAATTGCATTATGAAAGGAAAATTGTATATAACAACAATAAAGATTTTGAAATAACTTAGGATGTGAAGGAGGTACGGCTAACGACAGTTATTGACACTCTACGTTGTGTGGGCAGTGAAAAGAACATGAATAAGCAACGAGTAGTTTAGCTAGAAGGCTTTCACATGCTTTCTCTATCCATCTACTTCCAGGTGCGCCAATTGGCTCTCAAGATATAGGTGGACAACATAGAACAGAATGTCCTTCTGCGCATGCGTGCGCTTAGGTCGGGAGAACGCTTCCTCCAATGTGTTCCTTCTCCTCGAATCCCGGACAGTGGCCACTAGATGCATGCGCAGGAGCAGTGTGAGGGTTTCCCTTCTTCCCGCTGCCTAAGGAGAAGCGGGCGAAGAGGAAGCCAGGATGGAGGAGAGGAAAGAGTGGGGGTAGCAGTCCGTCATGCGGCAATGTTAAGCTCCCTTCCAAACATTATTTTCTGTGTTGTAGGTCACTTTAGTTGCTTTTTGGATAACGAAAGAAGCGGTGCCCTCCTTAGGAACTATTTGGCATATGAGATTCGTAGTATTGTCGCCAACCCGATCGCGATATAGCGGCTTGTGCACACAAAGGAACTAATAGGCAGCTCGGAGATAGAGTATGCCGGAAAAATTTACATAGCGCGGAGATAAAAGACTTGCCGGCACAGATAAAGTTTCCCTTCTAAAAAATCGAGTTTCTTCTGGTGATAGAACATTCGATTTCTTGATTGTTACAGAACAGTCTCGAATTATCAATGAGGTATTTAAGGGAGCGACGACTCGCCAAGAGACAGTAGTAAATAGTTGTACAATGTTGTAACCAGAGTTGACGCTGTGAACAGATGTAATCAGAACGCTGTTTGTTGTGATCATCGACCTAGGTAGATTGTGATTGTTTATGTGCCGAAATGCGACCACTGTAAGAATAGAACAGAGTGTATTTCTACGGAAATAAAGAGCATTTGGAACTTCTACAACTTGCACTTTTAATGTTACGAACCCACAGTCACAGTATACTACTACCTTTCTTTTATTACTGTTATGCACACCTCTCACCGTCATTATCTCTATCACCCGCCATATGTTGTCTAAAACTTTCAGGGTTACCTCAACCACCCATAGTACGGAGTACATTACCTCCAATGGTTAGAGTAACGATGGTGAATCAGATGACCTTTACCCTAACACCGAAGTGTAGCCCTCGGGGATACTGTACATGAGCTAGTTAAAGGTAAAGGTTTGTCTGGGGATGACTAAAAATTACCAGGAATTAAGTTAAGGACCCTTAGCACAAGAATCATAAACAAATCACTAAGTTACTCCAGCGTCTAGTAAATTGCTTTTGAAAGCTGTTTGTTGAAGAACGTAAATTTATAGGCCAGCTGTATAGGCTTTTCCTATACGTTATCAGGTATAGGCCTGTTAATTGACACAGTTAACGTACATGAATGTAGCACGTGCAGAGTATACATTATACGTCTTTTTCTTCTGCCTAGATACATTCTCTTTTAGACTCAATGACCTGTAGAGCTTTAACTTTAACCTTATGAATAAAACATGAGGATATTTAAATTCTACAGCTAATGCTAAACAACTATTTAGGAATAGTTGAATGCTTCTTGTTTGTTTGGTAATACCGTATGTGAAGCATAATTTGTATGCCGTACGTTAACACCGGATTCTATGCTAGTTGTATGGAGAAGTTAGTGTTATCATGGCGGAGATCTTTGCGGTATTGCGCGGTAAACAAGCACAGCTGCCCGCGGTGGTGTTATATATTCTACAAAACAAAGAGTGCTCATGTATGATTCATATGTGTTGACTGAGTAAGCTCGTAAACTTTCCACGCGTTTTGTTCGAGAATTCCCTCGTGTTAATGTCGCAACGATTCATGTTCTTGTGCAAAAGTTTCAGGTGATGAAGGCATAAAAAAGGTTGCGTCACAAGGGAGAAACTTGTTCTGTATAAATTTTCTTTAAATGCATTGTTTGCATTTTTAATGAAAAAAAAAAAAAAAAACTGAGAGCTATTCACGTATTTTTTTTTCTTAGCAGACACTACAGAGATATTTAAGTAGTTAAATGCCGTTTTCTTCTACGAAGGCCAACGGTGCTATAAAATGCTAATTTGTTTATTCACTTCGTCCCAGTGGGAAGAACTTTTACAAAGAGTACTGAAGTTTCAGTGGTTATTATATCCAATCCCTCTCTGATAAAAATGTATTATATTACAGAGCACTTTGTATCATTTCATATTACCTTTTGAAGACATAGACTATTTATTTTTATATGTGGTGAACTGGTTTATTTGATGATACAAGGCCTACTCAATAAAGAATGATCAATTTCTTTTGACAACTTACCTTTACTCACACTCATATTTTTATGGTCCTTCTCAAAATAGTCTCCCCTGAATGCGATGCACTTGTCCCAGCGTTTTTGCCGGTCTTCAAAAACATGCTGGAAACCATGTTTTGAGAGATCCTTCAAAATCACCTCCGCAGCCTTCAGCACTGCTTCTGATGATGGATAATGCCTCCCACGATGGCGTATCTTCAAGTTAGGGAATAGAAAAATGTCATGTGGGTCTAAATCCGGACTATAGGGAGGGTGAGGGATGCACTTCACGTTAATTTTTGCAAGATATTTGGCAATATGCGGCCACGCACTATCGTGGTATAGCATCCAGCTTGCTTTACGGAAATGTGGTCTTTTGCACCTGATATGGACTTGCAATGTTTTCAGGACATCTCTGTAGTATTGCCCAGGTCCTGATGTGTGTGTGCAGGTACAACATGCTGATAAACCATTCCATGAATATCAAAGAATGAGATGACCATCGCTTTCCCAGCAGAAGCAACCACTTTCTCTTTATGGGGGGTTGCTGATGAAGGAGATTTCCACACTGAGCTTTGCTGTTTGCTCTCAGGATTAAAATGACGTAGCCAAGTTTCATCAGCAGTGATTACGTTTGAAAGAAACTCCGGATCTTTCTCTAACATCAACCTTCACTGCATGCAGACCTGTCTGCGAATATCCTTTTGTTCGCGAATCAACAGTCTTGGAAACCATCGGGCACAAACACGTCTCATGTGTAATGTTTCTGTCACCAACGTGGGGTGGCACCCAATGAAATGTTCAGTATTTCAGAAAGTGATATTAAAGTAATTCGTCGATCCTCTCTCACAATGGCAGCAGCAGTGTATATGTTTTCTTCCTTAAGAGCAGTAACTGGAGCACCGGGTCCACCTTTCTTTGAAATTTATTGTCTCCCCTCTTTAAACATTTTAAACCACCTTCGAGCTGTGCTGTAGGGAATAACAGACACTCCATAGGCCTCCTTTAACATTGTATAGGCCTCAACTGAAGATTTGAGACAAAACCAGAATTTGAAAGGCGCATATTGTTCCTCGCATGTTACCTCCATTACAGCGGTAGGCGATACTGTACATATATGAATTTGCCTGGTTCTCACAGGCGGGGACCAGGAGTACCAACAGTGAAACTGCTATGGCGTGTTTGTTTCACTTTAAGCTAACAGAATATAATAGGAATGAATTTTAGTGCGAAAAATTATGACCGTAAAAATTATGATAATCCTTTATTGAACAGCCCTCGTAGAGTATTAAAAAACTGTTACAAATATCACGCGACTTTCACAACAACGAACCTTATTGTTTTCTTTATCTATGGACATTCAATACGATGAAACCTTTTTCTTTCCTAATTAAGAAAGGAATTAGTTGTTAACAAAATCAACTTGTGATAAAGCAACTGAATTATATTTTTCTAACTTACATTCAACTAGAAATGGTATTGATTAATTTAAAATAATCTATAAGGCTGAGATAAGCCAGTACAAGTATCAGGTTTTAATATTTAAGATTCTTTTTTTATTAAGAGCGCATTGAATGGTTTAAATTAGCAAAATAGTTACACATTTGCTTTTAAATGTATTGACTTATTATTTGATTTGCTTTGCAATTTGATTTAAACAAAAATATAATAGCTATGCACAATATTTTTATCTATAAATTTACTTCCAAATATAGCAATGCAGCTGCCATTTACTATGGCACCAAAAGGAAAGAAGTCATCATACTTTGGACCTACAGTAGTGAAATTTAATGGATATTTAAGGAAAGATTTTTCTCTACAAATTGTCTACTGTTAAGCATGTTAGCATCTGTTGCTCAAGACGTTTGGTTTCCATTTCAACTGATATGACTATAACTGATATGACCCCTTCTATCAAAGCTATTGAAAGTTCCAAATATTACAGTTTAAAATTGTAAAAGACTCTATAAGTATTCCGGGCCCATTTTTCAGCTAAAACGCAAGCCTCAAAAGAAATAGTTGGGATAACTTTTGACCGAAATATTTGATTAAAAGTGTTCAGTCTTAGTAAGCTAAAGTATTACAAAAACGTAGATAATGAAGGTAGAAGACATGCACCTACATTCTCTAAACTATTCAGTTATCTTAAACAGTTTCTGCCATGAATTTAGTGGATTGAATGCTGCCATGGACAGGGCCTCTAGTCTTTCCTTAAAGATAAACACACAGCAGCCGCATTAATCACCGTTTGCGCCAAGTATCACCTCTCCATTCCTCAGCACAGACATACATGTCTCTGTGTGAGATTGCAACTTAACGTAAATATTTTATGGTGTGAAACCATGGGCCGTAACTTTAAATGCCTTAGTTGACCACGGTAAAAATCGAAAATAATTGGGGTTGTAGTGACAATGAGGGATGTTACCCAGTTTTGTGGACTAGAAAATATGTTAGACCTAGAAAGAATAAAGCAATGTTTCTGCACTAAATATGTCACTTGTTAAACAGTTAGCAGAGGACGTATTCATTTAAAAAATGCCCTGAAGTTTTATGGATGGTTTTTTATGGATGATTCTGGTCTTCTTCTACCTCACGGCTTTGGATTGTTTAACCAGTTCCGGCTCCTAATTGGTCTGCCCATCTTTTCTTCGGTCTTCCCTGGTTTCTTCTTCCTACAGGTTTATAGTTTAAGGCTATTTATGGTATTCTGTTATTATTATTCCTCTGAATATGTTCCTTCCATTGATTTCTATTTCTTTCAATAGTATGGTTTATTTCTTCTACTTTTAATTCTTTCTAATATCCTGACTACATTTTTTTTTATCAATTTTGGTATATCCAGCTATTGTTCTTATGAATTTCATTTCTGATGACTGTATTCTCGTACTATTTCTTTTTTGTTAGTGTCCATGTTTCTGATCCATATATCAGAGTTTGTATTGCCATTGTTTTGTATAGTTTTGTATAGTTTTATGCTTCTGGTACGAATCATATTCCCAAAAGATGCTCCTTTGTCACAATTGGTATAGATAGCTGACGGCAAACACGCCAACAGCTTTGGAAATACTGCACGGCTGTTAACATACGACACAACTCATTGCTTTGGACACAGAACCTTGGCTATTCACGTTTGTTATCTTGTATCTCAAGCTCTCCGAATCTTACCAGAAAAATATTGCTTTTCAGCCAACGCATACTGTCGCTGAAGTTGGTTACAATATTCTGCGTGGTCACGTTTTTGTTTTTGTTACGTCACCGTCTGTTGTACTCATATCTACTTCATTGCTAGTATATAGTTTTACATCCAGAGAATGATAAATGTGCCAGGCGTAACTTTTTTATCTCTCCCTCCCCATCGGTAATATAAAACAGAGCGTGTGGTTTGGTTTAGGAGACCGTGACCACTGCATTTGTTTTAACTTCAATATGTTTCGAAACAATGTATCCCAAACTACATCATCGTTGGCGTTAACTGCGAAGTCTGAGAAATGTTCTCTCCTGTATTTAGCACACAGTTATGGAGGCTTTGTAACGTACGGTAGGCGCCTACTAACAAAGTCGGAACCGTGACGCTGCTTTTGGTTTCGTATAGTGTATTTCTTTGGTTAATGTTAACAGTAACTCCTTAATAATTGTGTTAAACATCACCTTAAGTGTGCTAATTACCTGCGATGAACACTATTAGCATATAAACAAAGGGTTAGGGCCTTTCAGTAAAAGGAGAGAGCATGGCAACATTTTATGGAAGCCATACTTCGCAATGGTAGTCCACAGCCCCGGAGTAAACTCTGTCTCGTTTTGGTTTGATATCAAAAGTCTAGAATTCAAACATTAACTTATGAACACAGTCGTTATGGGGCACAGGAATGAAAGCAAAGGGGGAAAGATATTGAAATATTAAATTGAGTGATCAGGGGTTAGAGCTTGAAGTGACAACTGCGATCCATGATTAAAATCCCGGCCGTCGGATTGAATTCTTCATGGTGACTCTATCAAAACCCTTCGCCTATATACGGCTGGTGTGGAGAAATGATTAATTTCCATCAATTAACAAACATAATAAGAGTTAAATGATGAAGCCTGGGACTCAAGTACTTTCAATAATAAGTCGCCACAATCGGTATATCTGGAATTCGAGAGCCCCTAGTGGCCTACCGGGAAAATATACGAGTCAAATGGGGAATTTAATGTCATGACGGCAAGTTGGCCATTGTAACTCAATGGGTTAGAGTGACTGGGCGGAAAACAGGAGATCCGTGGTTCAAATCCCGGCCGTGGGATTGAATTTTTCACGTTAACTCTATCTATCAAAAGTCTTAGCCTATATACCGCTAGTGTGTAGAAATGATTAATTTCCATCAATTAACTAAATTAATAAGAGTTAAATGATGAGACCTGGGACTCAAGTACTTACGATAGTAAGTCGCCACAAACGGTGTATCTCGAGTGCGAGAGCTCCTAGTGGTGTACCGGTAAAACATGCGAGTTAAATGGAAATTTATTGTCATGACGGCACGTTGGCCATGGTAGCTCAATGGGTTAGAGCGACTGAACGGAAAATCCGTGGTACAAATCCCGGATGTGGGATTGAATTTTTCATGTTGACTCCATCTACGTTAGCGTTTCCTTACCAACATAAACCATTATGCATTACATTGGCACGGCTCTGTCTTTTATGTTACAGCGTAACATACTAAACGTTTATCATCATCAGTGTCGTCCTCACCGTCATCATTATTATATAACTGGGATGAAACAGCGGCATTTATCAGGAATTAAGCAATTATTTACACAGAACTGTGAAAATCTACAAAGGACCATGTTAAAGGTATTTCAAATATATAGCCCCGTCAATAGACAAAATAGTATAGCTGAAATAATTTATGCACCACGTGGCCCACTGACTCGTACGTCGATCTATTGTAGCTAATATTCCATAAGGTGAAGGGATGGGATAAAGGAACCGAGGGGGCTACAGTGTGTAGTAGACAAGCCCCAGAAATGCGCAGCAGTTTCTAATACCTGCAGTTTTCAACATTCGTCCTAATTTTTTCTAATTTTTTATTTTATTAGCTATTTATGCGTGCGTCTATATTATAATATAGATTTTCAAAATGAAGATAATAGGTTATAATATTACATAAAGAATCATAAAATGTAACATAAGGAAAGAAAGAGTTTCTATAAATTATAAAGTCGTAGCAGTCCCGATTTGCTATATGGAATCACGGATATCAAGAAAGAATAAATTGAAGTCAATAGTAACTGCCGAAATGAGGTTTATCACCAATTTACAGCCATTAGAAACGCGTAGATTAGGAAAAACATTTGATAATAAACTGTTAATAAAAAGTCGAAAGAAATGTAGATGGATGAGAACGAAGGACGAAGGATTGGTTTGGATTGGATTGGATTGGATTAGTGGTGTTTTAGGGCCCGTCAACAACAAGGTCATTTGGACCCGAGGATAAAGGATGAAGTAATACAAAAATAAGATTAAATTTGTGCTTGAAGGGATAAGGGGATGGGCAACCTGACTACTACACGTAATGAAAATAATAATGGTGACTCTACGTGCCTCAGTCTGACTCTACGTTTCCACAATTTAGCCTACACACGGACAGTGTGAAAGAACAATTAATTTCCATTAATTGACCTAATAGTGCTTAACTATAAAGCCCGGGACTTAAAGTACTTACGATATAGTAAGTCGCCATTAAGGTAGCTGTCTCATGTGTTTATGAGAATTCCTAAGTGGTTTTACGGGAAAATACGAGTCAGTTGGAGAATTTAATGTCATGTCGGCACGTTGGCCATAGTAGCACAATGGTAGTGCGGCTGGACGGAAACCAGAAGATCCGTAGTTCAAATCCCGGCTATGGCATTGAATTTTTCAGTCTGACTCTACGTTTCCACAATTTAGCCTACACACGGCCAGTGTGAAAGAACAATTAATTTCCAATAATGGTCTATGCCGCTAAAATACATTGTAGCTCTATAAATTACCATGTCTAACGATATTTTGTAATGTATATATACTGTACTAGTTCGAATTCTGAAATGAGTATCAATCCTTCACTAATCCACCAACAGAAAAAATTATATTTCTTACATTTTCGGTAACTTCCTTAACAGTTTCTCCACCAATGATTCCTTTACGTTAATGCGTACAAAAATGTGTAAAATGCTTTGGAATTCTGTGCTGTTGGGACAACCAAGAGAAGGAGAAAATGGATCCATACTTTGAATTTGAGAAATGTGTAAACCTTCGAAAATTCAAATGAATAAAAATAATTATTTCGGAAAGAGTGACCTCCATAAAAAGTTTATTCAATTTTAATTGTGTTGCAATTTTATATTTTTATGTCTTCACTACGGCTTTGTGTATCAGTTCCTCTTTATTATTTATGTAAACTTCTTTCAGCACAAAGACCATTTCAAAGACCTCCCAGCAAATTCAGATGTACATTTCAATTGTCATGCAAATATTCTGACTTTGTGTGTTCGTAGAATTAAAAGCTCAGTTTGCAGAAATTCCAAAATGCTCTTTATTTCCGTAGAAGCACACTTTGGTAAACCCTTTCAACAGCAGAATTACGTAACATACACAAATACAATCTTCAAGGACATCGAAGGCGAACAAAACAGTTTACTTTCGAAACACAGCTGCACATGCCCGATTATCAAGTTCCATTTCGACTCACTAAACTGGCGATCCGCAATTTTTTTATGGTTCCACTCATTGTCCTAGAAATCTGTGGAATATTCCCTAACAATCAAGACGGCACTAGAAAGACGAACCTTTCAGTTATGTTATCTTTATCTGTTTCGACAAGCTTTTTATCTCCGCACTGCAATATCTGTCCTTTTTGTGCGCCGGCCGCGCCAGTCACAACAATGGGTTCGCGACAGTATCTTCTATCTAAGGTAATTTATTCAAGAGCATTAGAACTATTTATTGAGTAAATAATACTTTGTAAAATATTTTCCGTGTACGAAATACTTCATAATTTTAAATCCTCGCGTCATATCCTTTCAAGATTCTGAAACTAAATAGTAGATTTTGTTAGGTAGCTGACTTTTAATTTTAAAGGTACTTTGTTCACTGGAAGAAAAGAAGGTGAAACGACCGAAGATGCTCTTTTTATTTAGGGAGTCACAAAACGTGTATTCCCGAATAAATATCGAATTCAAATTTTTGGTTGGAATACATAAAACTTGCCCACTACTGCGTACATGAGAGAGAAATTAAAAATATGGTCTATACAAACTGTTTTGCCATGTTGATGTCCTATTAGAAATAATTTAATAAAAACCGTTAAACGAAATTCAAGAGAAAAGTTACCTGAACTAGATAATGACCAGTAATTTTGATGATTTAAGAGTTTTTTCATTCCCCAAGAACCCCACTAGAGGGCGAAAACTCCCTGACTGTTATCAGCGTGAAGTTCCTTCATTATTCATAACGGTGACGTTATCCTTAAACTCTGCAAAACACACACTTTGCTGCTATTCTAGAGAAAAACAGGGAGGTTCATTAACTCACAAGCAGCAAACACATATTGGAAAAATATGATGTTGTTTATAGGAAGTTTTGCCATAAAAAGAAACTTAACGAGTACCAGTAGTTGAAAAAACAGGATAATTCATATATTAGTTTCAGCTAACTACATCAGTTCCCTCTTAGCTTCTTTTAGATTACGATGCTGAAATAGTACTTTGCGAAGCTTTATTTTTAGAAAGCTGAACCTTAATTCATTTTGAGCCATACATTATTTGTAATTTTTTTTTATTAAAAATAACCTAATTACAGCTTAGATCTGCAAGTTCTTGCTGACTGAGATATATAAGCGTGAACACTTGTTTATATACTCCAAATGTCGTGGGAGTCAAAAACCTCCCACCAGGCTGTCCACGTCCTTAACGTTTGTTGTAGGCTGACGCCATTACAGACACGAACGAAATCATACATTCTAAAACTACTTTTTAAGGACCTTTGTTACTAACGTTATGAAAGCAGAGGCTGAAACAGTTATCTATAGAATGTGACACCTTTGGAACTATCTATCACCCGCCGTAGATCACATTGTGAGATGCTGGAAATTTCCTGGATGATCTTTTCTATAATTGTTTCATGGTGTGTGGGTTTCTCTTGTAATTACTTTGTTTTAACTTACCCCAGAGATAGATATCTCAGAAGTGTATACCTGTGGATCGAGGGCATGATTCTGTCCTGAATCACACTTTCAATTGTTCTCATTGAAATATTGTCCACATGAGCTGTTGCGTTTTGTTGAAAAAAGCCAGAATCAAGTTTTCTGTCTGTCAATTTATAAATTAAAGGGGGCGGGGATTGTATTCACGTACGTCATGGCGTCAACTGTTGTCTCGAAGAGTATTGGTCCTATAATTTTTCTCGGCTAATAGCACACCATGCACTTTTTGTCTTGAAGAAGTATTTCATGAATATTATTAGGTATTTCAGAGCTTCAGTGATGATTATTTTGAGTACACACATATTCATAAAGGTGAAACCAAGACTTGTCCGGAAACATATTTCTGAGGTAACTTAAAACAAAGAGTGCAAGACAAACCCACACACACTAGAAGAATTAAAACAAAATATCCACCAAGAAGATGCCAATATTTCACAACGTGATGGATAGTTTCGTAAGGAGGTGTCAAAAATATATGGACAAATACGGCGGAAAGTTTCAGCACCTTCGGTCCTAAAGTTGCAAAGTTAGAAGTAGTTCCAAAAATGTATGGTTTCATCCACCCCTTTCTGTGATAATGGTAGTCCACGACGAGCTCTGAGGACACGGACAGGCAAAAGACCGCGCAGCGGTTGGGAGGTTTTTGACCCTCCAACTGGGTTAAGAGGAGGACGTCTTTTGTAACTTTCTACTTGCTTCTTGGCAACATTGTAGCTTTGCACGTGTAAAAGCTGAAAGCTGTCAGTACCTTCTTTTAAAAATCATACCTATTATATGTACTGGTAAGGGACTTCCGCGAATCTGTAAGACCTGTCTGACTGCGATTCTACGGCCTCCTACGGTTCTCTCATTTCATTCCTTCCTTCCGGAAGGTGTTACCTACACTAAATCTGCAGGTACCGCAGAGAGTGTGTTAAGAGCTTGCGAGTTCTATTCTTTTTTCCGTTAACGGTTTAATGTAACTGCCTTCCTTGCTGGCTTCAACGTTTAAACAATTCTATGCCCAGCGACGATATTCTCCCTAATCTACACAGACATAATAAAGAAACAGCAGTTACGGCACTAATGCATAACGCCTTGAGATAGCATCGCACTATACTAATATTTTTCAGTATGGGCTGTTTACTAAACTGCTTGTGGGACATTCAAAACTATAAAAATGGTAAGTACCTTAGCGGAATATGCTGGATAATCCAAATGCAGATGGCACTTGGAGTCTTCCAGGGTTTAATTTGTCACGTAAATGTCAGAATCACAGCTTAGTCCATATTAGAAACATTGCTTCATGCGTCATTCTTTAAATTCATTATATTTGTTCCCATGCTGCTCCTGTATTTTGTGGTTGCAGGTCTGTTTAAAAGTTCCTATGTAGAATTTAATTCCATGAAAATTTTCATCAAATATTTTCAGTATCGACCTTGCGTAGTACGAGTTCTCACTAAAAGTACTGCCATCTACATTCGTATCTCGTATTGTGTTTAAGAGGCCTTCTCCCAGGAACCGGCAAATTTTACTAAAGGTTTTTTCACGGTCACTAGACGAATGTTAGGTTGGTTACTGTTATTTTCACGATTGGCTGCCACTGTCTTGCGCCGCTTGATTTGTGTTCTACGCCATACAGAATTGGATACATGCTCTACATATACATAATTCGAAATTCATAAGGTACTGGAAGGTAAAAACGGAACATAGCAAAAGAAGAGAGAAGAACAAATCTGGATCTAGAATGATATAGTTATAAATGTAATGACGAATAAGGACTTATACAAGAAATAGTTTATAATGAACAGGCATTTAAAGAATATTTAGGATTATGATTAGGATTTCATTATGGAGGGGTATTTGGTGCGCAGGCCTTCATTCTCGGCCCATTGTTCCTGTGCCCCCAAGTGGAGAGGAACTGGGAGAAAGGATGAGCCTACGGAGACAGAGGGCGGCCGATCAAAGGAGCCACGGTAGTACAGAGGGCACGGTCCCTCCAGTTCACTTGGATAAAGACTTCCCCTGACAGACCAGGACAACATACTCGCTCCCCTATAGCGTGACGGCAACGAGCCAAGCAGCCGAGCCCCTAAGGTCCCAGGCAGGCGATCAGAGCCCCAAAGGTCCCTGGCTGGCGGTCCCGAAATGGTCCCAGCAGAGGAGCGGAGACCGGCAACCGACCTACTGGAGGAGGAAATAGTTTACCTCAGAGCATATCACCCCACCATGCACCGCCGAGATACCCGCCGACACTTCTACCCTGAAAGAGAGCACCAGATGGGAGATGGTGTGAAATGATAATGGAGATGAAATGGAGGGACAGGAAATTCGGGGAATGTAATTCACCTATCCAGCATTCGTCTAGTGACCCGGGAATACTTCCGAAAAAGCCCATGGGTTAGGTAGGTCGGCCACGGGAATCAAACCTGGGTCTCCCGAATGCGGGCCACAGACGAAAGCGCCTGAGCCATCTCGCTTGGTAAGAAATAGTTAACTGAAATCAATAAATAAATAAATTTAGATTTTAAATAACGAACAAATTAATAAATAATACATTAACATACAAGTGTGGTAGGCGCATCATTGGCGAAGAGGAGGAGAAGAGAAACACTAGATAAAGTTGAGTATCTTCTCTTCTTATACACTAAAAGAGAAAATAGGTCTAAGTGACAGGCAAATATTAAATTTACCACACTAGATAAGGTTGTTTAACTAACATTTTTAAAATCAGTTGTAGTTTAGAGTAATTGTCAGCAAGCTTCTCCACAACTGCTTTGAATTGCGTGGAATTATAGTTCTTATAACATGTTATACACAAAGATAAAGACCATTTTACAAAACAGTTGTTTTAAGTGATATTTTTCACACAGCTTCATTACATTTTATATAGTTGATTTTCAAGAAAATAATAGGTTTATTAGAATTGTGAAATTTTAAACACTTCAAACATAGAAACAAAATATTTGCAGTGAAATTTCCATTACCAATCGATAAATAAGCGTTGACAATACCTTATATTCTCTCTGCGAATAACAATTACTTCTTGAGTGACTTTGTTTTAGTTTCTTAAGCTTCCTCAAAACATGACGTATGCCAACATTTATTTCCGGTATTTAATTTGAGCTCTCAAACAGCCAAATTCTATTTTAAACTGTGATATATCAGCTCACAGCCTTTTAATACACAAATTTTCAGTTTAATGCATAAATATGTGAAAATAGTTAAGATAAATGCAGAGATGGGAAATATTGCAGGCGTGGCAGGACGCAAGCTGTAGCTTTTAAGGGCTTGAAAGTCATTTAATGAATTTGCCCATAACTATGTTCGCCTAAAAGCCTCACTTGGCTCTTTTCTTAAAAAGACGAAATCAAGTAGTTTTCATCTTATTTCCGCCGTAATACACATGTATTTTATACTACTTTAAAAATCCCTTTCATGGAATAATTTGCCACATTATCCTTCACTTAGGTACACATTTTCTATACAATTGAAATTAGCTCATTTTAAAGTTATTTCCTCCCTCTTACTGCAAATGTAATCCAATCTAACTACTTTCTAGGAAATAAATAAGAAACTACACAAAAATGAATGTAGTTTAGATATAATTAAGGTAAATTGATGGAAACAATAATTTCTTCCACACTAGCCGTGTGTAGGCTAAGGTTTTAATGAGTAGAGCCAGACTGAAAAATTCAATGACAAAGCCGGGATTTGAACCACTGATCTCCCGGTTTCCGTGCGGTTGTTCTAACCAACTGAGCTACTATGGCCAACATGCCGACATGACTTTAAATTCTCCAACTGACATCTATGTTTCCCGGTAGACCACTAGAGCTTCTCATATGCTATGAGACGCGCACCTGCTCTGGGGACTTACTATGCTGTAAGTACGTAAGTCCCAGGCTTCATAGTCATTGAATTTTTCAGTCTGGCTCTACTCATTCAAACCTTAGCCTACACTCGTCTAGTGTAGAAGAAATGATTATTTCCATAAATTTAACTGAATAATATAGTGATTTAACTATATAGCCTGGGACTTAAGTACTTACAGCATAGTATTTCCCCGGGAGCATCATTTCACCCATTCCATTCATCGTCCGATATGACTTAACGTTGGAGGGCGTAAATTAAAAAAATATATATTTCCGAACCAAGAAGATGATGAAGCTAAGCAATTGAAAGCAATATTTCCATTTTCTAGCTACGTATTTTGGATCAAAAAAGATGATGAAACTAAGGAATTGGAAGCAATATTTCCATTTTCTACCAATGTATTTCGGACCCAAAAAGACGATGAATATAAGAAATTTAAAGAAATATTTCCATTTTTTTTTTTTTTTTTACAAATGTACTTATGATGAAAAAAGATGATAAAATTAAGGAAGTAAAAGCAATATCTCCATTTTCTACTCATGTATTTCGGAACCAAAAAGATGACGAAACTAATCAATTGGTAGCAATATTTCCATTTTCTACCAATGTCACATTTATTTGTATTTGAGTATTTTAATTATATATTTCAGTATTATGATGATACACATTTCCTTGTATGTGAGTAGTTTAATTACATATTTCAGGATTTTAATGTTTCACACTTCTTTGTATTTGAGTATTTTAATAACATATTACAGGAACATGATTTTACAAATGTTTTTGTATTTCAGTATTTTAATGGCATATCAGTATTTTGAAGTTAGACATTTCTTTGTATTTGAGAGTAAGTCGCCACAAACGGTGTATATCAAATGCGAGAGCCCCTAGTGCTCTACCGGGGATATGTACGGATCGAATGGAGAATTTAATGTCAGGCCGGTACGTTGGCCATGGTAGCTCAATGGGTTAGAGCAACTGGACGGAAACCAGAAGATCTGTGGTTTAAATCCCGGCCATGGCATTGAATTTTTCGTGTTGACTCTATCTATCAAAAACCTTAGCCTATATACGGCTGGTGTGAAGAAATGATTAATTTCCAGCAATTAACTAAAATAATAGGAATTAAATTATGACAAAAGGTGCGTTTCTCATAGCACATGGGAATCCCTAGTGATCTACCGGGAAACATATGAGTCACTTGGAGAATTTAATGTCATGTCGGCATGTTGGCCCTAGTAGCTCAGTTGGTTAGAGCAACCGCACGGAGAGCGGGAGATCCATGTTTCAAATGCCGACTATGGCATAGAATTTTTCAGTCTGGCTCTACTCATAGTTTATATTTGCTGTACGTAGTGGTTTCGTCAATATCGTTACTTAACAAATAAAAATAAAGTAATGCTGCAGCTAAGGCTTGGATGGTAAAATTCAACCATAAAATATGATTGTATCTGCAAAAATAAAGATATACAATTACCTGGGTTTTTATATAGCTCATGTACTATATAGCGAATGTAAGTGAGCTACCAGCAGTGACAGCGGAGGAAAACAAAACGAAACAATTTTACGTACAATTCCGTCAGGCAAGCTAATGTACTCCTTATGTTAGGTATAGTTTAATTTCCTAATATTATACTCAAGATCTCATAATTAAGTCATTGTGGGTTTCGAAGACGGATTTTGTGTTGCCATCAGGGTTTAACCCAGAAAAGCAATCAAACAAACTTAAACTGTTAAGGCAAAGAGCCGTAAGATTACATTGTATGCACATGATCGTTTAAGAAAATCTCATTTCTGCTTTTGTGGCAACTAATTCTTCTACTCACACAGGAGTTTATGATTTACCAGGGTAGAATTCCATTGTCTTATTAAAACTGTGAGCTACATAAAAAGTCTTTATGTGACATTCATATTGCGGGAAAAATTTAATGTGAGAAGAGGACAAAGTTCTATACAAGCTTTCTTCCAGAGTTGGTAGCTAATATAAGAGCTAAACCATAAAGCACATACAACTCCGATAATGGCTTCCACCAAGAAATAGCGCCGTTGCTTCTGCGTAATAACCGTTGAGTGCCAAGTTGTAAAGTCGACAACGTTGCCTCAAGCTTAGATGCATGTACGTACATTAAATCTTATTTTCTTCCACAGATTGTGTAGCATGAGGTGATGATAAGGTCCCGATTTCGTTAAGCCATGGAAATGTTCTTTAAAACATTGCATGAGTTGCAACTATGCAAAACAGAAATACGCTGTGTACTTTACTGGATTTTCTTTATTAATTGAGGATTCACTTCTTCATTCCAGAAGATTCTAGAATAGATCAATAGAAAAGGCGGTGTATGGTGAAACATCATTTTATATCCGATCTGACAGGGATTCATAGTTGGCAGATAGCGAAAGGTTAGGTTAGTTTAGTTGGAATTAACTTATAGTTTATTTTAGAGTTACACTACAGCCCAACATACTCACATGAAATTTTTCTTAACACTTTTACAAACTACTGTTACAAATTCTTATTTATGGCATTTGTGCCTACTAGTTAAACATTACTGGAGATTATTTTAATCTAGATACATTAATTTTTCTGTAGTTGTAGTGGCAATATTGGAATACAGTAGGCTATAAGCCATGGTTCTAGCTTTTACGAGATTGTTTATACTTGACTCCCTTAAAATTCCGTTCTATTTGCATGTCCAGAGAGTTAAAAAAGGAATAACGACGCTGAGAAATGTGATTTGGAAAATTCAAATAATGACAAGACATCGTTTATCTCACAGAAAAATGTGTTTGACATAAAATAGGTATTTTAAATAGATTTGATGTCTAATTTTTGTGCAGTAAAATGTTATTTATCTTCTACGGTTTACTAGTTATGCAACAGTCACCTAGAATGAAGAAAACCTCTGCGGGCAGTCTCAGGGAATTAAAGTTTTTTACTTAACTGATTGATTTTTCGTTTTTGATACGGGCATTGTATCTTAAATCATTCATTTCAACTCAAATCTGGTTATCGAAATTTTAAGTGGAAAAATTCTTTCCCTAATTTCTCTAAGTTCGTAGAGAAAATAAAAATGCACAGAACCAAAATTTTTAGAATTTACCAGATTTTAATACCTTGCGACGACGTTTGGAAAATAACAGTTACAATGAAACCCTACAACATATTAATTCTTTTAACCAAAATATAAACTGTGCACGGAAATTTCAAAGCATGTTTCCATTTCTTTCTAGAAATAAATCAATTTGTTCCTATTAAAAAACTTACCTATTTGTTACATAAGTTTCGTTGCTTTGCAATGATTTTATTTTGGGATGAAAATACATGCCTGTAAGGTAATTGACTCTGTTAAACGCAATTCTAAATTGTAATCTGGGATTCCTTTTAGTAATCTCAAAAATTTATCATAAATGGTATCATAATTTGCAGAAAATATGGTAATTTAAAAACAGATTATTTGACCATAATGTTATTACTTCTGATTGTTTCTAGACATTGATGTTACTGTTCAGATTGTGTGGTACGTTAACCTCAAGTTTACAGTAAGAGAGAAACGATTCTTATCAATTGAAAGCGCATTTCTTTGTATGGACTCTTGAAATATACCAAGTGGATACTTTTTTATATTTCTGTTCGACGTCTGCATTTAACTAGTAAAATAGACTATTTCTGTACTAATATTATATTAAATGTCTCTGCTGTTATATTAAGTTTCGTAGCCACAGCTGAAAATTTTCTAGAAATAAAATGGAAGCTTCAGCCAACAATCTCACTTGTACATTTAGGTGTACAAACAAAATTTGGGGTAGCTAATGAAGAGTAGATTAAAATCTTGACATATTTTGCATAAATTTTTATTGCAAATATAATTAATCGTTGAATAGGTAAAGAGAATATTGCATTGTTTACAGTATTTATAAATGGAATAAATCCGTAAATCCAACTACCGATTGTTACTTGTGATTGAATAAATTGTAAGTACCTACCAAAAAGGATTGGATGGAATCTAATTTATACAACTTGCTATTTGCAATATTTTTAACGTACATATTTCTTATTCTATTTTAATTAATGTTGGTGAAAAAAATGTGTAGTGTTTAACGCCCGCTTTTACTACATACGGCACCGCAGGTGGTGACACTGATGACACATGAGATGAAGATGGAGCGCCGGTGGAATGAGATGGCGGGGGAAACCGGAGGTCCCGGAGAAAACCCGCCCCAGCGCCGTGTTGTCCACCACAAATCTCACTTTGCGGTCGCCTGGGATCGATCTCGGGCCGCCTTGGTGAGAGCAAAGCGGTCTAACCACTGAGCCACGGCGTGGCCAATGTTGGTGACGTTTTCCTTTTTAACCTTACTAGCTCAGCCTGCTTGGTTCCCAGGTCTGTTAGCCCTGCTGAGTAGCATAGTCATCCTTCTATAGTGTACTCTTTCTCTCTGTTTCCCCTTGTTGTCCCAGAACATTTTCTTTTCACTCTTTACTTCTTTTATCCATTTCTCTTTAGCTTTCCAAAACAGGTTCCCTATATTTCTGTTTCTACTTTTATTTTGCCTGTACCTATTTTATGTCTATCAGCTCACTTTACATCTTTTCCCATTTCCAAAACAGGTTCCCTATATTTCTGTTTCTACTTTCATTTTCCCTGTAACTATTTTATGTCAATCAGCTCACTTTACATCTTTTCCAAAACAGGTTCCCTATATTTCTGTTTCTACTTTCATTTTCCCTGTAACTATTTTATGTCTATCAGCTCACTTTACATATTTTCCCATTTCTAAAACAGGTTCCCTATATTTCTGTTTCTACTTTCATTTTCCTGTAACTGTTTTTATGTGTATCAGCTCGCTTTACACCTTTTCCCATTTCTTCTCCCACAATTCCTGTCCCCATGCTGCTAGCTCTTTATACTCTGTTATAAAATCAACTGTACTTTCTGTTTTTCAGCATAATTCGCTTATTTTTACCTTGCCAGTCTTAGCCTCCTTAATAACATTGATCCTGTTCTAATCCAAGTCATTCCGCCCCCTAGTTTATCTTCTTGTTCTCTTTATTTACCTTTTAAAGAAGTAAATAAAGAGTTATAATGAAGAAAGTAGCTACAACAAACAGTATTCATCAACCTGAAAGAAATGAACCTATGTCTAAAGATCCAGGTTCCATTCCAAGTTTTTACTTGCAATCAGACCTGAACGAATTGGTTAATGACCCAGGCCTCTTCAAATAGAAAGCAGCTCTAGTTCAGGGCTACAAGAACGTAGTGTTCTTCACCAGTTCAAACATCCATAAGTGCAGGCACATAGAATGCATGCATTACTACTTTGTTATGTTGTAACTGAAAAGGATTACAGTTTACAATGCTCTTTATGATCTAATGAAGGCGCCGGTCATCAAGTACGATCCACAAGAGCAGAGAAGCTTCATAGATGGAACGAAAATAAGTCTCACGGGTGTACTGCGGCACAATGGTAATGTGCTGCTATCTATATCAGTGGCTTGTGCCAATCTGGCTAATGAGATGTTAGTAACTATGCTCAAATTAGCTAGGTACAATGAGCGTAAGTGGAAGGCGTGTGGCGATTTCAAACTAATTGTATACTGTTATTGCGGAGGCAGCAGGGTTACACAAAACACGGTGTTTATTTTACGAGTGGGATACTTAAAATAGGAAAACAAAAGAGAACTTGCAGCAGTAACATCTGTTTGCTCGTGAAAATATGCTTCCTCCGCATTCCACACTAAACTCTGTCTAATTAAACAATTTGCAGCATGTTGGAGGTTCGCATATCTTACAAATTATCTCATCTGTCTGCTGCTGCTATTAAAGGTGTATTTCTGGGTCCTCAGATTCCACAACGTCAATAACACCGAGGTTTTTATACCTATATGAAAAACAAAGAATAGTGAACCTAGGTATCTTTTGAACAAGTAACAGAAGACATACTTGAAAATAGAAGCCGGCCGCTAATTAAATTACAGGTGATGAAGATAACCTTTCTTGAACTGCTTTAAATACAATACGCGCTTATAATATGCCTTAGGAATTGTTAATAATGACCAGGGGTGCAGCTTTTAGGCAGCAAAATATTTCCGAAAAGGGTTTCATTTGAAATCGTTTCCATATGATCACAAATAGGGTGGAAATGGAATGTGTAGTTTTTAACTCCCACTTTTACTACATACGGCACCGCAGGCGATGACACTGATGATACATGAGATGAAGATGGAGCACCTGTGGAATGAGATGGTCGCCGTGTTGTACACCAAAAATCTCAATTTGCGGGCGCTTGGGATCGAACCTGGGCCGTCTTGGTGAGAGCCAAGTGGTCTGACAACTGAGCCACGGCGCGGCCACAAATAGGGTTGGATAACTTGCTAAATTATAAAGAGCGAACCTATTATATAGTTTAAATACTGTTATCGTATTAGTTGATATCTGTCATTATAAGGGTAAGACAGTATTTACGGATGGGAGGCACTCGGCACGTCGACCACACTGGTGTTCTCTATGCGTCAAGAGGGACATACCGGAAGGGAGGATGAGATGAGAGGAGGTAGATGGTGTGCAACACCAAGAAGTAACGACAGCGCAGTGGGTGAGGATTAGGTCTGATTTTCCATGCTATTTCTCATAAAAAAGGTAAAAAAGAAGCTTTTGAGCTACCTATATTAGCAATTGGTTTCGTAGGATATGTTGCATGGGCTACACTTTACTACAGATAGACCGCGAACAAAATGCAGTTACATGCGTGGCTTACCAAAACTGAAGTTCTCTAGCTTTCCCCCTCTATCCTCATTTTAGTTTGCATTTTGTGGACTGCATTAATCAACTGTGTCACTTGCTTTCGTATTCACTGTTAGATCCACTCTCTGCATTTCCTTCTGAATCACTGCTTTTTTCCTCTGGTTTTAAAGAAACTACCATTGTGCTGTCGCATGCAGGAAGGGACGGGTGGGAGTCACGTGATACTTGCATGATGAGGAGGGGAGAATGCTGCACTCGCGCATGCGCACATATACTGCAGTTTGTTCACGGTCTATCTATATTTGGAAACTCCTCGGCGGTTCAGGACAATGGGTATCTCTCCCACCACGCACGAAACAGTCTACTAGGCCGGCTCGGAGACCGCAGTCCATTCCGCAAGATGGGAAAGTGTTCACAAAGAGCATATTATTCCGCCATGCAGCGCCGAGTCTCCCGCCGATACCTTTACCCTGAGACCACCAGGCGAAATATGACATGAAATGATAATGGAAATAAAATGAAGGATATTTGGGGAAAGTAATTAGCCCACCCAGAATTCACCTAGCGACCATGGGAATTGGGGAATTGAACCCGAACCTCCTGAATACACAGGCCAACGACGAAACCGCCTGAGTCATCCCGCTCGATTATGTCATTATAGTAAAGACGTACCCGAAGCTGATTCTATGTTTTTGCACATATAATAAAAATAAAGCAGAAAATTAAATAAAGGTAAGGTTTCAAAATAAATTAATCACAAATCTATATGTGTAAGAAAGTTGTGTACATGCTAATCATCCTTTTTATGATAACTGCTATATCTATATGTATATATAACTATATATATGTATAACTTCGTGTAAATATTTACATTCTTTTATATAGACATATATACGTAAAAGAATGTGAATATGTGCAAGGAGTTATTTAATGATGAGGAAATGTATCTTTCATTACTAAATATGGTAAAAGTATTAGATGTAATATAACAAAAGGAACTGACTTTTACACTTTTACGATTATAATCCTTATTGTAGATAATAATTATTTACGTTTAATGATTTAAAATTAGTGCTTTGTATGAGCCCTGGTTATTTGCATTTATTTAATAAACGAGTATACTCTATTGTCAAAGGTGGCATTGTTGTGCTTGCCGCGACAAGCGGCAGCCGGGCGCGTGGGCAGGAGAGCTGGACGCTTGCCAAGAGAAAGAAAGAGACAGGGAAAGGCTCCGGAATTTTCTGTCTTTCCCTTGCCGCTGCGAATGTCCTTGGAAAGTCTACGGCGTTCTAGAAACAACGAGGCTTAAATACCGGCAAGTGTTTGAAGCAGCAGTGGTGTAATAGCACAGAGTTCTGTCTTGGTTATTGTGTGAGTGGTTGTTTGCAGCGTACCGCAGTGACTTCTTTCATTTATTTACGTGCGGTGGAGCACTGAGTCGACCTTAAAGACAGCTGATTGTCAGGCAAGATTCACACGTTATCTGTAGACATGTCATTCGGTTCAATTGTAATCAAACTAGAAATAATGAAGCAAGCAGCGTTAAATATATTTTCCGGATATAATAACCTGAAGTGTTGTAGTGACTGCTCAAATAAGGAGAAACACAACGCAACCACACTGTATATACTCTTTCAAGCTCCATTTATGCCTTCTGCGACCCAAATCCACCTCAGCAGCATGTACGCGTCTAAGAAGATTACAACAAAGCAAGGGACGGGAAGGGAGGTGTTGTCTTGCTTGTTGATAATTACATAGGTTCCCACAGACAGAGACTTGAGATTGTCAGTGTAAAACGCATTACCCTGCGACACCGAGGATTATAATGCACCCGACTCCCAATCTAGTTAAGATATAGCTTCCGAATGTCACCGCCGGGCGGTGCGCCGAGCAAGAAAGTTAATTAAGTGATGAGATTTCATTTGATGTAGTTGTGAAGCAGGTTTAGTGCTTGTCATGGACTTTTCAGTAGCAGACAGTTGAGGAAATGGATGCCTTCTCTAGCTGTCAAGACAAGCTTTTTAGATTTTGGTGCCAGCTTCAAGAGTCTGTCAGTCATCTGCACCCGCTGGTATTCTCTTCTGCTGAGCCCTTCTTATTACAGTCCCAGCTAATGTTAAGGCAATGTAACTTGAAAAATCTAAAATTTAGTTTCTATTGAAATGCTTTAACTGTCTTCCGTATACTTAGAACATTAAAAATAGTTTACACAATATTTTAGCGAGCTATATAAAACTGTTAAGATTATATATATATAGTAATCGCAGTATCAGGCAGCTATTAGGAGGCGGTGAATTAATCGAAATCAGCTAATTAAAAAAAAGATAAACTAATAAAATGGTTTGCCAAACTAATATAAAATTTTTGTTACAATATTATGAAATTAGAATGGATAGAGCAATGATTAAAAGAGCGGTTGACTTAAAGAATAAGAAGGGACGAATACAATTGAATATAGCATCCAGGCAAGGAAAAGAAAACATTCTCGTAAAAATCTGTACACGTCGGAGTGACAGGACGGGAGGACTGTAAACTTCTTTGCGCTAGTAAAAGTTCAATGTCTGAGAACTATATTATACGTCCAATCAGGAATGTGTTGGGACAAAGGGCTTTCAAAATGCAGTTGAGCATAATCGCTAAAGGGATTTACTTCCCTGATTTGATAACGATGTATACCGTTACAAACAACTCAGGGTAGGCGTTCCCCAACTCAGGGTGGGCTGAACGTCAATGAGTTTAATGCGTTTTGCAAACCAAAGCGAAAATTCGAAATAAATGAGAAACCAATAATAATGTAACATTTGAGGAGATGAGCTAGTTTTTCATGTGATAAAGTTAAGGAGGAGATCAGAATATGGTTCAAACTGAATCGAGAAGTAAATAAAACTTACTTAAAAGGTGATACTACGACATGAAGGACGTGTTCATGCGCATTAAGAAGAGAAGCGAAGATTTATAAGTCTGAAAAGTAGGGCAGTTAAGAATAGTGCAACCAGTGTAAGTGGAAGCAGCATTAGAAGTTTATTAGAGCAAAGTAGTCGCCGTATAAAGAAGAAATAGAAACCGCGCGGAAGTAACTTTAAACAAGTAATCCAGGGTTCTAAGTAAAATTGAATTTATGTTAGGAATTTTACTAACGGGAGGTCACCGATCCAAGTCGGTAAGTAAGCTTAGTAGGAATTAAACCAAATAATTTTGCAACAAACAAAGTTTTATTAATACGACTTAGTAACCAACAACCACCAAAATCCATTTCCTACAACCATTCACTTGAGGATAAGAGAACTCATAGCTCCACTTAGAGCCCAATAAAATTAGCACTGGTATGCGGGTTTGCCGCAATATATATGGTAATATGAAATACTTTTTATACCTTACGATGTAACTACAATATGGCTCCAACATTTTTAATTTTACTTTAGAGCAAACATAAAGAAATCTGCTTAACAAACATTCCTCGATGTTTATTTTTGTAAAAGATAATGCTTTTATACAAGCTATTTATTTTTGTGCTTTTTAATGTACCTTAGCAAGTTATTTTTAACTATTTTAACTAGGGCATAAAATGCTTAAATTCGTGATTTTTGAAACTCTCCTGAACATTTCAAGCTAGTGAGCTATAAACTGGAGCCCAAGTAGCATTTTCAACGAAGAAAAATTATGAAGAAAAAGAAACTGAACATGGAATTTAAAGCTAGGTGTGCTGTTTTACAAACGGTGTAGAAGTAATTAAATGGGCATCTGTATTTTTTCACTACAACTATGCAGAATGCAAGTGATATTTTTATATAATAAAATCAGAAAGGTAATTATAACTGAAACTGTAGGTATTTGTTAACAAGATTTTATGTAAAACAATATTTTATAATGCACGTGTACTCCTTATTTTGTATATTACTTATTTTTTGTGAACAATAATTGTAATTCACACAAAAATTATTAAAAATACTTACCTTGACATCTGAGCTTAAAATGCTAAATTTAAAAAATGGCGTGTGTGTTAAATACAGAGCGCCCAAAAAAGGCATAAACTACCACGTTACTGTGTCAGGCAGGTTTATAAAACACATGATTAAAATGCTAAAAACATTCACAACAAGGAAACCTGGGAAGGATATTTATTAAGGAAAGAATAAAAATAAAAGGTTCTGAATGGAAAGACATAGAGTATATTTTTTTAATTTACATATTCCAACGTTAAGTCATATCGGACGAGGTGTGCCACGGATGAAATGATGCTCAAAAGAGTCCAGAGTCCGTAGAGCTTAGAGTTACCCGACTTCATATTTCAGGTTAACAGAAAACCCAGATAAAAAACTTATCCAGGTAACTCATCGTGAGTGAGATTCGAACTCAGGAGCTCTTCAACGTGAGGCAAACAAGCTACCATCCACGCCACCGAGGCGGGCATAGAGTAGATATATTTAAAATAAAATTTAATAAAAAATTGAATCTTAGTAGCCTATTCTATTTTGTGAGAAATGCTACTTAATTTTGCTCAGACTTCCTTTACTTATTTTTCGAAGAAAGCCATACTAAGGATTTTTAGGCACGAAATAAATCACTTTAAATTCATTCTTAATCTGCTATCTTAGAAACTAGAGCTGGTATATTACTCTTAGACCGCAAGACGATAAATAATATTGGTATATTAGCATACTTTTAGGTACAGTCAATGTAGAGACAAGAACTTAGGCAGAATGTATTTTCAAATTTGTCATATCAGTCATTTTTAAGTCAATCTGTACGAATTACAACTTTGTGGCAGTTTCATGTCGTCTTTTTTGCCTTTTCAATATAAATGCCTATTTTACGATATAAATAGCTTTATGTTACATTTAATTTATTATTTATCTATTATATATTAATTATATTATTAATGCTAAATAATTCCTTCAGCAACATTTAATTTCAATAACCGTTGTCTGTGGCAGTGAAAGTTACTTCGCTGGATGTAAATTATTGTTTCTTAAATTGCAGAGAACATAAGTGCCCTTTATTCAGTTCATTATTCTCTTTGCAACAATAAGTGCAAATACATGTATAGTTTCTTTATAGATGACAGAGAGCGTTTGAACTGACGCTTGCATTTATTTTAAAAACCAATAATGAGTTCGGATCTAACTTTGATTTTCTTTCTTGTGATGTAATTGTAGTTAGCAGAAATACGCCGAAACCCAGTGTTCCTTTACGGAGTAATTACAAAGTTAGAGTAATAATTTTGGATCCGACGTATTCTGTACCGATGGTAAAGTACTCGCGTGCAAACGAACATTCAGTGAACTACGATAAGATGCATTCTGTATCACGGCATATCGGCACAACCACAAATATGCACTTTCCGAGGCTAATTATTGTTTAAATTGTCGAGAAATTTTATTGTATCCAAATACATAATGGTACTTATAGTTGTGAGAAAGGGACATGTTACATCATTTGAAGCGTGTGTTAGGATGCTGTTCTATAACAGTCCGACATCAGTTAAATTTAAATATTAACAAACATTACATATTATAATCCCAAAATATTTTTTTTGTAATTTAAGCCCTCCAAAGTTAAGTCATATTGGACGGTTAAGAAAATGGCTGAAATGATGTTCAAATGAGTCCGGGGTCCATGGAGCTTAGAGCTACCCGACATTCGTCTTTCAGGATAAGGGAAAACTCCGGAAAAAAACCTCATCCAAGTAACTCACCCTAACCGAGATTCGAACTCGGGACCTTTTGAACGTGAGTCAAATATGCTAACACTTACGCTACCGAGGCGGGCTAACGCCAAAACAATAACCACTTTATCATACATACAAAACACATGATATTAAATGAACAGGTTGTTGTGTCGTTTTCTTTATAGTCCTTTGTTTTGCGGTTGTGGAGGAGGGTGTAGGAAAATGTCTTATAGCAGTGGATTTGGAGTATGATACAGTCTGGTGTAGCTTGTCCTGATGACATCCATCACTCCTGTCCACAGTAAATTCACCGAATCGCTGACACCATTATGGACACACATGGAGAAAAGCAAGCGTGCCTAGGTCTGTTCCTTGACACAGAGAAAGCCTTTGATGAAGTTTGGCATAATGGGTTACTACTGAATTTCAGGAATTATGTCTCCGATACATTTTTCAGAATAATAGCATCCTATCTGCATAAGCGACCTTTTTCTGTAAAATATTAAGGCGTACAATCCAGATAACCGGTCTTCTTTGGTGTTCCACAAGGAAGTATTCTAGGCCCATTTCTTTATGCACTGTATACCACTGACTTTTTTCAACACGCTCATCTATGCATTGCGATTTTGCTGATGATGTTGCAATCCTTAGTAAAGACAGTTGTGAATCAGCAGCTGAAAAACTAACTTCTGCGCCAGAATCACAAAATTGTGTTCTAATGGAGAGTGAAAATAGCATATTTTACATATAAAAGGCAGATGACGTACTATCCCATAGTTCCTGGATGAATCGCTATACCCACCGCTCAGTCAACTAGTTACCTCGGCCTCATACTGGGCAGTAAACTAACCTGGAATCTCCACATCACATATCTTCTCTCAAGACTAAGACACCGAATCCAAGACCACTGGGAAGACTATAAATTTTCTTCCAACAGTACTTGTAACATCAAGTTGAGAATCCCAATTTGCACTTGATTTATATCAAGTTTTTCTTAGTGCCGCAGTCCTTTTGTGAAGATTACCAAATTCAACATTAACACAGTTTTGGAGCAGTATACTAATTAATCTGTACCTGGCGAGTCAAGTTTACAAAAATTTTAATTAACCAATTTTCTCAATGGTACAATGAAAATCATTAACTATAAAATGAAGAATAGGAATATTTTAAACTATTTGGCATTTGAAAATAAGTTTTGTAATTAATGTGAAAACACTCTAATTTTGAAAATCAATGACATTCGTATCAGTTTGAAAATATTGGAAATGTGAAAACGTATGTAGAACATAATACAAAGAAACGTGACAGGCTAGCCCTATACTTCTAGTTTAGCTCCCATACCTGAAGATATGTTGAAGTGCTTGAGTGGATACTTCTAACCATCTCACAAGGAAACGTCTCTGAAAGGTTTACGACATTGCAACACAAGAACAAAAATGGTCTTGCAAGTTTCAACTTTATAACACTATTTCATGTTGTTGAAGATTGGTCTAGGAGGAATTACTGCACTGAAACACATTTTTATGTCCAACAATAAATTCTATTTTTATGGCTATCGGAGTTAAACACATTTTCATGTTCAACAATAAACTCTGGTTCCGCATTTTCAGTGTTGCACTCCCCACGTTAATGGGATGCCTACTTCGCTGTTTTAAAGAATGATTTGTCTTCACATTGTCAAATTCGGTGGTAGTCATGCTTTTGCAGTATGAGGTGAATGGGTAATTTACTGAAGTGAGATACTTAAAGGAGATTGGGAACATAATTTATGGCATTAAAATATGCGATAAATGAAAATATACGTATATATACTTTCATACAACTTTTACTACTCACTCTTATGTAAAGTATAGTTAAAAACATCCACTTCTTGCTAATTAAGCTAAACCTTTTTATAAATGCATAGGGCGTTTTAACAAGAATGTCCTATTTTTGACATATGATAGCGGTCGTTGTTATTGAGTTACAGCAGTAACTTTTTCATATGCTTACAGTTGTTATTGACAAATAGTCATGGAACTTTACAGTATCTAGCAAAGCGTTGATTATCTCTTCGTCAAACCTTCTGTGTATTGCGTGAAGCTTAAGGTGTGCAAAATCGACCTTGCGAGAGAACGATTCGGCGTTTGATCTATGAATTTGAAAATAGTGGTTCTGTCAGCAATCAAAGAACGCCTGTATGTCATCGACGTAAGCGCTCCAACGAAAATATAGGCGCAGTTCGAGAGAGTGTATGCTAGAACGGAAACAAATCAACTGCTAAATCATGTATATAAATACCTTGAATACTTAAACAAAACAGAAAATATTTAGAAAATAATTAATTCTATGGAGAATTTAAATATATTAAATATCCAGAAGAAAATGTACGTTAAATGTTACATTTGCATGTTTCTGTTCAATAACGTTATTATGAAGCAAAAATTATGCTAGTAATATCTGCTTCTTTGGTGCCCCCAATTAATCTAGGTTTCTTTAATCTTGCCTTTGATGTCAATTTCATGATAATTTTCAGGTACACAAGCAGTGGCGGCACGCGGAATAAAAAAGTGGGTGTTCACAAGACCTACACTTAAAACGCACACTAGCACTATCCGCTACTGCACCACCACTACTAATGAGTGCTAGCTCAAACGTCCCTCAAAATTTTATACAATCTATTAGCCTAGAAAAAATGCATCTATTCCTATCACATTTTTTATTGTGTCGCTTTACATTAAGCTGAGCATTAATATTCACACGACCAGACATGGAGAACTGAATACATGCATTTAAACGTCAGCGTGGATTCCCGTGCTTCTTTGTCTTTTCACTAAGTTGTACCAAGTCGGCATATGCTACTTTTGTCCAATTACACATTTCAGAGCTAGTCCTGCGCCGTGGCGCAGCGGGCTAAGGCAGCATGTCTTTTTCCCTGGTCACGGAAAGCGACCCGGGTTCGATCCCACCCATGGGGTGCGGATTTTTGGTCCCGGTATAGGACCAGTGCCCACTCAGCATCGTGAGGAAAGTGAGGAGCTTACGATACGTAAGCGGCCCTGGTCACGAAAACCAACGTTCCGGTGGGGGATGCCGAGATGCTGACCACAACTCCTCTCCGTATCGGTTTTATGATCGCCCACTTCTGACGTGTGCAAGTGGGCGTGATACCGGCAGTCGGGTTGGTAAGCCTTGGTCCTGTGAGGGCTGTCGCGCCAGTGGTTAACTTAACTCACTTCAGAAATAATCAGGACGGAAAGCTAAAACGCACATTTCTAATACTGCAACCGCATAGCCATTTACAGGTTGTGAATACATTGTCAAAATTCTGCCTGTAGTCCCGCTTCTGAATTTTTAAACACGCTTAACTTTCAAATTGGGCTGCGGACGTCCTAGTCGCTTTGATACATTTTTTTCTTCGCAAGTCACTTTATATATATTTTATTTCTTAAAATGGAATCCACCGAGTTCGTCGCTGCCTCTTCAGAGAAGTTCAACAGTCACAAAGATTAAAAAAACCACGCGATCTGTGGCTGCACACAACAAAGAGTAATTGTTTTGCGCTAAAGCAATAGTAGTACTTGATGTATTAAGAAATTCACATTTTTCGCAACTGCTGATTATCTACAAATTGCAAGTTTATCACAGTGTATAAAACAAAACATCTGTTTAGAAACTGAACTGTAAAAACACGCCATATTCAAAGCAACATAAAGCAACAAAGTAAAGGCTGAGAACGCTAGGAGTTGTAAGCATTCTTTGTATTTGCAGATAGTTGCAGCTAAACTCTATAGATTGTAGACTTCTCAGAGATGACCAAGAACTCCTCTGGCGTTGCCGTTGTGAATTAACGTGCACATAGAAACTGTGCTCTGATCTGGGCGTACCCAACCAATGCCTGTCTGTAGCATTTGTCGTCTACGCATGCGCAGAGCTTTAGACGTTACATGATGTGCTAGCACAAGAGAAGTGTGCTACCTACAAGGTTGCCACATACTCATTCTATCGCCGTCTACTTACTACACATTAAGCAATGGGCGCGGTAAATACAAATAACGAACGAAAAGAGGAAAAGGGCTTCTACAAGACAAATATTGGAGGTTCACGTGCTCTTGTGCTTCTAAGCAGCAGCCGCCCCTGTACACTAGTATATTGTTCTGGGCCTCAGACTGAAGCAAAAGATTCTGTCTCATTCTTTATATGAACAACAGAGCCATGAGCCACCTATTATTCAATTTTCAGGAAACAAGGTTCCTGTTTAACTTCTGTTTTGGTCCGTTCGCTTCGACAATTCCGCAAACTAAAACACGTCTGCTCCCATCGATGTTACGCAATCGAAAGACGCTTTCTTTCCTAGCTGTTTGACCAAAATTATTGCTTTTTCATCTTCTCGTTGCCATCACTACCAATCAAACTTAATTTTTACTTGTCCACGTCACACATTACATAATCTCATTTTTAAAACTTCCAGTCATAACACATTCATATCATTTCATATACATTTTGCGTCACCTCATGACCTACTGAATTTTAAGAATTTACTTTCATATTCATTTTAGCATGTCCATGTTGATTTTTAAACCACATATTTAAACGTTTTTCATCTCTTGGAGCCTAAACCAAAGCAACCGTTACAATTAGCAGGATTATTATTATCCCAATACGTCAAAATAATGCATAGGAATCTTTCACGTAAGAAGATACACAGCATTCCACTGTTTAATAACGAAAATCAGACATTGAAAATGAGGACATGCCAACAAATGAAAAGCCCAATTTCTTTTAACAATTATTCTTTCCGTCTTAGTGCTGAACAAAACATTTAGATCAGACGCCATTCATTTTCTGTGCTTCTCTGTAACCATTTATACATTCATCATCATCATCATCATCATCATGATGATAATCATCATCATCTTCAAGGATTTGGCCCTTTGACCCGTTCCGTTCTCTTCAAGAGGCTACTGAACCTTCCAGCGTAGAGCTGGGCGTCCCATATCTCCCTTTTCCTTCGGCATATAATCTAAAACTCTTCTTGGAAGTCGTTCCGCGTCCATCCTTAAAATATGATTTTTACATTTAATTTTGTTCTTTAGTAGTTTACTGTTTAAGTTAAAAATCCCAAGATCTTCGTTTATTACGTGGTTTATTCTTTTATAACCTGCCACACATCTCAAAAATCTCATTTCTGACGATTCTAGCTGTTTGCGTTGGTTCTTTGCCAGTGTCCATATTTCGGAACCGTATGTTAACGATGGGACTGCCATTATCTTATAAAATTTCATCTTTGTTTCCTTTCGTGTTTTCCTGTTCAGCGTTCTTATTATAGTCCCACACATTTGATTGAATCTGTTTAATGTCACCTGCATATCCTTGTTGTTATGTGCTACTCTGTAGCCTAGATAGTTAAAACTAGGTATTAACCTGATCTATTATTTTATTGTTTATAACTATGTTTGCTCTTATATTGTTCTTTCCTCTAAAAGTCATTACTTCAGTTTTGTTTTCTGAGAGTGAAAGGTTAAATGTTTCCGCTATGTAGTTTAAACTATATACTGCTCTTTGCATGTCATCTTCTGAGTGGGATATTATCACTTAATCATCAGCAAATAATGCTGTATTTAAAATTGTTTCCATTCAGTGTATTTTGTTTTATACTTTGCTGTCATTCTTGTACTATATTATTAATAGATATATTAAAGAATATATACGAAGGAGGCCATCCTTGTCGTACTCCTTTATTTATTTTATACATTTTGAGGTGTAAAATAAGACCTGAAGCTTTCGTGGCAACGAATATATTCCAAACAAGACAGATGAAAATGCGTACATCGCTCGCATCTTCAGAATGTTTAATGCTATAACCACAAAATGTATTACTGGATACAACACAAATATCAACAAAGACAAAACCCTATCAATATTCACATTACTGAACAAAAGACTGTTTCAATAAATTAGATGCCGGGTCAGGAGATGGCGTGAGTCTAGGAAATAACTTAGGTCAAAGAAACATAACTACCTGACTTAATGATCAGGCTGTGGAGATTTGCACTTCTGAAACCGACAGATTACCATTTTAAGGCTTGTTTCCAAGAGGAGTTTAACTGAAATCCAGCATCACGATTAACGGTGGTCCTTTCTAAGGAAATGGCCAAAGCCTCCTTAACAAGTCCGTCGGCGTAAAAAGCACAGATCTACACAGTCTGATTATCAAGTTAAATAGTTACGTTTCTTTGACATAATTATACACTCATGTATCTCCTGACCCAGCATTTAAATTTATTGAAACAGTCTTCTGTTCTGTAACACGAATATTGTTAGCGTTTTCTCTTTATTGACATTTTGTGGTTATAGCATTTCTTTAAATATCCTGATGATGGGAGAGATGTACGCTTCCGAAACGTCGACTTCAAATCCTCTTTTCACCTGGTTTGATTCCCGAAAAGATCTGGAATATGTTGAGGTGTTTTAAATGGCAGCAAAGTATACAACAAAATACACTGAATGGAAACAATTATAAATACAGTATTATTTGCTGATGATCAAGAGATAATATCCCACTCAGAAGATGACATGCAAAGAGCAGTATATAGTTTAAACAACATCGCGGAAACATAAAACCTTTCAATCTCAGAACACAAAACTAAAGTAATGGCTTTCAGAGGAAAGAATAACATAAGAGCAAAAATATTTATAAACAATAAAATAATAGAACAGGTTAATAGTTTTAACTACCTCGGCCACACAGTAACAGTAGTAAATAATAACAAGGATATGGAGGTGAAATTAAACAGATTCAAACAAATGTGTGGGACTATAAGAACGCTGAACAGGAAAACACGAAAGGAAACACAGATGAAATTTTATAAGATAATGGCAGTCCCAACGTTAGCATACGGTTCCGAATTATGGACACTGACAAAGAACCAACGCAAACAGCTAGAATCGGCAGAGATGAGATTTTTGAGATGTGTGGCAGGTTATAAAAGAATAGACCACGTAATAAACGAAAAAACAAGAGAATAGCTTGGGATTTTTAATTTAAACAGTAAAATAATAAAGAACAAAAATGAATGGAAAAATATTATTTTAAGAATGGACGCGGAACGACTTCCAAGAAGAGTTTTAGATTATATGCCGAAGGGAAAGAGAGATGTGGGACGCCCAGCTCTACGCTGGAAGGATCAGTAGGCTCTTGAAGAGAACGGAACGGGTCACACGGCCCAATCCTTGAACATGATGATGATGTTTTATTGCAATTTTATCCAATATTAGATTAATAGACAAATATTTAAATTGCTATATGATGTGTGCTGTCCCACCTTGCCTTCGTGGATTTTGAGAAGGCTTTCGACCGAGTAGAACAGAATAAATTATGGCAGATATTAAAAACAAAAGGTTATCCAGAGCATTTGATTAAAATCATACAACGTTTATTTGTATGTAAAATAATGGTTATTGAAGTAAATGGGAAGTTAACAGAAGGAATTAGGATAAATCAAGGACTTAAACAAGGATACAGCCTATCACCCATTTTATTTAATATATATCTAGACGATATTTTAAACAAATGGAAATTTAAAGTAAGTATTAACATAGGACAAAGAACATTAAATATATTAACGTTTGCTGATGATGTAGTTTTAATTTTTGACATTGAGGATAAGCTGCAAAAGGCAATGTATGAGTTGAATAAAATCAGTAAAGTATATAATATGAAAATTTCAAATAAAAATCAAGGTAATGGCATTCCACAGCAAATGTCCGGTAGGGACAAAAATTCTAATTGAGAATAATATTATTGAACAAGTGTGACATTTTAAGTATCTTGGATGCGTCCCAAATTATGAAATGGATCAGCATATAAATCAGAAATTAGGTAAGTTTCAAGCAGTAACTGGAACAATTAAGACAACACTAAAAGGTAAAACAAGAAGAGAAACCTTATTAAAATTTTATTCTGTCATGGCACTCTCTGTCTTGCTATATGGAAGCGAGATATGGACATTAAGAAACAAAGATTTTAGTAAAATACAAGCAGCTGAAATGCGTTTCCTAAGATCTGTTAAGGGACGTACAAGGGAAGATCAACTTAGGAATGAAGACATAAGAAATGAATTAAACATCAATTCTGTTTTATTAAAATTAATGGAATATAGAGAAAATTGGCTTCAACATTTAGGAAGAATGACTCTAGAGAGAATCCCTAAACAAATAATGGAATATAAATCGAAAGGACGAAGTTCAATAGGACGACCTAGGAAACGATGGATCGATGTGAGACCGGAACAGGCTATTGCCTAATCCATGGAGGTAGAAGAAGAAGAAGAAGAAGAAGAAGAAGAAGAAGAAGAAGAAGAAGAAGAAGATGTGTGCTAAACGAAAAGCTTACTTAGAATAAAGAAGAAAGCTTGTTACGGTTAATAACAATATACGGGGTATACGTTTCATACGGAAGGGGACAGTGTGACCTGCAGAGAGATACATCACTCCACCACCAGGAATAAAGCAACAAATTAATAAAGTGAGGGGTCCATGAGATGCTGCAGGTGGAGAGCAGATAAACCCCAGAGATGCACCGAAGTGTCCTCACGGTTCCTTGCTCTAGACCCACCGCATTCCCAGAGCTGCATAGAAAGGGTGGTGAACATTTCGTAAGCTAACAGCCACTCTTACCTTTGAGCAACCATGTGCGCCATCTGTCCGACTTTACCATGCGTGACGAAACCCAGTTGCAAACTTAAAAGTTGAGAACTAAATGGAATGAAAGGAAAATTTTGGAAGATTGATGAGCAACCACCTCAGCAGCCATCTACCGATGAAGTGAAGACACGAAACATTCAATTTTTTATGGTTAAGCGAAATAGAACTAAGAGCCGTATACGTTAATGCGGAAAATCCCGTTCTATTAACAATAAAACCCATAATTATCAATATGAAAACATACCTTTAAACGAGCTGTGTAGGAAAACTGTGGCTTGTTCTTAGGAAAACTGAAAACCTATGATACTCGCTGTCGTACATGCTGTAAGCGGATTTCAGAGACCGATGTTACGTGGTTCCTACAGATTGCTCCATACATCGTAAACTTAAAGTTATTCCGGGCTCTGTCAGCGGTTGAATATTGAGGGACTGTTCTCTCTCAAGCGCTCTACTGGGAAAACGTCAGTTTTGTAACGTGCTTGGCTGTCACATTATGTATTCCAGGAGGCTCTACTGACAGGAGGAGTATTAGGTTCGAACGCTCCCAACATAATCAAATTGGTATAAAGAGCAAAGCGAGTTGGTATCGATAGTCATCACGAATGAATGAATGTTTCGCTAAGATAAATGGACTTACAGAAGATGCACACTTATACAACGAGAATACAGAGGAAGCGTATTGGTTATTGTAGCACGACTTCTGTTTTGATATCCCTTACTTAGTTAAAATAATAATGGAGAAAGAATATATATATATATATGGTAATTAAAAACATGAGAGGTATTGTACTACATGGCAAAGCGAGAATGCTTATCGAAAAAAAAAATGCAAAACAGATGTATTCCTGAGCTTATCACACTACACAGTGAGTCGAGTATATGTCTACTCTATTCAGATGTAATCATGTCTTCTGGAAAGCAAAGTGTCATACATCGACAGGCGCGAGAAAACATATGCTATAGACACACACAGCTTCCAATCGCTCTATTTCTGCGTCGTAACTTACTGTACGTCAACTTACTAATATTTCCCTGTTATAATTCACCAGATAAGAACCGATAAGGAATAATCACAGTACTGGTCACATGAAGGTCAATACGCCTCAATTTCTGTCGAGTAATAAGGATAACAATTGCTTTTAGGACATTGAACAGACTTAAACATGGCATATACAAGGGGAAATTCCTTTATGTTGTGAAGGACCATATTAAATACATTTCATTTGAATATAAAGCATATATCTTAAGAAGCGTATCAATTTAGAATAGACGGTATAAAGAGAGTAGAATATATGCAATAATTATTTTTCTTTCAATTTAGGTCTTCCAAAGTTAACTCAATCCGACGATGAATTCAATGTGTGAAATGATTCTCAAATGAGCCCAGGATCCATATAGCTTACAGTTACCCGACATTCGTGTTTCAGGATAACGTAAAACCCCGGAAAAACCGTATCCAGGTAACTCAGCCTAACCAAGATTCGAATTCGGGACCTCTTGAACATAAGACAGACATGTTACCATCTACGCTATCGAGGTGGGCTATACAATAAGTGGTTTGTTCTGTAGACATATTAGTAAGTAGAAGAGTACAGTATAAAAATGCTGTCAAAATGAAAGTTAGATATATCCAACGCAATCTCTAATGTCACTTTAATGAAACTCGAGCTTTTGGTTGGAGAATTAATCGATGGAAATCGTTCGCGCTAAGCAAATTTGTTCGGTTCGTTACCTCGAATTAATTTTTTTTTTTTTTCCATGGACACTCAACAGGCCATTCTCTATTGGGTATGAATTAATCTCTTTAACAGAAATGAAGTTGTTCTTTTTAAGGGCTTTACCGCCCTTTCAAGAGAAGTGATGCTAGGATTTCTTTCATTACCCTCTGTCACGTGTGAACCCTCGACCTTGAGAACGACAGACTACAATTTTGCTCATGGCCTAAAACACGAACGCGCCGTGGCGTACCGGGCAAAGACAGCATGCCTTGGTCCCTGGTCACGGAAGGTGGCCCGGGTTCATGGGGTGGGGATTTTAGGTCCCGGGTATAGGATCGGTGCCCACTCAGCATCGTGAGGACAGTGAGGAGTTTACGAGAGGTAAGCGGCCATGGTCACGAAAGTCAATATTCCGGCTGAGGGATGTCGAGATGCTGACCACAGCTCATCCCGTATCGGTTGGACGATCGCCCACCTCTGCCCTGCGTAAGTGGGCGTGAGGTCAGCAGTCGGGTTGGTAGGCTCAAGTCCACCTTTGGCTTTGGGTTACGTTTCCTAGAACACGAACGGTTGGCCAGAGATTCATCATTATGTAAAGTAATTACAGTTTTAATTCTCTATGTGTGATGTAAGTTTTGTTAAATGACCTGTATAAAATAAGCTGCATACAACCGGAGGCAATTGGTTTTTGCCAATGTTCAACACAAAGACATGCGTTTAATACCTAAATCTTTATTTAATGATATCTGTAATTTTTATTTTCAATTATTTTGGAACTGTGTCTAATTATCTTGGTTTAAAACTATGGAGTTATTCCAATTACTCCAAATGTATGAGTTCCTTTCTACCAAATTGGTTTTACTGTAACTGACGATAAATGCCTATCTCGCAAATCTGTAATGTGCCGCTATGTCTGTAAAAGTTGGGCAGTAGGTCACCTTCGAATTAACATAAACGTGCCGCAACAGAACAGTTTAGCATTTCCGGCGTGTTTACCGCCCCTGTCGGAGAAGAAACACATTTGGCAGGTGGCGCTGGTTTACGCAGAGACCAGAATATTGCATTCTAGTCATGTCCGACTTGGCGCCGAGCTTTACAGCTCTGTTTTAAAGCTCTGCCAGATTCTAGGGACGGATTTATTTCATTTCAACATTGCTTGTGCTAGAAATGCAGGTACATTCATGTCAAAACGTGAGAAGTAGCGCTCAGTAACCAAGAAAAATGTGGATAAATATAGGTGGCTACGTAAATGAACGGTTATTTCCTTTTCCTGCAAACCTATTCAAATGTTAATTTACCATTTAACGCTCGGCGCCTTCTCTACATAAACATTTTGCTGGCAGAGGCATTTCTTTGAGTTGCGACTAGAGACAGAAAAAGAGGATTGGTTTGAACTTTGAATGTAAACTAGCATTCTATATGGAATCGTAGCTCTTGAATAAATAAGTTTATTCCGCCTTAAATGCTCTATCTCTTTAGCAAAATCGGTAAAAAATGTATTTCTGTTGTAGTTATGGTTACTCTACAAATAGAAAGAGGTGCACTACTCTGCACATGCAAATGACATAAAATGATTTTAATCATTATGGCCCGCACTCGGGAGGCCCGGGTTCGATTCACGTGGCCGACCTACCTGACCCATGAGCTTTTCGGGGGTTTTCCCGGGTATCTAGGCAAATGCTGGGTAGGTTAATTACATCCCCTGAATTACCTGTCCCTCCAGTTCATCTCCATTATCATTTCATATCATCTTTCCTCTATTGGTCTCTTTCAGGTTAGAAGTGTCGGCAGGTGTCTCGGCGGTGCATGGCAAGATGATATGCTCTGAGGAAAACTACTTCTTCCTCCAGTAGGCCGCTTGCCTGTCTCTGTTCCTCTGCTTGAACCGTTGCTTGACCGCTAGCCAGGGACCTTTGGGGCTCGGATCGCCTACCTGGGACCTATAGGGCTCGGTTGCTGGGCTCCTTGCCATTCCGCTGTAGGGAAGCTAGTTCGTTGTCCTGGCCTGTAGGGGAAGTCTCTATCCAAGTAAACTGTAGGGAACATCCCCTCGGTACTGTCGTGGCTCCTTGGATCGGCCGCCCTCTGCTTCCTTCACCTCATTCTTCCTCCCGGCGGTGCCCCCACATTGGGGCATAGGAACAATGGACCCAGCATGGTGGCCTACGTTACGAATCCCTCCGTAATGAAATCCTAAATCCTAATATCATCCTCCATAACCAAGACATAACAGAAGCTGTGCGTCGTAAACTTAGGGCATCTGATCAGTTAGAGAAAATCGATGATAAGCTGTGTCAAGGGAAATAAAACAGGGAAGTTTAGCTGTGCTACGTTTCACAATCTTGCTTGAATACTGCTTGCACTCGCCTTGCACCATTAGACCTTGCGTTATCAATCTGTATTTTCTACGCTACTCTTACTCAAAATACATCAGCACATAGCCATGAATCATCTCTCGGTACCAGGGGAAATGAAACTAGCTCTTTGATGTTACAGAGCATTTCGTTTGGTCACACTTTCACTTCCTCCCCGTTATACTGTAATTATCAATTGTTACATCCAACACTACTAATCACTAAAAATAAAACTTTATTAGTCTTTTGTAGAAACATAGGGAAGGCCTGGGCAAGTTGACAAGCAGGGCAATATGACGAACGAGTTAGTTTAAGTTCGTGTTAGCAGATAGCACCACCTTACTACTGGTGCTCCATATTGCTAGGCACAATGAGACCACCGCTGCCATTTTGTGGTCTGTTAGATGTAATTCATGTTTTTTCTCTGACGTATCGTAATTTTCAAGACATTCGCCATATGATTTCGTGGTCTTACAGGTATATCCGGGTAATCTTTGCTATTCATTACTACCTTATATAATATGCTTTCCGCAGTCACTGTTTATTAATACTCATTTCCTATTTATCCTATCATAATAATCAATTATTTCTGGTGCTTCCTTTCGAGGGAAGCTGACTGAGACAAGTTCAAAATCTTGTCATCTTGCCCCTAGAGTTTTACTGTTTCTTTTGTGTTTTAATGCATTTTTATTCTTTTATGTGGTGTTCATACTACATTATTCACAAATTTTTGCTTAAAGCGCATTATTGAAGAAACTCAAGAGTCACAGGTAATGTGCAAGCGTCTTAATAGGATTGCCTATGAAAGAAATGTTGGTTCCGCAAGAGGCACTAAAGGTGGCACAGCAACAATTAAAGCAACGTAAACGAGAGGCTTAAATTTCAGAAAAAGGGGCTGTAAGAACACAAATTTGATTCCTGTACAAAAAGGATGAAGCTGGAACTTCTGACATCCATTTCGTCAGCTCAAACTTCGCAGTGTCCTGCTAGTGATGAGAACTTTGTTGATCCTCCATTAGAACACTGGCAAATGCTAGCCATGGGGTCACGAGAACTGCTCAAACATTGAAGGAGCAATACCTGTTTATTGACTTTTTTAAGGTAAGCTACTGATTTTGAGTTGTACTAATTTATTATGATAATTTCTACAATGTAAACATTTAATTACTATTATTCAATTGAAAATACGCAACAATGTATAAAATAGTTACTTTACAGTGTTATTCTTTCTAATAATAATATATTCAACTTTTGCCCAATGATCAAGTCATCTTGCCTCGGTACCGGATTACACTTGCGCATACCTATTTAAAATGGGAAAATAATGTTGATAATATTAATAAAATATATCTAAATTGGTATAACACTACAAAAGGATGTATGCGTGCAAAGAAAACGAGATTATCTCAAAAATGAATTAATTAAAAATGGTTAACTCTTAACATCGTCAACTTGTCCCGATCTCCCCTAACGCTTTTAATATACATGGAGTGATTTCTGGCTGGATTTTTTTCCGGGCCATTGTGCTCTGATATTCTGGTGAACGAAGCCCCAGATCCTTCGTCCACAAGTGTGGTGGACTTCTTCAGTGGTGGGTTAAAGGCTTCTCGTCTCTGCGTCTCCCACACGCCACTGAAGATGCTCTCCGCAGTGATGAACGAAATGCTTGGGACTTCTATCTTAAGCAGACCACAGCATAAAAGCCAAGGAATAACATTCAGTTATATTGATATTGGCCAGGAAAGGCTTTTCTATGTAGTTCAGAATATTTAATTCCATATTAATTAAACTTCTCTGGCTCAAGCAGATGGCTCTGAGGTATCCCGCAAGACATGCATTAGACAGTCCCACATTCGGTTCCTGCAAATCCTACACTCCAATTTTGGTTATTTAGTGTTTTTCCTGACATACAGACTAACCATGTTTAGGTTTGTTCCCTACAATGATCTTCTTACCTTCATTTTCCTTTTCATATTTAAGGTATATTTCTAATATTCTAAGCGTAAGATAATGTGGGAGAGATGGCGTTTATGTTTGCTCAAAAAAGGTTATTCCCGTGAATACAAGGGGCTCTATTAGTAAACAGATCGTTGATTACCCTCTGTAGGCAGTTCCAGTAGTGAGATGTGTCTTCGAGCTAGGGATATTAAAGACTTCCTCGACCGCAGTGAGCTGTGTGTCCGTTAGCTTCATTTCATCCCTTCTTCCCGGTGGTAGCCCCTACATATCTCCGTAGGTTCCACTGTGCAGGATGCCCCCGCCCTTATATACCCCACGTATATCCTAAGCACTTGATGTGCGGCTTAATTCACTCTTTGGGGCACGAATTCCGAATATATTGAGGATGAACAATGGGAAAAATATAAACAATAAGATATAATTTGATAAGAAAGCTACGGCGTGCCATATAAAATAAGCGTCGGGCAAAACTTAGCCCCAAGGTGCTGTTTCTTCACGACAACGGACGTCCACACACTGCCAATCGTACCCGGGCACTCTTGGATGGTTTTTGATGGGAGGTGTTTGACCATCCACCATACAGCCCGGATTTAGTACCGAGCGATTACTACCACTTCCCAGCGATAAAAAAATGGCTCGGTAAACAACGCTTTGACACTGATGCCGAACTGCATGAGGGTGTAAACCAGTGGTTTAAATCGCAGGCGGCAGATTTCTACAGAGAGAGAACACTGTGAAACTTGTGCCACGGTATGGTAAATGTATTGGTTTGAATGACAATTATATAGAATAATGTCTTGAAGAGTGCAAATTTCAAATGTATGTAATAAACTTTGAGTTTCTTCAATTAGTGAATTGTTTATTTCGAAACGTCTGTTACTTTCTGGATCGCCCTCGTGCATAATATTAAAGTAAACTTATAATAATAAATGGTACACACATATCTGTACTGCAGCAATTATATCACATCATATTAAATATTCATAATAAATAAAATGCACGAATGTTGATTTACATAGAAGAAAAAAGAAGAAAAAAGGTTGTATTTGAAACCCATAGCACTAAGTATCCAGACACCAGTGGCAGTGCCTTAAATATCAAATACCAGTGTATGCCCTACTAAGAACAAAAACAAAACAAAACAAAAAAGAAACAAGCAAAGAGAGATCAAGAGTGGGCAAATTTGAGCTCAGGGCATAACCATTATTGCATTTAAAGAACCCTTATGTTTTACGCTGACGATATCTCTATTTTGTCCAATAAATCACTAATACGTGCTCTATACCTTCACGTTAAAATTATGCACTATAAGCACAGGAGATAGGATACTAAGCCTTTTTCCCCGTACTGACGCTAAAAACCTATTAAGTTCAGTGATGCACAAATCTCAGTTTGTAAGCCAAACTGATTTGCATAATATATTTAATGTTTTACGTTAAAACGCTTAAAGTTACGGAAAAACTGCATGTGATTTATTTGTTGCGCTTCTGTTTATCTATCCACTGCTGCAACCAGAGCATGAAAAACTGCAGGCATTAACCCACTGCAGCATGTGAAGGATCACACACGAGTAATCTTTTGTGTTCATTGCCGCTGGGTAGTGAAATAGAAGAAGCAAACATATTTAATGCTGTAACCTACTAATTCCCTATGTTCGTGAACTACAGGTTATCTATTCTCCTGATAAGTTTATACATTATAATGCTTTTTAACGTGAAATACTGCATTTTTGGTTGCATATAGCTTATTATTATTATTATCATCATCATCATTATTGCTGTTATCATTTTATTGTTATCATCGAACATATGTAGCCACAGAAATACGAATTGTACACACAAGACTACCTCTGCATTTAGAAAGCAACTGCACATGTTGTAACGATCTAACCAAGGATGGTAATGGATAATTAGCTCCTGACCAGATCTTACACGGAAGGACAACTCATTAGGTAGGATGCACATCCTTTGCGAGGAGGTTGGGGTTTTCTACAGCGGTCAAGTTCATTACAAATACCAAAACTTCAATTTAGACAAACAAAGGTTTACTATAGAAATGGAAAGACAAATTAGGTGGCCTTCATGGCCGGTTACCTGCTATTACAAGCTGCGGATGTACGTTCGCCCCGGACGACAGTTGCTACCAGAGCGAGCGAGAGACTAGATTCCACAAGCTTCACTATCAAGAAGAGGGAGGGAGATGTCACGTGACATGACGTCACACACAAAAATAGTCGAGATAATCTGACGTATTATTTCAACTAAGCAGTCATTTGTGAGATCTCCCCCTCGCTTCCTCGAGGATCAATGATTACATTGATCTTGACAAAAAAAAGACACTTTTCTTCTTCTTGTTTTTGAAAGGTGTACTGTTCTGTTCACATAGTTCTGGAAAGAAAAGGTTGATTATAAAGTTGGAGTCTCCCCGTGTAAAACGTTATCGCGATAGTTTAGTCCAAAGTAATAAAAAAATAAAAATAAATTCACTGTCACTTGAAACGACCCCACTGATTTTCTTTGAAGCACTCCAGTTGTTTTCGTTCTTTAAATCACTACTCAATAATTAATTGTAGGTGTCTCAAGAAGATGCAGGGAGAGCTCACTTGACATGACGTCAACACATAACTAGTTAAAAGATAATCTAATGTATTATTTAAATTAAACAGTCACCTGTGACAATATTTGGTTTTTGCATTCACTTCTAGCATGCCACTGCCGAAATCAGTAAGCTTCTTTATTGGTCGTTACAATATTTTTTTTATTATTATTTTTTTTTTTTTTAGTTTTTAACGCACGCTTTTACTACATGCGGTAACGTAGGCGGTAACACTGATGACATATGAGACTTTTTTTACGACCTCCAACATTAAGTCATATTGGACGATGAATGGAATGAATGAAATGATGCTCAAGTTAGTCCGGGGTCCATGGAGCTTAGAGTTACCCGAAATTCGTCTTACAGGATAAGGGAAAACCCCGGAAAAACCTTATCCACTTAACTCTCCCTGACCGAGATTCGAACTCGGGAGCTCTTGAACGTGAGGCAGACATGCTACCATCTACGCTACCAAGGCGGGCTTACACATGAGATGAAGGTGAGGCACCGGTGGATTTAGAAGGTGGGGGAAACCGAAGATCCCGTAGAGAACCCGCCGCAGAGCCGTTTTGTAAAACACAACTCTCGCTTTCCTATGTCTGGGATCGAACCCCGGCCTTTTTGGTGAGTGTCATTTGGACACGGTGCGGCCATTTATAGTAGTACTCGCCTTCTTATTCAAGAAATATAAATTAGTTTAAAAGAGAATGACAGGTGCTGCATTCTCCTTAGTAGTGGGATTTGAGGTGTAGAAATTGCATTAGATAAGTTTTCTGATAGCAATGGCATGTTTGACTTATTGTTTGATAAAATGCATGCCTGAAGCAGTAATAATTTAATGTTAAATATTTTGTAATATTTTTAGGTATCTAATTCCCTCTCTAATTACTACTAAGAACCTCACTGAGTTGATTCACGACAAAATACACATCAAAATTTTGATTATTGGTACACTGTAGAACACCAGATCATCGCTTAGGTCTTTTGAGATTATAACTGGTTTAATTGAATCTGCTCTTACTTAAATTATTTACATGTTCATGATGGATTTAATAAGATTTTTATAAGAACTTTTTAAATTAATTTGTTAATGTCTAATAATTCTGTATGCCGCTTTCGAGAACTTACATCAGGATAGTATAGAATCTGCGGAGAGGATTCGACTCTGCGACCAGTTTTGATTTATTGAACCTAAGCCCAAAGTGGGGCATACCCGAGAGGAAGGATGGGGTTACTGGAGACAGAGAGCGACCGTCTTCAGGAGTCACGACAATGCAGTAGTCACGACAATGTACTCACCTCACCATGGTCCTAAAATGGCTCTTCGGGCCGTCCAGGAGACCATAGACAGCTGGAAGAAGTTTTACTCAGAGTATATCATCCTGCCATGCACCGCCGAAAAACCCCCCTATACTTTTACTTCACCAAAGGAGAGATGATGTGAAATGACATTGGAGATGAAATGGAGCGACAAGAAATTCGGGCCAGTATTCACCTGGCAACCGCCCCCCTTCCGAAAAATCCTCAAAATCTGGGAAAGTCCCCCGCAAAACCCAATGGTTCAGGCAGGTCGGCCACCTGAGTCAAACACGAAACTCCCAAATGCCGCCCACAGCTCTCCCACCTGAGCCCTTCCACTGAATAAATCTTCTATTTGGTTTCTTAAGTGAACTTTTCCCCTTGAAATTATATATAGTTCTTAACTATCAATATCAATATTTTCTGCTCTCCTTTCTTCTACCCCAAAGCTTGCTATCCACCCTTTATAGAAATAATATGCAGAAGCTCCTTAAAGTATATCTCTCTGCACATTTCTGTTTGATTGACATAATAAACACTTTATTTGTTTATAAACATGATGGTTAATGACGAATAAAAACAGAAATTTATAGTTCAATAAGTAAACAACAATCTGGCATACATAAGCATAGGACAGCAAATACAGTTGAAATGATTAGGGCATTGTGCGCTTCAGCATTTATATTTTTACTAATTTACGTTTCCACCTCCCTAGAGATTTCTATTGAGGACGATTATACACGTCAGTTGAAAAAAATGCGTTTTTGTCACTATTTTATCATTTTAATTGTAATACTGTTCTTTTAATTCACTTCCTCTAACGTTATCATATCAGACGAAGAATGGAATGGGTGAAATGATGCTCAAAGAGCCTGGGGTTCACAGAGCTTAGAGCTACCCGACATTCGTTCTTCAGGATAAGGGAAAACCCCGGAGAAACCTTATCCAGGTAACTCACCCTGACCAAGATTTGAACTCGGGACCTCTTGAACATGAGGCAGACATACTACCATCTCCGCGACCGAGCTCGGCATTAATTGAAACAGACGGACTTCTCAGTGAATAACAATTAACAAAGGGTAGTTTGAGTTGATAATTTATAACCTTCTAATTTCTTAAAAGATGTGTTAATTATATGTGCACGTATCCTCTAAACAAATTTTGATTTTGGAGGACACTACTGTGTAACGTGCTTTGAGTAAATTGTTAAGAGAAGCATTTTGGATGTAATACAGGACCTCTCGCAACTTTAAGTAAGCGGTAGCGAAGGTAAGAATACGTTAACAGGCCAGTAATTCTTTAAAATACGTTCATTCTTCAACACTTTCTAGAAGACGAGATTCATCGATTTCATTGATAATGTATCTTTTGATTGAGCATCACCAATATCTCATTTCCTTCTCTTTTGCTTCTAAATAATATTGCAGCACTCCGAATAAAGCTTTTATTACGTTTTTTTTCTCTATTCTCCATAAAATGGAAGCGTTGCAGAGGATAACTCAGTTGTGTGTAACTTCGTATGATAAACCAATAAAAACGGAAGCAAAACAAAACAAAAAATTATATAAAAGCAGGTCGCACTGAGTGGAAAGTTTGAGAGGCCGTGGACTATTGCCCAGGGACCGTTAATAACAACCCAATTCGAGAGGGAGGTAGACAGATGGATCCTGAAGAGAGCAAAATGTGTTCCCAGCGCGCAATGCCCCGGAGCCTGCTCTTCCTTTCTCATTGCCCTCTAGCATCGTACGAAACACTGCAATCTTGCCATGCTTTCAGATTCTTTTTTAAAAAGTGTGAGTGAAAATGCATTTTAAAAGGTCACAGGGGCTGGAAGGGGTTGGAATGAGAAACGAGAAAGAGGGGAAGGGGGATCTCCTGAAGTAAAAGTTGGAGAAAAGTGTAAAAGACGAAGAATAAAAACGGAGAGGGACCAGGAAGTGAGAGAGCAGCGGAAGAACTGCGAGAGCAGAAACTGTGTATTCTTTGGTAAAGTGTCTTATAAAGAGTTTCTCTTCTGTGTCCCCAGTGTTACCCTCTCAAGTATTTAGGAGAGGTGTCGAAGGAAGGGAATCTTCCCCTACGAGGGGTCGTGGTAATGGTTTGTAGGGGTGTTGCCGATCAAAAGGTTCGCACGGATGTGAAAATAAGAGGGAGCAGTTCTGAAGAAGAGGAGAGAGAAACTAAAAAATAAAACTTTTTTTTCGTCTTTTTATTATACTTGGCGTGCGTCCTGCTGCATTTTTAAAACTCCATGCCGTGTTGGAGGAGACAGAAGGGAAATGAAGTGCCTGGAAATTGTGTTCCAATGCTTGGTGACAGCTCTATCCCACAGAAACAACTTCATCGTCCCAAGACTCGTCACTTGTATGAATACCCTTAGGCTCGATATGTATTTTTTATCTAGCAGAAGGAGTATAAAAATAACAGAAGCACCTGCGGTTTCATCCGGGGTAAAAACGGAGAAGTGATTTAAGTAGTTTAGCTTTTTCTGAAGTTCGTTCTTGTTGAACTTTCTTTCGTGTCACTTAGAAACGAAGTTATCTGAATATATTACCATGAATTAATTTATGAACATTTACACTAACAAAGAAAGCATTTGACTGTACACGTTGCTTTAAGCCCTTGTAGAGTGGAGATACCTTAAAAAGTGTGTTAAATTTTGTCTACTCATTATTACTTATTTCTCTATAGCTTCCGAAAACTATTCCCGAAAAGCTATTTTTATAACTTCGTGGTACCGAGCGAGATGTCTCAGATCGTCTCGTCTGTGGCTCGCATTTGGGAGACTCAGGTTGGATTACCATGGCCGATCCACCTGATTCATGAGTTCTTTCGGGGGTTTTCCCGGGTAACCAGGCAAATGCTATTTAGTTTAATTACATTCCCCGAATTTCCTGCCCCTCCATTTTATATCCATTATCGTTTAACATCTTGTCACATCTAAAAGTCTCTTTTAGCGTAGAAGTGTCGGCGGGTGTCTCGCGCTGTCATGCCTCCTTTAGTCGGCCGCTCTCTATCTCCTCTCTCCTCATCCTTGTTCCCGGGGAAGCCCCAATTTGGGCTTAGGTACAATAAATTACAAGTTTCAGTGCGGAAATCCCTCCGTAATAATCTTAATCTTAATCCAACTTCCTGGTAATTGAAGTAATTTTTTAGATGTAGTTTAGTTAGCGAAATAATACTCAAACCTCTAAAGCGGCTCACTCTCTTTATTTCTTTATTTTCATATCACAGCATATGAGTTTTATTTTACATATACATGACTTATAAGCAAAATCATTATAGTCATTGAAATTATCTTTAAACAATGATTATGAATCATATCCCATGTAAGGTGTGACAGCTTCGGGAGTTGTGACGTATTTAAGCCGGCAGCGAGGCCTGCAGTGCGTGTGACGTCAGACAAGAGCCGTGTAGTACAAGTTGCCTATATAAATGGCGCTGTGAGTACAGATCTGAAGGTTCAGTCAGGTGTAGCTGCCACGTACCAAACGCAACTGTTAAATTTACAATGTGACGATTTATTGAAGGTCAAATAAACACAGAAGAAATACTTGGCTAATTTTGACAAGAATGTCCCCCAAACCAGATTTCCGAGGTTGTATTCACTTGCCGCACGGACATTGTGTATGTTTGCTCGACATAAGTGTGCGAACAATTTTTTTTCTGTTATGAAATTAGCTAAGTCCAAACCTCGAAGTGCCTTTTCGTATCACAATCTAACATGCACCGTTCAATTAAAAATTTCCCAGATATTACGTCCTGACATTGATAAAATAATTAAAGAAAAACGAAACAGAAAGTGTCGAAAAATGTTCACATAATTGTGTTCTGAACAGATCTCCTCAAATTTGCACAGAAAATTACTTTATGTGTTGTTTTACTTTATTTACTTGATAACATGCCTGATCTTTAAATAAAATACGATTTGAAGTTTCATACATTTTCTCATAGCACAGAGCCAAAATATGATTGTTTATAAACTGTGAACAGTTGTGTAATTGAAGCAGTCAACATTAATATAACAACACCCATGGTGTAATTTGTACACATTGTTAATATACTAAGCTGTCGGAACCCCAAAACATCAAACATTTCCTTTCTTTTGGGCTAAAGAGATCAGCGCGGTGAGGTCACACGATAACCTGCATTTCGTTCGGGAACATATTTGGCGGTTAGAGATGACGCAACTGACGTCACACAGCCACTACCTGTCTTCACCTGTGTTAGTTTGTGCGAGAAGCCTTTCTGCCAAATCTTCATTTCACATCACTAAAACAACAATTTGGTATTTATCTGAGATTTTGAATTATACTGTTCATAGAGACTTACATAGAGGCACATAACTATTTTATCTTATATTGTGTGGGCCTTTACTGAATCGTCAATATTAATTTTTGATGTAATATAGTATATTTATGGAAAGAACTTAAGTCGTTTTTAACTATGAATTACAACACATTACTGCTTCAGATGACGTGGAGCGGAGCTGTAATAACTTCACACTCACTCATTCCAGACAAAATTATTCATATCTCACAACCTCGGTATCACCAATTTATTATCTGCCATCCATTATTTAGAACCGAATTAGTCAAAAAACGTATAATATCTAAACCTTTTAACATAATTGCAATATTCATGGCTTCTTATTTATATTTAATTTAGTCCAGTAAATTCGCAAAAGTATTACCTTTTTACGGAAAATTCATCAGGAAAATTTCAACATTAAGTAACTTATCCTGTAACACTTAGCGAAATAAATTGCAGAAGGAGAATAGCGGGTGATTCGACAATGCAACAAAAGCTTTTCAAATATATTCGAGTTCCGCAAAAGAACCCTAATTCACTGACATTCCTCTTGCTAGAAATGAAAGGACCTCAAACATTCCTATCAAATCCTAGCTTACGAAGGATATGCTACAGTTGGATATGAAATGAACTATTTTACACAATCGTCTGAAATACCAAATATAAGTGTTAAGAGAAAGCCAGATTTTTAAGCCTGTTTAGAAAAATAAGTTTTTTTTTAAAACTTTCATTATTTGACATTTAACTTATTATTTTCTTTATTTTTCTTAAGACATGTTTATATTTCGCACGTAAATAATTCAAATTACTGTTATATGTTCTTATATGGTTGGCTTGCACAAAAAAACGCAAATGATTTGTGATATAAACAGGTACATGCGATGTAAACAGCTATACTTGGTTAGCCAGGGGAACAGAATACTTTTTTTCTGCGTACACCCTTGGAACACCTATTAGTAAAATATTCTACCACTATAATAATGTATTAGAAAATAAAATAAGTTTAAATGAAGTTAAAAAGTTAAACCCATGGCACTACCAGGGCGTGCCAACCCGAATGCCGACCTCATGCCCACATATGCAGGGTAGGCGTAGGCCATCATTAAATCCATACGGGGAGGAGATGTGTTCAGCATTTCGGCACCTCCAGCCGGAAAGTTAGCTTTTATGACCATGGTGGCTTATATAATGCAAGCTCCTCTATTTCTTCACGATGCTGTGTGGGCACCGGTCCTATACTATCACATCCAACCCACAGGGATGTGATCGAAACTGGGCCCCATTTCGTGGCAGAGAACCAATGCATGCTGTCTTAACTCAATACGCCACGACGCCGGACGTTTAAATGAAGCACAGATACACAAATATTGTATCAAAATCTGTTCAAGTAGGCCTATGTGAATTGGCAGGTTCTTCCATGATTGTAAGACACATTACGGGTTATGGCGTTCAATACAGTTTCCTCTTCAGCTTTACTGTTTCCGCAGCAACAGCTGCACAGGTCTTTGCATGGGTAACTCTAAGTGCCATTCATACTTCCACATACAAGTAGCGCACGCAATACGCTTGTACTCCGAGCAATTGCTTACAGTTTTAACATCTCTATTGTTTACCTATGTGCTACGTCGTGGCGAAGCGGGCTAAGGTAGCATGCCTTGGACCCTGGCCACGGAAAGCGGTCCGGGTTCGATCCCACCCATGGGATGCGGATTTTAAGTCCGGGGTAGAGTACCGGTACCCACTCAGCATCGTGAGGAAAGCGAGGAGCTTACGCTAAGTAAGCGGCACTGGTCACGAAAACCGATGTTCCGGCTGGGGCATGCCGAAAAGCTGACCACAATTCCTCCCCCTATCGCTTGGATGATCGCCCACCTCTGCCTTGCATAAGTGGGCGGGAGGTCGGCAGTCGGGCTGGTAGGCCTTAGCCCCTCTTAGGGATGTCAGGCCAGGGTATAAATTAAAAAAAAATTAAATTGTTTACCTATATTAAGTATAGGCAGTATTGTACTCCACCCAACATTTTTAGATTAAATTTATCCAAAACACTTAAAAACCACCGCGTGTATCAGTCTTGGAATATGTAACCAAATATTTGAACAGAACGTTCTCATAAATTTCCTTAATAACACTTATGTCTCTACCTAAATAACGTTATTCGAGAATTATTAAGACCAATAATAAAGAATGACTATAAAAACTGAAATAAACTGTTCTCTAAGTTTTTGTGTAGTAAGGTTTTATCTCTTTCACTTTACCAGTTATTAAAAGTCGTCGAGAATGAATACGATTTCAAGTCTTGTTTCTAGAGATCTCAATACCTATATTTTTTTTCTCATGGAAATACTTTAAACATGTAACATTTTAATCAAAATAGTTATAAGGCACTTCTAGAAAATCAAAATATTCTAAGCTTTTTCGATACATAGGGTAGTATGAGGTAGGAAATATATGTGAAAATCTTTGTGTTGCATCCTTGAAAGATGTTGAAACTAAATATTAATTGTGATATTTAACCCAAAGGTTAAAACTTAAAAAAAAAAAAAAAAAAAAAAAAAACAACTAAAAACTAAAAAAAAAGAAAAGAAAAAAAACGTTAACCCTTTAAAACTAAAGGTAAACAAAAAATAAAGAACAATAAATATAAGCGGTGGTTAAACCACAATCCTGTGCGGCTCACGTAGAATGGCATCAAGTTCCACGGTTCCAGATCCCTTCACTTACTTTCATTAAATGCCGCATTACATCTCAAAGGAGTTCTGGAAATAAGAGAGCGAAAGCGGCCTCCTAACTCTGGTGTTTGTGTTTGCTTTAACGTGGCAGTGTCACTTGCCCCCTAGCCCCCCTAACCGCTCGATAACGTTCTCCCTGGAAACAGAGACAGCGGGATCCAATCTTTTGTAGACGCCCTCATTCGCAGAGCCCCGAGGACATCCAGTCACCTCCACCATCCTTGTGTTTGGAGAAGTGAACCTATTGGGTTGGCGCGCCCTCCCTGCAACGCTTAACTAAAAACAAAAAGTAGATTAGCGCTTCGAGGTGAATTCCCTCGTCACACATGTGTATGTGCGTTTGCCTCGAAGTCAGCGGTGAAATAAACGTTCTGAGACTAAGTTCAAAGTCTTCTTCTCTATACGTCCTGTTTGGATATTCTTGCCTGTTTACAAACACTTAATACTTAAGGGGGCATGTATGTGTATGTCAGAACAAAAGTTTGCAAACAATTTGCTACAGATCTGGAAAGTTTTATAAAGACTTCAAAGATAATTGTCCACTTATGCCCAATTAGGTACTAGCATTTTAAGAAATGTATACACTTCATATATAAGTTCTGTTTGGTAATAAAATTAAATTGGTACAGGCACACAAAAATTATCTATTGCACAAAATTCTACAACTCTTGAACTACTTTTCCACATAACTGCCGAAATTTTGCAGGCATTTGTCATAGCGAGGCACAAGTATTTGTATGCCTCCTTCATAGAAGTTTGCCGCCTGTGTCTTCAACCAGTTGGAAATATTTTCTTTCAACTCTTCATATATATATATATATATATATATATATATATATATATATATATATATATATATATATTGTTAATTTACGTCCGCCCCAACGCTACGTTATATCGGACGGTGAATGAATTTGGTGAAATGATGCTCAAATGAGTCCAGGGTCCATGGAGCTTAGAGTTGCCTGACATTCGTCTTGAAGGATAAGGGAAAACCCCGGAAAAACCTTATCTAGGTAACTCACCCTGACCGAGATCATTGTTGAATTATTGACCACCAAGGAAAGATTTGAGATGCAAAAACAGATGAAAGTCGCTAGGATAGAGGTCAGGGCTGTACGGGAGATAGTCAAACATGTCCCAGTCAAATCTCTGTAGGACGCTTTTCATTTGCAGTGTGTGGTCGTGCGTTGTCGTGAAGAAACGCAACACCTTTTGACATCGCAAATTTGCCGATAAATTTCAGTTGGTTTCACGTTCCTAGCATCCAGAAAACGAATCACAGATTTGATTTCACAAGTGGCGGGATTTTCAATCAACATCGACATGGTAAATAAGCACAAGACAAAGCGTACGTGGCTGACAGCCATCTCACAATGGCACACGTTTCTTCTCCTTGATACAGAGCGTCTACCGCGCATGTGAGGAACTGCGATCGTAGCGCTGCAGCGGAGATTAAATTGAAACAGAACTTACTTTCTGGACGCCACTTGTATTTTGAAGCAGACGCTATAGTAAAAATTTCTGGTCAAGTTATACAGTGACCATAAATTAGGAGTACGATTAGTTTTTACCATACAAGTGGTATAATTTTCACATGCAAAAATAGTTAAGTTCAGTGGTATTCACAATTGCAAATGTAATAATTTTCAAAAATCAGAAAACTTCTGCATCTTATTGTTAACTGCAGGTTTTTAAAATACATTACGAAGTTTTACAGCTCTAAGTTAATTTGTTTCAGAAAAAGTTTGATAATTGATGTAAATTTATATGAGGGTCGTTCATCGTTCTCCTTCATCGTGATAACGGTCAAGGAAATTCAAAGCTGGCCGTTATCAAGATGAAGGAGAGAAATATTTCTAATCAATTGTTACTGGAGGTGAAACTTGCATCCCATACGACACACCAGAAACAAAATGATAATCGCAACAATGCATGTGTCTTCAAAACAACGTCAATGCTCATATGAAATCATTGGCGGCAAAATCTTTTGAAGCGGGCATTGCAAAGCTTAGAAATGCCTTAAAGTAACCACAAGTGTACAAAACTTTTGGTAACAAAATAATTGTTTTCTATGAACTTGCCTTTTACATATAGCCTATTGGATTTTGAAAAATAAAGCCCTCGTATAATAAAATTAAAAATAAAACAAAAGGAGATACTGTCTTCCTGCAAGTATTTCTAACAAAATATGGTGTGCAGTCAGCCATCTGTGGCATTGAAGAGAAAGATATCACTCTTGTTATGTTTTGATTCAAAGATTTATTCTCAGAAAAGTAAAATGCCACAGTTACATTTTACGTTGTATTATATTTCTGTAATGGTGACAAATGAATTTCCCAATAAAAACTACCATTACATATGCCTAAATACGAGGGGTGTTCAATAAAGAATGGTCACAATTTTTTACGGTCATAATTTATGGCATTAAATTCAATCTTATTATACTCTGTTAGCTTAATGTGAAACAAACACGTCGTAGTGGTTTCATTGTTGGTACTCCTGGTTCCCGCCTGTAAGAGCAAGGCAAGTTCATACAAATTCAGTGTCGCCTTCCGCTGCAATGGAGGTAACATGAAGTTAAAGTTGATGTTAGAGGAAGAACCGAAGTTTCTTTCCAACGTAAGCACTGCAGATGAAACTTGGCTAAATCATTTTGATCCTGAGAGCAAACAGCAAAGCTCAGTTTGGAAATTTCCTTTATCACCAACCCCCAGAAAAGCAAATGTGGTTGTTTCTGCTGGAAAAGATACGGTCATCTCATTTTTTGATATTCATGGTATGGTTTATCAGCATGTTCTACCTGCACACATATCAGTAACTGGACAATACTACAGGGATGTCCTGAAAACATTGCAAGTCCATATCAGGCGCAAAAGACCGCATTTCCCTGAAGTAGACTGGATGATGCACCAGGATAATCCTTGGCCGCATATGGCCAACGTTGCTGAGTATTTTGCAAAAATCAAAGTGAAGTGCATACCTCACCCTCCCTATAATCCGAATTTACCCCATGTGACGTTTTTCTATTCCATAACTTGAAGAAACGCCTTCGTGGGAGGCATTATCCATTATCAGAAGCAGTGGTGAAGGCTGCGGAGGCGATTTTGAAGGCATCTCTTTGATGACAGGTAGAAACGCTGGAACTAGTGATCGCATTCAGGGGAGGCTATTTTGAGAAGGACCATCAAATTTATGAGGATGAGTCAAGGTACGTTGTCAAAAAAATCATTCTTTATTGAACAGCCCTCGTATATAATGTTTAAACAACAAAGTTTTTAGAAACAAGTTTGTTTTAGATGAATGTCGGTCTGTTTCCCCCTTTAATTTATCATATTTTGCTTCAGGAGCTTTAACGTTTACTCATTGTTAGTGCTGACATAAAAGTTTTCACAGTTACTGAGCTCTAAGCTCTTTAGTAGTTAGCATACTTTACACCTGTTTTGACGTATGTAGGTTCAGAAGCTGCTATATAAGAAATCCATGCCATAATACCTGTCTATTGTTTACCGTCATTATACGGCGTACGGTTTTAGAAAGAATGTCAGCTAACCAATGCGTGCACACGGTGGCTTCCCTATTTCCAACTGATGCGTCAGAGAGCGGACGAGGAAAGTAACATTTGCCATCTGAAAAATTGTAAGGATGTAAACTTACGCAGAGAAGGATAATTATAATAACATTTTATACTGTAACATTCAATTGAGCATTCTTTTTACTGAAAATAACGCACCTGGGTTTCTGAAAACGACTTATCGTAGATGAGCTGCTAGCTTAAGTAAAACAAATGAAGGCTCACCAATATCTGTGCTCTGTTTCACAAACTGCGACACGGTATGCATACTCACTATACACGCTCTGGTTATGTGTTCCTGACTACGTGAAACATTGATCCGATCACTCATTTTCTCAGATGGCAATTTCTTAAAGAAACTGTACACTTTAAAAGTAATATTCCTGATCTAAAAGCGGAGTACTTTACCCTTGTTAGTACCTGCGCCACTGGTACCAGGCTTTGAAAGTGACATTGTTTACAGTTCAAAAAACACAATATAAGCTTGTGAATTTTCTGCTTATTGTCACAGAAAGCACCTTACACTCAATTTGCGTTACACACTGGACTTGTACAAACCTTCAAAGATTACGTGTGCGCTTTCCTGGAATAGTGCTCCGAGGTCAGTTAATTTAAGAACTTCATAATGTCTCACTCAGTATTATCATAAAAGGAATAACACACGGGCAATATTGAGAGTTGAATATTGAGGTTAGACAGAAGCGAGATGAAATTATACACACTGTTTACGTATGTTAAATTAAGCTGCATTTTATTTAACAGTTACTAAAGGGCACTGCTATAATTTTTCATTCCTATACCAGGAAGCTTTCTCGCAACGAGATCTATATCAAGTGGAATGCTGATTAGGATATTGTTTATAGTGTGGAGTTGTTTTTGATATTTAACACTATTTCCGGTACATCTCGAGTACCGCACAATCCCAAGAACACTTGTGTATATGTAATTTAAAATCAGTAACCTTTTTTCATCAAGGAGCAGGCTAGTGCTTCAGCCGAAATGAAACACAATGGAGTCAAACCTTTAAAACGTGGCGAGAGGCAAATGATCACACATTGTTTTGTGGTGCTTAAATAAAGAAATCCGGAATCGTCTATGAAAACATTGAGATAGAAACTGGTGTTTCCGCAGGGGAGGGGATCCGTCCCCTTCAGCTGCCGTGGTGCGGGCGCTGCGGACCCTTAACACTCGTGGTACCTCTGACGTTACTAGAGGAACCTCGGGCCGAACATCTGAACCCCTCCTTCGGGAGTTGTTCGGATTGGGATGGTCTCGAGGGGGCAGTGGTTCCCGATACCCGTGGGAATCGGGTACGTCTACGGACGGGGTTGAGAAAGGCCATTAATATTCCCGGGCAGAGCTAGTAGAAGGTGTGCTAGAACGCCAGGCGACCCCACCGAAGTCATATCGGTAGCCTTCACCTTTGGTGTTAGAACGCGTAAGTGGTGTATCCACTTCCATCCCGTCTTGTGTCCAAGGACCAGATGGGGGAGCGGCTTGCTATTCACCCAGGTCTTGCCCTATGGAAAGCCCCACGGAGGACTCCGGGCGCCCTTTGGGACAGCTCGGATGACTCCCTGGTTGAAAGAGGCCCGGGTCTTGTTCCTACGGATTCAAGGCTAATGGGAGTAGGTCCTCTGCACCTAACCTGTTTCCGCAGGTATCTGACGCTACTAGAGGAACCTCGGGCCGAATTGCCGAGACCCTCCCGTCGGGTAGTTGTTCGGATTGGGTTGGACTCGAGGGGGCAGTGTGTTCCCGACACACACGGGGGATTGGGTACCTCCGGCCAGGCTACGGCCAGCCGGAGGGGTGTAGGGTTGCCTCATAAGTCCCGGGTACTAGCGCTTAAGTGGCGTATCCACTTCCATCCCACCTTGACGTTGTGATCAGCGGGAGGGCTATATAGACTCAAGGTATTGCTCTATGCGAAGAGCCCCGGAGTATCCATCGCTCCCGGGTGGAAGGAGACCCGAGTCCTTGGTCCTACGGGTCCAGGACCAATGGGAGTAGAACCTCTGCACTTAGCTAACTGTTTCCGCAGGTAGTGCACATAGCGTTAGAATGGAACAGCAAACCTCAGGAACTCTAAGAACACCGGGAAAATCGCGTAAATGCAAACAGCGCTTGGAGAAACACGACGACTTTAAGTGCTATACGCAGTAAAGTTCACAATGAATTTTTCATAAATGAACCAACTCATAGATTTAGTAAGGTAATTTTTAACACAACTATATTTATTGTCGATAAGTTAGCGATGCTAAATATATATTGTTAGAGTTGCAAAACTTATGTGCGTGCATGTAGCGTCTAACACATGGCGAGTTGAGTCAGTTGCACCTTGTTGTTTACAGAAGTATTAAACTAGCGTGAGATTGAGTACAGAAAATAACATTCTTGAGGGCATTGTAATTTTATCGTTTCATGGCTTAAGTATGTGCAATAGTATTCATTCTGTATTATTAAGTATATGATTCATGCTTATCCTTTTTATCTCTTCGAGAATTTTATCAGTTACAAATATTAATAAATGAAACAAAAATGTTGAAACATTTATAGCAACATACTAACATAGAGTAGGATGATTACTCCATTCCTACTCCATAGCTTTCTCTTCAAAAAGTTAAAAAAATATCACTCTACGTATGTTATATAAAGTAACTAGATGCTCCTTTCATTTCAGCTGAAACATTTCATTATCTAATGGTTTTCTACCCTGAAGCGTCAACACCACATATCTCAAAACAAGAGAACAACACATAGCTTTTCATTTATTAAGGAACGATACATCATGGTTTAGTAGTCGTAATAAACAATAAGACGCCTCAGAAAATTAAACAGATCTCCTGAGAATTTTCTTGGACACGGTATATACCTAATTTAAAATTACACCAATTTTAATTTACACCTATTTGTATTAAAACATATATTTCAATGAGCACTACTTTTTTGTTTCTTCGCAAAACTCCTATGCACGAGCATATATGACAGCATTATTTTATCTTTCTTCTACAAGTTATTCCTATAAAATAATATTTTTGCATCAGCTTCATAAGAATTGATATGAACCTTTAAAATAATAACTTTAGTTTACATTTAATTATTAGAGATATTAGAGAGGCAAGTAAATCCAAGTGTTGGTCAAATGTTTAAAAGTGGATTACTATAGCCAACCTTGAAAAGTCATTATTATTTCAATAACATCGCGACCACTTTCATAAATGTTAAGGCACTGAGCATTTCAAACAAACAACAGCAGATATTTTCCAGAAAGCTGATGTTACCAAAAGAAGTTGAACTAAATGCGGCATTCATTTGAGTTATTTATTTTGTTTTAAAACCTGTCTTATCTTCTAATTGATCAATTATACTGAGTAGTACAACATGCTGTCTAAATTCATTGGCCACTCCCAGTGAATTCAAGTGATAAATACTCTTTATCGTGCAAACATCTTGAATCTACTGTATTTTAATCAAATCTCTTAAAGTAAGTAAAGCTTGTAGTAAAGCTTTCCATTTTATGGAAATTTTGGTGTGGTAGATTTAATTCAAAATCTTAATACACATTTCGAGTATACTGAAGTGTAAATATATATAAACAGGAGGGTATCTACCAGGGCACATCCTCACAGAGTGAAGAGTGACCCCCCCCCTCTAACGACCAGGGAGTTACGCTGCCCCGAAAGGTCACCCGGCGCCTCCGTGGGGCTTTCCATAGGGCTTTCCTAACAAGGCTCCCCCCCATCTGGTCCTGTGGACTCAAGATGGGATGGAAGTGAATTCGCCACTTACGCATGCCAACTCCAAAATGGGAAGGCTACCGATATGACCTCGGTGGGGCCGCCTGCTGGTCTAGCACACCTACTACTAGCTATGCAGCCTAGTACGCGGGAATATGATGGCTTCCGTCAACCCCGTCCGGAGACGCACCCGATCTGCCACGGGTATCGAGAACCACTGCCCCCTCGAGTCAACCCAATCCGAACAACTCCCAATCAGGGAGGGGCACGAATGTTCGGCCAGAGGTTCCTCTAGTAACGACTGAATTGTAAATACCAGTTTTGGTGCTTTTTGATGCAGCACAACAAAATTTTGTGTGCTATCAATTCAAGCCTGCCCCATACAGACTGCTTTCTGTAAGTAATTTTTGTATTCAGGGAGCTCCTAAAGTTGTATTTGTACTGAAAACTCGTTGTTAATTTTTGATTGGAATGCAACACGTTCTTCAGATACTAGTTAGATGGTAGAGAACTAAAAAAACATGTTATACGCAATCTAAAATATTGTATACATATTTAAAATCTTCTTCAAATGATTATTTTAAAGGAAACATAGTTGTTCTTGACATTAGTTTTAGCATCGTATGATTTTACTGAGCAGCGTTCACTGATTTCTAACCATTGAGCACATGGTATACGAGATTTGGACTACCACAAACCGCGACAGTGTACAAATTAACGCATCTTACCCATGAGCCCGTTTCGGTGATTCGTCATAAGATTAACCTGCTATGGGCCAATAACTCATCATTTACTCCGGGCTGTCTTTGCAGGACTATTCTCATTTCTCCTTATATCCTACAAATCGGTACTCAGTTCACGTTGTGATTAATGTACTAATTCGTTTGTCCTAGGAGGTAATTTGGAACTTCATTGGCGGAATGTTTTGGTGTATGCTGATAATATTACATGCCTTCAATGGGGATTTTAAAGCGATAAGGATGGTTCCAATAATCATTTTAAGGCCTGAGAGGAGATTATCCCTTTCAGCACATGCTAAGATCTCTGAATAAGTTGAGTGATTGTATAATAAACTATTTAAAACATCAGGCTAAAATTTATAAAATATTAATACATGCCCTCTAACCATTACTACTCCAATTTCAAGGAATGCTGTAACTTTTAAGGAAATAGCACATTTCCCTTAATTATATGAATAAAAGCTGTATATTTGTCTAATAAATTGTTAGAAAGTCCTCTTTTAAATAGTAAAGGGAACACAAGGTATTGTTTTAATTCTTATTAAAGTACCATTTAGATTTATTCAGCTTTGGTGAAAGTGAGTTGTTTTTATCAGAGAGCGATCTTTATAGAATAAAATTCTCAAATTTAAAATGGAAAAAACAAGCTCATAGATAGATATATGTCACATGGCTTGGGAATATGAAGGGGGCACATTTTGTAGCGCTATTAGAATGTGTTTTGGGAAACTGTGCCATTTAATTTCTCCTAATGTTATCCTTTCTAATTATAATAGTTTATAATAGTACAGTTAACTGTATTAGCAGCCAAAGTAGTAGTAATAGTAGTGTATGTAGCTTTGGAGAACTGCTCATTGACCTTTGTGTCTCGTCCTAAAGTTCTTTTATGTTACCCCTACCTCCTACAAGCATTACAGCGAATAGAAAAAGGGAAAATACCCAGGATTAAAACGTCCACGCCAATTGATGGGATAGAACTCCGTAACATTCCGTGTCCAGAGGCCACAACTTCCAATACACTACTCAAAAATTCATTATATTTACTTAAATACGTTTTTCAGGCATTTAAATGCAGGCTTCATTACTAGTAACACAACTGTCACATGACTTCCCATATGAGGGCCCAATTGCATAGTTAGCTTCATACAATACAATATTCCTTTAAGAATTGATTAGCTATACAACATTCATACCTATAAAGGTATTAAACTAGAGATGCTTTCAGTTTAGACAGTGCTACTTGCAAGAAGCAGGACTATAAATATTTAAGAGGGCTGTTCAATAAAGAATGATCATAATACTTTTACGGTCATAATTTTTCACACTACAATTCAATTTTATTATATTCTGTTAGCTTAATGTGAAACAAACACGCCGCAGTAGACTCATTGTTGGTACTCCTGGTTCCGCCTCTGAGAACCAGATAAGTTCAGACATGTTCAGTATTGTCTACCGCTGCAATGGAGTTAACATGCCGTTGAAGTTGATGTTAGAAGAAGATCCGGAGTTTCTTTCAAACGTAATCACTGCTGATGAAACTTGGCTACATCGTTTTGATCCTGAGAGCAAACAGCAAAGCTCAGTGTGGAAATATCCTTCATCACCAACCCTCAAAAAAGCAAAAGTGGTTGCTTCTGCTGGGAAAGTTATGGTCATGTCATTCTTTGATATTCATGGAATGGTATATCAGCATGTTGTACCTGCACACACGTCAGTAAGTGGAAAATACTACAGGGATGTCCTGAAAACATTCAAGGTCCATATCAGGTGCGAAAGACCACATTTCCGTGAAGCAGGCTGGATGCTGCACCACGATAATGCACGGCCACATATTTCCAATGTTGTTGCTGAATATCTTGCAAAATCAACGTGAAGTACATCCCTCACCCTACCTATAGTCCGGATTTAGCCCTATGTGACATTTTGCTATTCCATAACTTGAAGAAACACCTTCGTAGGAGGCATTATCTATCATCAGAAGCAGTGGCGAGGGCTGCGGAGGCGATTTTGAAGGATCTCTAAAAAAGTGGTTTCCAGCGTGTCTTTGAAGACTGGCAGAAATGCTGGGACAAGTGCATCGCATTCAGGGGAGATTGTTTTGAGATTGAAGATCAAAAATATGAGGATGAGTAGAAGTATGTGGTAAAAAAAAAGATCATTCTTTATTGAACAGCCCTCGTACTAATATTTAAGTATATTTTCCTAATATCCCTGTGAAAAAATACGATTGGTCCTCAAAGCTGAGGGATAGAGTTTGGTTCTTTAAAATTAGCACCATTTTATCTGCCATTTTTCCGGCCACTCTTGCTGAAGAGCGTTTAACCTTGGTGTTTCGTAGTGGTGGTTTGCATAGCTCCTCGTCATGGCGTTTATGTATTCTTAAACGCATGTATAATGCAAGTGGAACAGAAAAAAATACCACAAAAAGAATGTAAAAAAACATTAGGAAAGTTGTCGGAGGTATAGATTCAATTATGAAATAAAGACTCAAGAATGTTAGGCGTATTAGAACACCACTACACTGCTCAAGCTGGAAAGTGTTTCTTTGAAGAAAGTATTATTTTTAGAGCTAAAATCATTAGTTAAAATGTTATGCTGATATGGCATTTTCTAAACTTGTTTCTGGGTTATGTTGTTAAAAATACACATATATGTATATACCACACCCGCATGTGGTAATAAAAATATATACATACAAACAATTGAACATTTGTATACAATTTCTCTTTTTGAATTTTTTAATCAGTCTTCAAAACATTTTCTCTGTTATTTCGATACATACAGTTTCGGGTGCGGTTTATTCTCTGCATTTCTTGTGGTTAACAAAGAAAGTAGCTTTGTTTTTTTCAAGGAGACGTGAATCTTTAAAACGTTTTCAATCATTGCACTTCTTTGCCGTTGAAAATATATTAAAAGCTACAATAGGAAGTTTGCATATTTGATTCATATCATTACCATAATTCATATTCACAACAATGATAGCACAATTGTTCCATACTAGCCTCAAAGCTTCGAAAGACAATGGATGAAACACTGTTACCATGACTGGCAAACGCTTAAGCGACTTTTTAAACATAACACAAGTAGTTTGCATGTCAATTTTGACACATGACTCTTTTCTAATCTAGGAATAACATAGGACTTGGACTGCATTTCATTAATATGTACGTTTATATGATTTGAATCCATATTTAAGATCTTCTAAACCTAATAAGTTTTCCTTTTAATTTTTTATTATCACGACAAATGACGCCTCTTCGTAACGGATAAATAAGTCAGTCTACTCTGTACCTGTAGTGTATATAATCCGGCCGCGCACCTAAGGCAGAAAAGTTGCATATACGTCAGGGGTCTATTGATATTAAATCCGCTATTGTTACATCTTCTGAATAGAGTTGCAGTATTGTGTAAGCTGATAAAGCTATTGCTTTGCGCTCCCGTAGAATAGAGGGAGATTAACTGAGTTTGTGTTTCATGACCCATAGTGGTCTGTCTCTTAAAAATAAATAATTATTTTTTATTATTGATTAATGTGCCTTTGCTATATCGCGGTCACATTAATTTACAGCACAAAAACATGCTTTACAGTTTCATTATTGATAACTGTTACAAAGAATTGTTTTATATACTGGAGTACGTGATAGACATTTGGGTCACTGATAACTTCTGAGGGACTATTGGGAATTGGATTGTGAACTGATAATTTACATTATCTAAGGCAATCGATTATTAAGAAAGGTCAGAGGCATGTGCTATTTTCTAAAGATATGCTACACATGGACCGTACTATTGCTGCTTATACATGTAAACAACTGTAGGATGGTAGAGCCTGAGCATGACAACCGCCTAACAGCGAGAGGAGACCAAACAGTCGCGTTCTAATACGCCTTGACCTGCGTCTGCATACACTTTGAAGGTAATGCTTCACTACTTCGCAGAATGCTACGTCACATTATTTTCGACGTATGCATATTTGATGGCCGTGCTGTACATATGACGTCATTCTACTCTGTCTCTCCGACCTTTCATAATTACGAGGGCTGTTCAATAAAGAATGATCACAATATATATTGTCAACGTGCCATTACTGATACTCATAATTTTGGTAGCCCTCCTAAAATAGTCTCCCCTGAATGCGATGCACTTGTCCCAGCATTTCTACTAGTCTTCAAAGAGATGCTGCAAACCATTTTTTCGAGATCCTTCAAAAATCGCCTCCGCAGCCTTCACCATTGCTTCTGATGATGGATAATGCCTCCCACGAAGGCGTTTCTTCAAGTAAGGGAATAGAAAAGCTTCACACGGGCTAAATCCGGACTATAGGGAGGATGACGTATGCACTTCACGTTGATATTTGCATATTCAGCAACATTGGCAATATGCGGCCGTGCATTATCGTGGTGCAGCATCCAGCCTGCTTCATGGAAATGTGGTCTTTTGCGCCTGATATGGACTTGCAATGTTTTCAGGACATCCCTGTAGTATTGCCCAGTTACTGATGCGTGAGCAGGTACAACATGCTGATAACCCATTCCATGAATATCAAAGAATGAGATGATCATAACTTTCCAAACAGAAGCAAAAACGTTTGTTTTTTGGGGGTTGGTGATGAAGGAGCTGAGTTTTGCTGTTTGCTCTCAGGATGAAAATGATGTAGTCAAGTTTCATCAGCATTTATTACGTTTGAAGTAAAATCTTCCTCTAACATCAACTTTAACTGCATGCGAATGCCCTTTGTTCGGGAAACAACAGTCTTGGAACCCATCAAGCACAACCACGTCTCATGTGTAATGTTGCTGTCATCAACGTGTGGGTGGCACCGTATGAAATTTTCAGTACATCAGAAAGTGAGCTTAAGGTAATTCGTCGATCCTCTCTCACAATGGCAGCAGCAGTGTTGATGTTTTCTTCCATAAGAGCAGTAACTGGTGCACCGGGTCCAACTTCCTTTGAAATTGACAGTTTCCCCTCCTTAAAAATTTTAAACCACCTTCGAGCCGCACTGTAGGGAAGAAAAGACTATCCATAGGCCTCCTGTAACATATTATGGACCTCAACTGAAGATTTGTTGAGGCGAAAGCAGACTTTGAAAGCCGCATATAGTATCTCGCGTGTTACCTCCATTGCAGCGGTAGGCTATACTGAACATGTCTGAATTTGCCTGGTTCTCACGGGCGGGAACCAGGAGTACCAACAATGAAACTACTACGGCGTGTTTGTTTCACATGAAGTTAACAGAATATGATAAGATTTAATTTTAGTGCGAAAGATTATGACCGTAAAATATTATGATCACACATATTGAACATTCAAAGTGCTATAGTACTGGTCACATTTAGGTGGAAAATCATGTTTTTAAAGATGAGGATTTGTTAAACCGATGCGAAGTGGAGTAATATGACTCGATCATGTCGACAAGGTCTAATGTTCAGAAAGCTGGATTTCTGTCTAGAGAGTACATAGCTTGTAGCTTGCTGTTGGAGCAGGAGCACCAATTACGTTCCCGCTTCTACAAAATGATCCCGTTTATATGACACTGAAAATCTTGGTATGGGATTGGATCATGTTGGCTGAAGGTTGTCTGTCTTGCGGCTTTCTTTTCCTGCTGCTTCGGCTATCTCATTGCGATGCAATGAGATCCAGGTTAACGTAACTTGTTTCCCGATGATAAGAAATGGATGGTATATTTTATGTATATGAAGAACCAGGCAATGGTTTATCAAATAAGAATGAGTACAAAGCCCACCGAATAAGTGAAAATATTCAAAGAAAAATCGACTCGTTATTCAAGTTTGTGAATGCCTCATATCGTTTAGGGATTACCTACTCAATTTGAGATTTGCTCATTGAGGGGCGGTGTAACCAACTTACATCTCATTCATATTAGGTGTATAATGTCTCTAGATAAATAAATGTTAACGAGAATTCTGCCTGTTGTACATTTATTCGTTTTAACTTGCTTTATTCCTTATATAATAGTTATTAATGATAGTATTGTATTACAATTCTCTAAATCGCCCGATATAACAACGCTGGAAGGCGTACTATTAAATAATTGCAATTTTCTAAAGTCTTAAGAAAAGTCAGAAAAATTTAAACATACAAATATTTTAACCATATATTTTGTATCTCCCGTGCTTTCATGCTTTCGAATTTTCTTTAGTTTCCAAACCACTTACTTCCCTCCTTTTGGCATACATTAATTTCACAGTTATTGTTAGAGAGGCAGATACTATTCATTTTGAAATACGATCTTAATAGATGAGATGTAAGGAAAGGAAGATAAAATAAGAAAGAAGGATAACGTGATAATTTAAAGTTCTGGTACAAGGCAATATTTATTTGATAAAGCCATTAAATATATGCGGTCTAAGAAGGGTGTTGAGATTGGGTTATATTATGTCGCATAAAAGAAGCAGGCTTACCAATATTTATAGACTCCTAAAATGCTAATTCTTGTTCTTTATTACCGCAGCTAACCAAATTTTTCACAGCAGCCTCATAAATCAAGCGTATAAGAACTGAGTGTAATGCGCTTTCAGCTATAAATTTTCAGCAACGAAAAACACATATAAATGTGACAGATAATGGTATAATGAGTTCCAAAACAGACGTTTGTCGAGCCGGTAACATAAAAAGGGAATATAAAACACAGGCATCCTTTTGTGTTTGGGCAGGTACACATGCTGGCCATTATGAACAATCTGCAATGAAGCCATGCTTTATTACTTATGTAAGAGTGCCAAAATGCCCTTATGCCTACGTATGTTGTGTATGCAGATAATGGCCATGCAGATTAGTCCCACGTGCGATATTATTACGTTAATATAACGGTTCCTCGTGTGCTATGTAGGGCAAATGAGATCTTGGGGGCAATAGCATTTGAAATGAGGCACACAATCTTGAGTAGAATGCACTATAAGACCTAAAATGTTTCAAATTGAGTTATGAAGGAGGGAAATTATTAGAACAAAACTGCTCAAAAAGATAATTCTAGGAATGCACTTTTTCCGATGTTATACATCAATAGCTTTTCCATTATTTACTATTTGCTACTTAGCTTAGCACCTGTAACCTAGCGAGATATGGTTTGATCCTTTCTAGTTCATTGGTAGGCGAACGCTGGGAGTTTTAGCAGTAATTTTAGATATTTCATGGCTTTTTTTTTTTTTAAGAATAATAGAATAAATAATGTAGAGTAGGTAATGTTGCAATCATGACAACGTAATATTGTAAGTTGTTAAATGTTTTAAAAGATTTTGTTCTTCCGCTTATGAAAGTCTTAAGGGTAAGACGTGTTATTCCCTATCCAAGTGTAGCATTTTTTGTACCATTTATACCACGCCTTTAGCTCCAATGGTCATATCGGCGGCCGCTCTCCTTAGGAACATATCGAATGTGTTCACTCCTGTTCGATTGGTTTGAATCATTACATCACGCACACATTCGCACTCTCATTCATACTTCCAGACTCTGGGGAAGATGAGGAATTATCTTGGACGGAGAAAAATCCCAACACCCACCGCCGGGAATCGAACCTGGGACCCCTAGAACGGCAGGCAGGTGCTCTAGCGACTGAGCTATAGGACCAGCCAGTAACAATATAGTGTGTGCATCAAAGATACAGGAGTACCGTTTGCGTAAGAAAAGAAATAGTTCATCATAGCATCAAACACTGATTGTAAAAAGACTGCACAAATAATATTTAGAATTGTACCAAAGAGTTTAAAAATGTTTATGAGGAATTAAATTTCCATCTTTGAACAAGAAAAGTATTATTCATTCTTCAAACGTTGAAATAGTCTCTCAGCCTGTTACTGCGAACATGGGAAAGAAAAAGAACTCGTTGCTAAAGAATTACAGATGCGCCTAATGGTCCAGAGTTGCAGGAGACACTTTTATATTTCTTCAAGATCGTCACCAAAGGTGAGAAATTTATCTCCACCCACTTTCATCCCAAATAATCCTGATTCTAGATGGTGCATCATTATAACATCTTCAAACATCATCATTACGCATAAAATTTCCCTTCAGGATGGCTTCCCAACCTGGGGCTTCAAGATAATGTTGTTGTTGTTGTTGTTGTAATTTACGTCCTCCAACGTTAAGTCATATCGGACGATGAATGAAATGGTTGAAATGATGCTCAATGCGACCGGGGTCCATGGAGCTTAGAGTTACCCGACATTCGTCTTTCAGGATAAAGGAAAACCCCGGAAAAACCTTATCCAGGTAACTCAACCCTGCATGAGATTCGAACTCAGGACCTCTTGAACGTGAGGCAGACACGCTACCATCTACGTACGCTACCGAGGCGGGCTTCAAGATAATCCACTCGGAGGTCATCTGATCATAATCCTTCTAATAATACTTCTCCAGAGTATAATTAACCTCCAGATCTCTAAGGTCTTGGAATTTCGAAAATTTCTGTAGTTAAGGTGTTAAGTTTTAGACTTCGAACCCTATCGAAGGTTGCCTAAAGTTGTAACAGTTCTAGTGTTATTCCCAAAATTTAATTACTCTTATTATTATAAGTGCATGTTTTGATGTCCTAATAAATAAAAATCTATAACTTTAGAAAACAGTCCAGCGTCTGTCCGTTTTCTCTACAGAAATAGGCCAGATGACTGTCAAACACAATTATGTTCAGTATCACTTAACAATGTAACATAATGCGTTTTACGGAATGCTGCATAATCTAATTACACTTTATATTTGAAGTTTTACTAAGTTTTAAGTTCGAAAAAGCTCTTAGAAATATTCTGTTGTAGATTTCGACACCTATATTTAATTTAAAATTATGATTTTTTTATAAATATCTAACATTACTTTATGCCACTGATGAACATAAGAGATAGACAAACATATCCTGCTGAAACAATGTACAGTCATTTGAACTGCATAATTTGGATAAATAATTTGGTTGAATAATTTGATTCACAGTGTTACTCGTCCTCGGATATGCCATGTTGTGCAGGAGTATGTAAGTATATACACTCAATTAGTTTCTCTCAATTTAAATGCTTCATCCGATGAACCAAGTTTCAATGGTTGAGAAAGTTCCTGATGTGCGATGTGGGGCAGCAGTAATGTATGTGTTTGGCGTTTCAATTCCTGGGGTCGACAAATCTACCTCGGGGATTTGTTAGTTCGCTAGGTGAATGTTGGTTTGAATATCTTGAACCACAAATGTTCCTAGTATCCCTGCAGTTCATTTCCTTTTTATCCAGTGTCATACAAAGCATTTGATTGATCACTCATCCTCTATAAACTAAGATCAAATATTTATCGATTATTCCACTTTTACTGACACTAGGTGTTGGCTTGTAAATTGCTTGGGGTATTAGTTATACACAGAGCAAAGTAGTTCTTGGTAGAAGAAGTGGTGATTCTTGCTGAACTTTTACCACTTGCAACATTTTATTACAATATTTAACTGTTTATATATTCCATAATATGCAATCATTTATATACAGAGATTAATTAAAACAAAACAACTGAACGGAATGATCACTTCTTGCTTGAATACTATAACTTATAAGGTATATATGAGAAGTGTTATGAGAAACTTAAAACGGGATGTGACAATATAGAATTAATATTTCAATTTTAGTTTGATCTTTTATTTTCATTCATCTGCTATAGTAATTTTTTTCCTAAAGTAAAATACTATATGTCAGGTATTTGATCCCTAAAAGGTTTCGAAGTTCCTGTTTTGCTTCAGGACAGCAAATTTAGAAGTTCACTTAGTTGTAACATCATTTTAGTTTCTTTCTGCTTCTTGGAAGTGAGCAACCACAAAAGGGAATTATAATTATATTAATTTTGTAAAGTTTAAGGGAGGGAATAAATATTTCAGTTATTTATTCCTTCGTATCTGTACCATTTATTTTCGGTCATTTTTTCTTTCGCGGTCATAGAGCCCGTTTGCCAAATTGTATTTACTTATACATTTAAAATAAGTCAGATTTATTTCTAAGTTGAAAAGAGAATTTATAACCTAATCATCCTGAAGGTATTCATCAGTTTTAAGAGAGAAGAATGCGAATCTTGCTGATTAGTTGAACAGTGTCTAAAGATGCTACACAAAGGTTTCCAAAGGAAACCCGTGACTCCGTACTACCAGTTAAGAGAAACTTTATAAAGACAGTTAATTAATATATACATATATATGAGTCTGGAGATGGTCTCGGAAACTCTCCTTTTTCGATGAATTTTGAATACATGTTTAAAGTAAGCCGTAAGATTTTTGTTGTTGTTATTGTTGTAATTTAGTCCTCTAACGTTAAGTCATATCAGACGGTGAATGAAATGGGTGAAATTATGCTCAAATGAGTCCAAAGTCCATGGAAATTAGAGGAACCCGACATTCGTCCTTGAGGTTAAGGAAAACCCCAGAAAAAAACCTTATCCACGTAACTCACCTAACCAAGATTCGAACTCGGGTCCCCTTGAACGTGAGGCAGACATGCTACCACCCCGCTACTGAGGCGGTCGTAAGATATTGATAAAATCTTATGTATACAGGAAATGAAATCTCGCTAAACACACAATATATTTAAAATAAAGTTGTGGACATTAAGGTTTTATAATACATTCGTTTGAAGTGTAATTCACTGATGTTACTAAATATTTACTTTTCAAAGTGGAGGGTCGATGTACGTAATTATTTCTTTTGGCTTTATAAATAATAGGACATCAATGCCAGTATACAGTAAACGATTGTTAATGATTTTGTTTTACTTTCAACCTAAAATTTCAATCGGTTTTGTATCTACAAGAAAATATGCTAAGGATCCATTTCTACAAACAGTAATCTATCTATCCTGATATGTGTATATGTGTTTAATTCAGAATGCCTTGTATACTTATGTTGGTAATTCGTATATAACTGATAAAAACTATTCCGCACAAGCATATTTGTCTATTTTTGGTCTACTTTCTACCTTAATTATGTTCGGCATAAACATTCCATGATACAGCTGCACTATAAATTTGTTAGAGCAATAGGAAAATTGACAGTTGGATGATTATATACGAATACCTGAGGCCGCCTACCACTTCACTTTTTTTTCTCTGACAAAAGGAGCACTTTGAAAAACTTGAAGTATTGAGAAACTAAAGGAGTATTAAGAGATACTTGGAAATTATTAACGCCTTTGTATACATCTTGAATCACTAGGGGAAATTTTGGAGTGGTAAAGTCAGACTGAAAAATTCATAGCCATAGACTAAATTTGAGCTACGGATCTCCTAGTTTACATCCCGGCTGTGGCACACTTAAGTCTACTATCCGAAATCTTGGCTACATATGCACAGTGTCAAAGAGCAATTAATTTCCAGTTACATAAATTTATATGGAATTTATTCAAAATGAAGGCACATGCTAGGAAATTTTTCTTTTAACGTTAATGTTTCATATAACCCTTTAGTGCAGCTTTTGGCTAAATTGTAAAAGTGAATATATACTTTTTACATTGGGGTGAGGGATTTTCTTCTAAAACCCTATTTCATCTTTTAAATATTCTGAACTTGAATAAAAGTTTTGGTACACTTCTAAATTTTCGTTTATGAGTTATGCCATATAAAAGCACATGCGTGCAGGTGAAACTTTCCCTAAAACTACTCCTTTTTTAATTAAGGGGTTTCAACACTTTTGTTTTAAATTTACGTACTCCAACGTTAAGTCATATCGGACGATGAATGAAATGGGTGAAATAATGCTAAAATGAGTCCGGGGTCCATTGAGCTTTAGAGCTACCCGACATTCGTCTTTAAGGATAAGGGACAACCCCGGAAAAAACCTTATCAAGGTAACTCACCCGGACCGAGATTCGAACTCGGAATCTCTTAAACGTGAGATAGAACCGCTACCATCTACGCTACCGAGGCGGGCTACAACACGTTCTTTCAGTGATATCTCGATATTGGATTTTTATGGTGGAATGCAATAACTTGTGCCTATTAACTATGTGGGTAATTGATTACTCTCTTTTGCGATTCTAGTTTCTGGAATAAATGTTTCAGTAAACGATGATAGGTTCAGAAAGTCAACATAGCGTAATGCATGTTCTGTATTGGCCATTTTTCCCCTAAAGGAATAAGGGTGAAAGTTAGGGAGCGTAATAATGTTGCGGCGTTACCAGAGCAGCCCTCTACATTGGAATTAGCTCCTGTGTTGCAGAAGCCTGAAAACAAAGCGGAGGGAAAAATGGTTGTTTTTGGAGTGCGAGTCTCCTCGCCGGGTTTTCATTTACACGAGACAGTAAACATGAATTAGAGAAGCCCTTAAAAGTGTGTCGAATAGCGGTGGCAAATGTTGACGTTGCTAAGAGCGTAGAACAAAATGGAAAAAAAGAGAAGAATTAATGGTTTACCAGTCTGCTAATGCCCTTTAAGTCCTATTAAATTTCAAAGGACAGGGACATTAAAAGAGAAACCCTTTATTTCATGCTCTAAACCAGTGCCACGTGCGTTGAAAGCTGCAACAGTAATTCGATCCTCTGGATTTTACAGAAGGCGGCGGTGGTAACGAAAGAGATTAAACGAATCCAGTCATCAATCTTGGGTGTAGTTGATGTTAGTAGCTACCTCGTCGTAGTGCCTCCTCCCCTATACTACGTGTAGCACTCCAGCCATCTGGCGCACGTCGTAAAAACTACGGGCAGGCAGAGTTATGGCGGGCGGTAGCGGGCGAATCGAAGCGATCCTCCAAGACGAAGGCTTCCCGCTGGGCAAGGGAGAGATTACACGAAATCACGGTTAATAGAGAACGGCAGCGACCTTCATGCTTAAAACACGTCTTTGCCATTTGGATGATTTGCTGGGGATGTAGGAACACGGCTACAGGTGGCATCGTCACGATCTGCTCTGGCTGATTTTAAGCCAGTTGACTAAAACGACGTCTTAGAGACGATATTTCTCTGAACATGTGACATGAGTAAGCCATTGCAGCACTATAATTTGGCAAAACTGTCAGGAAAAGGATCTTTGAGGACTGTGTTCACTGCATTTTTAAATTTTAACCTTTATAAATATTTTCTTCAGTGTGTTTGCTTGCTATAAAGTGCTCCAAGAATTGGAGGTTTCATTCAATAGTCCTGCATTCTTCCATACACCATATGAAAGGCAAAACATGTAACGTATAAATATTACTGGCTCTCAGTAGTTTTTAATAACTGACTTTAAATCAAACAGTGACAAAATACAATGATAAATTTTAAGGATATCTATGACTTAAAATTTGAAACCCTTAACTAATTACGCTATTTTTTTTTAAATTGATACCGTTGATGTAACTTAGTGCAAATATGGAACAGCCCAAATTTTGTCAATTTCACTTGGATAGTTTGGAAAATATGATCAAATTTATTTAATTTTGGTTACGTCACCTAAAAAGTCCCTTGCGACAAAATAACTTAAAATTTTGGTCTAATATTTTAACAACAGGTTCCGAATATCTCCGTTTTTTAAATTTACCCTAGGTTTCTCTGTTTCTCAAAAACTCGAGGCAGTTGGAGAATTTAATATCATGTCGGCACGTTGGCCATAGTAGCTCAAGGGTTAGAGCGGCTTAAACTTGTGCTACTGGCTTGGATACCATTTCACACAGGCATATACGGAAATGAGAAAGCTGACGAAGCAGCTGGAGGTGCAGCATGCCTCTCTCCAAGTCTAGCTGAATTAGTGGTTCCTGATCATGATTTACAATGTTTCCTAAAGTATGAAATGTTTAATCAGTGGAAATTACACTGGAATTCCACACCCAAAAATAAATTAAAAGCTAGGTGTTGGATATACATTTAGCGCTCTATACCTACTTGCAAAGGACTCGCAACCTAGACGTAAGCATGGTAATTCCATGCTAACTGTTTAACATATACCTACAGTTACAAAGTGCCCTTTCTTCGAAGGGCACCGAGCTCATTGTGGTTGGTGTTACTGCTGATCTCTCAGTGGTTTAATGTAATTGTGTCAAATAATTGTAATATAAAATTTATTGCAAACGCAATATGACCTCATTGTTATAGTGAAAATAATAAATAAAATAAAATATTTCAATAGCGATATGGAACCTTTCTGAAAGCGTACTGAAACAGGACTCTATTACAGAAACTCATGACCGAGCCCTTAATACGTTTATAGCATTCATTTTGGATTGCCAAATTATTCTATAATTATGTTGATACAAAGGAGCTTGAATAATAATTCATGATAAATTGCACCTCCATATACTTTTCTTCTGTTTCTTATTCCTGGTTAATTCTGGGATAAAACGGAAGGCACATTACCATTCAAATCTGTTTCTTGGTGGTGTGGAAGTACACACCAATTTACTTATGACATATATCACCCCTTTATTCCTTAATGCCCGTCACGAAACTCTAATTGTTATATTAAAGAAGGCTTAAGAAGTGGAACAATCTAAAATTTATAATAAAATGTAATTATTGGGATTTATCATAAATTATTTTATGTTTAAAGCTGACTGTCCATGTTATTAATACCAGAGCAGATGCAGAAAATCAATTAGACATTACTTTCATAATGCAGAACTTAGATTTTCTTATTTCCAATAGTTCCATTTTAACCATTCATTTCTACTAGAAAATGTCACCCATAGACGAAGAAGCTCCACCCAAAAATGGGTAAGACAAACTCGCGTATATTTGTAAAGAAAGCAACCATATTTTTGCTCTAAACAGAATGTCACATTCTTAAACCTAAGATATATTTATAGAGCACCACTTTCCGTAAATATGGGATGGGGTTTTTCTCTCTACTGCTTATGTGATTGGGTACACAACTGACCGTACCGCTTATTTAACATAGTAACTTAAAAACGAGTTATTGAAAATGTAAGTAGTGCGTTTATGTGATAAAATACATACCTACAAATTTATAATACTCTATAAAATAAAACATAAATGTAATTTTATGGTAATAGAGGCTCTTAAGTGACTGTGGAGCAACGCTAGTGGATAACTTAAAAGTAAAATGAATGCTTTGGGTACGAAATTTGCTGCTACGTTGTTTTTCATCGAGGCCCATGTAAGGGAGTAGCGGAACAAGAAATGATTTGAAGCTGAACATAATTTATGTATATGCATACAAATTCCGCCTGCAGCCCAGTAAAAGTCTGGGGGAGAAGTTCCTGGGAGTAAAACTTGCTACAGTACGCAAATTTATACGAACCCTGTAAAATAGCGCGTGCCTCACAAGGGAAAATGTTACCGCTTTTGCTTTACAGAGGGATTAAATTGCGGGTCTGTACTGAATGATGAAAAATGAATAGTTTAGCGATTCGCAGATATATTTGTGTTATTAAAATATTATTGCTGCAGTAAGTAATTCACTGCATTGTACTGGTTTTAAACATGAGGATTATTTAAATTTAAATACTGATCCGATTTACAATATGTATGTGTCAATACTTTATAGCTCAGTATGAAGAAATTAATTACCTGAATTTCAAAGTTAAATATATCTATATAAAGAGGTCATAAATAAAAAAACAATTTTCATTCAAGAAAGCGATGGGGTAGGAAAAATAGGGTATAAATAATAATAATAATAATAATAATAATAATAATAATAATAATAATAATAATAATAATAATAATAATAATAATAATAATAATAATAATAATAATAATAATAATAATAATAATAATAATAATAATAATAATAATAATAATAATAATAATAATAATAATAATAATAATAATAATAATAATAATAATAATAATAATAATAATAATAATAATAATAATAATAATAATAATAATAATAATAATAATAATAATAATAATAATAATAATAATAATAATAATAATAATAATAATAATAATAATAATAATAATAATAATAATAATAATAATAATAATAATAATAATAATAATAATAATAATAATAATAATAATAATAATAATAATAATAATAATAATAATAATAATAATAATAATAATAATAATAATAATAATAATAATAATAATAATAATAATAATAATAATAATAATAATAATAATAATAATAATAATAATAATAATAATAATAATAATAATAATAATAATAATAATAATAATAATAATAATAATAATAATAATAATAATAATAATAATAATAATAATAATAATAATAATAATAATAATAATAATAATAATAATAATAATAATAATAATAATAATAATAATAATAATAATAATAATAATAATAATAATAATAATAATAATAATAATAATAATAATAATAATAATAATAATAATAATAATAATAATAATAATAATAATAATAATAATAATAATAATAATAATAATAATAATAATAATAATAATAATAATAATAATAATAATATATGCGAAAATTCATATGACCTTGTGTTCACATGAACAATTTAAACAAAACCCTTATATAGTTTAGTACTGATATAAAATGCATTCTTCACTACAATTTCTCTTATGTACGAAATGTTTGTCCTATAATGGATCTCAAAAGGTGCAATAAATAGTGTGTTGGAATGATAGTGTCATGGAATTAATAAAAAATAATAATTACAAATTTTTAAACACTTTCATCAGACAGCTTTTCAAGGAATGTATTAGCACAGAACAGGAAAGTTCCACAGTTCTTCTGTACGAAGCTGTTGTAAGATTTTCCAGTGACATACACTATTAAGGAAACTTCACGAACTATTTCCAATAAATTGAAGATATAAATGCCGTTTTTTAAGCAAATACTTAAATATATGGTTCTTTAATTAAATAACTTTGAGCCATTTTTGCGGGAACAAAAACAAACGGATAACGTTTCATTAGCTGGTAATTTGAGGTAGAAGCATTCTTTTTTACTCTAAAAGCCTTGTTTCTATCCCCGAACGACATTGAATTTTGTATTAACATAACTCTCTTTCTTCCTTCCCTCTCCCTTATCAGCTTGCTTCTCTTTATCTCTCCTTGACTGCCCCTTGCTCTCTTTTCATGTCATATAAATGGTACTTTCGCTGAGTATGTTTTGGCTTTCCAGTGGTTTAGGATATTCTATCCGCCTGAAAAGTGAACTGAACATACTTTTGAAGACTATTGATTTATAAAACAATCCATAATAAATATACAGACATTTTGAAGTGTTAGTTGTAAAAATTGGAATCTGGCATTCTCAAATACATCATAATTTTGGGGTAACTTTAAAAAAAATAGAGAATAATAGTTTTTATTCCAAATGATTTTACCTGGAACATTTTTCAGCTTAATCATATGTGTTAATGTCCTTAGAAAATGCTTATATTATGTAATCAAAGAATCAAAGTGGATTGTAGTCTGTCAATTCATGTATAAATATAAGTAGAAGTTATATATATATATAATATATATTATATATATTTTACATAAGTCTTCTTAAGCTAAGTCATATCGGTCAGTGAATGAAACAGATGCAGTGATGCCAAAATGAGTCTAGTGTCCATAGAGGTTAGAGTTACCCAACAGTCATCCTTCAGGATCAAAGAAAATTACGGAAAAAGTACGTTAATCAAATACCTCACCCTGACCAAGATTATAACTCGTTATTTCTTGAACGTGGGACAGACACGCTACCACTTATGCTGCTGTGGCAGGAGAATTTTTACTTCGAGTTGCTTGGTTGTATGTAGCACCATGTGTTGGTATAGTAATATAGCCATTATTCTCCCGTGTGATAGCTATTCAAATTTCGTGGTGAAGTATACTTTTTGAGATAAATAATGAATGCTAGCGGAAAATGGTTACTAACCCTTGAGTTTACTAAGGACTTCACTAGAGAGTTGGTGACTTCAATGATTGTTTTGTCAATAGTCTGTTATTTGATTTCTATACTCACAATAGCAACCTAAACTGTACATATTTTAAACAGCATTAAAACCGGCGTAAATATAAATATAATCAAAATAAGGAGTGTATAAAGCTTAAGGTGACACGTTCAGCGGGCTCTCTCCACTGATCATGAAAACCGAGAGTCACAGGGGAAATTGTGCTTTCAGAGGCGCAGAAAATTCTTTATCTTATAAAAAAGCGGAGATGTTAATATTATGCTCTCAAACAGGATGCATTACTCGTAAAACTGTTCTCGTTTACCGTTCTAAACTCAGCAGCAACAGAAATGCCTGCAAATCATAAAATAATGAATTTTAACAATTGATTCATTATGGACATTTCTCAAGATTTTCCAAACCAACGAGTTTCTCTGCCATTTGATCTAAGGGTAGATTAAATATGGATTCAACGTTACTCGCCCGAGACGACGGAGTAGTCCCAACACTGGATGAGAAGAGTTACATAAATATGTCCCTCCCCCCAAGAAAAAAGGAGGAAAGCTAATGGTAAGCATTTGTTTATATTTTTTATTTTCTATTCATAGCCTGCCTCTAGAAGAGCAGAATCATAATTGGGGAGTATTTCGTTTATCACTGGACCAACTGAGTATAAACACTCAATTCTTGCGACACAGAAAATTTTCTTTATATATGATAATATCCCTTCACACACCTAATATATTCTTGCTACAGAAATGCCAGGCCTTCGGTTTCAAGTACTTCCCCTTCGCCATATTTTCGTATTTCATCCAAATTCGCATCAAATGTTGAGGTTGAAGTTGGACACGTGCTTATTTCGGTGGATTTGATAAACCTCATTTAACTGAGGTAACTATACTTTTGGAAAGTCATAAGAAGTCCTTTTATTTAAAAGACTACTAGGTTGTATAATAATTCTCTCAAATCGTTTGTTTCTTTGAACAGACCGAGAACGTACAGATTGCACGTTGCGTCAGCGCTATTCTTACGCTATGTCATGTTTAACCCAAATATTTTATTTTTCTACAAAATAATCAATTTTATTGCAAACTGCTGGTGAGAAACTTTTAACGCTATTCAAGCGATTTAGGCAGATACATGTATATCACAGTTATTTTAAAAAGAAGATACAATAACATTTTAATGTTCTTCATCGCTTACTTATAATAGGAATATGAGACCTTTTAATTTGCAAAGAAAATTCAGAATCGAGATTTCCCAGGAGATTTGAGATGTCTTAAGCCAGTAACCAGGAATTTCGAAAACTTTGTTAACTTAGCGTGTGCGCATATGTATTGTGCGCGCGTGTGCCTGTGGAAGAAGGAGCAGTTAACTCAAAAGGAAATTTCAATGGTGTACCAAACTTCGTGAATGAAAGATCTTGGGACTAATACCTGAAAAGTTCAAAGAAGGGAATCATAATCCCAATGATCTAGTGTTTTTCATAATATATAAATATTTGATAAAATAAATAAGGTCATAATCATGGGAATAAAATATATACTGAGAGAAATGAACATTTTTGAAAAATAAATAACTGAATAAATATCTAACTTCAAATTTTGGGGCTCCACAAGTGGCATTGTTGAGGAATAGAATAAACTGTTTAATAAACAGGTGTATTAAAATACATTTTGATAAAACATGAGAAATAATGTTAAAATTAATTCTGTATAAATAACATGAAAGCCACTAAAAGAAACGTGAATATTGAAAATGAGAAAAACCTTAAGTTGGAAATGACACTAGTAAGATTGGAAAGCTTGTTATAAGAATAACAATGGCAGACAAACAAAAACATGTGAAAATCATAGAAAAGTTACCAGAAGAGTATACAGTAGTGGAAATATAAATGAATTGAATGAAAGGATTTCTGTATTTCCTGGTGCGGAATATAGGCCCCTTGAATCCCGTAACCTCGAGGCCCTTAGGCAGCGGTTTGAGAATCAGAGGTGTCCTGATCACTGACATTCCGGGATGAGTGATCAGTCCATCGCCGGAAGTAAAAGTGCGAGAGAGATGAGACAGGAAAGATGATGAAGCAATCGTGGAATGGTGACGGGGGAACTGGAGGACCCAGCGCCATGTTTTCCACCACAAATTTCACTTTGCGGTCGCCTAGGATCGAACCGGGCCGCCTTGGTGAGAGCCAAGTGGTCTAACCCATCAGCCGTGGGGCGGCCTGTAGTTGAAACAGCATACCAGAAAATTTCAATAAATGTTTTCTTGCTCTTAAGATTTCCACTGTAGCTACTGCTTTGTAGAGCACATCATATCCAGGGGTTGGACGATCCCAAAGAGGACGAAGAGGTCAGTTTGAAAATTAGTTATGGAAAAGGTCGTCTGACCTACTTTATGTTTTATAATAAGAAAGGGTGGACTTTTTTCAGCTGCAAACTTATGAAGTAGCCGAAGAAATGTCATTTCTATACCCGTATAGAACGTGAATTACTGTTGTAATATTATCTGAATTGAATAACACTTCACGATTCACCTCAGTTATATTTTCCATCGAATGCCTTTTATTGCAACAAGCGCTTGATTCTGGAATGAATCACTCGTTATTGTATAGCGTAAAAGTCAATCATCTTTGTTCCAGGGTCTACACGACACATGTCATGTTTTATCCAGAATGGAATGCCAGGATCTTATCTATGCAACAAAATGGCAACAAGTCCTTTAACGAACCATTTTCCATCAAGAGCGCCTTTCTTTTCCCCCTATCAGGCAGGTCCCTGATTTCTCAGACAATGGAACCCTCTTACTAGCGATCATAGCAAAGTGCGCGCTTGCCATTGTTAACGCGCCAGCATATTATTATCTGGATGAAGTTTAACCAGCCTGCCTGCTCTTGAAACACAAAGCATCACAATTAGCTGCGGCACTGAGACCGGGGGCGGCGTCAGTGTCAAGCTCTTCATGCTGGTATATAGCGTCTTGTTTAAGGAGAACCTGCTTGCATCAATGACTGAATGTCGTTATCATACCACCCACCTCTTACCGGAATGGAGAAACCTCCGAAGAAAATCGCTTGGCTCCAGAATTCTTGTTAGTTCCACTCTTGGGAACGCTGCTTCACACCTACTTACGTAACGTCATCTATCGTATGTGCGAAAAGAAAAGGTTGACTCAAATATCAGTTTCCTCGAATTAGATATACGAGTAGATCAACATCATTTTAAGGTAGCGGTTTTAACTGTCACAGTCACATTGCAGTAACGGTTACCAATAGCAATAGCTTGTTTTCATGGTTACTTATTACGGTCACAATCGCAGTACTTACAGTAATGATTAGGAACTACTCTAAAAATACCGATTTAGAATCTACTTTGCTATTTGATGCATATAAAAAGAAGTTTCTCCAGTTGGGAAAACACTGACTACTACGGTTGCTTATAAATTTCAATTCTAACACACTTAATTTTACATTATTGCAGAACTATATTTGAAATTTTTGTTTCATTTATACCCCGCCTTTTAACTCCAATGGTGACATCGGCGGTTGTTCTCCTTTGGAGCATAGGTATAAGGTGTTAACTCGTATTCGTTGGGTTTTAATCATTAGATCACTCACACATTCGCACTCTCATTCACACTTCCAGACTCTGGGGAAGATGAGGAATTATCTTAGTTGGAGAAAAATCGCCACCCCCAGGGGATCGAAACCGGGACCCCTAGCACAGCAGGCGGGCGTTCCTCCGCTTGTAACTTTGTTATTATGGTATTATGAAGTGATTGTTTTAGGAAAGCTATAAGATATTACAATGCTTGTGAATAGCATGTGTTTTTTCTTTTCTCTTTCTTTCTTTTCTTTTTTATGAAAGGGTATTTCTACGTTGTGAGACCTGAGAACTAGAGAATAGCAAGAAAAACAAATGATGAAGCCTGAGACTCAAGTACTTACAATAGTAAGTCGCCATAAGCAGTGTATATGGGATGCCAGAGCCCCTAGTATTTCATTGGGAAAACATATGAGTCGATTGAGTAATTTAATGCCATGACGGCAAATTGGCCATGGGTAAGAGCAACTGGACGGGAACCTGTAGATCAGTGGTTCAAATCGCGGCCGTGTCATTGAATTGATCAATCCAATGCCTCAGCCTGTATACGGCTAGTGTGAAAGAATGAATAATATCCTTCAATTAACTTAAGGAGCATGTAAGTTTAGCGATACACACTATGCATCAATTAACTTAAAAAGAAATGTTGCCTTTACAAAAAAAAAAAAAAAAAAAAAAAAAATCACAGCCTTTATTTGTAACCACAGCACTGTGAAAGCAAGTTGATATTTTACAGTTTTTCTAAAAGAAAAGTACTTCACACTAAAAGAAAAGTACTTCACAGAGTTGCAAAAGCGGTGTTACAGGAACTGTTCTATACTTTTTATTGAATTCACCTGATATACAAATTTATAGGTGACTGAACTACATTCAATTGAATATATAATCATGTGATATTTGTATAAACAAGACAGTACAGCACTATTGACAACTTAAACATGAATATAGTTAATTTATTTTAACTGACGTTAGATAACAGGCTGCTATGGTACTTTGATGTCACGAGAGCAGAGAAATATCATCATGTAAACTCACCTTAGCTCCTCACATCACAAAATATGTAGCCAATCTTAGTTGATTTCATATTTGTAGCAAAGTGGATAACAGTAGGCGTTAGTCTCTCTAAAAGATATATTAGATATCGCAACTTCTTAAGAAGGAGATTACTACTGCACATCACGTTGAGCTAAGAAGCTCCTGATGTGGATACCAATGCATATGCAGTGAATGTCACCCAGACTCCGTAACACTCCTTACTTTTATAACAAATTATTCTGTGTAACCATTACTTCAATAAACTTTTGATTAAGGTAAACGCCATATAGTGATTATTACGTTATATTCTGTCCATTCTTACTCCGATTATATTATCAGACTTTCAGCCTTCAAGAGAAAAAGAGTCACAGGACATCATCCCTCTTCGCTGTTGATCATTATGTTTTTAGCTGCTATAATGCAATCAACTCCAGCAAGTAATATACTTTACTATTCAGATCAACTATTTCGTCTGAAACATCAATATGGGACTGAAGATTTAACTTTGTAAAAAACGGAAGAAGGAAAAAAATACTGTCTCATAAAGCAGTGTGTAGAATTCATGTATGTTGGAATTAGAATTGATAAAGAAGACAACCAGGAAGGACAGAGTAACAAAAGACCTGTTAATTTTACACAATATAAATATAACCAGAGAAGCTACATTGCAAATATACAAGTCAAGAATTACAAGTAGCATATGGGATAAAATTTTAAAATTGAAACATTTAACATAGGATTTCGTCTGCAATCTATGCAGTTTGGCGGCAACATCGGATGAGTATGCTCTTCCTTATTACCCAAATGTACTCTCAAGGTGTCCTTCAACTTCCGATTAACTTGGCACAAAATTTCATTTTGGATATTGTCCAGTACTGATGTTATTAATGTTTGCAAGAGCCTAAAGATTGTGACGCACTTCCCATCCCTCTCACTCAAAAACGACATCACTTCTCGCAATGAAAACATCTTTGACTTCGATGGAACAATTTCACCGGAAGTAACCGATTGTGTTATTGTTGGCTTTCCTGAGTATAATGATGAATCCAGGTCTCAGTGACGGTGATCACGTCACACAAAAATCATATGCTAGTTCCAAACACAGCTTCGAAGTTGAAAGCCACACTAGCGTGTTGCCCAGTGTGAATTAACACGGCTACCATCGGGCCCAAAACTTTTCCATCTACACACTATTTCCTTTCCACTTCAAGAACTTTTTTCGATAGTCAACGGAATCGTATGCGACTGGCTGAAGAGGTCATTGTCCCTCTCTCCTGTATGCAACCATTGGTGATCAGAGGTGAGGAACAAAGGGTACCACATGGTAGGACGTTGCGCCGGGGGCTTAGAATATTTCTTAGCAACGTATCTGCCCTAGCATCCACATTTAAAGTCATTGAACTAATATATAACTGGAAATTAAGTCTGGCTCTACTCTTTCATAGTGCGTCCTACATACGGTTAGTGTGAAAGAACAATTAATTTCCATTAATTATACCCAATAGTGGTCCGAACTATACAGCCCTCAATCGCCATTAAGGTAATTGTCTCATGTGTTTTTGGGAACTTCTAATGGTTTTCCGGGAAAAACACGAGTCAGCTGGAGAATTTAATGTTATGTTGTCACGTTGGCCATAGTAGATCAAATGGTTTAGAGCGGCGGGACGAAGACCAGAAGAACCGTGTTTAAAATCCCGGCTATGGCATTGAATTTCTCAGTCCGGCTCTACCCTTTCATAACATGTAGCTGTTGACACAGATAACGAAAGGTCCAATTGGGCTTTTATTTCTTTGCAATTTTCTCACCCAAAAGTTAGAAGCGTATCACTGAACGATACTGCAGTTTCTCCACTTGAGCAAAGGCTAAGAGAAATGCCTGGGAAATCCAAACTAACATATGAATCAGCACCAGTTTGTTTTGGTGACGTGTAACAAATGACAGTACATTACAGTAACGCTATCTATGTTTAAACAAGGGTACTTACTCAGCCGACCTCGTATTAAAATTTCTTGGTAGTAGAAAACTGCTCGCATTTCATTCCAATAGGAACTTTGACACATAGGTTTTACTAGAAATTTCAGCATACTCCGAAATAAGTATAATTTAGAGCTGGTTCCTCTTTATATGTAGGTGTGCTTGAGAGAGACAGAAGGGGAAAATGAAAGCAAGGGGAAAGCGGTAAACTAATCAGTAACTCAGTACAAAAATTCTAATTGAGTTAAAATATTGTAGATTATAAGGCGAAATCTGGTGAACTTCACAAACAAGGCAAAGCAAGTACCTTTAAAAATAAGCTAACAGTTCCAATTAAAGTTACATAGTTTTGAAGGAGAAATAAATATTAAACATCCTCCTTTAATATTGTTTTATGACTAGCCAATCTTAACCACTGTGGAAATATTTAAACCTTCAATAGCACCAGCTTTTGAGAAAAATCTTCAGAACTAAATACAAAATTAATTATCCCTTCAGCATTAGATAATTAACTTTTTTACTGTTGCAGGGAAAACATTTGTTAGTACATATTTATCTCTCCTAAAATGAAGTTTGTTACAGTTTTATGGGTTAAATAAAAATGAGCATTAGCTCATTCATACCAAAGAGAATATAATATATAACAAAAGGTATTTTAGTGTTGTTCCTGCAGCTTATATTTAACTAAAACCAGCTATTTTAATATTATTTCTAAGAATATACATATGTTAAGATGAAATTATATAAGTGGAAAATATATTACATGTTACTTAATATATTGTATACATATATGGGATATTAGAGCAATTACAATCGGTAGATACTTTTATGTGGATGCTAAATATATTTCTGTTTCTCTCCTCAGATTGTTCATTTTAGCCACTTACAATGAAATAGAAAAAATCCTTTTCCATAATTACTTTTAAGAGATGCATTTCAAAGAAGCAACTAAACATCACGTTTAATTACAAGGACTTTAAACTTTAAATATACTAAAGTCATTAGCGTTAGTATAAAATATCTGCGCTGTTTCTTTTTTATTTAATTGGGATTTTTTTCAATAACATTTTCTAACGTTAATTGATTAAATTAAATCTAACTTTCCCCAATAGGGAGAAAACATTGAAAGTTATTGAACAAAAACTGTTTTTCCAGCAGGGGTAAATCTTTTGTAAGAGAAGGGAACGTTAGCCAGTTTTTCAGGAAATAATTAATTAATTATGAGGTAGCTACAAAGGCATACACAGCCAAAGTACATAAATGAATGGAGCTATGAAATAACTACGCCTCTAAGTGCCAGGGCTGCTTGTAAAGTTCTTGAAATAACATGCTAAATGACAACTTACTTCAACTAGGTATATTATTTTATTTTTTATTCTTTCTGTGCTTGGTTCTTTGATATATCAGTGCCTTTATTCCATCTCTAAAATAAAGATTCTTCCAGACCTGCAAACTACTCGTAGCTCCGGTATGAGTTCATCATTTGAAGTGAATCACTGTACACCAAGAAACATTTAGAGCAGAAATATAAATATGGTGGAGTCGTATCAGGTGAATTAGGTGGATATGGCAACAGTTTCATTCCTCTGTTCATGAATTTTTGGCATGACAATGACACATGTATGCGGGTACCCACCGTCTCGTTGAAGAATTATTCCAATGTAATATCCTTCCGACAGCTTCCAGAATCTCGTCCAGAACACTTGGAATCCCGTTTCATCCATATTTGTTCCTGGTGTCATTTTATCCTCTGGTCACTGACAAAAGGGTAACGATTCGCACAAAAATTACAAGGCTGTCAACGCAAGGAATAAGACAAATGGACAACACGCTGCAATAAATGAAGTTGGACGATTTCAATAGGGAGAGACAATACGAGATCCATGAACAATAATAATTAATCATGTAAAAACAAATAATGAAATGAGCAGCTAATCAAACCAAGTCGTTTATTAAACATGTGCAAAAAAGTACAAAGTCTGCAAAGAGTATCACGCAATTGGACTTGAAAGCAAAATTGGTAACAACGAAGTGGTACAAAACTTCATCACCTTGGAGTAATAAAGAGCATCCTTTAATTCATCTATATTGGATTAATAGTTCTTGTTTTAGCTCCAGCTGTCTAAACACTGTGCGCGTGACAAAATTTCGTGCGTAATTTCCGAGTGAGATAGCCCTGTGTTAACATATGACGCTCGTATTCGGAGGTACTGAGTTCAATCCCCGGTGGAAGCATATTAGGGACTTTTTTCCGTAGTTTTTCTCTCGTTAGTTCTGGAAATGCTGGACAGGTACCTAATACACCGCTCTGCCGATGGCAGGCAGATGGTGCATATGCTTGTCATTTGGACTCGTCTGTACCATAGGTTCGTTGTTCAGCTTCCACTGCTTAGTCGAGTATTCTCCAGTTGCTGGCGGAGCGAAGCTTCAGTCACTATGGTGAAGCCATTAACCGTTAGGGAACTGCGCAACTCTGCGCTTAGGAATTCCGCTCCTGAAGCTCGTTCGTTTCCTGAGGTCCCTTCATCTCATTCGAACCTACCGGAAGTGTGCATGCAAATGATCCAATTGCGTGTTGAAGAGCTAGGTGTCCTTTCTCTCACACAATCTACTTCTATTTATGAGTGAAATTTAATAATTTCCTTATATCTTACGTTCAAATCTTGAACATGGAATTCATTATTTTGAAATTTATAATAAACCAAAAGAATTAAGATTTTTATTAACTTTTATTCTAATATATGCGTACACGCCAAAACAGATAAATCTGAAGCTCACAGTTAAACTGATATTTCTAGGGTTAAAAAGTCAAAAGCTACAAAGTGTAACAGTGCACAAAGTAGCACGTGCCCTTGTGGCAGTATTGAGATTGGCACTTCAGTAGTAAATATAACAGGATAACCGTTTGGGTTTTATATTTTGTGTGCCATTGGCATTTAAGAAGACTTATTAGCTGTTTTATATAATCGGCCTAAGTTACGTTTTATAACCGATTTCATAAAAATCTGTTCTGCCATTCTAGTATGGAAATACAAAGATAACTCTCTCTCTCTCTCTCTCTCTCTCTCTCTCTCTCTCTCTCTCTCTCTCTCTCTCTCTCTCTCTCTCTGTCTGTCTTTCAAGCTGGAACGCTTACTTTCGTGCTTCCTTTGAAATATGTTTCCGTTCATATAAAAGACTGTCACTGCTTGTATTTAATGAGACTGGTCTTTAAGCACTATCAAAGCCTCCTATGACTTCATTTATTTATTCTTCAAAAACTTTACTCCTCTATGTAATCCCTCTTTGGCACAACAGTCCTACACAGAGCAAGGCCTATTGCCCTCAACTCTACTTTCTACAGGCGTCAAAATTGGGGTGCAATACTGGGGGGTTGGAGTGATCAGTATTATTCCTTTGTTTACTTCATATTAATTGAGATAAAAGTTCGCAAAAATTATCTGAAACACAGCTCATTGTAGGTATAATAAAAGTAGATGAATACATTAGGCTTTAAAACTAGCAAAATATTTTGAGAGATGGTTACTATATAATTACTTTGAATTTCTTTTATACCCAGCAGAAAACAAGAAAAAAGAAAGAAGAAAGAAGAGAACTACTTCGCATCTGAGAAAAGTATAATTTTCTAATTCACAGCAGTATAAAGCCTTATCTTCAAAATAGTTAACGACACAAAAATTATAATATTTATTGCACTTTTTAATGGCATTTAATTTTTTGTGCTAAGATAGTGTCTAAATCTGGGATTAGATTACGGTACCCATGCCCCAAAAGGGACACCCCGAGAGAAAGGATCAGACGAGAGGAAATCCAGGCAGACCGTCACAGGAATTCACGACAGATCATAGGGCAGCGTCTACAATTCACTAGCTGAAACTCCCCGGGAGGCCAGCATAACAACTGTGATTCTGAGATGACCAGACCGTGCTCGGAGATCGCAGACCATCCTACCAGAGGAGGAAGTCTTACTTAGAGTATATCATCCTGCCATACATCGATATACAACCACTGGCACTTCTACCCTGAAAGAGACCACCAAAGAGAACTAATGTGAAATGATAATGGAGATGAAATAGAGAAAAGGGCAGCCTTCACAATTTGAGGCCGACCTCCCCTCTCAAGACCAGGGAGTTACCGAGCTGTACACGAAGGGCGCCCGGCGCTTCCATGGGGCTTTCCATAGGGCAAGACCTAGAGACTAACAAGGCCCCCCCATCTGGTCCGAAAATACAAGACGGGATGGAAGGGGATACGCCGTTTACGCACGCCAACCCCAAAGGGGAAGGCTACCGATCAACCTCGGTGTGGCCGCCTGGTTATTAGCACGCCTTCTGCTATCTATGCACGCTAGTACGCGAGAATATATGACTTCCCTCAACCCCGTCCGGAGACTTACCCGATCTCCCACGGGTATGGGGAACCACTGCTCCCTCGAGCCCAACCCAGGTCGAACAACTCCCCTACGGGTGGGGCTCGGCAGTTCGGCCCGAGGTTCCTCTAGTAACGTCAGAGTCCGCAGCGCTCGCACTACAGCAGCTGAAGGGTACAATGATACAATTGAATTTTGGTGCCAAGGACAACGTGCCAAGGTACCCGAGATTTTACGAGATACTTATTACGCGTTGGAGCGGTTATCCCCGGAGCACTCAAAGTACAAGTGAAGAACATTTATGCTTGTCTTCGTCAAGCAGTTAGAATTACCCTCAGGTACAGATAAAATATCCGCAGCTGCCCTGGCAGTGCATATGGAAATGTTTTGACCTTCAGCAACGGAACACCAATTGGTTAGCGGTGACATACGAAATTGTAAATGAAATTCTTCCAAACTGTATCGTCACAGAATGGCTAGCTGCCCGAGATGCCCTATTTGCTCGGCAGCAGATTCACTTCCGCATCGAGTGATGTTATGTTCCGGAAAAGCTAGGATATGGAAGTGGGTGCTAGACAAATGTAATAGTTGGATACCTGCCGGATGGAATGCTTCACATGAAGATATAATACATTTAAATCTTCCTATTGTGAGCGCTTCATTACAACATGCAATGCTCTGGCTGATAATGGGTACATTTGCATAGTTAAACACACTGGACATGGTTGATTGTACGATATCACATCTCAGACATTTTTACGCGATGAGAGATGGACAATGATACAGCTTAAGAAAATAGCACCCTTCAAACCGTGGATACTGCAAATATAAGAGATACAGGCAATATGATTCACCTTTCAGACATCATCCCCCTTCATGTAAGAGAGTGAGGTAAAATAAAATAAAATAAAAGATCGAAATAGGTTCTCTCCCCTCCTCCTTCCCTCTCTTCCTCTCTATCTCTCTTCCAGAAAAGAGGGAAGAGGAACAGGAAATTTGGGAAGAGAGGTCGGCGATGGGAATCGAACCCGTTCCTCCCCAATGCGGGCCGCTTGAACCATCCCGCGAGTCTACATCTTATGCTTTACCAGTTATTCAAAAGTGATTCAGAATGAACAATTCTTCGGATATTATTTCCAAAAATGTGCTCATATATGATTCATTTTATGAAGTTATCTTAAACATCTAATATTTTTACGAAATCTTGAGTACTACTCCTGCGGAAATTAAAATATGGGGAAAATATTTCACCTAAAGAATGGTTTAGTGTGTGGAGTTGGGCTTTCTTTGTATCTTCGTGTTTGAGGCATGAAAATTTATATCTTAAATACCAACTTTATTTTTATTTGAATTTTTGATTCACAGAAACAGATATTTATGAATATCTACCAAAACTGCTTTTTGTGGCTGTGGAGAGTTCAAAATATGTATTTCCAGAGATATTTTGACATAGATCTTTTGGGTCAAATACTGTGTTTTCCACAATTTCAATTATTTAAAACCTTGTTTAATAATCTTAACTACTTTAATTTTAATTTGCTTAACAATTAAAATAATGTGTCAATTCAAATTTTGCTTTGAAATTAATAATTTAAAGTCATCCTACTCTGTGCAAAAGAGTATAAAAGAAACACTTTTAAGGTAGCATTTCCATGTATTTTCTGAATAACTAGTAAGTTGATAGACATGAGTCATTTATCCAAATTTAAAACATTGGCTGCTATGTGTGTTTCCTTGTTTTCACAAATTAAGTTTAACTTAAACTGGAATAAGCGTACCATCATTAAAAATAATGGGATTCACTACTTTTGGAAACTTTAAAGAATAAACGAGCATTTCCTTTGATTATACACAGCTGAATCATACATTAACTGCACCGAGTTTTTAACAAAGGGCCAGTGGGATGCGATTTGTGAATGCAGGCCATAGTGTCGACAATGAAATAGAGAGTGCTGAGACAGAAACAGATACAACCGTGCAGAAATTCTCCTTAGCACAGCTGATCTCGTCGTTTGTTTTTGTTAGAGTCAGGATGACAGTATCCCCTCCCCCGATCGCGTGTGTCAGGTCTCCCTCGATCCCGTAATCCTAGCGGAAGATAACCCTGGATTTACCGCTGCCTCCCGCACTCCGGGCCGTTTCTGAAGTGGTGCTTCAGTCTCGAGTGTGTTCTTGCCACTTGGACTGCGTCAAGTAGGTGTCGCCCAACGTATATTGTGTTTCAACTGCTGCTCTTTTCGTAGACCACTTTCTTTCTCAAGTCGTCATTACTGTGGTGGCTGGTAGCTGAGTACTTCTTAATTATCGCTTCCATTAGCACCACTCGCAAAAGGCTTGAAAAAATATTAAGTGGACTGATTGAAAAAAGAGAAAGGTGAACAAAGTAATAAAAAGGTATAATATATTATACTCGCATCTCTTTCTCTGGCCGACATTGCTTATCATATTACGAAAAATCTATATTCCTATCAACTTCATTTTAAGAGAAGTGCTTGCTTTGTACATTTTATTTTACGTAATAAAAGAACAATTAATAGTACTCTACAATTAGGTAATTTAAAATTCCATCATTTCTCCACCAAATTGCTGGAAGCTACTGAAAATTGAGAGGATTTTAAAAAGACGTTGGACGGTACTCAAAGAATGCTTTGCAGAGAGGTGATGGAGTTACTCGAAACTTCACTTACGGAAATGGAATTGGCAGAGTTAGGGAGAAAACGAAAGCACAGTTTGATGATGGAGAGAATTTTGAAACATTGGTACAGCAGTTTAAAGTAATGGGATCACACAGTTTTGAAGAATTGCATGACATACGAAATGATAGTATTAAATTGTTGGTTGGAGTAACGCAAGAAGATTTATAAGGGAATGAGATGGGGTATCTCTTGAAAATTTTATTTCAAAATACAGCAGGATTCTGTAAATAAGTTGGGTAAATACCTGAAGTAAAAAAATTGGAATATATTTGGAATAGCTCTAAGATAAAAGCTATCGAATTTCTAGAGGGAATTAAAATAGATTGACGGGAAGACAAATACATGAATTGGTGTGGAAAATTTGAAAGGAAGGAGCTGGCTTGAATGCGTTCAAAAGCATTTGTTAATCGATTTAAAGGAAGAAAATGGAGGATAGTGTGTTATGTGTAAAGTGTTAAAGATGTTTATTACAGTATGAGGGTGTAAATAACTAGGGTAATTTTATATAGTAGGCAAAATGAGACATGTTTCAGGGAAAGTATTGTAGTAAACATGTTAACTAATACTCGGAAAAAATCAATTACATTAATTTGGCAATATTAATACAGAACTAGGAAGACATGCACTAGGCCGGTTAAGAAATATGAAAGGAAAACCCATTAAGAGTATAGAGATATAATGTGTTTATATGTATATGTAAATAAGCGAAGGAAAAGATGGAGGGTTCATTATACAAATAACCAGGGAATTTAGCCTAATAGACACCAATATTGGCAGGTTTTAGACTCACCAACATTAAATAATCCACTCAACTCATTCAACTATGAAGTAATGAACAATTCGAGTAATTAAAAACGCATATCTCGGAAAAAGGTGACGACACGAACATATTGCTTGAATTAAATGACATGTTTTAAATATTTTAGTAAGGTATTATCTATGTAAGATTATGCAAGCGTCCTTTGGCATGAAGAATATTTCACATGCTATTTCCAGAAAATTCAAGGTGTAAATTTTGTTTGTCTTTAGTGTATGGTGCCTAGATGAAAACGATAAGGCACTTAAAATTATATGTGACTTAGAAAAGCTAATTTGGGGTGGATGGTATTCTTAAAAAAAGAGAACTTCATATCGTAACTGAAAGGTATTTCTATACTTAACTAGCAACTGTACTATTTATTTCAACAAAGACTTTTTTCTAAATTATATCTGCAGCCATACTAAACTGTGTAAAGCAGTTAAAATGTAAGGTACATTCAGTCACATAATATGTTCACATATATTGTGTAGATATACAAAGGAGTGGAATTTTGAATCTTGTCTACGGATTGTATACGATACGATATAGGTATCGTACGATTTTTGACCATTTACAGAGTATCACACTTGCCAGTAATAATTCTAAAAGATACTGAATGGGATAAGAGATGAATAACTAACCCGAATATCGGTGTCGCAGCTTCGAAGTTCTGTTAGGTATAATTTAATAAATAATTAACTATTACATGATTTTGTGTTTAGGCAGCACAAGAACCACTGGTTTGGGAAGTTCATAAGTTATTGGGACACATCAACCACGAAAACAAAAACATTACTCCCTGCTCTTTATCAGTGACCCTAGCCCACCTTTCAGGTAAAGGGGCAAAGGGAAGTTATTTGTGCAAAATAAGATGTGTAATAACTCGGACAATTGCAAGGTTGCTCTTCAGTGTAAAACTACACATTCCATCCTAACAGAGAGGATTTTGCGTGTACTTAGCAAATCCAGGCAATATGGAACGCTGTGCGCACGCCTAAATGACGGATAAGGTTTTGATTTATGGAAGAACTGAAGGAAGTTTTGCGAACGAACAATTAATTTAGTTTCATTAAAAAATATGAATTGTAAAAATAGTTACATCAATTATTATTGTTTATTTGTTTAACTTCAGAGAATTTTGTTATATGTACAATACTTTCAATCACTTACTGTAAATATTGTAACGGGAGCGCTGGAACACCCTGTGAAAGCAGCTGGCAGCGGGAGACAGGGAAGGTTCGGTTAGCCACGCCCTCGCCTCGTTTGTCCTATAGTGGTGACAGGCTGTGGTTGGGGGAAAAACATGACTGTGCCGTATGTTTCCTTACACCTGGTTCTCGATCTTTCTGTTACTAGAACAATCCTGTAAACACCAGAAGTTGGCGATATTCCTATTTAAAGAGGGTTACAGACAGACGGAGTTAGTCAGTTGTTGGTTTGGTCAGTGAGTGTGAGTGAGGAGACAGTCGCAGTTCTTGGTGTAAGAGTTAGTCAGTGACGTGTTAATGAACGAAAAGATTGTGCAACGGAAGACTGTACGAACTGTGTATGTGTATCGGAGTTTATGTAATCGCGAGTACAAGTGAAGTTGTAACGGACGAACTGGTAAATTGTAATGGTGTGCAGCAAGTAATTCTGTGTAATTGGCAAGTGTTAAACTGTAAGTCGGTGGAAATAAAGAACATTTTTGAGTGGTGTAATTGGACTTTTCATTTCACGAACCCACAGAGTCACAATATCAACAGCTTCCTTTTCAGTTACAAATGCTTTATTTAGTATTACTAAACAAGTGAAATAAAATACCCATCTCATTGCAAAATGCTCCTAGTTTTTGTTAATTTATCTACAATTTTTTGATGTCGTTTTCTGTTATGTTTATCATTTAATGCCCCCATCCGCTACCTCACTAACATTCACTTCCCTCCGGAAGGTATAAGTTGATTATTTGTCATCAGAGACCGCTGTAACGGAATTTTGGAACACGCTAAACACTCATAAGCAATAATTAAGCAATAGCTTCTTTATTGCGGTTTCATAAGCCAAAGAAATTCTTAATAGTAGCAAGCAAGCTACTGTGGAGTATTCCAGTATGTTTACAAACAGTTACAGCATGCGGCACGGCGTGTGACCTATACCTGTGAACCCCGACAGCGTGAGGCACGCGTCGTCGTTCGTATAGCTTTACTTGTTTAAGATCAAGACTTACATATAAATAATAATAACAATCCACGGGGCGACAGCTCTTAGAGGGCCAAGGCCTACCAAACCGACTGCCGGCCTCACGCCCACTTACGCACGGCGGAGGAGGTGCGGTCAGCATCCCGGCATCCCCCAGCCGGAATGTTGGATTCCGTGACCACGGCCGCTTACCTAGCTTAAGCTCCTCACTTTCCTCACGAAGCTGAGTGGGCACCAGTCCTATACCCGGGACCTAAAGTCCCCACCACATGGGTGGGATCGAACCCGGGCCGCTTTCCGTCGCCAGGGACCAAGGCAGGCTGCCTTATCCCGCTACGCCACGGCGCTCACAACTTACATAGATCCGACTAAACATATTAGCACCAATTTTAAAAACTTTTTGTACCGATATAATATTAAATGAATATCTGAAAACACTTCAGTGTGTTTAACATTTATCTATAATCTTTGTATCACACAAGAAATGTTATGAAAATTCACATCCATGCTATAATCTCCGCATACATTCGAAATATTTATGCTACCTAAACCGTATCTTTTAGCCAAAACGTTAAAGTGAGAAAATGTAGGCTCCTTAATAAAAACACTGTAGAATACGAGTAAAATGCATGTAATGGTTTACAATGATGCTGCGGGTTTGCAGTGCTGGATTATTTTTGAATTAGGTCAAAATGAAGCCTAAGCGATTTATTAAATAGAAACGCAACTCTTTTTTTTTTTTTTTTTTTCAAAACAGTTTTTCATGAAACTGAAAGGTACTCTCCACGGCAGATTTCTTCTGATTAACAAAAATAGTTTTATCTGTATGATATAAAAATCATAACTACTCATATAGAGTAGGTATATATTTCTAGCGTCCAGGATAGTAAATTACACACGTTTTGTGGGACACCTGATATAGTATACTGCTATGGAGAAGCAGACACGTAGATAACGTACGATGCACGAATTTTTAAATTGCAGTTTCTGTATTTATAGTCTTATAAACATATACTTAATAATTCTACGCAAACACAGGCTCTATCACGTTCAACAGGATAAACTGATGTGTCCCAAGGGAACTGCAGATTATATCTGAACCTTCCATAACTCGGTCTTACACTGGTGTACATACGCAAGCCGTATTAAATACCCCTACAAATAAACGTCCACTAGATTTAGATCAGGGCACACGGAGGCCATTAAATCACTCCACCTTTACTCCACCTATTCAACTCTATACACAGCAACCCACAAATAACGAGGGAGAATGATCTAGCGTTCCATCGTGCATGAAATAGACATCTTGTAGTTTTAGTAACTCGAACAGTTTATTACAGTGTACTGAAAGTCTTTCAAATCTTTCAACAGGGTGTATGTTATTATACACTGATTTGACGGTTGCATTTGTTATCGTAATTGACCTTCTAAGACATTAATGACGTTAGAATTAACACTATGTACTAATGAACATGAATCGCAAGCAATGAACCTTACAGAATATAATTTTCTATAGAAATATAGGTGTACAAAAAGGGCAGTGTAAGCTTGCGCTCTCACTCCAATGCCTTGTATGAACAATATTGGCTTGAGGTTCTTTTAGGCATAGTAAATTTACGACACGGGATTACCGACTTTACTTCCTTTCGCAAGAAATCCTTTTTTACTCCGGAAAAAATATATCAATCTCGCTTTTTAAGCCAGAACTTCAGGAAACGCACTCTAAATATACCACATAGACCACGAAAACTGTATAGTGCTTAACGTCCGCTTTTACTATATACGGCACCGCAGGCGCTGACGCTTGGGATGAAGTCGGAGCACCGGTTGAATAAGCTGGCGGGGGAAACGGGAGATACCGCAGAAAACTCATCCCACTGCCATGTTGTCCACCACAAATCTCACTTTGCGGTCTCTCGCCATGGTGAGAGTCAAGCGGCCTAACCACTCAGCCATGTCGCGGCTATAGACAGCGAAGAACCACAGTAAAACATCTTTTGAATGTGAACCAAAATAATTACATAATTCACTTTATGTAATGTAATATAAATTAATAAATATATTACTTACATTTGACTACATTAACATTTACACACTGTCCATTTTCCTTTAGTTAAAGAACATGCTTTAAATTTATCTCATTGTCCCATACAGCTTAACACTCTGGTTATGTTGTGTATGGTGTCCATATCCGTTCTCCGATTTCCATTATAAAAGTTTAATTCCTACTTTTTCTCTAATCTAACCTGCTCTCACTCATATATGTTTACCCCTTTTCCAAAATCATTGTTAACCATTTACTTTTCTGTCCTGCGCTAGTTTTGACTATTTGCTAAATGTTGTCTATCCATGTAATAATAAATATAGGAAAAGGATCCTAAAGAGAACTTTACATAAACCCCATCAGTTAGCCGGGAGAGGTTGAACCTAATTTTTGTATCTGTTGTACCTATTCCCCACAAGTGGGAAATCTCCGGAAGGTAGGATAAGACAAGAGGAAACAGATGGTGGTGTCCCAAAGGAGCCACGGCAGTGTAAAGGGCAGGGCAGGGTCCCGTTTTACTTAGATGGAAAGCTATCCCAGTAAGCCAGGACAACGGATATTTCCCACTACTGTAGTTAGGAAGCGGTCCCAGCGCCGATTCGGAGACCGCTAACTGACGTAGTGGAGGAGGAAGTGGTTCACTTAAAGCCTAACATCCTGCCATGCACCGCCGAAGCACCCACCGACACTTCTGTCATGAAAGAGACTACCAGATGAGAGATGATGTGAAATAATAATTGAGATGAAATTGAGGGACAAGAAATTTAGGAGGTGTAATTAACCTACCCAGCATTCGCCTGGCAATCCGGGAAAGAAAAACAACCCGGTAGGTGTGTCACAGGAATCCAGCTCGGGTACTCCGAATGCGGGCCAAAGAAGAAATCACCTGGGCTGTCCCATTTGGTATTGTATTCGCTACTCGAAATTCATTCAATACTGAAAAGCCTAAAAGGTACAATCATCCCTTTCTCTTCTTAAATATAAATATGCACTGCATTTTGAAAATATAAATAATGCAGTTTGTATGTCACGAGTTTATGATCGGAATACTACTCGGTTTGTTATTAAATTGACCGGGGATATTTTAGTCCCTTTTTGTAATTTACGTCCTCCAAGTTAAGTCATATCGGACGATGAATGAAATGGGTGAAATGATGCTCAAATGAGTCCGGGGTTAGAGTAAGAGTTAGAGTTAGAGTTGGGGATAAGGGAAAACCCCGGGTAAAAAACCTTATCCAGGTAACTCGCCCTGACCGAGATTCGAACTTGGGACCTCTTGAACGTGAGGCAGAAACGCTACCATCTACGCTACCGAAGCGGGCATTTTAGTATTAAAGCGTAGCTTTTAAAGTATGACTGAAATTATTATATGTACCATGTAAGCTGTAAAACCTTAGTTTTCAATTAACAAACGTAAGGTGATCCATGCTCAAGGAAAAAAATAAACAATACATTAAAGAAAAGAGTGATCAAACCTGTCTAGTTGGTTAAAATCTAAAGGCAAAAGTAAATTATATTGAGTAACCCATGGAGAGGAGCACCTAAGGTATTGCGACCTCTACATAGATTTATTGCAGAAAATGCTTCCCCAAGAGGAAGGGATGAAGTGAGGGTACGTTTGAAGAGTATAAATTGCATCATAATGAATTGAATTACTGCCGTTACACGACTACTGCGATAAGGGTGCATAAGTCTGCCTTCATATGTCTTTACCTTTACACTCCCAAAGGAACTATGACTACGCTCATACCTATATTCGCTTAAGAGTTTGATGGCGTCATCTGTGCTATATGAGGGCCCAATGTGACAAAAATCGGGTGCGGAGTTTAGCTGGAAGTACCCGAAAATGAGTCCAAAGTACGTAGGAATATATAGCCATAGTAACATGAAATTGCCTCACTGCGAGAGGAAACAAAACTCCTTCAGAAGGTATGAAATGTGGCGTCAAATGCACAGCACGGTCATCGAATGTAGAAACTTCTGAAACGACGTAACGTAGTACTCTGCAAACTAATTTGTGTTTCAAATGGGATGATGCTTCTCCTTGAGCGCTACTATTAGAACATCGCGATGCATCGCGACGTAAGCTCTCTAATGGATACCATTATACGTTGGCACATATGCATGTAAGCATATTTGTAATTACTCAGAACTAATGTGTAAATGTTTGAGATGACGCGATAACAGAATTACTTTGAATAAGCCAAAGTGTTGTTTATATTCGAGTAAGAGCAAAACTTACACTTCCTGCTGGCTTGTAGAATGTTGCATCAGCAGAACGGGACTTGTCACATTCTATATTTGTTTATGAATGGTTCGTAGTCAATATTTACTCTCAGAGTAAAAACCAGGAGTTCAAAGTAGAATGATTCAGTTGTTCGTCCGTTTAAAAAGTATGGAAGGGTGTATCAGATGGAGCCACTTGCAATATTGAAATGAGACACGTGGTACCTACGTACATTCGCCATAGGAATATTGCAGTATTGATATCAAAAAGTGATTCCTCTGTTCTGATTTTCATATTATAGTTTTACTTGCTTTTAATTAAGTATTTTCCTATCCCCGCAAAGTCTTTAAACATAAATGTGCGGGGATCAATACGGATGTGTTTCATGGAAGAATAATACGTGTAGAGGTATACCTTGGGAGTTAATTATACCCTTTGTTGTTTCTCTCCACAAAGTCTCCGATGAAACTAGATCGTAAAGACAACGTTAAAACAGAAAAAGAAACAGGAAGAAAAACTTAAATTAATCGAGAAGTGCTTAATTACCTGTTACAGAAAGAGTGTTGAAATGTTTATCGGAAAAACAATGGAAACCTCCGAGCATATCAGTTAGATGATATACTCTCATTTGGTAAGACAATTTAAAAAAAAAACTATTTAGCGTAAGGAAAGTAAAATTGGCACAAAAAGTATATTTGAATAATGCTTCCAATCTCTTTTAGGTTATTAGTCATATAAAAGCCAATAAATTAAAATGTCCACCATTTCTATAAATAAAATAAAAGGAACCCCAGGCTGTTTCCAGAATATGCATCATACGAGGCATGTTTTTTTTAAGTCAGTACCGTTTTGGAATTAAAAAAAGACGTGCATACATATCGCAATAATTTTATTTTTACATGAAAACCTGTACCTTAATCTAATTTTCGACATAATTTACGTGAGTATTGAGGCACTTGTCATAACGTGGCACCAGTTTTTGAATACCCTCCTCATAAAATTCTGCCGCCTGACGTGTTAACCACTGTATCACAACTGTTTTGACTTCGTTATGGCCTTGAAGACGCTGGCCGCCCAGATGTTTCTTCAAGTGCAGGAACAAATGGTAGTCGCTGGGCGCCAGATCAGGGCTATATGGAGGTTAATACAGAGTTTCCCATTGAAAAGATTTGATGAGATCTTTGGTCCGATTAGCCACATGTGGACGGGCATTGTCATGCAGCAAAACGATACCATTACTCAACTAGCCACGTCTTTTGTTCGGGATTGCACAGCGCAGATTGTTCGATGTCTCACTATAAGGCGCTGTGTTGATTGTCTCATTACGAGGCAGAAACTCCAGTAGCAATACTCCTTATCAGTCCCAAAAACTGTGCACTTGATTTTCCGGGCAGAAATTGTTTTCTTAAACTTCACTTTTGTGGATGATGATAAAGTCGCCATCCCATGGACTGATGATTCGATTCTGGTGTGACGTAGGCCACCCATGTTTCGTCACCAGTAACAATTTTGTCTATAAAATCTTCACCTTCATTGTGGTACCGTTCAAGGAAAGTCAATGCACTGCCTAAACGTTGGGTTTTGTGCAAATCCATCAACATTTTCGGAACCCAACGTGAACACAATTTCCGGTACTTCAAGTTCTCGGTCACAATGCGATACAAAACACTAGGAGAATATTGAGGAAAATAGTCGCACAATGATGAAATTGTAAAGTGTCTGTTTTCCCTCACCTTTTCGTCCACTTTCTGCACCAAATCTTTAGTAACCACCGACGGACGCCTACTCCGTTCTTCATCATGCACATTTGTGCGGGCATCTTTAAATGCTCTCACCAATTTCATTAATATTACATCCCTCATAATGTTTTGTCCGTACACTTCACAGATCTCACGATGAATATCGATCGGTTTTACGCCTTTAGCACTAAGAAATCGTATAACAGCCCGTACTTCACAATCGGCGGGACTCACGATTGTCGGAGGCATCTTAAACACTCAGTAACCAACGTATACCATAAAGAAACAGACTGTAATGGCGTCAGTGCGAAGACAAGAGATGTAGGTAACCAGCGCGCATGCGCGGAACGCCGATCGTAGCACTGCGGCGGGGAATCGCAAAATGGTACTGACTTAAAAAAACATGTCTCGTAAATATGAATATTTAAAAAGAATATTTTAATTAAATATTCGTTTCTGAAAGATAATAAATAGTCCTAAAATCAAGAGTATCAATCCAGAATTATATAGCTGCAATGACCTTATATAAACTAAGGCGAGTTACTATTTTATTTTTCTTAAATTTTCTGGATAATGTGTTTGGACTGCGCTTATATGACATGCTCTATGCTTATAATTAATTTATAGTAGTAAACCACAGGTAACTAAAAACATTTGGCTAAATCGTTTAGTTAAAATACCAAATTTTACCGTTCTTGAAATCCATACCTATATGGAAAGAGCTATTTGAACATTTCTTAAAATTTTGAAGAATCACAGCTATAGCATATAATATTCTTATTCGTACACATTAGAGTTTTAATAAAAAGTCATTCTCTGCTTGCTTAACAGCTTGTGTTTTTCTTATAGTCATTTATGTGTGCTTGATCAACCTAACACAAAAACTTCCAATAACAAATTTAATTTTAAATCCGGTTGTACTATTGTATGAAGCAACAATATTAAAGCAGTAGCAAGTATCTAGCGTCCAGCTTTAAAACTTGTAACCATTGAGGACAGATGAGTAAGAGTATGGGAATAAGGCCAACATATCCTCTCAAACATGAGATTGATTGGAAATACTTGTAAACATGACGCCGCCTTAAAATCGAATCTCGGACCTTATTGAATAAAACATTTCCAAAAGTATTGTATGCTATAAAAGTTGCAACAAAAATTGCATCAATTAAGGCTTAAGGATTACTATTTTGAACTTATTTGCCTGGTGCCGGTAAATTGGACCCGGCTTACAGGCTCTAAATCTGCATGCTTTTATAACTGTCGGTGTGGTTTTTTATTGTCTTTGGAGTTCTTCTAAAACCCATACGGCGACCGGCTTTTAGGCCAACGAGAACCAGTTTTATATCGTTATTTGTCTCTGTCTTCCCTTTTCTTGTTTTTAATATCTACATTTTTACACTGCGCTTATCACACACACACACACACACACACACACACACACACACACACACACACACACACACACACACACACACACACACCTGGGCATACCACGTACGTCCCAATATCACACGCACTACACTGTACAGTCTTGGCTATGTACAATATTTACAATGTTCGCAGTTAGGCTGTGCGGCAGCGGGTAGCTGACTCCTGGGCTGCCGATGAAGGCAGCCTCTGCTGGGGAGTGTGGTCTGAGCCAGGAAGAGTTGGGCGCGCATAATTTTGCAGACGTGTCCTTTTCTTGTTTTTGTTTTCTTCAATATGATTTGATTCTGGCGTGCTCTCTGTGCTTGGGTTCGCCCTTCCCAATATTGTGTATGGTGGGGTTTTGATGGTGTCGGATGCGCGCCCAGATGGAAGAGGCACGTTTGTTGATGGCCTCGTAGATGTAAGGGACGTGGGTTTCTTGGTAAATGGTGGCAGTTGTTTTTCGGATAGCAGCAGACAGGATTTTGCGTAGGGATAAGTTTTGTAGGGTTTGGAGATACCATAGGGCGGTGTTGGAGGCATTGGCCCAGACCACGCAGGCGTACAGGACCACGCATAAAATGAAGGATCTATAGAGGATGATCTTCGAGCGCAGCTTTAGCTGTTTGCTCCTAAATATGGGGGCGCATATCTTTAATCGCTGCCGCCCTTTGTTGGCGCTATCTCTTAGGTGGGTGGTCCAATGCATTGTGCGTGTCAACGTCACGCCGAGGTACTTGACCTGCTGACGACAGTGCAATATTTGACCATCGACCGTTAGGTTCATTGCCAAAGGGCGCAGCTTTGTAAAATTTGTAAGCTGGCATTTGTTCGGATTAATTTTGATTTTCCAGTCATGAACCATGAAAGGAAGCGGCTAATGTACCGCTGCATCTCTAAAAGGCCAAAACGTGGATGTTTATGATGATTGTATATTGCAGTGTCGTCAGCATACATTCCAACTTTGCATCTGGTGTCCACGGAGAAGTCGTTGGTGAAGAGTATATACAGGAAAGGGGACATCATAGCCCCTTGTGGCACGCTGGCCTGCATTACTCTCTCCTTTGAGGAGGAGTGACCCACTTGGACGTAGCAGCGCCTGTGTTTTAAAAAGTTATGCAGCAATGGCAGTGAATTTTGGAGGCCGGGAAACTCTCGGTGCAGTTTGTAAATCAGGCCGTTGTGCCACCACCGATTAAATGCCGCTTCTACGTCCAAAACTAGCACCAACTTTGGAGCACCATTTTTAAATTGCTCGGTGAGATCATCTACTAGTCGTAAAAGTTGAAGGTCTGTTGAGTGCCCTTTTCTAAAGTCAAATTGTGAGTTTGAAATGTCAAGTGTGGCAATTTGTTTTTGGAGTCGAAATAGAATTATTTTCTTGAGCAATTTACCAATAGTGGGCAGGAGACTAATGGGACGGTAACTTTAAGGTTGCCTGTTGCTTTTCCCATGCTCGTTTCAAAGTGTCAGGGAAATAATTTTACTGCAAACAAGCGTTGAAAATTTTTGTAAGTTGTACCAGGGCTTTTCTCGGGAGATGTTTGAGTTCCTCATTAGTCACTCTGTCCGGGTTGGTGGCTTTCCCATTAGGTAGCTTCCTAATGAGCTTAAAAACTACCTGCGGCTTTGTGAAGGGCAAGTATTGCTCATGCCTCTGTGCCACCCAGTTTTGTACCCAAGTCTGGACATCCCGTTCTAACTCGGGGTCCGTCACAGGGCTTTCTGTAAATCTTGCCTCCAGACAGTTGCAAAGACCTCGGCTTTCTCCTCAGAGGAGAAGTGCAGGCCGAGGCGAGTGTGTAGCGCCTCAGTGCCTGAGTTAGCGCTCGAGACTTTAAATGCCTTTAATAATTCCCATAGAGAACAGTCCGAATGTGCGGTATTTAATATTTTCTGTTCCCACTGCTCAATTTTAATTTAGTTTGTTGCCGAATGACGTTGCGTAGCCATTTTGCCAGCACTTTGTACTCAGGCTGGCGGGTAAGCCGCCAATTTCTCGGCAAGTGTCGCCTCCTGGCAATGAGCTGCTCCACACCAGGGTACGTACAAAAACTAGGTGGGCTTGTGGTGTAGCTGGTGGAATTTCTTTTGTCCGTGTGCAGTGAGGCGGTGTAGTTTTCAATGACGACCTCGATGTTCTGCTCGCTGTAGTATGACAGCCCAGGCTGAGCCATCCCGTGCATTTCGAGGGTAAACTTGCTCCAGTCTGTTTCTGCGCGCCTCAGAGGGACGGTCAGTGATACAAAGTGAAGTTGTTTGGTAATGTCGCATTTTTGTAATGACGAAGTCCAAAATTTCGGAGTCGAAGTGCCCTGACTTATGCCAAAAGATGGGTTCGAGGGGGAAGTACACCTCGAGGTCGTCATTTTCTGTTATAAGGTCTACTAGGAAATTTCCAACCGCGTTTGCTCGACGTGAACACCACCAGGGGTGTCGAGCGTTGAAGTCTCCTGCCATTATTACGTGCTCCTCCAAAGTGAGGATTTGCTCAAGGTCGTGGCTGCAGTCGGGGGAGTTTGGGGGTCGACAGAGGGCCACCAGTAGCACCGTTTTGTTATTTAATCGTGTCTTAAGAGCCGTGCACTCTAACGCTGCCAATAGTGGCAGCGTAACAGGAGCATGAGCAACTTTGTTTTTTAGGAAAATAGCTGTTCCCCCTCACTGTCTGCCAATTCTATCAGTCCGAAGTATTTGGTGACCCGTGAGCTCGAAAGTGTGCTCCTGCTTTAATTTTGTTTCAAAAATGAATGCGACGTCAATTTTGTTACGCCGCAGGTGGCTTTCAAGTTCGTGCTGCTGCCTGTAGATGCCGTCGGCATTCCACAGAAGCCCGCAAGTTAGAGATGTGCCTCCCCTTAGTTGAGCCATTTACTCGAAGATGTCCGACAGAAGCCATGTGAGGGCTTCTAGTTTCTCCCAAGTGCTGGTGCAGCCCTTAAATCTTGCGATAAAAGGCTGTACCTTTGGAGCAAGTTTCTGTAAGTTGAGCCTTTTAAACAGAGCAGAGAACTCTTTGAGGCCGCCTGGGAAGAGGGAGCTGTTGAAGGTTGGCCAGCAGGTGGCGGCACGGGTGCGCTTTGTCCCATCATGGCGCCCTCTAAACAGACGCCATCTCTAACCAGAGCTGGGTTGGAAATGGGTCTTGGCCCTGGTTGCGCACTTAGGGGTGCCCTGGCTATGGCTGCCATTTGGCGGTGGTGTTCGTTACAGTACGTCTCGAAACCTATGTAGCTGGCAGGATGCTCTCCCCACAGTTTTCACAGTTGGGTACAACGTCCTGCGTGGCCCTTTTCGGGCAATCAGCCCTGCGGTGGAGGCCACCGCAGAAAACGCACCGGGATGTCATGTGGCACACTTTATATGTGTGCCCCAACTGTTGGCAGTTTAAGCACTGCGTGATGTTATGATTCGTTTTGAGGACCTACACGGTGACGAGGATGTGCCATACCTCGCGAGCCTGTAGCAGTTTTTTATTGGTGGTGGTCCTGTCCAGGGTCACTTGTTACATTGGCAGAGGCCTGCCGTGGGAGATCAGTTGCCGGACATGGACACCGGTGCACCCCTTCTCTTCCAGGGTTTCTTTGACGAGATCGGTTTCCAAGTCCTCTGGGAGGCGCTTGATGCTGGAGCGGATGGGCTGGTCACTCCTGGGAGTAAATGTGTAACTCTCGACCCCGGCGTCCTTCAGCTTGCTCATGGTGGGTAGGCTGTCTTCTTTCCTGGTCAGGAACACCTTCAGACAGCTCCTGGTGTTCTGTAGAGTATATGACCAAGCTGGTAGAGCTTCGGAGGATCTGGAGCACTTTGGTGGCCTGCCGGGCGTCAGGAATTATGATGCACGGAGGTTTCTAGCTGTTGGTTGGTTGTGTTTCTGTAGTTGCAGTTGTAGTTATTGTGGTTGTTGGGTTGTGGTTGTTGGGTTGTGGTTGGGTGTAGGTAGGGTGGTGGTAATGAGTAGTTGTTTAGTTTGGTTGTGTGGGCGACTTGGCCGTTGGGGCTTTGGGTTTGGTCTTCGTGGTGTTGGCAGGTCAGGGAAGTTGCTGGAGTGATACGTATCCTCGTCTTACTCCGATGAGGACAGTGCCGCATAGCGGTTTCCGGTGGAGACCTGGGGTGGCAGGTGCCTTGTTTTGTTTTCTTGGACATCACAGGCTGCTATCCACGCCGCTCGCAGTCAGAATCGCTGTCGCGTCCGCTGCCGCGGTGATGAGGGCGCTTCCTAGCGGGGGTTGCCTGCCAGCCTTCTGCGAGCAGAACCAGTGTCTCTTTTTAATTGACTGTTCCTGGTAGAAGCGTACCAGGTAAATGGAGATTTTGCCGAAGTCGCGGGACTCCGGGGCAATATTTTCCAGGCTTTCCTGGAAATAAAAGATTCCTTTCTGGAGATCTTTCTCCTCTCTCTCCAGTTGGGCATATTTCCGGGCGAGTAGTTCATCCTCCGAGGCGCTGTGGTCCATTGGGGCCGGAGTATTGGCTGCTGTGGCGTTGGCCAATGGTGGGTCAAGAGGCGGAACGAGGCTGGGCTGCGCCAGCTGTGCTGCTGTAAAGAGAGCGGGCTGGTCCCCTTGGAGCATACCACCACGGGGCAACAGCGCGCATTAAAGGCTAGACATACCGATGCCTAATACAACCGCCTGAGACATAAGACGACTCTATTATACTGCCCAGATAAGGCCGCAATAAGCGGCTAGGTGCTGCGCAGCAAATACTCCATCCAGGTAAACCTGGACGACTCGATTCTTCTGCTGGTCTGCCTTGGAACATCGGTCCACTGCCAGCCGCCTGACTGGTGGCAAGTGGCGGAGCTGCCGCTGCTGCTGTAGTTTTCACTGCGGCCGCTGGAATCTTGGAGCGGAGATCACTAGTCGTGGTGGCTGCTGGGAACAGCGTGGCTTGTGGACCCCAAGCGTTGCGTGCAACAACAGCACGCAGCTGCGCGTCCCTCGTTGTTTTTGGGTGGTTTTAGCCTTTGTTTGCGTCACTGTTACACTGTACACTGCCCACTATCAAACCACTCTCTAGGCACCACTGTTTTCCACTCACACTTTGTTGTGACACTATTTTGCAAGCACGGTAAAAGCGAGGTTTACGTGCACATGTTTTGCGCCGTATGTCTGGCGTATTCACGTATTTACTTTAACTTGTTCACTTCACTTATTCGTTTACACTTACGCGCTCGCAAGCGTTTGGCAAAAAACGAGTTTAGTTTTTATGCACCAAGGGCGCGCAAAGGTCAATGAGATAGATTTCACACGTCTGTTGACAACAATCGCTCATCAAATATCACAAGTATCGCACCTTTGCACCGAATCTCTACAACATCAGCATCTGCACCATGGCAAGTATCCTCTACGTAGTTCGGTTCTTTCATATATCCCATGAATAATTGCATCACATATGCGAAAATCGTTTTTATGTACACAATTTTGAAATCTTTCCTTCTCTTCCACAGTTATTTATTTGTTTGATATTGCCTCTGTATTACTTGTGGCTGTCATTTATTTCAACCAATAAGCAAAATAATAAAATATATGTTGAATATGAAGAAGATAATTACCATATGTTTTAAAACGTTGTATATAATTACCATGTTTTCCATCAGTATAAGATATTATCGCAGAGCCATCTCTGGACAGATATTCACGTTCGGTCTAGTTTCGTATCTTTCCAATTGAAAATTCGCTCCTGGTGAGCATCACCATAACAAAGAGATCGAAACAATTAATTTAATATGTTACACTCATTGTACTTTATCAATCCAACTTTCCCCTACGGTTGTTAAGAATGACCACTGCACCGTAAACAGTTTCAACACGCACGTGTTTCGAAGGTCGCCTAGGCTCCTGCGGTCGCAGTTGTTAATGTTGTGTCATCATTGGTCATACTGGGTAAGCAAAATAAGCTTGGTTCTGATCTGAAGCAAGTAATTATAAACTTGGCACTTAGAGGGTATTCTCTTAGAAAAATAGCGCAAACAGTAAGTAAATCGCATTTTACCGTACAGTACATAGTCAACGAATTTAAAGAATGAATTTACCACGAAAACCTACAGCTTGCAGACTAAATGAAAGAGAGGAACGTTTCATTGTAGGAAGAATCCGAGAAAATCCTAAATTAAGTGTTCCTCAATTACGTCCATTAGTTGAAGGTGTGTATGGAAAGAAGATATCTGATCAAACTGTTCGTCGTGTTTTATGGAAGTACAAATATCGAGGCCAAATACCCGGGAGGAAGCCATATGTGGACTCTCATAAATAATTGGACAGGTTTTGCATTTATTATTGAGTGCTCGATAAGACAGGACAGATTAGGTGTATCAATTTCAAGTTACTCCTAGTGCTAAGCAAATTCATATGCTATGAATATCCATTTTGGAGATTGAAAATGTCACTAAACTAAGAGCTTCCCCATGCAACCTTGGTTTCATCATGAGTTTACGACTCAAAAAGAATCGGACAGCACAAATTAAATTCAGTACAAACGAGTAGGTGAAATCTGGCAGTAGACAAATCATCGTAGAAGAAGTACGTCAACTGTGCACCAAGAAGATGTCAAGAGCATATTATGGGGCCCAGAGGAATGTGGAGTACCTTTGAACACAGACAGTCAGTGATCTATCACTATGGAAAGAACAAAACATACTGGGAAATAGCAGAGACAAAGGTACAGTTAGAGACATAATTTACCGGTATAAATATGAAAACAGAATTGAACCTCGAGCAAAGCCAGGGCGACCAAACCTTCTTACCGATAGGCAAGAGTCCTATATTATGCGGAAGGTGAAACGGAATCCACATATAGGTGCTCCAGTGATTTGTGCTGAGATTCAGGAAGAACTGGGACTGACAGTCCTGAAATGGTCAGAAGGGCTATGCGTAAACAAGATGTTAGTAGTCGCGTACCTAGAAGAAAGCCATATATTTTCAGCAAGAATAAAAGGAAGCGATTACAATTTGCCAAAGACTTTGTTAACAAAACCACCGATTGGTGGGACCAAGTTATTTTTTGTGGCGAAAGCAAATACAACCTTGCTGGTTCCGATGACAGGGTGGTTGTGTGGAAGACACCAAACACGGACCTGGAAGAGTGCAATTTACAAGGTACAGTCAAACACGGCGGAGGGAGTGTAATGGTATCGGATTTTATTTCCTCTACGGGAGTGGTAAAGCTGGTGTTAATAGACACAACCATGAACAAGGAAGTCTATCTTAGTCTATACAGCAAAATTTAAAACAAGTGCAGAAGTGATGGATATTTTGGACAGCTTCTCATTTCTGGATAATGATCCAAAATATACGTCCTACATAGTGCAGTTATGGTTACTTTACAACTGTCCTCATGTACTGCATCCACCCCTCAGTCCTCGGATCATAAACCCATAGAAGAAGTGTGGGATAAAATGGAGAAGGCCATGCGGATGTACCCATCACCTCCAAGCTGTACTTGAAGGAGAGGTTGCAAGAGGAATGGAGCAAACCTTCTACAGCCTACCTGGAAAACCTGGTTCACAGCATGCCATATAATTTGCGAGAAGTAGTGAAAAGAAGAGGGAGAGTCAGAGAGTACTAAGCCATATTTTGTACTACACTCGATTACTCTGGAGGGCCAAAAATGCCTTATTTCTTTTTAAGGCTTAAAATGGCACGCATTATATAATTTTCATGTGAAATAACATTTATTTCCTTACAAGAACGAACCATGTAACTGTCGATTATCATTAATTTCAATCAAGTAGCACATCAAATGCTGATTTTCACTTTCAAAGCACAGTATTCTGCTTTGTTCGATTATTTATGGGAGTCCCTGTAAGTGCAGCAAACAGGAAAAGACGAGTTACATTTGCCAAGGAACACATCAATGAGGATGAAAACTTCTGAAAACAGCATGATTTGGTCGGATGAGACTAAGACAAACCTCTTTGGATCAGATGGGACAAACAGAGTCTGGGGAAAAGCAAATTCAGACAATGAAACAAGAAATTCTTCCCCCAGTTAACCATGCTGGTAATTCCATTATGATTTGGACCTGCATATCCTCCAAAGGTGTTGGTAATATACAGTCTATTGATGAAAATGTGGACCAACATGTGTATTTTCACATTTTAAAGTACAATGAAAGCAGAGTGCCCAGAAAAAGGGCTTGGCATTTGATTATAGATTTCAACAAGATAATGAAATTAAACACAAGGCAGGTCTGAACATGAAATGGTTAATATGGGATGTACCTAAACTACCGCAAACACCTCCTGAGAGCCCAGACTTGAATCCAAGAAAATTCTCAAGAAACGAGTCCGTAAGGTCAAAGTAAGGACTAAACAAAAGCTTAAACATGTTGTGGAGGAAGAATGGAATAAAATCAGTCCAGCATAATGGAGAAACTTAGTTCTATGAACAGAAGGTGTGAGGCAGTTATTTAAGCCAAGGGATACCCACAATATATTAGACTGTCAGTTGTGTCTTTGTTATTCAACCATTATTTCTAATGTAGGAATAAAACTTTTGTACAAAAATGGTCATGTTTCTTTTACAGTTTCATTTAATTTAGTTTGTAACTTCATAAGTTAAGATTTAGTTAATTGCTAATATGACATTTGTTATGTTGTTTCACATGATGGGAAAATAAATTAATTCGACTACTAAAATATTTTCTTAGAAGATTAAAGTGTACCAATAAAAATGTTATACATTGTCCATACGGTCAGTCCATGTGAACGATAAAGGCTTAAACTTTGTTATGGCTCACAAACAACATTAACTCTTGCTCTAACTCATACATTTTTCGATACTAAACCTTACTCTTTTAAGTGTGACAGTAACTGAGAAATGAAGATGTTTCAAATTTAGGTTAATACCGTGTTGTCAATAAACATACTTGAATATATCAAACTTACGTCATTTGTAAATTGAAGTATCTAAGACCCAGAAAACATGGGCATAGCCTATTAACTACATTCTCTGCAATACTGTTGCTTGTTAGCTGATGTTAATCACTAAGGTTACGCTATTGTACTACAACCTTTGCTATAGAACTTTTCAATACCTTTTTTCAAAAGTATAATAAAATACTAGCTACACCCATCAGTATGGAATATATCACCTTCGTACATATTGTTCACAAACACAAGGTTCACTCAGCTTCTGCTAAACCAACGGAAGTACAAGGGTGGGTCAAAAAGTAATGTCTAATATTTTTTTCTCTTTCAATTGCCAAGAAAATTGAATCAAATTTACATAGCTTGGAAACTATAACAATGACGATCAATTTGTCCGTCCATTTCCACAGTTTTGGTCCACTTTTTAACTAGGGCATGTACTCCAGTGTGGTAAAACACACGGTCTTGCTTCTTAAGCCATTTACGCACGGACGTTTTCACAGCCTCCTCATCTTCAAAATGAATCCCACAATGAGCTTCCTTTAGTGGCCCGAACAAAAAGAAGTCTAATGGTGCCAGGTCAGGGCTCTATGGGGGCTGAGGTAAGACATGCCATCCCAATTTCTCAATTTCAGCAGTGGTGTAACGGCTGGTGTGTGGTCTTGCATTGTCATGCAAAAGAAGAACTTCTGCCATAGTTTTTGTTGGGCGAACTCGGTGAAGACGTGCCTTCAGCTTTTTGAGTGTTCTGACGTATTGGAAAGAACTTATTGTACACCCCTGCTCCAAAAAATCAATCATAAGCACACCCTCTGCATCCCAAAACGTTCTCGCCATAACTTTCCCTGTCGACCACTGAGTTTTGAATTCTTTTTTTTTTTTACTTCGGCGACGTTGTACGATGCCATTCCATTGACTGCCTATTTGATGTAGGTTCAAAAAATGAACCCATGTTTCGTCTTCAGTAACAGGTTTTTTTTTTCAGAAACTCCTCTCCCTCCAACCTGAAGCGCTGTCTGGAGGCTATTGTTTTCCTTGTTTCTTTGTTTTGGGCGGTACCTAACGTGAACAAACTATTGAATAACCCAGTTGTTGAACACTCTTTATCACACTGCCTTTATTGGGGGAGGTAATACGACACAATTCAGCTGCTGTTACCCGGCGATCACCACGTAATATGTCATCGACTCACTGAATGTTGCATGGAGTCACTGCAGTCACCGGCCTGCCGCTTCGCTTTTCATCTGCCAATGGTGTTTGCCCTTCAGCTTCGTTACAGCGACCCCATCGTCTAACAGTGCTAACATCCACCGTTGCATCAGCATACACATTTTTTTAGCCTTTCGTGAATGTGAATTGGCCTTTCACCTTCCGCAGTCAAAAATTCTAGTACAGAATGCTGTCTAATACGAATGTCGAGCCATTTTGCAAAGGGTGCAGTGCTGCCACCTGTTGACTTAGGAAGTTACTACTGCGGGGGAATGGAGAAGAAGGTTTGAGGCATTGCTTTAAATTAAAAGTTTTCACATAACTTACTTATTTAAGGAAACAAAAAAATAGGAGGCATTACTTTTCGACCTACCCTGGTATGTGAACATACTATTTTTATGCAACAGAATAGAAACTTTAGACAGGAAAGCTAGGTAAGTTCGTCTAACATAACTAATAAAGTAATAAGGAATGAAAACAAATATACCTAACTTAAAAATTCGTTACTATACTAGTGTTACTATACTAGGCTAGTTTAATCCTGCTGTAAACAACAATGTGGAGCTGACTCAACTCGCCACGTGTTAGACGGTACACGCACGCACAGATTTTGCAGCACTAGCACTATATATAGCAGTGATAACTTCTAGACAATAAACAGAATTGGGTTACACATTAATTTATTTAATCTATACGTTGGAATATAAATAGAATCATGCAGTAACATTATGGTTACCTTTAATCGGATTGCCCGCCTCGGTGGCGTAAATGTTAGAGTGTCTGCCTCACGTTCAAGAGGTACCGAGTTCGAATATCGGTCAGGATGAGTTACCTGGATAAGGTTTTTCCAGGGTTTTTCCTTATCCTTCAAGACGAATGTAGGGTAACTGTAAGCTCCAAGGACTCCAGGACTCATTTGAGCATCATTTCACCGAGTTCATTCACCTTCCGAAATGACTTAACGTTGGAGGATGTAAATTACCCCCCCCCCCAAAAAAAAAATCGGAGACCTATGAAAACGTTTGATTTGGCGCCGGAATGTACGTCTCCACATCACAATATCTTCTCTGTCCACTATAACTGATTTCTGCCCTCGCTTTTAAAATTTCAATTCAATATCTATCAACAACTGATATAGGGTGCTTCCTGAAAAATTTGGAAAGTCTGTGTCTGAATTTACCGCATGCAAAACCTTATTTAGAGTCGGCGGTTCGTTTCCGATAAAATAATCATGAACTTTACTGCGTGTAACACTTTGCTCCTCGCGCTGTTTGCATTTACGCGATTTTCCCGATGTTCATGGAGTTTCGGATGCTGGCTGTTCTATTCTAACACTATGCACACTACTTGCCGAAACACCAAGGAGATCACCAGTTTTATCTCTATGTTTTTTATAGACAATTCCGGTTTTCTTAAGCACCGCGAAACAATGCTCGATCATTCGACTCTCGCCACCTTTTAAAGGTTTGCCTCGACTGTGTTTCATTTCGGCTGAGGCTGATTCTAAATTGCATATACATAAGTGTTCGTGGGCCTGTGAGGTACGCGAGAAGTACAGGAAATACAGTGTTAAATATCAGAAGTAACTCCACACTATAAACAATATCTTAATCAGAATTCAACTCGAAACAGACCTCGTTGTGAGAGAGCTGCCTGGTATAGTAATGCAAATATATGATATAATAGCAGTGTCCTTTAGTAATTGTTAAATAAAATGCAGCTTAATTTAACATAACATGTTAAATGCGTGTATAATTTCACCTGTCTTCTGTCTAATCTGTATATAGCATAAATTATGTATATATCTGTTGTAAATACTCCTTTCAAAACTCACGAGCCGAGAACACATATTTGTGGTATGCGAAGTAGAAAGATAAAATGTGGTGTTATTACGTTTATGACAATTGAAACATTTGCATACTAATCTCCCTCCGAAATTAGCTCTCGCAGAGCAGTGATCAGAAAACTATTTAGAGTACTGCACTTAAATGAGGGGGTTGATCGTAAGCATGCAATATAACAAAACGCACATTAACTTCGCTAAATCAATTAACAGCTTAACCGCTTTCTGTCCCAATATCTGTCTCTCTCTCTTCCCACCCAGATGTTTACAGCAGGATTAAACTAGCTTGAGACAGATTATAGGACTACATTGATTGATGCAAGATATCATTTTTCTAGCAGTGGGAACGATATGCTGTTTTTGTATTTCAGTCTCAGGATAAATAGTTTTTAAGTAATAAGTAGAGTCTGTTTAGTTAACTGGTGTGCATGTCGGCCGCTGCCTTTGACGAACCCTTATAATGGTTTTACAACACCCACCCTCCTTCTCCCAGATAGGGAGAAGGATATATATATCAATTTTACTGGATTCCATAATAACCCTTATCTTATTCAAAGTGCGGTATTTGAAACCCGGCTCCATTAGGAGACCGCGAAGAGTGCAGAGATCATAAGGAAAATCACACATTTCTCGCAAATGTGCAACCAATTTGTCTAAGGCGGGCACTCCCCCTTTTGCAGGGAATCTATAAATTTCTCGGCGAATTAAGACGCATGTGAAACTATCTACTTTAGAGAAACGTTTCGGCGTCTTTGGTATTGCTTTCCTCACAATTTGTCTTACTGTATTTCTGTGAGTACCCAGAATTTATCATCAGGATCATTGCACGACCACTTACCAAGATTATTTGTCAGCACATATGTATATGTGTTCAAAACAAGCGCTCGAATTTGCTTAGAAACAGTTCCCGTTATAACTTTATTTTGTGAGGCTTTTGCAGTAATATAACTCAGCCCAGTTATTCACATTATTGTCATCAATTTGATTATCACTTGACTGAAAGTAATCTACTACTTGATTTGCATTTATCACTGCAGTTCCCTCCCACGGTCTCCACATTGTGACACAACGAATTTCTGCACGTACTGATACAGATCAACTGGAAGTTGGAACTTTGGCAACTGATACTCCACGTGGAGTAGATCTGCGACTGTCACTTCGAGAAAATCAGGATAGCTATTGGTCCTCAAAGACAGTGTTCCATTTCTGAAGTGTGGAGATAGATTTATGACGGCCATTAGTGGGCGCGAGAGTGGGTTCCCTTTGAGGCTCAAACTGCACTCCCGTTCACTAGACAGACTTTACTCTTTAACTCATTATGATTTGCTTAGTAACTATATGAAAACGTTAATATTAAGTAAAATAAATACCAACAGAACAGATAGAATATAAGTAAGGCTAATACTAGCAGCTGAGAACTTGCTTGTTTACTTGATTCATTTTTGTATATAAAAATGAAGAATATCATTTACTGATATTGATGATGGAGCAATGGGAGCTTATCATTTATAGGACCCACAGGCAAATGATGCCAAATGGGTGTGCCGATTTACCTAGAAGATTTCGATTAGCTACAGAGTAAAGCCTGAAACCACAATGACTGTCAGCCTCAATAACTTCTTGGGAAGTCTGTCCGGCTGCAAAGTGATGTATCTCTGGGTTCTGCACACGCAGCTGTTTCTCTAACAAGGTCCATGAATTGCATCCACAAGACCATGACCATCGTTTGTCGTATTGCCAATGGTTAATGGAGCACGTGACTCTGCAGCAAGAACAATTAGGCGATTGGTACAGGAGAGGCAAACCATGGCTTTGCTTCAACGGTTACATGAACGCTAGACTGCATATCTATTGTGAATGTGCTTTTCCACCGTATTGTTGAACTCCCCAATCAACATTGATTTAATTACATCAGTTACATTTAGGAACGGGTTAGTTTTATGTTGCATTGTTGTTACTCTGCAATTTATTGTATTCGCGGAGGAATTGCTTCCTGACCGTAAATTCTGCTCAAGATTATTTCCCATTCCTATGTGTACAGCTTTTGCAATTCTAGGGCAGATGAGAAGAAAGATCCACATATTTCTCATAAGGTGCTGCAATAGAAACTGTAATATGTTTATTAGAGTGTATTAAACCGAAAAGAAACTGAAGTTATGTTATCTGAGGAGTAAATATATCTAAAAGGTTTATTCATACATCATATTATTTTAGATAGTACAGAATCACAAAGAAACATATCGCATTAGCTTTCTCTAAGACAGAGCGCTCCATTTTGTGTTAATTCGTATGAGAAAAGTCGATCATTTAGATAATAAATGCATTAATTTTGTTTAATTGAACGTCCTCCAACGTACGACATTCTGACGATGAACGCAATTGGTGAAATAATGCTTAAATGACCTCATGATTTATAGGGCTTAGAGTTATCTGACATTCATCTCTTAGGATAGTGGAAAACTCCGGAAAAAAATCCTTATCCAGAAAACCCATTCTGATAGATTCGATCACTTGAATTTGAGACGGACCTGCTACCTCCATATAGAGACGAGCATAAATACATTAAGATTCGTCCTGAAGCCTCTGATACTGGACAAATATCCAAGTAATTTTGGTAAACTTCCATCTATTTCATTATTTTATCAATTTTTAAAATAGGAGGCTTGTCCGTAAAATAAGGTCTCTAAGCCGCCGGAGGCGTGAGGAACGCTATCACGCGAGATCCGGCAACACTGGCGTGTAGCTTGGTTTCACCCCTTAAGATCCCCACCACAACGAACCAGTTGCTGGGCAGCCGTTTGCGACGGAGCCTCCTATCACTTCCACCGCCAAGTGCGAGTTGCGTGCAGTGATCCGTTTTTGTGTGCCAAGGGCACTACCTGAAATTCATTGTCAGTTATGCAAAGTCTATGGGCAACAGTGTATGGACGTCAAAAACGTGCGAAAATGGGTCAGAGAATTCAAGTATGGACGTACAGACGTCCATGACGAACAGCGTTCTGGTCGGCCTTCAGTTTCAGCCGAAACATTTGCAAAAGTGGAGCAAGAATTGCTTAAAGATTGGCATGTGACAGTTCGCGAGCTGTGCGAACTTATCCCTGAAGTCATTAAGTCTACGATTGGCAAGATTTTGACCGAACATTTGCATTATCGCAAGGTGTGTGCGCGGTGGGTGCCCAAAATGCTCAACGAAGACCATAAACGGCAACGTGTTGAAGCGGGACATCCTCACCCATCCCTGCTACAGTCCAGACTTAGCACCTAGTAATTATCATCTGTTTCCTGAGTTGAAGTCACACTTGGGTGAAATACATTTCCACACCGACGATGATTGGGAAATCGAGGTTGAGCGCTATTTGCGCAGCTTGGCGGGAGAGTGCTAAGACAAGGGTATACAAAAACTGCCACAGCGCATGCAAAAGTGCATCGATCACAATGGTGTTTACATTGAAAATAACTGTAAGTTCCGCCTTTCCATCAATGTAACATTCTTTGGCAATAAGCTTGTTTTCTACATTAAATAAAATTGGAGACCTTATTTTACGTACACGCTTTGAATATCCACAGGTATCGCTGACCCCCTGCTGGTGAATAGAAGCATCCGCTGTTTGGCATTTTAGAGCAACGGCTTAATAAATTCAAATACAACTTAAAGGTCATATATTCAATTACATCAGTAAATAAGATGTGGAACTGCATGCCTTCGTTTTCGACACCTCTGATAACTTCTTATGAAGTTATAGGTTACTCTTCTTTGTTGTATTTAAGAACAGAATTCTTTTCTTGGTAAAAGTTACCGTAACTTTATCTAAAAGGTGTATACTTTTTTATAGACTTTATATGTTAAAGATTCATAGATAATGAAAATACACTTCAAATAATATTGTAGAAATCAGAATGAGCAGATTCTCGATACACGTAAATGTCATAAACACTCGACGTGTACTACAAGAATTACACATTATTGGTCATAGCTCTCATTTCAAATGATGCTCCAAATGAAACTGGATATTGCGAAACCTTGAACAAAGAAGTTATCGCAGCAGAGCGCTATCCTTCCTCCATATAAATACTGCCCCAGTGTATCAACTGCAGAAACAAAACATATGAATGATCCAGAGCGTATAAAGCCACAATCCGAAACCTTCTCAGAATTATAGGCCTTGAAGGAAAATAAGGACTGAATGCCACGATCAGGAACTTCGGGAGAGATGTTGGATGAAGGTGACTGGTTTTTAAGGTCGGCAAGTAAACTCTGTGCATTCGCGCAGTACAGATGTATTTTTGTATCTTGACAGATACAGAGCGATGCGCAGTGGTATCTGGACGAGTCTAGCTCAGAACGATTGCAACAGGAGGGGAGGGAAGTTCAGTTGCGAGCGAGTAAACAAGTGCAGAGCTACTCGATAATACTACAGCTTGTTTCAAAATGTGCGTGTCCCCTGGTTCCAAGAGAACATTTAAAATTGACGCCTCCTAACAGCACATTAGGAAATAAAGTGCTACATTTAAAACACGAGAAGTAATAACCAATGTTTATAGATGTATAAAAAAGGAACAATGGTCTGGGTCTGCTACTAAAATCTAGGAAAGGGCATCTGAGGTAACAGATGTGTCTGAAAGTAGTTTAGGAGAGTTATTAAGGAAAGAAAAGTCATTGGTGCTAGTGTAACAACGTCCTTCTCTATGCCCAGTAAACAAAGATTAAGAGCATGCACAAAATCTAATTTGGACGTTTTAATTCAGAAGTAGTTAGGTGAACTATGAATAATTTTAAGGCACAGTAAAACAAAGACCAACTCTGAAGAAAGGGCTTATGAACCTTCAAAATTCTACTGACTTCCAAGGCAGTGTCTGAACATTAAGAAGAGTTATTTTGAAGCTACGATTTATATGGAGAAAAAAAAAACACTAAGCATGACAGACAATTTTAATCGAACATCGTACCAAACGGGAAAGAAGGCTTAAGCATTTACGAAATATTCGGAGATATCGAATTAAAGTTTATATAGTTTATATGGATGAAACTTATATCATTGCAGCACATACTGGACCATATGCCTGGAGTGAAATTCGTTACAGGGACTCTGCAGCGATATTGAAAGGCCGACAGTAGGTTATCATACCTGCTGGAGGGGAACAGGGTTTTGTTATAAAACGGCTATATACTATTTAAGATCCAACAAAAGTGTGGAGATTACTACCATATATAGTAAGAATTACAGCTTAGTTTATAAGAGCTGCAATACTGGCTTCGAGAGTGAGATTTGTTTTAAGACACCTTATCCACCGCAGTCTCCTCTCGTATTCTTACGCGTGTGACGCACTGTGGGGATAGGTGCACTACCCCCAACACAGTTGCTACTCATCCCTACCGCGCAGGATTCCTGTCAAGATAAAATAATACATCTGATGGTTTGTTGTTTAACCCTCCTTCACCATTTCTGCTTCTCTTCTCTGTGCTCTTTCTATCTCTACGCAGCATCAAGGTTCACGGCTACCTCTGTTTGTTTACTCATAAATGAAATGAGCAGCTGGCAACTCATTTGAATACACTAGTCACATTCGCGATGAACACAAAACAGTTGCAACTACCTGTACAATGGTAATGAAGCGAGTTGCATGGCAGAATTCTAACTTACTGCGTGCGTGCGACAGAGACAGGCCTATTGGGTAAGGGAACATAAAATGTTTCCTGTGTGTTGGTATTGTGTACTGTGCGCATGATAGCAGTGGATGGTATTCCAAACAAAAACAAATTAGCCGCCAGACTAAACAGTTGCTTGCCAAAAGAGTTCTAACAGCGAAATGATGTATTGGTGGCCAATGTTCATGAGGTTCGTTTTCATTCCCTGCATGTATGAAGAATCCACCACAAAGTTTACACATATGACTGTTAGTATTGCTTATATTCTTATGTGCAATTTATTTTTATTCTCCCTCAATTATTTTATCACTGCTTAATTTTAACATATATTACAGCATTACTCCAAAAGATAAACTTGAAATTTGAAATAATCATGTCATTAATTTAATTTAAAACATCATATTATTGCACAGTGGCCAGAAAAGGTAGTATGTCATGTCTTCTCCATTTGCTACGTAAACGTTAGAGAAAGTAATAAAAGAATAACAATTCCCCACTTGACAAAAAGCATGAAACTATAACAGTTCTTTTAATTTGGCACCGAAATGTGAACATTTTTTATTTATTTGATGATGTTGTTTAGAGCTTGAAATAATAATATTTAACAGAAATCGGTGAAAGTGGAAAGTGAACGAGAATAAAAAACAATTGAAGGTAAACTTGTGATTGAATGGGTAGAAACGAAGGGAAACAAATAATACTATAGTAATATGTTTAAAGAGGATAATAGCGGTCTAAAATTATAAAAAATGTATACTTGAATGTTAAATAATTTAAATGTGATTTTTAAAGAAAGATTATGTAAATTACCTAACACGATAATGGAAAGGGATTTACCGAAGAAGACATGAACGATGAAAAATTATTGAATTGTCATAGCAACGGCAAATTCAATAATTTTAAATTAGCCAGAGTTAACGTCATTCTATGTATGGACGTCATCGAGTTATGAATCAAAACCTTATCAGTGTCAAGGAACTCGATGTCAAGTTAATATTCTTAAAGAAACCGTCGTGTATAGTTATTTATTAATTTATATTACGGCGTGCTTTTTTGTTAACTTAATATTGAATTAAAATTGGAATGCCTAAAAGAGGTTAAACGATCATTTCGTTTCATTAATTAAGTAAATCAGTTGCAATTCCCGTCTGAGACAAAACCCTAGGTAAGAGTTATTTGTGCTTCGATTGCAACAGCCGTGGACATCTAAAGGAATTGCTCTTCATGAGACTACGGATCTGAGCAAGAACTCAGATTGAGACACTGAGCGTCCCAAAACATCGGCACCATCCCCAAGGACAGGACGCAGCTACATCTGCTGGGGGACAGAGCATCCCACCCAGAGAATCTTTCGCAAAAATCACCTCAATAGGGGGCAGAATCGTTTCATTCCATCTAAAATTTTGTTGCAAGAGTTTATTTGAAGTAAATGATTCCATTAATAACATCTACATATTTGTATGTAAACTATTGTTCAACGTGCTGTAATAGTTCTCAAATTAACAAAATGAAGAGTACTTCAAAGGCTACACCCATAAAATTCAAAATTCACTGGTCACGAAAATATCTTATGCATTTTACACGAAAAACATTACAACCATTTTTGAGAAAGTTAAATCTTGAAACAATTTTTCTGCAAAGAGTACTTTAAGGTAGTTCAAGTTTCTTGTGTTACATCCTTGGAGGGCGATAAAGTATGTTATTTAACCGCTTATTTATTTTGAAGTTCTGATCTTACATTATATTCAGGCACAAATAAATAAACGAGTAAAGTAAGTTTTATTTCAGTGATATTGTCAATTGCTAGGATCACATTTTGTCCTTAGGAAGTTCTACATGCGAGGATATATATTCACATTGCGTAGTCGCTTTTAAGCACATTTATAAACTATCTGGATGTTTTAGCCATGCTTTCTTTCAATGTTCTAACAATGTTTTATTGTGATTTAGGACATTTCAAAATGTGTATTTTCGGTGAAATATGGATATAGAAGTTTTTGATCAAGTACAAAACTTTCTCTAATCTTGCACGTCTAGAGAAAAAAGCAGAACTTATAGAAGTCATAGATGAAAACTGCCAAAAACATAAACAATGTTTTCCCTTTACATACCTTTGCTTCATTACTAAAGCAAGGCTACACAGAAAACTCACCGAAAATTTTGAAAATCATGGATTTTTTTTTGGCATTTTGGTAGCATAGGGAGCGTAGTAATAGATAACACGCTATTTTTATCATTTGCACCATTTTAGGCACTCACGTAACAGGTTAAAGAGACCTTTAAATTTCGTTAAAATTAACAATCATAACTTTATAATTAAGTTTCTGAGACACTTTTTTTCTAACAATTTTCAGTAAAACAAATGCATCACGCGTCAAAGATTTTGATTTAACTTGGTGAAACTTAAAAGATAAATCCATAATATGTAAATAATAAACTCCGCATTCCCTTGTTTGTTAATGCTCATGTTTTGATAACTATACGGTGTAAATGAATAAAATAGTTAATATTTTCAAAATTTTGTGAGCTGACGAATGGAAAATATTTTAGAACAAATGCTACAAGAATATTCCAAAAACTAAAAATGTAGGTCTCTTAAAATTGCTCTGTACTAGCCGAAAACAAAAATTCAACTTAAAAGCTCAAATTTTTTGACACGTAGAATATTTTATATAGCGAGTAATTTTTACAAGATTCTCACAAAAATAATTACTAATTAATAAAATATTCATTGTAGCAACATAGAAATTTGCGTGCAAGTTTAAAATGATACTCTAATTATGTGGCTAAATGTTCATAATGTTAGGTTTACTACTATAGAAGTTGGAATTATCAGTGTAGCCTTCACTTAAGGCGTTTAGATATTTTATCTTCTGTGTTATTTATTTATGTAGTTGTAGGAAGTAATGCATTGTATAGGAAAACTGGACATTGTCATTCCACCTAATAACACGTTATTGGTGTTCCTGAATCGAAAGAAAACATCTTCATATAAACATGCTCCCTGCGTGTGTTCGTGCTTGTTTATATCTGAGTACCTAATTCACCTCTGAATAGTCCATTAAATATGTATTTAGTTGCACTAATTTCCAAAGATAACACTCAAAGGAGAGTACTTTTATATGAGTGATATTTTTCTCCCTTCCATTTTCTATTTCCTCAATAATATATTTAGCGGTTTTAATTAAAATATACTTTATTAAATATATTTACCTGATAAACGAAACAATGAATTTAAATTTTCAGGTAATAGTCAGCACTGTTCTTCCTCTTGGGAAGGAATTTTGTATGATCTTGTATAACGTTAAGTGAAAGTGTAAAACATTAAAAAAAAAAGATGCAGAGCTCTTTAAAACACACAGTTTATACCAACAAATGTTTGTGCCATAAGCCTTTTACGAGATATTGATTAATAATGGTTCAACTTGTATAATGATTTGTCTAAGTCCTTTAGATGATTTCTTTCCTGCTGTAGCAGATATCTCATGTTGTTAAAAGAAGAGCTAAAGAAACTGAAATTTGTTATGAAATAGAGATATAATGTAAGGTAGGCTATGTGTAACCATGGAAACCTAAAATGAGAGGAAGTTGATAACGTTTGAAAGATTTTTTTCTGATTAAGAATGTGGTAGTTAAAAAAGACGTACATTTATGTACTTCCTACGTTGTGCAGAATTATTTTTGAGCGTGCATTTAAGATGCATAAATAGCGTGTTAATCAACACACTAGTCATCCTTTTTTAAAGAACAACATTTATATTAGTTAAATTTGTATCACAATTTGTAAACATTTATTTAAGAAATAAATCTTCACATAGGAAAAAGAAAAGAATTATTAATCCATTCTTCAGAAATAGCAATATTAAATTCTTCTACTCAGAGACTACGACCCTGGGAAAAGGAATTCATCACTTAAGAATTACAGATGCGCCTACAGATCCAGAGTTGCAGGGGGAACTTCTAGAGATCTTCAAGATCGTCACCAAAGGTGAAAAATTCATCAGCAGCCACCTTGATCTCATCTCAAGATGATTGCCACAACGTGGGGCTTTTAGAACACTGTCGTCGTCTACAGTTTTCCCAATAGACTGCTTCATCGCTTTGAATAAAAACCCTGTGAATTTTTAATTCCAATACATAAGGCAAGGTTTCCAAACATCTGCATTTTGTGTCTATCAGGAAGCGTAGCTACTTCTGCAGAGGATTATCTCAGTTAACTTTAGGCAGCAAAAAACGTAAAATTTGGTACACACTAATAAACAATAGAGTAGTGTAAGTCATATGAAAGGACATACCAGATTTTAAAGTTGATATCCGAAAAAGGTCTTCAGTTTAAGAGCTATGACTTCATACTTTATTTTAAATGTAATATAATACAACTATTTTATTGTTAACCATTTTCCATTGCTAGTGATAATACTTCATGAAAATTAAGAACATGGTTATTTGATTACAATTAAATTTTAGGAGGAAGAGGCGCAAAGACTTGCATTTAAGTTCAATTCCGTCAATAATTTCACTAATTTAAGGCATTTCGTCTTTTTCATTAGAATCATATTTTTTCGCACATCCATACATCATTCAAGAGTTGGACGCGACGATTCTTTAATTTATGGCTTCCATAATTCAATAATTCCATATTTAATCCGTCGCTTCCAGCCGTATTCCTGTTCCGGCATATTTTGAAAGTGAGTCAGGTTCTTCACTATTATATTAATTGAATTCGCTGAAATGTTCTGAGCCCACGCAGTCGGCAACAAAGTGAGGACTCGTTTGGAAATTTTTTCTCATCCCCATGGAGTTCAAAGCTGTTACATATAGAAACAAAGGCGGATTTTTTCATATAAATGTTTTATTTTTGGCTTTTATAACCCGTTAGTGATTGTGTCAACATTCCTGGAAAAATATTTAAAGGGGAACTGTTATTTACATGCCTCGTAGCATTAAGTAAAGCTATAAGTTACTCAATACTAAACAAATATATATGGTAATTTTCTTTAAAGAATGAATAGCTAATTGTAGCTGACAGTTATTCTACGACTCAAATAAAAATCACATTAAATGACTTTTTGTACAATTGTATGTGTGCGTAGAGATCATGTTTGTTACTTGGCGTGCCCAGTTCAAGGCTCAGCTGCTGTCTTTTTTTATCTTTTTGTAGTATTTAACGCCCGCTTTTAGTACATACAGCAGCACAGGTGGTAACACAGACGATACCCTGTGGTAGAGGATGGCAGCATGGGGCAGTAAGCGACTTCCTGGATTTGATAGGATTAGTAGGTACCTTCCAAAACATGTACTGCGATGATGTATGGGGCGGAATATTAGCAGTTGCAATGACTAAGTTGTTAGTCAGAGAAAAGTAAGTACTATACTTAGGGTAGCCACTTGCACCTACGTGGCTGAAGAGCGACTAACTGTATCACCTAAGATCCAACTATTTTATAAGGTACAGTTATCCTAATCATTAAACATGTATTGAATTTGAATTACTATCTTTACAGTAACTTCCCCGGATCACACTGGTGATGCATGACTACCATTGGCTACGCTGTGGTGGTTACGGTCATGGTGGAAAAAATTTAATTACTTTTGGTTAATTAATTGTGGCAATCACATAAATATATAACTAAAATATCATATATAATGCCATATATGGCATTTTAATTGATTTTGAAGGAGCCCTTTTTGATTATATCAAATACTTTCCATGAAAATGATGCTTTGGGATGTGGTGCATTCTTTAAAGCCTTCATGTGGGATCTTCGGCATATACTGAGAGATACAGTTACTCCTTAAGGTATTCGCCTAATGCATGAGTTTATGTTTAAGGATGTATGCATAGTGAAAATTCATCAGAATTAAGTACAGCAAGGACATTGTCCTATTTAATGATTAGTGAAAAAGACTATACAATAAAGAAACACATATATGTTCCCATAAACATAGGTAAACATTCAAAACAAAAGATGCAATATAAGTATTCGTCTGCAAACTGAAAATGGTGTAGAATATTATGGTTAGTACTTAGTAGAAATGAAATGTGTAGTGTTTAACGCCCGCTTTTACTACATACGGTACCGCAGGCGATGACACTGATCATACATGAGGATGGAGCACCGGTGGAATGAGATGGCGGGGGAAACCGGAGATCCCGGAGAAATCTCGCCCCAGTGCCGTGTTGTCCACCACAAATCTCAACTTTATGGTCGCCTGGGATCGAACCCGGGTCGCCTTGGTGAGAGCCAAGCGGTCTAACCACTGAGCCACGACGCGGCCAGAACTTAGTAGGCCCTCCATTCCTCTTTATAACCTCTTGCATTATTCTTGGCATGGATTTCACCTAAGATTTTATCGTTTCCATTGTAATTTTACGCCATTCCTCTAGTAGAGCGTTCTTTAGATCCTTTATATTAGATACTTGATGATTCCTAATATTTTTGTCCTGTATATCCCAAAAATTCTGTATTGAATTAATGACTGGGGATTGCGGTGGTGTCGGCAACCATCGTGGAGTATTATACGACAACCATAGCTTTGCATCTAGAGCGGTGTGTTTTGGATCATTATCTTTTGTGAAATTTTAATCCTCAGAAAGACCCATATTATTCACACTTATGGATAGATGTATTTTTAGGATATTTATATAAACCTCATGGTTCATAATTCATCGATAAAACACAATTCCCCACACCATTTGCACTCATTCAGTCCCAGACATGTACTGAACCAGCCCGCCTCAGTAGCTGGTGGTAGCATGTCTGCCTCAGGTTCACGAGGTCCCGAGTTCGAATCTCGGTCAGGGTGGGTTACCTGGATAAAGTTTTTCCGGGGTTTTCCCTTATCCTTAAAGACGAATGTCAGATAACTCTAAACTCCCTGGACCTCGGGCTCATTTTGAACATCATTTGACCCATTCCATTCATCGTCTGTTATGACAACGTTGGAGGACGTAAAATACGCAAAAATAATGTACTGAACCACATTCAATTTAACTGTTGTCATATTTTTCTCCTCAGGCTCACAATTCTTGTTTCTCCATACTATTACTCGTCCTTTTGAATTAAGGCGTTCAAATTGACTCACGTCAGTAAGTTCAACCTCCTTCCAGAAATCAAACTCATCGTACTTAGGTTCTTTTCCAAAAGCAACTCACTTCTTTCTGTTGATTTTATTGATTTATGGTTTTCTACGGGATGTTCGGCCTCCATACTCAGCTTCATAAAGCACATTTCTTATAGTTTGTGAAACGGACTTCTCTGTGTGTGTTTGAACAACAATAGCAAGTTTTGAAGCACTTAGGTTATGATTTTTCTTTACTTCTCTACGTACTGTCGTTTCTCCATCTCGGAAGAACTTCAGGACGGCCGCTTCTTGATTGACTTTCGTAAGTTTTGTTTTGATTAAACGTGTATATAAAAGTCTTCACTGTACTGGCAGGTCTTCCAATGGTTTCCCTAATTTCTTGAATAGATTTTCTTTTTTTAAATAACCTGATGCAAATTTCTCTCTCTTATTTTATAGTTTCACGATGTTTTCGACTCATATTACTTAAATAGAAGTCAACGACTTTGAAAAACAGAGATGGAACTGTCAACGACTGTGGATGATACACAACTGCATAAGAAAAGAGGAGTGTGTGTCAGCGAGGCACCGTACCTGGGATCTTGTTTACTAGACAAATACTTGTTTGATGTCAAATGGGACATGATTTTAAATAACGTAGCTGTTCATTAATTCAGCAATATATGAACCCAAATTGTGTTTTATTTTTAAATCTGGGTTCCAAATGATGTAAGGAAATGATTATTGTACGTTTCTCATGTATATTTGTCTGATTGTGCTTGTTATATTCTATGTGCTATGATTATACGAATATTGGATTATCTGGAAATATTCAGGCAAACCGCGTGCGCATGCGCATAGTGTATCTTTTTCCCGGAGACATGGGGGCATGAATATGTTAATGTCGTCCTTCAAGGTGGAAGGCAAACTTTTCCTTACCAAAATAAGAATATTATACAAACAGATAAATATCGAATTATCTTGTATTTAACAGAGATGTTACTATACAACTTGAATTTATAAGCATAAGGATTTTAGAACTTTAGTATTGATTACTGCTTGGGAGGTCTTATTGCTAAATAGCTAACCTCGTAATTCAGAGAATTTTAGTTTCATTCCCAAATGCAGGGTGATAATTATACTCTAATTAGGGTTATTTCCTGCTCCCTGCAGCCATGAAGTATGATGCAGAGTCACAATAAGTGTATTTTGTGTGTGCGCTCGTGTGTTTGTTTTCATGTGTGTGTATGTGTGAATGTAAAGACACCCCAAGGTAATATAACAGCAGAGAAGTAACATCACTTTCAACTGTTCCAAAGATAAAGTTAGATGCATAGAAATTTAATAAAAAGGGACTCAGGACGTGTTTTTCAGTTTTTTAAATATATTAAGCCGGGTAGGTCACTTCTGAGAGCCAATGAACAAAATGGTTAACATTATGCTCAAATACGTCTGGGAAAGCTTAACGCTACCAGACCTTCAACTTGTGAAAGTAATGGAAAAGTAGGAAGAAAATGTTATCCAGTTGACCATACTAAGTGAGCTTTGAACTCGGCACATCTGAAATGGGTAGCAGACACCGCACTCACACGCCACGGAGGTGATCTTACGATATGGAGAACTAATATAAATTTTCTCGCATTCAAAACGTGTGAGTTAGCAATTTGCTACTGATAGTTACCGTTATCGCTAATTTTGAAACAAATGAATGTCGAAGATCCTTAAGTTCTCTACACCTCAAACTCCTCTGAGATTCATATGATTAATTCATTCATTCATCATCTCTGTGGCACCATTTTAAATGACGTTAAATTACAGACAAAAGAATAATAAGATTACAATTTCACGGAACATAAATCAGCTACTAAAATAATTTTATGTTATTAACATCCCTGTATGCATTTGCATGTTTGAACTTCATTCGTCTTCAAAAGACAGATGAGTTACTTTTTTCGGCTATACATGCTCATGATACTAGGAGTATAATTAATAAGGTACCTCCTAAATTTCGCCTACAGAGATCTCTGGTTTCTCATCTGTACCTTGGAATAAAATTATATAATGAATTTCCTTTAAATCTAAGACAAATTGAAAATGAAAATTCTTTGAAAACTTAAGTTAAAAGTAGCACTAAGTTACTTAATTTTTATACACCACAAAAGTACTTAAATGCAGATTAATTTTAATGACCTGCTGACGAAAATTACTGCATGGTATGCTAAATGGTTAAATAAATTAGCTATAAATTTATGTTAATTTTGTCTTACATTAACACTTCCTTTACATTTCAGTGTGACGGGCTTAAATGACCTAACAGTCGACGGGCCCTAAAAATCACACTCATTCACTCACTCACTCACTCACTCACTCACTCACTCATTTCAGTGTGATGTTCCTTTTAGCTTTCGAGTTGTTACATTTTATATCTCAATTTTATATTCCTACGCCAAATGCATTGGATACGTTCTGTGAATTTATCTACATAACTGTAACGAGTAAAATAATATACTTTTATTACAATTAGTTCAAAACAAGGTAATGTTTCAATTTTGTCATTTAAAGTGTTTAGTTCTTTTAAATTTTATATTGCTTTAAAAATTAGTCAGTCAAAATACGTGTAAACGAAAGAAAGCTCTATACCAGATATTACTGCGTCAGTGTTTAAAAATCTACATAAACTTAAGAAAAGTGGATGAAAAGTTCATCGTCTGAAACATTTTAAAAAGTGATTGTACCTAAAAAAAGTTGTAAATTAATTGTTCTTTCACACTAGCCGTGTGTAGGACGCACTATGAAAGGGTACATCCAGACTGAAAAATTCAATGTCATAGCCGGGATTTGAATTTTTCAGTCTAGCTCTACCCTTTCATAGTGCGTCCTACACACGGCCAGTGTGAAAAAACAATTAATTTCCATTAATTGTACCTAATAGTGGTCCGAACTATAAAGCCTGGGTCTTAAAGTACTTACAGTATAATAAGTCGCCATTAAGGTAGTTGTCTCATGTGATTATGATAACCTCTAAGTGGTTTACCGGGAGAAACACGAGTTAGTTGGAAAATTTAATGCCATGTCGGCATGTTTTCCCATAGTAGCTCAAATGGTTAGAGCGCCTGGACGAAAAGCAGAAGATCCGTGGTTCAAATGCCGGCTATGGCATTGAATATTTCAGTCTGGCTCTACCCTTTCATCGTGCGTCCTACACAGGGCCAGTGTGAAAGAACAATTAATTTCCATTAATTGTACCTAATAGTGGTCCGAACTATAAAGCCTGGGACTTAAAGTATTTACAGAATAGTAAGTCGCCATTAAGGTAGTTGTCTCATGTGTTTATGAGAATCTCTAAGTGGTTTACTGGGAGAAACGCGAGTCAGTTGGAGAATTTAATGTCATGTCGGCATGTTGGCCATAGTAGCTCAAATGGTTAGAGCGGCTGGACGGAAAACCAGAAGATTCGTGGTTCAAATCCGGGCTATGGCATTGAACTTTTCAGTTTGGCTCAAGACTTAAAAATTATTTATAGAAACCACACATTTCAAAATGAAGAAAGGGTATTCTGAATTTGTAACGTACATCACATAAATATGTATTTCATGGTATAAAAGTGAAAATACCTTTTAATTTATGACACATAAATATTTCCAAAGCCATGAAATACAAATGATAGATTTTTCGAAATAAAATAAATTTCTGTATAACATCAAATTAATATTTCTTAGAGTATGTGCAGATCTATCGAGTTAATACATAATTATTATTTCATTACTGTATTGGCAGGCTTGTGAGCTTTAAACGCTCTGTGTGTTAATAGGGATCTATGATATGATTATTAATGCATGTGACTTGAATCGTAAATAATTTTATTCATGAAAGCATCGCGGGTTCAACGGACCATTGTTTTACAAGTTTTATTCTATAGTTAGTGTTATTGTCTTACGGTAGAACCATTTGGTTGTTGGCATCCGATGCGTTTTTGCGGCATTATCATGCTTCTGTCGACTGCAACAAGCTATAAACTCTCTGGCAGTAACGATGATTGCCTGTATTTCGGTACCAAAGTCTGTTTTGCAAGCACTGCCGTGGTTTATTACTACATTTTGTAGAGCCCTGTTGATTGTAATGACATATGCAGTAAGTTTTAATATATCACACCCGAAATGTACGGTTTCAACGCATATAATTCCCTATCCGGAATCATGTTTCGACGCGGTGAAGCTGAACATAAACGAGTACGATGACGAGGGTTTTGTGTCTGTCCTATAATCTCCGGCTGAATATCTGCTCTCTTCTTGGCAGTGTTTTTAGTGCAGACCAAGGCACATCAGCGTAAAATGTTATGGGTTATAAGGGGTTGGGGAAGGAGCAACCGTATATACTTGCTTCCCCAAGGAGTCGTACTAGAAACAAAAACGAACGGTACCGCGTAGTCTCGCTGTCTTAATGAATGTCTTCGAATAATACAATAATTATAACAAACGGGCTTAGAATAGGCGTTAAGAGAAAACTCGGTTTACCACACACCATTATAACGTTTACGCTTAGTGCTTCTTATGTTCAGCACACTCCCATGTCTGTTTATTTCCTGTGGCGCTGGGGGCAGATGGATGCTAATTAAGTAATACATTTATGCCTAAATGTTTATGAGGGTAGACATAGTATGCAAATAGCCCAACACTAAACATCTGCAAACAGCGCAGGAAAAAAAAAAAAAGAACTATACCTACACAGGACAGCAATGAATAACTTTCGGTTGAATAATAAAGAAATAATAGATGCTTGCAGAAAATTGTGCAGGCTGGAATTTTGTCACTGAAAATGAAGTAATTATGGTACGTAATACTGGACTTAATGAGTAGAAACTTTAATAATTTTGCAAAAAGAATATAATTATTGCCAAAAATTATGTCTAAAATTATGTTAACTGAAACACAAAGACAGTCATTAAATACGTAAGTGAAACATCGTCATAAGGTCAACAGTAATTCCTTAGTGTAGCTTTTGTAAACTGGAGTTCTAGTGAATTTGGTCGACCAGAAAGCCATTAACTTAAGGACCAGATTCCGGAAAATCAAAGTCATGGAGACATATAACAAATTCTAAGAATTACAGAGAGAATGAAAGCATTGGAATTTTAGCTTTACTTTGTGTATCAGACACGAATTAGCAATTTCAGGATTATAATATGTGTAGCGAAAGTTGGAAGGAGTGATGCTTATAGGCAGGCCTTAAGCTAGGAACGTTTAATGCAAAAATTTGCGTTTTTCCCGTCAAGCTGTTTTTATATTTGTAAACAATGACTAACGTGATCGGTTATCGAAAGAAGTTTACGTCGGGACACATCACTCATGATCTAAATCTTCTTTATATGATGATGATGACGATGACGACGACGATGATGATAGGAAGAACAGCCCAATCATCTCCCTTGCATTTTGCACTTTTTTGTAATTTACGTCCTCCAACGTTAACTCATATCGGACGATGAATGGAATGGGTGAAATGATGGTTCCATTGAGCTTAGAGTTACCCGACATTCGTCTTTCAGGATAAGGGAAGACCGCGGAGAAAAACCTTATCCAGGTAACTCATCCTGACCGTGATTCAAACTCGGGACCTCTTGAACGTGAAGCAGACACGCTACCACCACGCTACCGAGGCGGGCTTGCGTTTTGCACTATTAGCGGTTACTGCAGCTTAAATTTCTGCAACTAACCGCGACACAGGGTTCGCATCGTCATTGTCATCATTATTACTGTAACAGTTATTATTAAGCCGCAACGTCTGGCTAGAGAAGGCTGACATATATAATTTAGTAGTTACCATTTCGACTGATAACATTCAGAAACAGCTTATTTATTCAGCCTTAAATTGCGGCAACTCACATAAAATGGATCATTATTACCCTCAATTGAATTTTTCATTAAAGCGCTTTGTTGACATTTATCTTCAATGGAGCAGCTGGAAGCATATTCTTTGCGAACGAGATTAGAGATTGTGTCGTAGAGTGACGCATCATCGGCATTATAAGTCAGAGCAATTAGTGTAATTAAGCGTTCTATGACATCAGTGAACAGGATAACCATTTGCTTTAGTTTTCTGTGCTTGAAACTCTGTACGTCCAGTAATCATAAAGTTGAAAATATTCACCTGTAAAAAGTCCTGAAAAGCAGAAAGGGACAACATCTCTTAGAATTTAGCAAGAGCAATATATTGTTTCAAATGCGAATGAGACATTAAGATTTGGCAATGTCTGTGTTAAAAGCTTTTGTGGGATAATCATGAAGTAAAAGTGGGGTTGATAAAACAGCGTGAACTTCTAGAATTCGTCTCTCTCTTTTTTTAATATGTTTCGTACCTTGCTGTCTTAAAGAACTGTTTTACTGTTAATTATGGGCAGTCCAGAGTGACTGGACCGCTATAGTTGGCGTGGCTGCTGCAGAGAATTCCCCAGTTGTCATTACAGCGTCTTACATCAAATTACGCTTCATATTCCTACTATAATATAGTTATTTCAACCGGTGTACTTACTAATACTAAGAAATTCACCAGATTATACTACAGCGATTACAGTTTCTAGACGTTTCTTTGGAAACGTTTATTGCTTCAAATAACTCATTTGTTTGTCTCCACTGAATTCAGTGAAGTTAACCCGTGTTGTCCATTGTCACACTCCATCATAATGAAGATATTATCTCATAGTTTACCACTGTAGCACCCAGTATTTTAGCATATTCAGCAAAGATGTTGAAGACAGCATGAAAAGTATCTTTTTCTAGGAATTGTTGTTATGAACTATTAGAGGGTGCTGGCTTAATCACCATCATAATCAATATCATTAAGTTTAGGATATGCAGCCTGTTTCGGAGAAGTCAGCCAGCATCTCCTATTGCTTCATGATAACGAAATAATCAACTCCAAAATGTGACAATAAGCTTTACACCTACATCTCATGTAAACTTTAAAGACGATAATAAATTATTCATAATGTTCTTGGATGACATAAGAAACTCTTCGTTGGTAATCTTTCATTTCAGTTAAGTTCGGGGATCTGTCAATGAAACACAATGTATGCATTATTCATCCCATTTTATTTTCCGTCCTTAAAGTAATCCCCTTCCAAAATTACACATTTTTGCGAACAAATAATCCAATTATCAAAACGGAATCTTTATCAATTGTCGCCTCTAATTACTCTTTATGTCTGCTATTGACTGAAAACGGCTGCCTCGAAGTGGTAACTTGAGTTTTGGAAAGAGAAAAAAGTCAGCCTGAAACAGATTAGGTGTTTCTTTTTTTAATTGTAATTTACGTCCTCCGACGTCAAGTCATATCGGACGATGAATGGAATGGGTGAAATGATACTCATATAAGCCATGAGGCAATGGAGCTTAGAGTTACCCAACATTCATCTTTCAGGATAAGGGAAATCCCCGGAAAAAGCCTTATCCAAGTAACTCACCCTTACCGAGATTCGAACTCGGGACCTCTTGAGCGTGAGGCAGACATGCTACCACTACGCTACCGAGGCGGGCGTCAGATTAGGTGAATATGCCGGTTGTTTCATGAGACTTCTTGAGCTTTTGGCCAGAAATTCGTTCACAATGATAGTCTTGTGAGCTGGGCCGTAATCGTAGGCAAAATCCATGAGTTGTATTTCCACAAATCTGGTCTTTTTGACCAAACAATTGTTTAAAATCGTAAGGATTGATTCATGAGACACACAACGTTCAGCGGAAACCTCTCTCAAACCTAAATTACAATTTTTACACACGATTTCCTTCACCTTAGCGATGTTCAGTTTTGTTGAAACTGTTGATGGCCGACCAGAGCGAGGTAAATCTTGGACCACGTCTCGATCACTTTAGAATTCACTTTACCATTTATACGCTACACACTTTACTTTTACATTGTACTGTGTGATAAAGTAGCTTCACTGTAAGCCCTCTCTAACATTTTAAGCCATTTGGCTAATGAAATGCCATTTGCAATGCAAAATTTGAGACAGAATCTTTCTTCAATGTTTTTATTCAATGTAAAATTGCAACCCATTGTTGAGATGTATAACAAAATGGCGCCCTGTATATAAACTGGATGACAGATGACAATCTCCTCGTGAGTGTAGAGGAAAGGTGCACTGACTTAGGGATTTATTTATTAGAATAAATGCGAATCAACTGTTATACAAAATGTTTATATGACCAATTCCCGGTACCTTCTTTATATAATTTATTATATTTCCATTCGTAAATATCATATGTAGAAGTGATATTTCTGTTACTTGAACTTGATTCTGTCCTTTAACTTATTTAACCAGTTTTCACTTTATATATCAAGAAGCGCAAATTGCGCTTTTCCCTTAAATATTAAGCGGCAAATACTAAATATGTATAAACCGAACATGGTCTTTAGGCGCTATCGATACCGATTATTGAAAACGGCAAAACATCTCTGTAAGATTAAGGAACGAAAGAAATGAGTCATATTTTATGATTATATGTTTTTTTATCAACACAGCTCCAACAGTTAATGACTACTCGATCAAGGTTCCCACATTATACTTTGCGAAATGTTAACTTCTTATTCGTCTTTCAATGAACTATTTTTTAACCATTACTTGCTATTCTAAGAATCCTTTTCTCATTCTATTTTCGGAACTTGTATACATGCATTTTTAAATCCCATAATTTCATAACGTATTGAGCTCCAAATATATAATATGAGGATTTCTTCTTGATTAAGTTCGTGGTAATCACTTTAGCTACGCTCACTTAACTAACTGCTTTGTCATTTTTTCAGAGAGGATTAGGCGCTGCGACCAGTCTTGGTCTATAGTAGCTTATGCCCCCAAGTGGGGCATCCCAGGAGGAAGGATGAGGCGAGAGGAGACAGAGAGCGGTTGTACCAAGGAGCCAAAACAGTGCAGAGGGAAGGGTTCCTACATTTGCTTTGTCTTAATACGGAATTCAGCTTGCAATGGTTTCTTCTTGTGAAAAAAATTCTGCTGCTCTTCTTTATACTACACATTCATTTCAAAGTATTAAAATATTAATTCTACTGTTTGTCTATAAAAGAATTAATCTTATAAGTAAAAAATCCCCTTACTCATTGTGCTTGTTTATCCATTGCTTTGTTTGAGAATATCCTCTCTTAACATGAGATAGCCGCCTGGATTTTGGAGACGGCTGCCGATAGATTTAGTTAATTATTTTCCACACAAATGAGAGCATATCAGATTTCACCTTGTTAGTGTCTGAAGGAGAAAAAGAACTCCCTAAGAAACGGGTTGGAAGGTTCGGATGCGGACTCTTGGAAACACCGCCTCTTATCTCAGCTGTGGTCGGTGTATGTAAGCGCTGGGCATTAGCCCCTGTGTTATTTTGATCCGCTTAAGGGGTTCCGAACTCATTACGCAAGTTTTGTTGTAGCCTGAACTTCTAACCTCACAAATGTGAGAGTACAGGTGGTGTGCTTTATGAAGTCATTTAGCTCCATCTACTCGTCTATCTTACCCATACGACCTTTCAAAGACCTGAACACACACCAGGTTGCGGTTTGCTATGGTTTATCGAGTTTGGTAATACATTCTCAATGCATTAATTATTCTAAGAACTCTAGGATAATGGTGCACAACATGCACTAGGAGAAAACAAAAATTATGTATCGCCCTCAGAGGCTGACTATATCGTTAATTATAATTGCTATTAAGAATATAATCTTTTGCATTTACATGTCTTTGCTCATTCTTATAAGAAATATTCTTATTGATTTGTTCTCATCTATCTGCTAACTCCGATAAAATTTTGTTTCCAGTATTCTATTAACATGAATTTTGAAAGGTATATCACATTTCACAGTAAAATGACGTGAGCTCTGAGTTTGAGAAAAGTTGCAAGTATCTTGAATCAAATCAAAATCTTATGCTAAAACTATCAGCAATTTGTGACTGTAAATGTTCATATTTATCAAATAACACTATTAAATTAGTTATTGTTCTTGCTGAGTGTTCAGTTTACAAATACGTCGCGTAAAATCAAAATGAAATGCATATCCACAGAACAAATTTTTATTTCCTTTCAGGTGTTATGTTGAACTTCTATAGATAATAGGTGAAAAACTATTGATAACTCATCTAAAATTCATTTCGGAAGAAATTTTCATTAGACATCATACTTATTTTATAGTCCAGTAATTCAAAACAAAAGTTAACTTTTCGACTTATAATTTTTCAACTGTTATAATTAGTTGGAAATTTTATACAGTAAAACTTAAACATTTTGGAGACATAACTTGAGAGTAAATAACCAAAACTTTGCTTCGTGTTTTATTATTTTCACGCCTTATTTTAGTCAACATATAGGCTGCAGGATTGCTGAAGTGATCAATACTTTTTGTAATGACATGCACAAGCAGGACATCCTTTGTTATGTGAGGAACTTTATCCTGAGGATATCATCTATTCCTGCAAGTGTATATGCTACACACAAAATGATGGATTGCAATTTATGTGTAGAGTTGTTTTCGTCATTTTGCATTGCCATCAAGAGATAATTTTTATAAATACTCAATCACGCTGCTTGTAAGTGAAGCCTCTCAAAATCGGCAAAGAAAATTGAGGTACTGTTATTAACAAATAAAAAGTAGAATTTTTAAATTTGTAGCCCTAGTGTGACTATAAGAACAATTGCAGCTGGGCAAATATATCGACCAATCACAGGAAATAATAGTCATTTGATATTATCCGCCTATGTTTAAATTGATCATCTGGCGTCTGTTTAAAATAATTAAGTTTTAAGAATTTTTTCGAACATCATATAATTAATTGATTTATATTTAAAATAAATTATTTCTTTCGTTGTGTTTTCTCCTTATATATAGCATATAAAACTCGATTTTAAGTTGGTATATTGTACATCGAAATGGGGCTATTTATTTTTAACTTTCACTAGTTGTACTTAAAAACTAACGATTTGGAGATACATAAAAATCATTTGTAAGAAAAATAAAAACACAGATGCTGTTAAAGAGAAAGAAAAAATGTAAAGTAAGGAACTAGTTTAGAAAGATCCATATGTAGATTTAGCGAGTATCACTTTAGCGATTTATGAGGATAAGTAGCAATTCAACCTCTTACTTATTTCATAAATTAAGTACTGGAGCTTTTGCCTATCCTCTGAACCTGGCTGTACAGCATGGTTGCCTCCAGAGATTACCTGAATACTCACGACACACAGGAGTCTGGCTGCAGCATATAATAAAGCTCAGCATTGCAGGAATGAAGTGCTTTACAGTTTTAAAATGAGAAGTTGACAAAATAAGACATTTAATGTTTAATTTGAGTCCTTTCCAAGGATATAGGAATATTTCCCAGAGTATTGTTTCTTAGAAATTTATATACGCTTTACGCCAGAAAAAGTTTTCCTGTTCTATGTTGATGATTTTTATTAAAATATTACAGAATAAAAACCTGTAATATCCGGTTAATTATCAGATATTAACGCTACATGTATTATATATTAGTTTAATGTTGTTGCACGGAGGATCGATCAACTTGGATCAGCAAACGAGTTAGGACAACTTTGGCCTACCAAATGCCAGTTACGGTTTTAGATGAATATCTACTTACTTTCTTGTGTAGTCGGATGCATCAAATCTGCCGTCACAATGTGCAGTGGTTTATGTTGGTAAAAAATCCATAACAACCTCTACCGTGTCCATGACAGAAGTGACTACGGAACATGTGACACCAACATTCCAAGATTCCACTTATTCCCCACTTTTTCATGGCCCTTGAGCCTAAAATTGATTTATGTTAGTAGATTAATACAAGAAATACGTTTTCCAGCCACTCAGTTGAAATTCCTTCGTACTCCTCCCCTTTCGCCATTCACCTAAACGTGACTTCAGTCCAGGAAAATATGAGTCTGGGTAAAAATGACTGGCGTGGAATACCTAATGACCAATTTCTGCGCTATCCAGTCACTCAGTTGGAATTCCTTCGCACTCCTCCCCTTTCGCCATTCACCTAAACGTGACTTCAGTCCAGGAAAATATGAGTCTGGGTAAAAATGACTGGCGTGGAATATCTAATGGCCAATTTCTGCGCTAGTAGACCAAAAGCATCGTGCATTCCTCTGTGCGGTGCTCAGATACAAAATATCCACAACAATATGGCCATTTCAACTATTTAACTCTAAGACCATACATATATTTCTGAGAATATATTTGAGAAGGTCCCTAGTATGCAGAAAAGCTTATGTAATTTTTTTGCATTTAATGTTATTTATCAACTCTATTTATTTATGTATAATATCAGCTGTAAGGTCATACTGAAAACCATTAGAAACTGTCTTTATCAGAGTTATATTGAGTCGCATTGCTACATGATTCAAATCTGCCTGTAAATTACTTAATCTATAACGTACAATTTAAAAATTCCCCGAGAAATTTCTAGGGGAAAAATAATAACCATATTTAACGTGGGATAGCGAAGGGAAATCTGCGTGCTATTTGGCGATACGTCGAATGACACAGGCGCCTAAGTCGCGTACATCCACAAACAAAAACATAACCCATCCGCACCGAATCCCCACTTTCTGCTTACCATTAATTACGTGCTGGTAATTCCCAAAACCAGCTGGCTGCTGTTGTTTCATTTTTGTTTGTTTTCCATCACTATACAACGCGCCGCGACATGAAAAGTAGACGACGTAGAAGAGGAAGGGGGGATAGAGCTTTAACCCAAACAAAACAGATCAGGCGCAACGTTATTAATTTTGCATTCTATTGACCCTTCAAGTTTACACTGGGGTATTGGCGTAATGTAGCGAGAGAACTGGCTTGTCCGTCGGGAAACACACAGTGGTTGCGGCGACACCGCCTAGCTTCCTGCTGTGCCGTAACGAGCAACTTGTATGTAGTGATGTGGTCACAACCTGCAGAAATTACTGACGTTCAACTTCCAACAGTTCCAAGGCAAACAGAGTCATGCACGTTGCTTCCTCCGGCATTTGTGGTATGATTAGTACAAAATATGAGGCAATACTGCCCCATCCAGTTAACTGTGGCATGGCACGTCCCACTTTGTCCAGCCAACTATCAACAATTGAATCAACTCTGAGTGGGAGTTAGGAATACTACCTGAAGTAATGCATATATGAAATGTGGAACATCAATTGTTTCTAAAATCTGTTGTTCGAACTTGTGTCAGTTAATGAATAATAGGAACTAGTCTTCCATTGATGGTCACGCCGTTGCTGAGTGGTTAGACCGCTCTACAAGGCGACCCGGTTTCGATCCCTGGTGATGGCAAAGTGAGATTTGTGGTGGACAGCACGGCGCTGGTGAGGTTTTTCTCAGGGATCACCGATTTCCCCCGCCATCTCATTCCATTAGTGTTCCATCGTCAGCTCATGTATCATCAGTGTCGATGCCACATGTAGTAAAAACGGACATTACACACATTTAATCTTCCACTGAAAGAAAGTTTGTTTTGGGGGCTTTTCGGAAATCTTCACGTTGTGTTCTTCAAAAATGCAGCACCAAGTTTGATATCTATCTTTCAGCTTTTCAGTTACCTTGTTTACAGATACAGTAATATAAACATCCTTTCTTCTGCCCTTTCTCATGGTTTTCACTTTTTTCTCAGCTGCAGTTTAATTCAGACGTTTCAATAAAAATTCTTCGTATTTGGGCGAAAAAGTTTTTTTACATGAAAGATCAATCCAACTGGTTGTTAAATGTGTGTTTATACCCACTATATCCAAAGATCATCCTTCTACCTTCCACCTTAAATGTGTTTACCCTCCTGATTTACTTTAGTTCATATAGAAATATTATGAATGGATTGTCCGAAATTCTGACAGCTAAGAACCGATGAAATTGAATTTCAAATTTCGTTTTTATCTATGAGCCATCCTTAACTACTGTAGTCCTCTGCGTACCAATATTTAGGCCCTTTGTTACTTACAGTAACAAAAATGAGAGTTGCCTGCCGTTATAGCGTAGGTAGTAGCGTTATCTCCTCTCGTTCAAGAGGTCACGAGTTTGAATATCGTTCAATCACATTGACTTATCTGAAAAAGGTTTATTCCGGAGTTTCCCCTAATCCTGAAAGATGAATGTCCTATAACTCGAAGCTTTATGGAACCTGGACTTATTTGAGCATCATTTCCCCATTTTCATTCATCTTTTCAGATGTCCTATCCGGTTAAATGACCTCAAAGGGAAGAGATATGCTTCTAATAGAGTGAATCTAATTTACTGTATTGCTGTGGTCAGTCATTGTCTACTATAATGAATTATGTAAATGACTAATGAACGTTGTCATTATATTTCTATAACACATGCTGCACCTTCTTAAAATAATCTCATAAACTAAGCCCTCAAATTCAGCAAGTAAGAAAGAATCGGGGACATAAGGATTTCCCTTTTTAAATCTCTTAACTCCAGTGAAAATAAACTCATAATATAGAAATTAATCATGTCTGATTATAACAAATGTATCATCATCATCATTATTATTATTTTAGTTCATTAAATTTAATTTTTAGTAATAAATGAAAAATGGGATCGATTATATATCAAGATTAGCCCCTGACTATTAATTATCAATTCAACAGACCACATGCAAGGAATGTAACATACTCCCATGCAAACATCCTTTAAACGTAAACATTTGTGTTCCTTTCACGATCTAAAAACTGCTCTATAGATTTGTATATATGTATTGCATTTATTAGAAACTGTAATAGAAGCTAAGTGTGTATACTGAATTTCTGTTAATAGACTAAGAGAGTCAAGTCATCCTCATGGAGCTTTTACAGAATATTGTATAGTTATGAAATCATCGAAGAGTAAAATTTAATCATTAAAATATACAGGTTGTACTAAATCCATCTTTCTTCTTGCTAAATGCATAAGGGGTGTGTAATTTAACGCTAACATAGATATATTTGCTTTTTTAACATTTGTTGTTCTTGTTAACATACTTAAGTTTCAGTGCGGTGCCGAAATGTGTGTATGGAACCGATTTCTCCCAATATTTATTGCATTTTAAAGACAAAAAGGAGAGGTTTATTTAAAAAAAAAACGTTCAGTGTCATTCACAGCCGTTTCATGGTTTACTAAGGACATAGAATAGTTATAAAAAACTCGGTATAGATTTGTGTAGCATTTACACTACTAAATTTTCTTTATTCTGTGTTTGGCTTGTTTCTTAATAATAAATTAGTCAGCCAACTTCATTTGTGCATTTAGAGCTGGTAATGGAGGAACATATGAGGGTTATTCAATAAAGAATTATCATTATTTATTTACGGTCACAATTTTTCGCACTCAAGTTCAATCTTATTATATTCTGTTAGCTTAATGCGAAACAAAAAGACGTAGTGGTCTCATTGTTGGTACTCTTGATTCACGTCTGTGAGAACAAGGCAAGTTCAGACGTATTCAGTATCGCCTACCGCTGCAATGGATGTAACGTGCAGTTAAAGTCGATGTTAGAGAAAGATCCGGAGTTTCTTTCAAACGTAATCACTGCTGATGAAACTTGGCTACATCGTTTTGATTCTGAGAGCAAACAGTAAAGCTCAGTACGGAAATCTCCTTCATCAACAACCCCCAGAAGAGCAAAAGTGGTTGCTTCTGCTGTGAAAGTTATGGTCATCTCATTCTGTGATATTCATGGAATGGTTTATCAGCATGTTATACCTTTACACACATCAGTAACTGGAAAATACTACAGGGATGTTCTGAAAATATTGTAAGTCCATATCAGGCACAAAAGACCACATTTCCGTGAAGCAGGCTGGATTCTGCACCAGGATAATGCGCGACTGAATATTGCCAATGTTGTTGCGTGAATTGCATCCCTCACCCTCTCTATAGTCCGGATTTAGCCTCATGTGACCCTTTTCTGTTTCCTAACTTGAAGAAACGCCTTCGTGGCAGACATTATCCATCATAAGAAGCAGTGGTGAATGCTGCGGAGGTGATTTTGAAGGATATGCCAAAAAATTGTTTCCAGCATGTCTTTGAAGACTGGCAGAAACGCCGGGACAAGTGCATCGCATCCATGGGAGATTATTTTGAGAAGGACCATTAAAATTATGAGGATGAGTAAAGGTACGTTGTCAAAAAAGTGATCATCCTTTATTGCACAGCCCTCGTATATGGTAACAAATTAATCAAAATGATTGAGCCAATGAAGATTTTAGTTTAAAATTTAAAATTGCTTATTGTAAACATCTAGTTCTAATCTTTTTTCCTCACTACACCTATCTGACAGCATGTGACTGAAATAAATTTCGTACATTTTAATTTTAGCTGCTATTTTTAAGTATCACCTATGCAATTTTGGTTGCTAGAGTTAGTACTACACAAGTTTTGCAGAATTTTAACTATGTGATCTTTAATGCTTCGGTTTTAAATACTGTTATTTTCCCACAAATGTTTGCAAACTTTCTGGTTGGTTTCTGGTGGTGTGCAACTTAAAAGCCTATAATTACATACAGACAGCTGCTTACTCTATGGATTATTATTAACAATTTTTATAGTATTTCCCTAAAAATAACATTAACTTGTAGCTATCACTAATGCACTAATGCACTAATTATGTAAAATTATGTGTTTTAGTTTTCATGCAAATATGCGCGTTATATGCAAAGGTGAAGACCAAATTGTATAGTATATATAAAGCAGAGGAGGGCTAAGAAAGTGAGAAACATTGATAACTTTATTATTACAAAAATAGAGAGGGAAGCATAACTCGAAGAAGGGTGCGGTTTCTGTGAATTTTTAGTGTTAGAAGAGTGTACGCAATTTTAAGGCTATCATTTCGGATAGTAAAGTTAAGGAACTGCCTGAATTTTAAATATAGTAATGTTGAGTGATTTCTGCTCAAAATAATTTGGTCAAAAGAAAGATTAAATTCCAGAATAAGCAACGAAAGGGATGAGCACTATGTGAGTAAACTAGTAACAGTAAGGCAGGCAACGATAGCATAGGCCGTGTCAGATCAGTGGAAAGGTGCGATGGTGCGGAACACAGTTGCCTGGGGGGATAGGAAACATACGGACTATAAGCGTTTGAGCTGTCATGTAGGTAATTAGCTCCCTTTGGGCCCTTTTCGTGGGAGCGGGGACCTAGCATGCAGCCCATAAACTGCCACGTTGTCGCCATTACCTGGCATGTACCGATGAACTAAACTCCGGTGCATAATAAACAAGCAACAATGTCTCATCAGGGAATAACGGAAGGACGGACGTTGTTGTGGCGGTCCGATGCCCACCACCACGTGCGTCGCCATGCGTATCGCTCTATCATTGGCACAAGAATACCCTCTGTTAGCAAGTGTCATAGTTGAATCACTGAACATGTAAAAAAAAAAAAAAAAAAAAAAAAAAAAAAAACTCCATGTCACGTGAAGAGCCTATTAGGTACCTGAAAAGTATTATCTAAGCTTTTAGATGCATTAGAAAACTTCTCCTTCTTCCTCTTTTCATCTTTCTCTTGTATTAGGCTACTAGCCAATTTCTTACACGGTATGAATTACTTCATATTTTCATTGGTCTTCCAACTCTTCTACGCTCTTCAGGAATAATATTTCCACACTGCCATCTTTATAATTGGGAGGTCAATTGGAAGAGAAATACATAAAATTCTAACATAAAGGTTAATATTTAATTTTGACTTTCTAGGGAAACAATGATCTCTTCGTTATTATTGAAATGTACACTGCTTAGAAATTTAACAACCAGAACACCAAATATCTACACAAAAGTTCATTAAAATATGTAGTTTTTATCAAAGAATATTTCTCATACTTGGACTGAGGTGCAACAACATTGAAGCATTTATTTTCCAAAATGTACGGTTCTGTTTATCCCTGATACAGTAAATTATTTGCTACACAATGCACTACATTTTATCTGCAATTAGATTGTTTCTAATGCTTTCTAAAGATCGTTATATATTAATTCTATTTGAGAACTTTCAAATGGTGATATGAAGAGAAAGCTACACGGGTGTATACTATCACATATATTTTTCCTGCTTCATTGGCGACTATTATTTTAAAATTTGAAGTTTTCATAGTGTAAACATAAAATAACTGTAATACAAGTAGCTAAATGTTTTTGCATATTATACACTTCATTGACGGTCAAGTGTTGATCACAGATAAGATGACTTGCATATTATTATGCCAAGTAGTTACCAGTGAATGGATTAAGTTAACATCTTCACCGAAACACGAAAGCAATGTTGATTTGAACACAGGTGATTCAAAATACTTTCATATTGGGATATTTTTGAGATTTAGCATCAGTTATTTAAGCTAAAGGAAATTATATTTTGAAGAACCGGTTATTTCTATGCAAAAGATTCCAACGCTGGGCAAGAATAAAGGAAAGCTTGAAATAAAATAAAGTACAAAAATTAACACAAGTAATACATTAAGTTGGCCAGGCAATAACTTCTGGCTCTAAGAATAGCTCATGGAACCAATCAAATATGAGCTAATGAGATGAAGTTGGTTCGAGGAGTTGCTAGTCTTAAGTTGTTAGATTATCAACCTAGGGAAGACATTCATCATCATCTAAGCCTACTGAACCTAACCAAAAGAACACAAAGACACAAACCAGATTGTTGTCATCGTAACAGAAGAGTGAATAACAATCGAACAACTAAATAAACCCAGCTATGCTAAATGACAACTAGACCAGGGAGTGCAAGTTCTAGTGTTACGTCACAACATTAATTGCAATACACGAATACGCCTCCAAAATATGTACGAAGGGAAATGTACGAAGATTGCAAATGCGTGTTATGTGAACGAAATGAGAATACATCACATTCTAAGATTGAAAAGGGAACAAACTACAGCAAATACTAAAATAAGCATATATGCTCAACTAGGAGTGCACATTTCCTATTATTATACTCAAATGTACTCCGAATACCAGCTAAAAGGACAGAGAAATATAAGCAGAAGATAAAAAAATTAAATTATACTACACACGGCACCGCAGGTAGTGTCACTCATGTTACGTGAGATGAAGATGGAACACCGGTGAAATGATGGAGCGGGAACCTGGAGATCCCAGAGAAAACCCGCCCCAGAAGCATGTTTTCCAACCCAAATCTCACTTTGCAGTTTCCTAGAATCGAACCCGGACCACCTTGATTGGATCAGAAGATGTAGGATGATATGAATAAGCAACATAAACTTGAAGGTTCAACACAAGCTAATTCCTTCAAACGGAAAAGGATATTTAAAGCCATTAATGTTATGAAAATAATTTCGATTGCCTGAAGAAGATTTCTATTGGCTTGAAACATCGCTTTCACTACATAACACGTATTCTTCATTAGGAATATTAATTTAACACAACGGATTTATTTGTACATTTAGGACATCACTATGAAATAGTGTTCAGCTGCATTCGTAGCTGCATTTGCTGCTACGAAACGGCCTATGGGATCATCGCCATAAGATATCCATGCTTCTAAAATAGCGAAAAGTGATTGTCTCCGTGATTACAATACACCCAAAATTATATAATTATCTCGTAATATTACAGCTCCCTTTACTCTCTAAGAGGTGCTTTGTTGCACAAGTATATGGAATATGCCCCGTTTATTGCAGTTTCTCTACATCACTTTCGAATATGGTGAAAATGAAGCCTCACTGTTTCATTAGGTACAACTCTGTTGGAAGCGCACGACGACGGCTACGTTATACGCTCAAACGACGACCGTCTGGTCATTTCCATTCCAGGATCCAGTGGCGCGTGAAACCGTATTGAGATAACTAACGCGGTGGGAAATCTCGTCCTCAGAGTCTGCCCTAGTTTCAGACTAGGGCACCAAATCTCAATAATGGATTTATAAGCCGTTTACACACGCATACACGCACCTAAGATCACACACCCATTAGGAATTCAGAGTGATAATTATATTCTGGAGTCCCACAGTCGATTCCGCTCACGGATATGATGCTCATGTGAATCCTCTTAACTGCATAGACAAAAACCTTCTGTTTCAAGTAAAGTTAGGTTTCTAAGACCGAGCGGGATGGCTCAGGCGGCTTCGTATGTGTTCCGCACTTGGGGGCTCCGGATTCGATTCCAGTGGCCGATCTAATTGACCCATGGCTCTTTTCCGGGTCGTCAGGGAAATGCGGGGTAGGTTGATTACATCCCTTGAATTTCCTGTCCCTCCATTTCATCTCTGTTGTTATTTCACCTCATCTCTCCTCTGGTGGCCTCTTTAAGGTAGAAGCGTCGGCGAGTGTCTCGGCCCTCTGTCCCCTCTTGCCTCATCCTTCCCCTCGATGATGCCCCACCTGGAGCTTTGGTACAATAAACCAAAGATTTCGGTGCCGAATTCCCTCTGTAGTAATCCCAATCTTAATTCTAGGTTTGTAGCAGTAGCTTATAACAATAGGACATATGATATGATGAAAGAAATAGGTAAAATGATGCTCAAATGTACACAAGTTCAATAGAGCTTACAGTTAAGCACATTTATCTTTGAGGATAATATAAACTCCTGAAAAAAAAAAAAACCTTAAGATGTAAAGCGAGTGGAACTGTAATAGGTCTAATAGATTTCATTCTCTTAGTTAACTTGTTTTGCAGTGATAAAAGAAATATTATAATACAATTTTGGTCATTAAACAGTTATATTGGTCGAGAAATAAAACCCTTTCTTCTGTTCTTGTAGCAACACATATTTACAAACATATACCCAACATATATGCACAGAAGCATCCAGACCATTCCTCGCTGGCCCACCACTTCTAAAAAAAATCTAGAAAAAGTTCTGCGAGTGTGTATTTTAGCTACATAGCTAAAAAACAAATAACATTAATATAAATAAACATGAAATAAAGATGGATAAATACCAAAGCTCAGAATAGTTTATTACAAATCTTCTCCCCTCAAATTGGGGCTTAAACAGGGAAGGTGGCTTATTCTTAATTTAACAAAAAAGAATGTTATAAAGATTTTTATTGTAATACTATATGACCAAGATACTGAAAGTACTAATACTTACTGAAAACTTGTGAATTTCTTTTCATTTGAAACAAGGGATAAATGTTTTGCATAACTGGTAAATCATAAGAGAAAAACAAATGCATAAACATGTCCATCTCTTAAAAATACACAGTTTATTCCAAAATATCTTTTCGTAATATCAGTTAGCTTGGGTATATTCAATGTTGTTTATTTGGAATTTTCAACATATTTTTGCTGTCCATTATTTATTAAATTTTTATAGAACAATTTACTTTCTTTAATTACTGAACTATTTCGCTAGAGTTTATAATATTGTTTGTGATAAAATGTTAATTTATTTGGCTCTGTGAAAATTTAACACCAGGAGAGGTGTGCTTCTCGACAAAGGGAATATTTTGAAAAATGACATATGAGCCACATTCATTAACTTCTATTGAATGTTGAACTACAGCCTAGCTTAAGTTTAGCCTCCTTTAAGTATGTAATATGTAATTAAAATCATATTAATTTTACACATGTCTCTCTGTTGTTAAATGAAAATAATAGATTCAGCTGTGCTCGTTGCTGAATTATTGTGCAAATACAATAAGTATGTAACTAAATTGCCCTGCAACAAATTGATTTTGCTATAAATTAATATACTGAAATATAAATAAATACATATGTAAATAGGTAATTACGTTAGTATGTTAAACTTTTCAATTCATTTGTTTACTTCAATTAGTTCTATGGTTATAAAAATGTTCATAACTTAAATGCTTTTGTAATATTTCAAATTAGTTACCAATTTTTTCACAGCAGTAGTGAAAGAGTGTTCTGTCTAAAGCTATTTCACAAGAATTAATCAACGTATTGTGACATTGTGAGTTCGTAGAATTAAAAGGCCGAGTTGCAGTAATTAAAGATCTCCTTTATTTCTGTAGAAATACTCTTATAGATTACAGCAGCATTACGTTACATACACCATCAGTCTGCCAAGGTCGAATACAATAACAATGACAGCGGGTTACATCCTTAGCTCTCGTTACAACACAGGTGGCTGTCTCTCATTTCACAACACTGTTTCACAACTAACTCTTTGCGAGCCGTCACGTCCTTAAATACCTATTTCGTAAATTCGAGATATATCTGGACCAAACCGGAATCGAATGTTCTATCGCCTTCCAGAAATATAACCCTATCGGTGCCGGCAGGTCTTTTATCTCGAGCAATCATTATTTCTTCCGGCATAATCCACTTCGCCAGGCTTTTTGTGTACACAAGCCGCGATATCGCGATCGGGTTGGCGACAGAATTATGAAATGTGCTCAGCATTCAATTTTCTTATAAAATCTTCTTTGTGGTTTAAATTACTACGAATGTACGTCATTATACAGTGCGATTCACACAAACCTGAACCACTTCAATAGATCATAACGAATAATAGGACACACGTGCAACTTTAGGAGAATATAATACACAATTTGGAGATTACATTACGCTATTTACATCTCAGAGAAAATGTTGGTAGTGTCCTCCACCAGCATCTATACATGTTTGCACTCGTCTGAAGTTTTACGGAGAGTATGCTCGCCAATATTACTTATTTCGAATGGATTCCTTGAGAACATCAATTGTTTTTGTCCTATTCTTGTACACTCCATTTTTAAATATCCCCAGAAGAAATAAATCCGGTGAGGTCAGTGGATCTGGGGTGCCATAGAACTTTTGAGATTTTTCGATTATTAAAGAAACTGGTTACAAGTTCCATGGTGTCATTAGATGTATGGCTCGTTGCTCCATCCTGCTGGAAATAACCTGCTCTCAATTCGATATGATTTCCGTAAAACTTCAGAGAATATAGTGAGACGAGTGCAAACATGTATAGATGCTGGTGGAGGACAGTTACAACTTTTTTCTCTGAGATATAAATGGTGTAGTGTAAACAAATAGTTGCGTATTATATTCTCCCCAAGTTGCAGATGTGTCCTAGTATTGGTTCAAAAATAAAAGCCTATTGAAGTGGTTCAGATTTATATGGATCGCACTATATTAGGGAACCAAATAAAGGAGCAGAAGATATAAGAAGCAGAGTGTATTATAAGCACAGGAATGGTACATTAATTCGATAAAGGCTTATAGAAAGGAGGTTATTAGAGTTATACTAAGAGAAAGATCGAGTATGCAAACAAAAATCTCAATATATTTGTCAGGCCCATTATTTTCACAACAGTAGAAATAGATATGCCATTACGAGATAATATTTGATCTGGACTTGCATTCCTTAACAAATGTTTCGCTCTTCATTCCATAGAAGAATCAATATTATCTTGCGTGCTAATGCTTATTTTTGTTATAAGATTAATCTTTTCAGAGAAACTTCAGGGAGGTACAAGAGTAAGGTGAATCACTCTCACAGCCTCTTAAAGATTGTTACATCATTACCATACATATAAAAATATTATATATCATTTTGTCGTTTCTAACGCTAAGCACAAGGGATCAAACAGAAGAAATCTATAAGGATACAGTCTAAATTCCTCATTAAAATTTCTTAATTGAAAATATTTGTATTCGGCCTATAATGTAGGAGGTTATTTTCCTAAAGAGAAACCAGTGTTTCAAAAATAAACGAATGCCAGAAAAATGTCCGAATCTGCCGACATAGACGTTCGTTTCCTTTCTCCTCTTAACTAAAGTTCCCTTTGGTGATTCAAATGAAACTCTGATAAACAATTCAATTAACTCGTACGTTAACATTTACAGGGGAACTATTGCTGAACTTATGCAGCTACACACCTGCAAATTTGATGGTATAATGCCTGCTGTATATAAACCATGTGCATCAAAACTCTACTCGGAGTAGAACCAGAACGTCCAAAACTGAAGCCTGAAATGTGTCGTATGCAAACAGCTGCTGGACATCACTCCTCAGCTCTAATTTGGATGTGGGGGACGGTGCTCCTTACCTGTGCCATGTGTAGATCGTTACCTGTCAGATAAACAGCCCTTACCGTACAATGTGGTGTTAATATGCATATATGTTCCTACGTGGCTGGACTCATTTTCCGGTACTTACAGCTATACTCCGCACACAGACCTCACATAGAGCAGAGATGACGTCATCAAACTCTCAAGCGCGTACAAGTGTGAGTATCGTGACAGTGCCCTTGTTAGGAAGGAGTTCTTAATAAGTATTCTAACTCAGGGCAATAGATGTAAAAACCATTTTAAGACAATATTGTCAAAGGTGTTCTAGAAATAAAAGCTGATTAAATATTTCTGAGGAATTTTCGTTTTTTATCAGAGTATTTTCTCCGATACTTCCCGATGTTATTTAAATTTACTTCAGTTAAATGAGTTTCGGTTCACATATAAACTTTACCTTATATAGTTAGATTAATTCCTTGGTCCACTGTCACAGATGTTCACCGTCAATCCATTTATCAAATTTAGAACTGTTTACAGGACAAACTTGTTTGATTGTATTGCAAATTATCTCTGATAAATGGGAGACTACTATTTAAGTTACGAATTCTCACCACCTACAAGTGAAGTACTAAAATTCCAGGGTATTAGATCCAAACGAAGGCCATGTTTCTATTTAATTTGAAGATCGCAGTTACGATTTAATTCATAGGATATTAAACATCTCTTGGAATGCATGTAACATAACATTAAATAATATACTAATCACATACTCAGAATGACTGCTGATAAGAGCGTAATGAGGTTGCATATGAGGGAGCTACTGTACTAATATTTCTCCAGCATCACAAGAAAAGAAAAGAAGATGACCTTGAAATAAATTACCTTTACATAGAGCCAATACAGAATACCTGTGCATCATAATTATAAAGTATGGCTATCCAAATTACCTTAGTTGGACTTTATCACATTATTGCGCACGTAACAATTCTATAAGAGCATTAGCTAATATTCGTCAACCTACGTTACATGGCGAAGAGATTTGATAAACTAATGAGTTCGATAAAGTGGCTTTGTTATCCAATCAATTTGTTTAATATTGCCACAAGTCACTGTTGTGTTTAATTCAAATAGTGTTGTGAGTAATTATTTTGCTTAGAGTGGTGCGTGTGACATCATGTCACGTGACCTCTCCTCGCTCTGTTGAAGCGAGGTTTGTTCGTGACCTCTGCTTCCTCTATTAAAGCCTGTAAAAGGTTTCCTCTCTCTCTCTCTCTCTCTCTCTCTCTCTCTCTCTCTCTCTCTCTCTCTCTCTCTCTCTCTCTCTCTCTCTCTCTCTCTCTCTCTCTCTCTCTCTCTCTCTTGTAGGCGAGCTTTGGTCAAAGACGGACCTAGGTCTGCTCGTGACCTCTCCTTCCTTTGTTGAAGCCTGTAAACGGTTTCCTCACTTTCTCTCTCTTGTGAGCTGGATTTGGTCAAAGACGGACCTAGATCTGCTCTCCTGACCTATCCTTCCTCTGTTGAAGGTTTCCTCCCTCTCTTGTGAGTGAGCTTTGTTCAAAGACGGACCTAGGTCTGCTCTCAGTAAAAGTAGGTAGTCAACTGTGTATTTCCTATTATTATAGTAAACATTTCATGTCTTAATTGTATATTTAGTATTTGTAATATAATTGAGTCTTTATATAGAACTCCCAATCTCTCCTGAGTAAGCATACCTTTGATTTATTAGACCCCGAGGTACGACCTGGCCACGCGACAACTTAATCCTTTACCATCCCTGGTCAGATTGTCGCAATATTTGTATAGGTGATAGATATTATTGCCAGAACGCAGTAACAAAAAATTGTTCAGGTAAACTGTGTTTTAATACTTCAATAAGCAGAACAACGAATTTAGAAGAATGATGATACAGTTAATGAAAATCAACACAAGATCTTGCATTCCAAGGTAGATCTTTTAGGTTAAAAAAGTTCGTCGACTATAATAACTGTATTATTTATCTTGCTGTATTTAAGGTATTATCAAGAACGATGTATAAGTACTTATCTCATTCATTATTCTAAGGATGAAATGCGAGATTGTGTGTATGGTGTAAGAGCGAGAAAGAGAGAGATGAATTAAAATAGTATAAATAATTTCCTTAATAGCACTGGCCTGGGTTTTTGTCGGAAATTACCTAAACTTAGACAAAGAAGCAGTAAAAGAGGAGTTAATTTAAGCAGCATGTTTCACTGAGCTACCTGATGCTATTTAAATTTAAAATACTCAAACTCTCTAAAATAATGGATTTTTACTGTACAGAGTAATTAATCCCTTTGGCTTAGTGGGGAATTCGGTAGGTTTATTGTGGTTAATTTTTGGGATCAATGTTATATTTCGACACAAACTGTCAAAGTGAATAAACTATATTTAGTTCTGTATTATGACGTCAGCGTTAGGATGCAGGAGCATTGCCTCGTTAGAAAGACCCTGGGGGCACATGCTAGGGTGTTAAAAGCTACAGAAAATACTGGTATTATCTACTATATTTTGTATTATTTACAAATATTTTCCAAAATAGCCACCATTGCTTTAAGAGCTATGCACTCCAATGTGCGAATTGTAGTTGTACCCGTGATTATAGAACCAGGAAGGCTGTATTTCTGAGTTAAAATAATTAAATTCAAACAAATAAAAATTAACCAAGACTTGAGGAATGCAGACTTCTATTCCTACATGCATGACAACCTCAACAAAATTCAGTGTAAATGGGGTTAACACTTTCATAGCCTGGCTTCTCAGTCAGTACCTTCGTTGTCTAGCGGTTTGTGTATACTTATGTAAACCGGATTAGGTTGATATTTATGGTTGTAATATTAGTCTACCTTGTTGAATGTAAAATAGACTACCTAACAATTAATTCCCATTAGTTGGTCTAATAGTGATTGGTCTATAAAACCCGGGACTTAAAGCATTTACGTGTTGCAAGTCACCATTAAGGTAGCTATCTCATGTGTGTATGAGAACTCCTAGGGGTTTATAGAAAAAATAGTGCAACCGAACGGAGACAAGGAAATCCATGGTTCAAGTCCCGTCTGTGGCATTGAATATTTTACTGTAAACCCTCCTTTCCAAACTTTGGCCACGTACAGGTGGTGGAACATGGACTTTGCAGACTAAAGTAATTTAAGTCACGTAGACGCCGAATTGCAGTTAAGATGTTTTGAGAAACATGATCCTGTTTAGCTCTACTTGGGAAACCCTTACGTAGCTTCTTTGGCGTGGGAATGCCGATTTGGCAATATGTCGCCATATTGAAAGTAACAATATTTAAAAACTACGTATTTTGGCAGTCATGGACCCTTCTAGTCTGGGTCATTCTAGAGGTTTACTTTAGTTTGGGTTATTCCGGTGGTCACACTGATCTTAGAATCAGGTTCGTCATACCGCCCTCCAGTGGTGGTTACATGTCACAAACTCTCACCACATACGGCTACACGTCCTCTAGGTAGACCCTGGGTCTTTAACATAATAATGTAGTTGTTTGTAGTGCTTTGTACTTAATATTAGAAAATAGTGAATTGGCATACGATAGAACTCTGTATTGTTTCTGTATTCACTCTACCTACTTCCTTTCAACTTCTTATCTATCTAGCTGCTACTTTGCTCTACTACTTAGCTCTGCCCTCTAATTCCATATCCTTTCAGCTGCACTCCTAGTTGCAGAGTAGAGTGTTAACCTTTATGGTGGATGTACTTTAACTATACACAATTCTTTTTCGTAACATTATGTATAGGTTTTACTATTCTGATTATACTAGCTGAAAATTATTGGGGAAAAGTATTGACTTCTTATATCTTCCTAATTTATTTAGCAAAAGTTAATAACTGATTTACAAGATATGAGATCTGAACATGTGGTAGTGTTTATAATTTACTTCTGAGAGACGGTATTAAATACTTTTGCAGATTAATAAATTATTGCACTACGTAAAGCATTTTATGTGCTTAAAAACAAAAATGTTTGCGATAAATCAGGCTATAAGTTTGGCGTGTCTATTAATAAGCATGCACCAATACATTTATATCTTCAACTGGTGTAGAGTTGAGAGTTAAACTCACCAAACTGAAAAATAGTGCACGATTTGTTATTATTTAGAATTGATCTTATTCTGTCATGAAAATTAAATGTTATATTTGCCCAAGTATTGGGTAAAATTACACGCATGTTGGACCTTAAATGTCAGAATAGTAACTGAAGGTGCTAAATAAACTATTCTAGAAATCAATATTTACAGGTATGTTTGTGTATATTTGGAATAAAGAAATTTATTAACTTACACTGCCAGGAAAGCTTCAGTTACTATTTAAGATTTAGTTTACAAAGTTACAGAATTTTTAAGACGTATTTTATAAATAATCAGAAACAAGTCACATTTTCCCGAATACTTATGTAATATAACATTCAGTGCAAATTTACGTTTTGTTTTAATTCATGTTACTGACTGTTTCTCTAGTGTCCATAAGACTGCTATTATCATTGGACTGGTAATCATAAAGAAATTTTAAACCAAGAAGCTTTCTTAAAACCTTTGAAGCAAAGTTTACAATATGCTACAGGTCAGTAAGGCATCAATAATTGCCACATTTGATTGGAATACTACTAATATCATAATTACACAGTTTTTCCCTCTTCAAATTCTTTGGGCAGTTACAAAGATGAAAGAAGTGACCTAATGGCCCTATGGTCTGTATTATAATAAAGTTTCAGAATCCTTTGTAGGGCGATAGTATTTCGCAGAAGCCATAGAATTCTCCAACTTGTATACAGTTGATGTAGATGTCTTTCTTTTTCTTTGAAGACAGTTTCGCTTCGGGAAGAAAAGAAATTACTTTTCGTATTCAACGAGCCTTTGGAAGAAAAGGAAACAAAAAGGAAAGAAAATCAAGCTCCTCAGAAATAAACCACAATACAACAGAGACGCAAAAGCCATTTTAAAAGCCTGACGTTCCATTAACCCCTCATTCAAATCCTCTCTTTTCTGCGTTTTAACAGCCGTCTCGGGTTAACTTACGCACTCAAATGTTCTCAAAAGTGTATACTTAAGGGTAGCAAAATGTATTTCCGTGGGGAAAGGGCGGATATCTTAGGGGGTTGCCATTCTTTGGTAGTATTGTCCGCACCAATAAGTGAGAAAGTGAAGCTAGGGTGCAATAACTTTATCATCTCTGAACCAGAAAGCAATAGAAGGGATGAAAGGCAAGGGATGTAAGTGTATTGCTCTTGCTTTGCTTTATACAGCGGGTGGGCTATGCTTGTGTCCAGTCCTTGTTGTGCAAAAAAGTACTAGGATAGCAATTGAATGGATGATATCAATCGAGACGAGAGTCGATGTAGGTACGTTACATTCAATAACTGCATGTACACCAGAAAGATTGCTACTCGTGAGATGAAAACAAGATCACTTGTCACGTTTTATTTCATGAGGTAATCATATCGATAAAATTGCCTTATATTCTCGTTTTCTACATTATTCTTAAGTTTATTGCTTTAAGTTTAGGACATATAGATCAAACTTATTCATTGTTATATGCTAAATAATATTTGAGGACTATGGCTAAAACCACGTTTACTCGATATACTAAATTTTATGGAGGAAGGAATGAGTCAAAGCTTATGATGCGTCAACCAGCGTGGTTCCTAACGTTTTCAGATTTAATATCTATTGCGCCATTTCAATTCATTAATCTCAAACCTCATGGTTCACGCATAAAATTATGTAGCAGGAAAGAAACATTATTTCCTCAAAGCACAACAAATGCAGAAGACACATATCACCGTTCACCTCGACTAACCCTTAAAGATGAAAAGTAAAAATTTAATCGGAGAGAAAGAACAGGATAATTTTAGTACACCAGATTTTCGGGTCATGCTGATAAAAAAGGAGTTAGGAATTTTCTGTTCAATAGGATTCGAACCAGGGATCTCCTGGATGAGAGCATATTTTATAGAAAAGATCCATAGTTGGGAAAATTTTAAAGCACTCTGAAGCTTTGAAGTGACGTTATTAGAGTTATGTAAATCATTGCACCCATTAATTCATTGTTTTACTTATTTGATTGCACCTTTTACTTTTATTGCGTATGCTAATATTGAACTGAACTAAAGATTTGTGGAAGTTGTACAAAAGTATGGAAGGCCTAAACCTTACTGATGAAATAAGGGTATCACAAACTGAACTTTCTCTTATATAAAGACATAGGCAAGTCTAGATGCCCGATTTTTTATATTTCTGCCCATTACCTTAAATTTTACGAGCAAATATACACATTTTGTCAAAAACATTTAACTAGATGCTAATGAAACTTGGTGGTCTTAATACTAAGTACAGGTCAATCAACACTGGTGTAATAGGAACTTGTTGTTGACATATGATTGATTTTAAATGTCAAATGCCAAATGTTAATCTTAGCTTAATACACTTAAATTATATTACTCTTTTAAATTTTGTTAAAATTTTTTTAATTAGGGTGCAATTTTTAATACTTCTAATTAACATATTTCTTTTTCTTATTAGACATATTTATTTATTCAAATACTTTATTACGAAATAAATACATATCCTTTTTAATTCAAGAAATGTAAGTATTACACCCAGTAGGATGACCACATATGAATCTAAGATTTACATAAACTTTCGTATATCGTATATTTATTTGGCCACGACATTTGGCATAATGTTTTACTAGCACGTGTAAAGATCAGTTCATATTTTCACCATATAAAACTATTGCCATTTTTAATCTACAAATGCATGAACACGTATTGAAAAATTTTAAAACCTTAAAAAATCTCTTTGAAATTTTATACAAATAAACACCAGAGTAAATAAATAAATAAACAACGTTTGAAGTGTAATAGCTTATGTCAGTAATTTGATTATCATTCTCTGATTTCTTTCAGTTTATTTCTGTACTGCTCAATCCGTTCGGCTAAAATCATGGAACATTTATAATCTGGGGAATGTCTAAATACCTCAAACTGTATTTCAAATTAAAACAGGACGGAAAACTTTTGATGTCACATGAAACAGAAAATAAAGGACTGAGTTTGAGTCTGAAAACTATATGAAAATGCTGATCAGAATATAATGTTTGGGACGGCCTTTGATTTTAAGGATATATCATGTATTTCTCTTTACTTTGTTTATTCACCTTAAGAAAAACGGATGTTTTGTCCATTAAAACAATTTTCTCTGAACGCTCTTGTAGAAGCCATTCTTAAACATGGAAGTTCTCTGTCCTATTTAAGAAACGTATAAGCATTTGAAAATTTAAACGAATACAAGGAATTTCTCAGAAATGATTAACTCTACAAAAAATATATTTTATATAAATTATATGACTTAAAGAGATCCTCGTTTTTTGTGATAAGATTTTGCCTTTCTCTTACGCTTAATGAGTCATTCAGAATGACTTTAAATTGATGTAGCTTATTTTTAAACATTTAATCCATAGTACGTTTTGAGAACAACCTTCCATTATGGGCATAGTCCTGTGGTCATTATTTAAATCCATGGTGTGATAAAATGTAATAGCAGCCCCTCAATATATTTAAATTTCAACAAGCCGCAGGCTTTAATTTATAAATACCACGATTCCCACTTCAAACCAAAAAGTTGTTCAGACTTCATCATTCTCTTAAATGGATTATGCAGCTCACCATTGCTCTAAGCACTGAGAGCTAGTTTTTGCTCCATGAGAAACCCTTCTGCCCAGGGTTGCACGGCTAGTTTCATGTTTCTGTCCTTTGTACATATAGTTGCCTTTGTTACATCAGCTGATAGAATGAAGAAGCCACTTAAACTACTTACACTTCTGGACATTATTTGATTAGAATTGCTGTACAGGGAGATTGCCTTTAGCCTAGAATTTTAAAATATAGGGCATACTGATCCTAAGTATCGTAGTGAAAAACAGTTATATGTAGGTACTTTAAAAGCACAACAGTGATCTTCAAAATGGCCTGTGAATCTTCTATTAGCAAGGCTACCTGAAGAGAAAAAGCACTGGTGTATAAGAAACTAAAGGACTATCTTCACTATGAATAAACAGATATCTCTTTCAGTTCAATTAAACTCAAATACAGAAGAACTAATATTTTCTAAATAGCCAAAATATAAATATAAATATCAGAAGTGATTGCGTTTGAAAGAAACTACGAATCTTCCTCTAACATCAACTTTAAATGCATGTTACCTCCATTGCTGCGGTAGGCGATACTGAACATGTCTGAACTTGCCTGGTTCTCACAGGCGGGAACCAAGAGTACCAGCAATGAAACTACTACGGCGTGTTTGCTTCACATTAAGCTAACAGAATATAATAAGAATGAATTTTAGTGCGAAAAATTATGACCGTAGAAAATTATGCTCATTCTTTATTGAACAGCCCTCGTATAAAAGAAAAACAATAGCGTACAATTTAACATGTCAATAGCCAATACGTTTCAAAGTAGTGGGTCGCTGATATGACCATTTAGTGTAAGGCAGCAAACGAAGTAATAAACTACATAAGCATTTCTTCTAACTTAAATGATTAATTTTAGTATGACTGAAGCAATCCAACTTGCAGTGTAAAACTCTGCGAACTTATATTATATATATATATATATATATATATATATATATATATATATATATATACTTTCATTTTTCGATTAAAATTACTTCCAAATAGCATTAAACTTCACCTCAAGGAATATTTTAGGAAAATCCAAATACAGTTCTTGTCATACACCAGGGTGCATGAAGTATTGTACTTCCTCCGGAGGAGTAATATAAGCTTCCTCACAAAATTCTACCGTCCTCAAACAAATAAACCTATCCATAACCATCCTAAAGAAATAGGTTCATCCTGCAGTAAAACCCATTATTGGTTGGACACGCAGCAAAAATCTTCGGGTTGAGTAAGGTCTGCCAGCACAAGGCCATCACTGTTATCAGTAATGTTGTGAAGAATAGCTTAACAACAGGACATATTGATCTAACACTTTAAAGCAACACATCTGCCCTATTGTTAACTTATCCTAGAGCTTAGCTTAAACCGAAACTAGGGCAGTAGAGAGTAGAGGAAAGTAAGCAGCTTAAATAATAATCTATTCGCGGAAGAGTGCTATACTATAAACCTTTTAACTAAGTGTACAAGAACAACGTATATGGGTTGAACAAGCTTAGGAAGAAAATTTGACCGTTTAGAAAAGAGGAAAGCACAAAAGCCTGTTTTCCTTCTTTATTATCAAAATTACTATACTAATTATTTTCTTCATATTCGTTTATTTATGGTATGCTCCCAACTATATGAATTTGAAGAATTTAGATTATGCGAGAAAACTAATAAGCTAATGACAGTCTATGAGGGTTTTACACCTCTCTGTGACTCCATTAGTATACAACTAGTTCTTTTATAGCTTTTAAGGTAATGTGCACATGAAAAATCTTATTTCAATTTCCAGGACCTTATTCCCTCATTGCTTTCCGAGATTAATTAGGTTAATTATGTTGTTTAATAAAATATTACAAATATCAAAGGGCTTTTTACGCTCTACCAAGAAATATACTTCTATTCTAGGAATACGTTATAAACATTGAGCTTTTTAAAATCCAACTGAAACTGTGTTACATAAGAAGGACCTTTGCATTTTGATGTGTAACACGCTCTGAAAATATTTACTAAAAATTCTTAATTACTAAGCTATGAACTGCCTTATGTAATCATTCATGAAGTGTGTCTGGAAAGTAGCTTATTTATTAAATATTTTGAGATATGAAGCAATATAAGCAGTGAAAAATATTAGCAGGAGGAGTTGAGTAAAGTTACTTTTAGAATTGTGTTATACGTTAGAGTGCTATGTTCAGGAGTGTTTCAAAGTCGTACAAATATATAAATGGAACCAATATTTGTAAATGAAGTGTAGAAATACTAAAAACAATTATTTTTTCGAATTTTCATCAAATTCCATGGGAGCATTGCCAAATATGTAAGAATTCCCTTAAGCCGTTATAAGGAAAGGAAAAGCTTTACCTTCATATTTTGAATACCCTGTCCATGAATATCGGTGCCACATACCGCAACAATATTATTATTTTCTGTCTCCTGAGATAGCCGTAGGGTAAGCTTCTTGCGATGCAAAAGGTCAGCTGCGACAGTAAAAGACCTTTCGAGGAAAATGGAAGAAGTTCAAGACATCGATCACCTGCAGTACACACAGAGAGCGGACGAGTCACCTCAACCTTTCTGAAATGCAATATCTATCATTTGCCAACAGTGTTAAAGCCGATCCCCTTTGTTGGGTTTGGTTTCTAATTATAGAGGGGAATTTAGTCCAAAGAAGGCCACATTATAAAAGAGAAGTACACAGGCACAAGCATTTCCATGCGCACGAGTTTAAACTTACTAATGCGGATGTATCAGCATCAGAATTTTAAATTTCCTGATGTACGTCTTTTTCTTCTCCAGCAGCTGGTTATAGTTGTTAGAGAAAGTACGGTATTTATCATAAAATTTGAGAAATATGTTCCAAGACCCTATGCAAAATGCAAAACAAAGATAACATACTTTTCAGTGAAATATGCACGTGTTCTGTGAATATCATAACTGATATGTATATGTATATGTATGTATATGTATGTATATGTATACATACATATGTATATGTATGTATACACCGTTCCGGGCCGTAGCGAACACCGGCGAGCTCTTCCTTGTGCTCAGCGCCTCACAATTAAGGATCGGTGGCGTGAGGAGTTTAAGGAAAGGGAGATTGTAATCGGTTCGAGGTGACTTGTACCTTCCGCATGAGAACTCTCATCTGTACTTCAGGAGTGGGTGCGTCCTGACTGGTTACGGGTTTAATGCCAACACCTCGAATCTGGTCGACAGAAGTTTATTGTTATCCGTAGGCACCCTTGCTCGCCACTGTAAAGTCGTCGTCGGTGTGGTTGCTGTGTTTAGCATCACTGTCAATATTGTGATGTGAAGCACGGAAGCAGAAGCACTGCGTAGTTGAACTGGATATATTTATCGTCTTCCCAATATATTACTCTTTCTGCTAACTCTCACAGGAGAGAATGTTAAATATTTCACTTTGTCGCTGTGCATGGCGCGGAAGTATAATTGTTAGGCGGCGCGAAATGCGTGTCCGTCTCACGTAGAACTGAGGAACGAAGTGTCCTTAGTAGTCAAACCTACTTTCCGCCACCACTTTGAATTACCCTCACTCTAGGTATTTCTTGGAGTTTGCAAAATCACATAAACAATATCAATTTTCTATTGGCTGGTAACTATCCCCACTTGAGATCAGTATTCAGAATTTCCAGTTTCGGACCTAACATCAGAGACGCTTTCTCTAAAGGTCTGCATGCAAAAATTTATGCGAAAGAATGCGTTCTGCGCGTTCGTCAAAATCTTATAGCCTGTTGTCAGAAGCGCGCATGGGAGTTTAACAATGGGTTGGTTTCCGACTGAGGTGCCGAATTTGTCTTGAGGGCAAAACAGACAATAGAGTAGGGTTATTTGTTTACAGGTATTACAAAGGAAATTTACTGAACTTCGCAGAGTGGCCTTGTCACTGTGGCGGTCTGCGGAGTATATGCCAGCATTATGGCATATACGTCATTAATTTATATTTATTCGTTTGTGTCAATGTCTTTCTGATATCACGTTATATGTCGTCTCAGTGTTCCTCTGTGACAGGGGCTGCGTCAATATATACCTTCAAATATTTTAATTTGATGTAACGGTTTTGAAATTTCAATCCCTTTTCAAGAAACAAGAAATGAAAAAAAAAAAAAAAAGGAATGGTAATCTTGCAGTTACATTATGTAATATATATCAATTCAAACCTCTGTTACACAATATGTGGAAATTGTGAACAGCTCAATGTATTTTGACATAAACTGTAATTTATTAAGTATTGGCCTGCTTTTATGATTTGTGGGCTATCCATGGAAAATTCAAATAAAGGCATTTTGATTTTAATGCAAATATCTTAAATATATGGTTCGTTAACTAAAATTTTTGAGTAATCTTTGAGAAAATCTAGCTATGAAAACTGTTTTATGTAAATGAATTCTAGATAACTGTTATGTGTATCATCACTTTTCTAGAACTTTTATGTAGTTGTATGAAATATAACTTAGAAAGGATGCAGAATTAAGATTTAAAAAAAAGCTACGAGGCTATACAGGAATATCAAGTTAGTTTTGTGAGAATTTCCTTGTAAATCTTTTATCTTCGCTCGTTGTTCAGTCAGTTTTCCTTTTGTTCACAAATGGATGGAAATGCGATACGTGCACATACACACATACACAAACGCACGCGGATCATCCTCTAATTTCTTCAGAGATCTCAAAACATGTATTTACAGTGAAATATTAGAATTGAGTTATTGAGCGGAAGCAATAGTTCCTTCTTACTTAGGTAAGCATTGGGAAAAGTAAAACCAGAAGCAATAACATCTTTGATTAAGGGGATGCAGCACCGAAAACTTCAAATTCAGCAATTTTATACCTATCCTGCTGAACTTTGTACCACTTAGTTCTAATACATAATGAACAAAGCATTCAAAATTTGGTTTTTATATCTTCAATAGTTTTTGAGTAATTAATTTGTGAAGTTCAAAATTTGGGCAAAATTCAAACCGCTCCACGTGATGAAAATTTTGAAAATTTTAATTTTTCTATTTCCAAAAATATTCAGATGGTTATGAAGAAAGGATCTATTATATCAATTCATTATACTGCCTTTAGGGGAAAAAATTAGGTGTGGAGCAAAAAACAAAAGCCAAAAAGTGATTAAAACTTTGAATTTATATATCAGTAACTTTAAAAATATCATGAATATTAAAAATTCATGTGGTACAGACATTTATTTTCTTTCTAAGAACATGTTCTGAAAATTTTATAGGGACTGAATCAAAACAGCATCGTGTGGAACATTTGAAATGACAAAAAATGTTGAACAAACTATAACTGAGTAAATCAAATTTTAAAACCCAAAACATTTTCCTTTTCAGCTACATGCCTTGAAGCAGACTAAAACCCTCCAGATAGATAAGTTCGACCCTCCTGCCTCTTCCTTCTCTCTTCTGCAGCAGTTTTCATAAATTTTAGTTTCCTTCTGGATGTTTTAGAAGTTACCTTCGCAGAAATTGCTGAATGAAGTAAGCGTAATTGGTCCTTCCCCTGGCTAATTTTTAGAGATGCTGGTGAAATCTGTGTCTATTAAGTCTGACTGCAGCTTGTGTGAGGCAGAACAACCAAAATTGAATTCACTGATGGTTGGTGTCACAACAACAGGAAGTCTCTTCTCTGACACAAATATTTCTTTTGGGCAATTACACCATATCATGTTAAGTAAACTTTCATTTGTATTTTGTGTCTTACCCAGTGTACATCTCCTTAGAATTTCCTCTGATGCCAGCATTTGGTATACAGGCATTAGGTTTCTTAACATATAAGGCCTGAAGTATGTTCCCATTGTTGTGTTATGTTTAGGTATTTCTTCCCATGTATCGTTTAGCCTATTCATGATCCTAACTATGTACACAGTCAACAAAAGGTCAGTTGTTTCAAAGAATGTTTTATCTACAACCAATATAACAGTTATATGCACGTTTTGATGTATAAATATCTATATAAATGTTAAATGGTAAACGAAATCTCATCAATTATATATAAACAGTATATAGTTTAACGAGAAACACAAGTAAATCATGACCAAGTTAGAAACTCACACAAAAGCAAAATATAAACATTACTATATCCTTTTAATGTTTGTAGCCAGTGTTTTGTTTCCATGGTGCCACATATTGTAAGAAATAACCATCATACCAACAATAAATTCCACCAGAAACTTTGCCCGCTAATTTCAAATGTATTAATTTAGTACATTAAATCGAACTCAAATGACAGAGTTGTGTGATTCCAAGGTCCGGCATGCACGTGCGAAATGGCATTTCAATTGTCATGTGAAGGTATTTAAATACCTGAAGCTCATAAATTTATTTGTATTATGATACTATAAGTTTCAAAGTATTTGATTACCTCAAAAATTATTCTTTGCCATATTTTTAGCCAATTTCGGTGCTGCATTCCCTTGAAGAAACTAACTACTACTCTAACAAGTCTAAAGTGATGTTTCTTATGCGAATTATACTTATATCAGTATAATCGCTTTTACTCTGGCTAGTCTTCATTTGTGCTAAACGTTTAAGGAATTGTTTAATTCACAGAAACACTCCATGACAGTCTTTTCAGTTTCATAAATGTATGCCACAGGAACAGTCTAATGCATAATCCGTGAGGGAAGAGAAAGATTTAGTTCATAGAGTCTAACATCTAAGTAGCTCAAGTTTTAATAGGAGTCGTCATGATAGAAAACATTTTATACCTTTTATATTCTCTTTTGCAGCGTTAGCTTCAATCCCACGTCTGTGTGTGCTTTCCATTTCTAGAGAAGTCGGATAATATCCTATAAAGACAACATAAATGCACGGAAGTTTATATCAATATTTTCCAAAGCTGCGCCTTCAGCAACAGGCACTTCAAAATGTTAAAGAACTGGAATTGTACGAGCAGCTCTTTACGTCATGCCACGTTTTCTCTTCAACAAGTGACGCTAAGAGAGGGTTTACCAGTCAAAGTGTCACTTTTCAAGAAACAAAAGCCCTATTCCTATCTGCAAATGGCAGAAACGTTGATAGCTCCGTTTCAAGGCACCCCCATGTTTCCCCTTCCAACGTGCATCGCGAAACAATTGAAATATTACCTTGAAGCTGCGTGTGTAACAATGACATCCTGTAAGTCACCCATTTCAGCTTAGGAAGATGAGGATTGCGCCTGGAAACAAAACTCTTTGTGAGGCAGTCGGTGTATTTGTGAACGCGCATCGGTAACACTGTTACGGGAAAACCATTGTGCCGCCTCGCTTCATATAGTATTCCCATTCAATTTCACACCCCTATAGACACGTGTTTGGTGATTGGGAAAATCAAACTACCACAACGACATCTCAGCGCAGTCGCACTTCCCTCTCTCTTTTGTCATCGGAGACGTCAAAGGAAGCGTGAGCTCAAACAATGAGTTATGTAGATTGCATGCTAACTGCGGTTTCAAAAGCACACGGCAATGAAGGCGTGAAGAACAGCGAAGATGGGGGAAAGGCTTTGTAAATCCCGAGAGATTTTCGTATACGCTATTTGGTAAATATTGAAGAACTGCTGACTAGAGTTAATATTTTAAATTCATTACGGCGCTATATGTCAGCGCTATACTTTAAAACTCTTTCACCCCAATATTTCAGTGCATTTAATACTTAACTACACCACAAGAAGTTAATGCATTATTCAACAAACTGATCATAAAAGAAATTCACTCACTTCACCTCGTATTACACAAGCTAAATGTTATCAAAGTGCTTTGTTTCATATCTCCTTGTGACTACAATGAGAATATAGGAATACAATCGTCTTTAAGCGACAGCATAATCCTTAAGGGCTAGTAGCTCTGTGATGCCTTTGAAATTCTATTCTCTCTGTATGACCAGGAGAGAGAAAAATGAATATTAACTAACTGTTTGGAAAAATATAAGCGTTAAAGCATTCAAACCAATAACAAAAATCATCTCGGCGGTCACTAAATCCACAAATCAATGTATATGACATCATTTGTGAACTTGAAGGAGATCTACATTTCATGTATAGCAAGAATTTATCTATATTTTACTATTTATCAGTTATACTAGTCAGAGAACTTCAGATGCTATTTCGAGAAAATTCAAAATTGAAATTATGTTTCTTATTACAATATACGAGGTACATCCAGAAAGTAATTTCTGTTTGGTAGTAAAATTAAACTGTGTACAGATTCAGAAAACTTATTTACTGCACAAAGTTATACAACTCCTAAACTAGGTAGGCTGTCTGCCTTGCATTCAAGAAGTCCCGAGTTCGAATCTCGGTCAGGGTGAGTTAAATGGATAAGATTTTTATAGGTATTTTCTTTATCCTTACAGACGACTGTCGGGTAACTCTAAGCTCTATCGACCCCATGCTCATATGAGCATCATTTCATCCATTTCATTCATCGTCCGATATGACTTGACGTTGGAGGACGTAAATTACAAAAACCAAAAATAAAAAAAAGGGTCTTCCGTTCTTACCATTCGTGACCGTTGCCTGATGACCTTCACGTATCTTCTTTTAAAAATTAGACTAATGCTTACTAACGAGTAAGTGAAAGTAGTAGTGAAGGCAAAAAGGGTAGCAATTTACACCTTTAAGATCCCAAACTTTTAATACCTGTTTCGAATTTCCACGTAGCTGAAAACGCCTACAACTGGATTTCAGGTTTATCAAGCAATGTATTTAAAAACACTTCCTTGTCATCATCGTCGTCGTCGTCATCATCATCATCATCATCATCATCATCATCATCATCATCATCATCATCATCATCATCATCATCATCATCATCATTATTATTATTATTATTATTATTATTATTATTATTATTATTATTATTATTATTATTATTATTATTATTATTATTATTATTATTATTATTATTATTATTATTATTATTATTATTATTATTATTATTATTATTACTATTATTATTATCATCATCATCGTCATCATCATCATAATTATTATTTTATTCTTGCAAAACATTCCTGTTCAATCTATTTCATCTGAATAAAGATGAACTTTATTTATAGATTCTCGGAACATTAGTTGTGTCAGTAAAATAAAACTTCAAAACTTAAAACTTTGGCTATCCTTGTCCTTTTCCATAATGTAGGATTTGCAGATATTCTTTCTTCACACATTTCGTCGTAGAGTCTAAGCATATATGTAACTCAGGCGTTTCTGAAATCTTTAAAATCTTAGAAATATTGATATTGAAAATAAATACTGTTTCCCAGGAAAAGAAAAATGAATGATGATGGTATTACAAATGTCCAGCTAATGAAGGTATCTCTTAGACATTTCTAAAGCCAAAGCAATGTTCCTGGAAACTGATACAAGTTCAATGAAATCTATACACTTTGTGTAATAAATAGTTGTCCCTTTTCACAGTTAACCAGTTGTGTTAAAATTTACTAAATTAATTCCGAATGAAGAACATTAAAGAGGCTAATCGCGTATTATTAAACGTATACATTTTTAATTAAAATATATGTTAAACAACACTATTTTAAAGACATTCATAAGACCTAATTTGAGAGAATAAAAGTAGTGAAAACATTTCCATTTCATATTTTTTCTGTCTCGTTGAAAAAAGACGAACTTAAATAATATTCGAATTGTCGCATGTCTGCACAGGATATTAAAAAGGAAAAGAGTAACAACTACACATTTGTGAAAAGTATATACATTTCAAAACGCAAACCAAAAAATAGCAATAAATAGCACTGCGTGCTTTTATATCTGTACTTTCTGTAAAGTAAGATTTTTCCCATGCATTACGTTTTAGATTGTAGAGGAAAAAAATGTTAGATTCATTTCGTTTGCCATGCAGGAATCCTACTTATGTGATATTTTCATAAAACTCGTAAGAATCCTTTAAAAATTTTTGAAAATTGATCCATATAAAGGGCAGCTTGATTAAGGGGATTTTCTTTCAATTTTCTGTGTTGAATTCTTGGAATTTGGTGAACTTTGATACCAACTTTGGTATATAACTGATTTTCTTTTTTGAGTTGTACCGCACGGCAACCTTATTCTAAAAATGTCTTATTTTTAAGCGATATGAAACTTTTATTTCGAGTGAAAACTAGGTGACGCATTTTGGGTGGCATGTAATACCTTCTCTACCACATTGGTGGTAGGAAATGGAAAATGGATGACATTTGAAAAACTTAGTGCTCCAACCGCTCTATACCGTATAAAAGATTAGTTCTTAATCATTATCACACATATTATAATGAACAAATCTATTTTTATTAGTAGTTGTAACACCACAGGGTATAATCATACACTCAGAGTAAACACAGCGTCATAGCTTCCAACAGTTTTCAAAGCAGGAAGCTTAACAAAGTAAAGAGGCGGAGGAGGAGGAGGAGGAGGCGGAGGAGGAGGAGGAGGAGGAGGAGGAGGAGGAGGAGGAGGAAGTTCAAATAATAAAATATGAAAAGCTTCCCGTTTATAAAATTGCCATGCACAATTATTTTCTACTCCTGCAGCTTGTGAAAAGAGGTGACGCATGCTACGTCCCTTGTGGTGCTGAACGAATTTATCTAAGTTATACTAAAGAGCCGTAATTTTATTAATTCCTATACACAGGTGGTAAGGATTGAAATACGAAAGAGAATAGTGCTCCCAGAAAACACCAATGAACTTAAAACATCGTATTGCAAATAAATAATCTAAAACAAACAACGCACAGAACAATTATAGAACGTATTGGGCTGCATTATTATGCCATACTATACTATCTAAGAATGATACACAAATACACATCACTAAGAATACGTGAAAATGTCGTTAAAAATTTCATACCTCCATTTGCACGTCTGGCTTCATATGAGGCAGTAAGGAATCGCGGTAAACCTTCCCTCTATTCTTACCTCTATAAACTGTGCGGATATCATTCCAGAATTCCTCGCAAATAAGAGAGATTTTCAAAATATATTCCATCATGAACAATGTCCAAATATGGAAGCCCCTGCTTAGTAGGCACTTTGTTGTTTTGTTGTATTGCTGCATTCCCCACTCATATACTCGTATATTTCAATTCTCACTACAGAATATTCTCCGTGGAGCTTTCCCGAGCTACTGATTTGTATCCATGACGATACTCTTGCAAAATTTAAACTACTCTAATATTGGTTTTCATTTCTCACATACCTACTCCGAAATCCTCCGTTGTTCCGTAATTGGTCACAGTTCCTGTTTGTTTCCACATTAAGTATCTGCTCCATATGCAATCGTTGGTTCTAACTTGTTACATATAGGATCTCCAATATCATAAAGAATGGAAGGCGAGAGTATATTATTAAAATTTGAAAGATAACTTCATCTTACAATCCATTCTTCAGCTTTAAAAATCGTTCTGAACCATATTTTCATGTAACCTAAATTAAAAACACAACTGTTTCACGAACTTGCATAGGCAGTTAACAATAGTGCGGCTACTGTACACAAAGGGGCCGGCAAATGAATATAGCTAAGATAAAGGACTTGCCGGCACAGATAGGATTTCATGTTTGGAAGGTTCGAGAGATATCTCGATTGACACAGAATGTTTCTTTCTTTTTCTTTTTCTTTTTTTTCCTTATTTGCTCGAGAAGTCTCTCGAATTATGAATGAGATATATAAGCGATTGTGACACGCCAGCGGGACAGTTTGTAAAACAGTGAGTTGAGTTGAGGAGTGTTGAAAGCTGATCAGAACGTTGTTTTGTTATTGTGATCGACCTTGGTAGACTGACGTAATGTTGTTACGTGAGAAATGAACAGTGCATTCCCATGCAAATAAAGAACAATTTTTAATTCCTGCAAATTGGATTTTTAATTCTACGAACCGAGAGACTCACAACTTGAAATCCTATCTCTGCCTGCAAGTCCTTTATCTTAACTATCTTCATTTGCCGGCCCCTTTGTGTACACTAGCCGCCCTATTGTTAACTGCTTATGCAAGCTCGTGACACATTATCCACCGTCTATTATCCATTTGCACCGAAACTTTTATGCCTGTTATCGCGACAGTACATTAACTTTCAAAGGCATATAGTGGAGTGGCAACATATCTTCCTACCTTTCACAAATCATAATTTTACTTGCTCTATGCAAAATAGCTAGATCTTAGAGTCACTTTTTACCAATGCCATGCACTAATGTCGCCTTCAACGCTGCAGTCAGATTTAACACTTAACGTTACCAATGAGGTTAATCTGTCCGTGCCATAATGTTCTCTCTCTCTCTTTTTATTTTAATTGGAAGTTAATATGAAACCTTATTTTATATATCCAAAAGTAAAATTAGTTTTGATTAGATGTGCTGAATTCCAAACATTCAACAAATTTTATCTAAAGGAAACTATTTCAAAATTTCACCAAAACATCCTCGAAAAAAGTCTCTCGTTCTCTTTCTCTCTACACATTTAAATGTCTGTCCGCAGGTATGTGCAACTAGTCTGAAGTTTGAAAACTTTAATTTATCGCAACTTTGCTCTCTTAAGTTACTATAGAAATAATTTTAGATTTTTTTTTTTGTTTTTGAATTTAATATAACATTTACCATTAAAATTTAAGTGTATAAAATATTGTTATTGTTATCTACATTTTCATAAGGCCATGAAAGTAAGTTCACTTGTAATTATGTTTAACAAATCTGGATAGTAATGTTGTTAAATGTTAAAAATATGTAAAATATTAAGTTGGTTTCTACATTACATGCATAATATTGAAATGTACATATACGCCAAAGACTTGCGAACTAGTTTTTCAACATGATAGTATTTTTATCCCTCACTGAATACGGTAACAATATAATAAAACGGCTTATGTGGAGGATTTGAAAACAATATCTTAAAGAAGTGTCGTTGTATTATTTAAAGCGGAATGGATAATTCTAGAATTAATTTAAATATCGTGAGTTAAGCAACGAGGATGGCTGGCAGTGTTTTAGTCCGTTAAAGAGCTATTTACAGAGATTAGCTTTTGTTTCAGAGTTTATGTGCACACGAAGGCTGATGGGTCCGTTGGACAACCATACACTTATATCCTCGAAAACGTTTGTAGAAGCAGCCTCTCACAGCAAAATAGCATCATACATGTTCAAACGAATATATAATATACTTTTCTTGTGCCATCATTTTTACTGAACTTGCACGCTAAATCGGTCAGAATACCGTGTTCGTTGTTAGTGCCCTTACCGTAAAATTATTCATGTGTAAGAACGTCGGCCATCCGGTTTTAGCGTCTACGCAAGCTTGTCGCTTTGTGTTACTCCTTATCAGTCATCTGTTTTCTGCCACCAACTTAGTGTGTTGCGTTTAGCCAGACTCCAGACTCTACGATGGCGCGGTGAAAATGAGTAGAAGCTTCTTGAGCGTATGCAAACGGAAGAGCACACCAGAAGGGTGGGTAAATCATTGCTTCCCTCCTCTAGCAAACCTGCCTCACAATGAGGCGGAACTGGTGTGCAAAACTTTGCTATGGTCTTCTCGTAGCTTCGCAACGTAACACTTTTATAAGTGCAAGTGTAGATGGCATATTGAGGGAATTAGTGGACTGGTAATGAATAAATCCATTCAATTAAGTATTGTAATATTAGTGAACAAAACTTTTCACATTAGTGAAACAAAACTTATTTGAATATTAAAAGAAATATGTTTTAATAAATGAAGGCAAGGAGAAACTAGCAGATGTTTAATAAAGCAAACCATTGAATTTGGTTTAAAGCAACTGTATACAATATATATAAAACCGCTTAAGAGTTTAAATTAACACAAGGAATTCAATAGGAGGTACAATTAATAGTAATCTGTAATATCTGAGAACGATTAGCTTTAGACAGGTGTAGATCACTAGATAATTATTGTTATAAAAGCTTTTACAGTCCTCCAAACTTAGGTCACATCGGATGATGAACGAAAATGGATGAAATGAGACTCAAATGAGTCTCAGAGTTACCAGGAATTTATCTTGAACCTCTTGAACATAAGGCCGACCTGGTATTACCTACTCTACGGAGGAAGGCAGTGGAAATACAGAAGAAATATATGCAACTTTTAGACAGGTGCTAGTGGGCAAAAATTAAAATAAAAACGTTAACAATATTTTATGTTCGACCATGCCTAGATTTTGTATTTATAGGACTGGTAGCAGTACCTTTATTGGCCTCATTAAAGTACACTTGTTCATTAAAGTATTGATATTCATACAATCAAAAGTGGCCACGTAACATTGTGAAAGCGCAAGTAACGGTACTATTGCCAGTGTAGAACAAGGTCCAAATGTCTGACACTAGTAACAGTGACATTGAATTTACACCCCCAAAGGTTACGGCAAAACCACTTAATGCAACAATAATTTGTTGCCACCAATGTCAAGAAAGGTTTACGAGAAATTCAACTCACAATTTCATGGATAGCAGAATATCAAAAGGTATAAATTGTTCTCAGAAAATGTATTACTAATATATTTCGAGGAATTGTCTCAAATATGAAATCATCGACCTTGTGAACTCACTATTCTATTTTGAAATCAACAGACATTAGGCACTAAATTTACTTATCTAAATACTCAAAACTGAACAGTTTACTAAAACGCAATTCAGAAGAATATAAAGGGAAAAAAGCCAAACTTTACATCTGATGAGTTGAAGACATTTATAAATACGTCATGATAAAATTAAGTTCCTTTTTGTAAGGTTAACAATGTTTTGTTTTAACGTTTTAGGTTAAACTGTCAAACGTTAACAGCTGTTTATAGGGAAGTAATCAATATTTCTGCGCCTACATACTACTCAGACAAAAGAATAACGACAAAGACAAAGCAATAACGATATAATTCAACTAGAAATGAATACTTTGAAATGAAATCTTTTCATTATACATGATCGAGCATAAACAGTCGCATGAAACTAAACTATAATTATGATTAAAATGCTCATATCATAATTCTTAATCTCTCTTCACTTTGCTCATTCGGTTAGTAACAATTCTCACATTTTAATTACAACCATTATAGTCTCGTTGCATAATATACAATTATAGAGCATTACGGTTAGGCTACCAATGGGAGTAAGTGAGAAATAAAAGTTGATTGGCAAACAGTAAGCCTAGTTACTAGCTACCAGTACAGTAGGTGTCTCTAGAGAATTTAGGTTTATATGGTTACTCTATTATTTAATTGGCAACTAACAAACCCGGAGCAGAGAGCACTTTCCGGACCAAGACTAGTCACCCATTTTATAAGCGGACTCCTGCCAAGCTTTAACAAACTATTGGAATGTTACGAATGTTTTAATGATGGTCTCAAAGTTCTTCCGTTTTTACTTAATTGCTGCAGTACAGTTTCGTTTACTATAGGGCGCAGTTATTAATTTACAAACATTTAAATTTCGTTTTTCTAATAACAATAATGGCAGTATATATAGATATATATCTGAACTTGTGACATCAAATTTTTCTTGTTTGATAAAGAGAGTTCTACAGTGTTCCTATTATTATTCTAATATTTTCTTCCCTGCTGTTTGAAATGATTGTCAATGCGGATAAAAATTATAACTTCACAAGATAACATTCGAGTATGTTAAATCGCTAGGCATTGCGGTCATTTCGTGCTACTAATTTTAAATATCTGCTTTAAGCCTATGCATCCTGTATTTGAACCAAAGTATGATCTGCAAAGGGTGCGAATTGGGTACCAACTTAACTCTTCTAACTGTTAAATATGCAACTACATCAATTCAACATTTCCATAAACATTGGGTGTGAATTGAGTACCAACTTAACTCTTCCAAATATTAAATATGCCCAACTACATACAATTCAGTATTTCCATAAGAAGTAACCTGTAATTTTATTCCGGTTCCTCTTTTCTTGACCACCCTGTGTGTATTATTTATTTGAATTCCACAACGATCATCATAAAATCAAGCACAATACTTGAATATCTCTTAAATTCTTTTCTTCAGTTATACACGCCTAATTGCTTGTACTAGATAATGCCTTGTCTCTCTATAATCTTACACAGTAAATAGATAACGTTACAGCTCCATTCCTCCTAATGTTCCGAATCCAATCAGTGCAGGATTGTGTAGCTCCAGTGCTCCGCAAAGGATTTGCGTCCGAGGTTTGAACACACGGTATTCCGTTTTAGTGGATGAATAGATTCCAGGACTCAGGTATATTCAGGGATGCCATGAGATGAAGCTACCATCTCATTTACCTTCCAGATAAACAATTCCAGCGTTCCTAGCTAAGAACGAATTTTCCCAAAATGAAATACAAAACACTAACAACAGCCTTTGATGCAAAGCTGAAGTTGGTTTATTACTGTTGTAAAATATAACTCAGAAAAGAATTCAAATGACTATATTCTACTGCTGATTAGTCTAAGATGTTTAATGAATTAATCTATTTAGTTATCTATTTGTCCATATATTTGTTTATTAATTTTAATTATTTACTGACGTGAATATCTGACTTGATATCGGTTGCAGCGCTCTCCATCTTGTACTAAAACTCAATATATTCTAAAAGGATAAAACAAGCAAGAGGAAGGAAAAAGAAAAGAAGAAACCAATAATAAATCAAAATTGTTACATTTCATGAATTTGTCTATTTTTCTACCAACTGCCGCTATAAGCATACTCGGCTATATACTTCGTATTAAAAAAGATTAAACTTTCAATACATTTTACATAGTTTTTTGTTGGTGGCCTAAAACGATAGTCACGTTTTTACAAAATAGATTGCTATGTGATGTATTTTAAATACCTTCTTTATTGCATACTCATAAGAGTGACTAGTGATTTGGTACAAGAGAGGATCATGAGTAATTAACATTTAAATTAATAACAAAGCTACCTCTGAAACGGTTTATGCCATAAAAAGAATAATATAAAAGACTGATTGGAAAGAAATAGTTTTGTTTTAAATAAGTGCATTAATTGTATATTAAATTCTTTCTAAGAAGTTGTTGAACATTTGTAAATATAAACTTTACACAAAAAACTGCTTTATCAATGCACAAATAGGTCTTTAAGTGTTGTTATAAAACCTAAATTCAAATCTAGTACGAGAGCTGTTCAATAAAGAATGATCACAATTTCCTTTTTTGACAACGTACCTTTACTCATCCTCATAATTTTGATGGTCCTTTACAAAATAGTCTCACCTGAATGTGATGCACTTATCTCAGCGTTTCTTCCAGGCTTCAAGGATATACCGGAAACCATTTTCTGAGAGATTCTTCAAAATCGCCCCCGCAGCCTTCACCACTGCTTCTGATGATGGATAATACCTCCCACGAAGGCGTTTCCTCAAGTGAGATGACCAAAACTTTCCCAGCATAAGCAAGCACTTTTGCTTTTTTGGGGGGTTGGTGATGAAGGAGATTTCCACACTGAGCTTTGCTGTTTGCTCTCAGGATCAGAATGATGTAGCCAAGTTTCATCAGCAGTGATTTCGTTTGAAAGAAACCCCGGATCTTCCTCTAACATCAACTTTAACTACAGGTTACCTCCATTGCAGCGGTAGGCGATACTGAACATGTCTGAACTTGCCTGGTTCTCACAGGTGGGAACCAGAAGTACCAACAATGAAACTACTACAGCGTGTTTGTTTCACATTAAACTAACAGAATATAATAACATTGAAATTTAGTACGAAAATTATGACCGTAAAAATTATGATCATTTTTTATTGAACAGCCCTCGTACCAAAACTGTTTCTCCCATGCCTACTATATGAAACCTTCTAGAATGGACGTACGGGACTGGATTACGCTCCGGTTTTCCTCGTCATCATTTCACCAATTGCTGCATTATCATCTTTCCATTCTTCCACTTCGCCCTCATTCAATTCATCTACTTCCCTTACTCTCCTCATTCCGGGGCCCGTGCTGATCACCCAGACCTGAATTTCTCTCTTTCTCTGATCCATAGTTGTGGCTCCCAAATCCGAAGCCTAAAGTAGCATAAGGGGTAAAGGACCATAAATAAACAGGACTGTATCTTATACGAAGAGAAGAAAAGGATATATTTTCATGTAGTTAACCTTTATCGAGGCACTCCTTGACATTGGTTTAAAGTTTCCAATATTTACACCTTACTCACATTCGAAGCTTATATTTTTTCTCTCTTTGTCATCATCCAAAGTGGACAGAATTTCATAGGCGTTACATAGATACTAGCTTTTAGAAGATGACACTTCCGATTATAATTACAAATAAGTATAGTTTAAAGCAGTTCTGCATTTTCTTTTATAGCGATTGACATGAAGTAGACAAAAGAACGAGCAATTGAAGGAATAGTTCGTTGAAGAATTTGTATATTTTAAACGCTGGATTGCAGAGAAAAGTGCCTTTGAGTGGTAATGATACTATAAATATGAATCATAACTTTCTTCTTTGAAATTTCTGTTTTATAACATACTAACAAATATGTATAATCACAAAAGAGAAACATCGCTTTAAGGGAATTGAATTTTGTCGTCTTTAATATTAGCAGCAAAATCTTTTGTCTACTTTTAGCGCACTCTGTAAGCTTACATGACCTGTTTAATCTACTAGAATCCGGTAGTATAAAATATTTACAGTTAAAGCCTAGTTGATCCATAGCCTGTGTGCTTTTTAATTAAATCGTTATTTCACCTCAAATGTTATATTAACTTCCACAGCTTATGCGATTAGTTAAGCTCATGGAATTAGTGCTGGTGCGCATTTCTCTTTGATCTCCAGCAGTGTTGAAATATGAGGTGAAAATATACAACTGAAGTCCTTAATCAATGACAAATTGAAGGTGAGATTAAAGAGGTCGTGTGCATGTAAGGAACAAGTTGAGCATCTTCTTTAAAATAAGAGACTAGAAAATGGGGAGGTACAGAAGTATAGACGCCTTCGGCGGCGCCTGCTTTAATAGTCAGCATGTATTACACGAGTGCTCACTCTTTATAATTGACGTCTTTTGTTTTAATATTTTCTTGTTATAGAAAAGATCGGTGGTGTATGGAACTTTATTTCTTTCTTTTCTTTTTTCTTTCTTTGAGGGAGTTCCGAATTATGTATACAGCACTTTTTTCTCTGCTAAAGCAATGCAATTGAAACAGCAGAAGGGTTAATCACTGTTCCAAAGGTTACATAGTTATTATTCAAGACTAATGAGAGAAAGCGCAGTACAAGTAGGGGAGAGTAGTACAATGGCGCTCAGCGGAAAATGGCGCTCATGCAATATTCTTGAGACAATAATTTTAGCAGATACTACATACCACTGACGTATAGCGGACAGTTGGAGATACGCACAGAAGGAGTATCGTGGCCGTGAAGCAGTGTATGCAGGTTTGTTGAGAAGAATATGTGTTTTGTGTCAATTTTAGTGCATATACACCAAGATTATTACAAGGTGACACTGAATAGAACCAAGACGGATGACTCAGGCGGTTTCGTCTGTGGTCCTCATTCGGGAGGCCCGGGTTCGATTCCCGTGGCCGACCAACCTGAACCATGGGTTTTATAGGAGTTTTCTCGGGTCGTTAGGCATATGCTGTGTATGACAATTACATCCCCCGAATTTCCTGTTCTTCCATTTCATCTCCACTATTATTTCATATCATCTCTCATCTGATGGTCTCTTTCAGGGTAGAAGTGTCAGCGGGTGTCTCGGCGGTGCATGGTAGGATGATATGCTCTGAGGAAAACTACTACCTCCGGAGGAGGTCGGTTGCTGGTCTCTGTTCCTCTGCTGGGATCATTTCGGGACCGCCAACAAGCGACCTTTAGGGCTCGGATCGCCTGCCTTGGCACCATTAGGGCTCAGCTGCTGGGCTTGGTGCCGACCCGCTGTGGGGGACCGAGCTCCTTGTCCTGGCCTGTCGGGGGAAGTCTCTATCCAAGTAAACTGTAGGGATCCTGCTCTCTGTTTGTCGTGGCTCCTTGGATAGGCCACCCTCTGTCTCCTTCGCCTCATCCTTCCTCCAGGGAGTACCCCCAGCTGGAGGCATAGGAACAATGGGCCAAGCGTGGTGGCCTGTATACCGAATCCCCTCCGTAATGAAATCCCAAACCCAATCCCAACACTGAATAGATTTCTGAACATGCTTTACAAATTACTTAAGTTGAGAGTCCCTGTTTAGGGCTACCAATTGATACTTTAGTCGATCTTGTGGTACAGTGTTTGAAGCGCGATTCTTATGATAAATCCAAAATGTCGGCGGGTTATGGTGCTCAATTCTAAACATTATTACCTACCAGTCTTCACGTATTTTAATATTGAAATATTCTAGCCAGCGGATCGCTTAAACTGATATGGTATTTGTTACTTTGCATTAATCTTATACAAAAATACAAATAAATAGCAGCTTATGGGTTTCAGTGCACTGGTATTTGGCGTCTCAACCCAGAACAGTTCAGTGATGACGGTCTATGACCGCAGAAAACTTACAAATACCGATGGGCCAAGAACCAGAGAATAACAGGCACTTTCTGTTGCAGACGAAAATAATGAAATATCGTCTAGTGTACCTTACTCAGCAAGAAACGCCTATATTGGACAAGACCTCAGCAACTACCAGGTCTACCGACACTGAATCAAAAATATCAGAGTGCTCGGCAAATTCCTTGTTCCAGTTAGCAGAATTAGGCCTGTCCCTTCCTCACCAATCACTTCTGTCTCCAGAGACCCAGAAACGCCCAAAAGCTCTGCCCAAATTTCCGTCGCAAATAATTCCCCAGTTCCAGGTCCCTCAAATGTTTTCAAGATGACCACTTGATGAAAGCCAAATAAAATGAGGTTGGAGATTCTAACAGCCTCTCAATTGAAGGAACAAATGCAACGACTTGTCATGGGGAAGAAGAATGCCGGAAAGAACGCCGTGAAGAAGAAGCAACCCAGCCGGGCAGCAAAGCAGCAACCAGCGCAACCTTTATCTGTCAACTCTCGGGCACAGTAACCCGCCTCTCTGCCAGTATCGGCGGAAGAGGTGGAGCCTTTCGCTGAGCCCAGGGGAAAGTTCTGGGTCAGTGCCTACCCTTGGAGGCCCAGCGTTGAGTCAGCACCTGACACAGCTCGCCTGCCAAGCTCGTTGCAGCCACGCCTAGCTCTCGGGCCCACTCGGCCCACACAGCCAGACTACACATCCACGCAGCAGGAAGTGCCTGCAGCTCCAGTTGCAGCAGTACGACCCAGCCAGCAATCTCGAAACGCAGCCGCTTCAAGTCATCCAATGCAGCCAACGTACGCCGAAGCTCTCTCTACTCCCCCAGCCACCGGGCCTACGCTGCTTCCAACCAGGGAGCCCCATGCTTCCTTCACTCAAGGCCAAGCAGCATCACACTCGGCAGTTATCCGCAGGGCACCCCGCGATCTGCCAACCCGCTTCATCCTCGCCGCCGCATAACAACGTTGGCCCTCTACCCTGAAGGCCTCCAGAATCTCCAAGCGCCATGGGCCTTGCAACCTCGTCTGGCTACAGCTTGCCGACGCCGCCGAACACGAAGCCGCTTTGAGGATGGGCCTGCCCTTATTAGGACGGTGTCTCAGAATCGTGGACAGCAGAGCGTTACGACACCCAACATGTCGGTGATACTGTGGCTACAGACATGACGCCATCCCTTATGACGCTCCACCTCGGTGCCACTACTGCGGAGCCTCATCTCTGACGTCGTAATGAACGCGCCACGATCTACGCCGCCGCCGCGGTTATTGCGTCACCTGTAATGACTTCGGCCATTTTACAGGCGAGGCACATTACCCACTCTACCCTGCTGATGACCACCACCGGACTACTCCAGCCAGAACGCATCTCCTACCTGCACCTGCCGCAATAATCGCCGCCCCTGGAGAGGACCTGAGGGTCACCTTTAATGCCCTCCAGCAGAAAACGCAGAAGATCGTCTTCCGCCTCTCCTCTATAGAAGCGACAATCAGCACAGCCACCGCAGATACCAGTGACGAAATTCAAACCATCCGCACCGAGGTCCGAAGGATAACATCTAGAATCACATCCCTGGAGGGCGTATCCACTAAGTCGGCCGCCAGCAACCACCACATCCTACTCGACCAACTCAACAGAAATGCCGAACTTCACATCACAGACACTTCATCTCTTACAGATCGTCTAGACCGACTAGAACAGCTCATCCAACACATACGCCACGATGACACTTTTGATTGCATCACCCGGAAACTGACCCAAATGGAGAAGTACGCACATTGAGTGCAGAGGATCTACTCCCATTAGTCCTGGACCCGTAGGACCAAGGACCCCGGCCTCTTTCAACCGGGGAGTTATCCGAGCTGTCCCAGAGGGCGCTCGGCGTCCTCCGCGGGGCTTTCCATAGGGCAAGACCTTGTTTCCTAACAAGCCCCCCCATCTGGTCCTAGGGACTCAAGACGGTATGGAAATGGATACGCCACTTACGCGCGCCAACACCAAAGGTGAAGACTACCGAAAACCTCGGTGGGGCCGCCTGGTGATCTAGCACACCTTCTACTAGCTTTGCAGGCTAGTACCCGGGAGAATTAATGGCTTCCCTCAACCCCGTCCGAAGACGTACCCGATTCCCATGGGTATGGGGAACACACTGCCCCCTCGAAGCCATCCCAATCCGAACAACTCCCGAGGGGCTCAGATGTTCGGCCCGAGGTTCCTCTAGTAACGTCAGAGATACCACGAGTGCTAAGGGTCCGCAGCGCCCGCACTTTGGCAGCTGAAGGAGACGGATCCCCTCCCCTACGGAAAGAAGTACGCAGAGCTTGAAAACGAAATTAACCAGATTCAACAAGCTACCACGGTAGACATACCTAATGAAATCGTTATTCGACCATCTGATCTCTCCGCCATCAACAATCACCTTCAAGATGTCTCGGACTCAATGTTATACGTCAAGACACAAGTGACTCTCAGCCGCCTTGCTCCAAGATACACATGTATCCCCAGCTTGGCTTCCAGGACGTAATGCCATGACTGCCATCCTGGCCTTATACGAGCAAATACAGCATGATTCAAGCTGATCAATTAATAAACGAAAATAACCAGAGTGCATTTTGCGGGATCTGCCCTCTCACTTAACCCCACCCCCTCTCAGGAAGCGAAGACATACCCCTCAAATTCCTTCACCTTATTTTTGTTTTACTAAAGCTTAAAAAAACAACTGCAGGAAGCAGAGAGACGGCGATCCCTAAAAGCTTTCACAAAACATTGGAACCATAAATGATAGCACCAAAAAGGCTGAAAAGAAAAATGCCAAGAAACGGAAAACAGGAAGGAAAATCAATTTGCCTGATAACTTCAGGGACGAATATTCTATCAAAGAAGTAAAGATATGTGACGATGACGAACTTCGCGATTTGGATCCTGTGTCAAAAGATATGTTTTATGTGAGGAGAATTTGGACAAAATAACGAACTATGGTTCCGTTGTGTCTGCTGCTCTGAATGGGCACATCAAGAATGCAGTGGAGCCGACACACTTGATAATTATCAATGGGAGTATTGCATAAAGAAATATTAAGTTGGTTTATTCAGTTTCGAGCGCCATTAACCGCACATGGCGGGCAATACCGCTCGACTCCACCTCTTATATTTGTTTATTTTCATGGCTTCACGTTTAAATAAATGTATTAACTTGTATTCGTTTCTAGAGCCCATTATAATTTATTGTTATAAAATGATTTCTGTAATTATAATAAGGTTGTTGAACAATTTTTCTTAAGTGAGCGCCATAACTCTACACTCTTAAACTGTTAACTACTAATGTAAACCATCTTTAGTATTTTGAGCTCTCTGTGGATACCTTTCGCTTTGTTTCTTCGTAGATATACACAAAGCAGTTGAATTATCTACGCAAGTCTTATAATTTTTCAAAGTATATACGCTGAGTACTGACCAATTTTAATATCAAGGACTGGCTCACTTCTCTTAGTTAAGTAAACTTCGTGGTAAATATATAAATAAATGCACATTGCAAATACGTACAACATAATTAAAGCGCAATATACTTATATTAGATTATTGTCAGAGTTCTATGAAAAAGGAGAGTCAACCAATAGAATGTGAAAATTACTTTATAGTTTACAGGTTCAAGAGAAATATTTGTCACATATTAACTGATTATTGATTATCAAAGTTAATTATATACGCCTCTATGCCGTTACAAAATTAACGATATTGAGTTTTATTTAGCAAAAATGCGCATGCACTATCGAACGATAGATAATATAAATAACTTATTGGGTAAATACAAACTGACAAGTGTGATACATTATTCAAATTTGGACCATCAAGAATTTATCCCAGTCGGGGACACCTTCATTTCAGTGTCTGATGGAATTTATGTGAGATTTAATCCTACAAGAAAACGAAAATATGTTTAGCAAATAAAATTTTAGAAGGCAGTTAAAAATAATTCATTTTGAGGTTTTCCTATTCCTGCTTTACATATGTGAGTGGGGACTCAAATGAAACCGAATGCCATAAAAACTTAATGAATTTTTTACAAAATTATTTCAGTTACCTTCAAAATACTTTCCATTACATACGATGCACTTGTCAAGTCTCTTTTCCCACTGTTTGGAACTCTTCAAGTTTGATATTGTGCAGTGCCCTTTGTGAAACTGTTTTTACCGCCTCCAAGTCGTCATAGCGCTCCCCTTTTAGCGTTTATTTTTAATTCGTGGAAATAGGAAAAAGTCGCACGGGGCTAGGTTCGGCCAATACGGAACGTGGGGAACGACAGACAACCACTGACAGTGGGTCACTGGTACGGCCGTGTGTGCTGGAGCGTTGTCGTAATGCAGAAACCAGTCACCTGATCGCTAAAGTTCCGGACATTTCCTCCTCACAGCCTCTCGTAGACGCCTTAAAACATACAATTAATATGTTGGTTAACAGTCTGGCCAGGGAGTACGATTTCCCGATGTACAATTCCAAGAACCTCAAAAAAGACAATGATCATCCTCTTCACATTTGACCTCACTTGCCTTGCTTTTTTGGTCTGGGACAGTTGGGAGTCCTCCACTGGCTTGACGTTTGCTTGGTTTCTGGGTCATACCCGTAACACCAACTCTCATTCCTTGTAATGACTTTCTTCAAGAAGTTTGGATCACGTGCAATCTCTGTTTTCAAGTCCTGACACACATTCATGCGGATGGTTTTGTGCTCCTGTGTGAGAAGGCGTGGAACAAATTTAGCAGCAACACATCTCATGTGCAAATCCTCCCTCAAAATCCGCTGGCACGAGCTCCAACTGATTCCTGTCGTTGCTGACATTTGGTCGATCGTTAGGCGACGATCTTCGTTGATCTTTTGGCGGACCTTTTCAATGTTCTCCTCATTTCGTAATGTTGAAGGACGTCCAGTATGACGTCTGAAACACACATCTCACCTCGTTTAAAGCTCCCAATCCACTCGAAAACTTGTGTGCGGCTCATAGCGTCCTCCTGGAAAGCTTCCTGAGGAATTTGGTGTGTCTCCGTTTTAGCTTTTTAAGCAGGAAGCAAAATTTCCCACCACTCTTTGTTCTTTTAAAGATGCCATAACGACTTCGCAGAAGTAACCCGCCAACAGTCAGAGAAACACAATACCAAACTTGCACGTGCAGCTCTACACTAACGCCGCCGCACAGCTGTTTCATGAAGGTCTCTAATAACACCCTCTAGCGTGAGAATCCTGCACTACATCAACGAGTGGTAGTGCCCTCGGAGTCCAATTTCTTTTGGGTCTCCTCTCGTATGAGCAATAATTGAGCACCCGCATGCAATAAAGGGGTAAGTCTAGTTATCCCATTTATGCCGAGTGTATGAAATTTGGAATCCTCAAAGTCTATTCTGTAATAATGGATTAGCACTATACCTCTGAGAAACCTCTAATGGATTGTAGCACTGTTTTGTTACACTGCTGCATGGTTTCTACGAGTTATGCGCTCAGTGTTTCATTATCCGGCAGCTCATTGTTACACAGTCTAACAAAGCAAAATGAGCTCAGATTTACTACATATTGTCGCGAGCCCGTTTCTACGATCGCGCGGCTTGTTTACACAAAAGGAACTGATAGGTGGGCAGTGTAAAAACCAAGAGCCGGCAAGCAGATAAACATAGCGCAGATAAAGGTCTGCCGAAACAAACTGAGATAAATAGAAATTTCTGGACTGATGGAGATATTTTGGGTTCTGGTTTATTTTCGAATCGTCTAGAAATTATCAGCAAGGTATTTAAGAGATTGTGACACCCCAGCAGCAGTAGTGGAGTTGCAAGTTGTGAAACAAGAGTTGTTGTAAGACATCTAAGAACAGTGAGTGAGTCGCGAGAGGTAAGCAGAGAACAGCTGAGATTGTTGCTGTAAACTGAGCGCTGTTATTGTCATCGACCTTGGAAGACTGTGTTGTGATAGGTGATGTAATTTTTCTGCTACGGAGTGTACCCACAAAGTCACAATATTCACCAAAATTTAAGAAAACAGAAGTCATTGAAACACCTAGCGATTACATCAACATAATACAAAATGCTAAGAAGCTTTCCTTCACTGTGCATAAAGGAATTGTATTAGTTTATGATACAGTACTAAGCCAGAGTAAACAGTTGAAACTACCAAGTAAAGGACTTAACCTTTCCAAGGTTCGAATGATGTTCTACAAGCCCGATGGTACTTTAGTTGTTCAAGAAAATTACTCTAACATTGGATTATCAAAAACATACAAGGTATTTCCTAATAAGAATAAGCTTCAAGCTATGTAATTTGTGATAGTTCCGATAATGGTGTTAAGAAGGCCAAATTAAATGATGTCAAATCCTTATCCTGTTGCTTATCAGCAAAAGGCAAAATGTTTATAAGCAAATTTATTGAACAGGCAACCAAAGCTCAATCATAACAAGCTGACAGCTGTTCAAGTTAGAGTGACTAGCGAGACATGCTTATGTGACTGATGAACATATAAGATTAACAGGTGATTGAATTGTAATATCATTTATGCCTGTATATGCAAGTTTCTTGCTTCCAATTATTGGTGAAAATCAAAGTGTATCTAAAAGTGCACAGAAATTACAGTGTTTTAATTGATTATTTTAAATAAAGTTAAATTTTTCTGAACATTTATGCAATGATGGGGTGAGTCATTTTTCACTATTATTATATATCTTACATTTCAGTTCAGGTACCATTAATACATCAGTAAATACATTCCCAAATGTTGCCAGATAAAGACCTGTGAGTTCTCGAAGTATTGTAGACAGCTGTTATTGAAATATTATATTCTGAAATGTTTATTTGACTGTAGCTCAATTAGGTGTTTTGAGATTTACCCCATTATTGCATGCGGGTGTTCAATTGATGAGCTATATGTGCTAGTGGCCAGTTTAAAAATAGTAGTCCAATGCCACAAGTCGAGACTCGGACTATGAACGTTTTGCCGACACTCTAAAACTAATCTACCGCGATGGATGCCTCAGAACACATGTTAAACTACGCTCATCTGATTCACTTACATTGGGATAACTTCAAGCTACTATGCTATTAATACATGTGCCCTTAAATGTGAATTGCAATCCAAAAAGTTTCCCCGTGCCGGCTAATCCGTTGGAGAGCTTTACCCTCCGAGTTTAAATTCTTAAAATATTTACGTTTTTACTTTGTTTTTCATTTTCTCTACAGTACTGGTATGTCATACACATGTGATAGGAAATTGACCTCAACTACCGCTGTAATTTGTATACACAGTGATTGAGGTTTATCCAGGTAAATGATGGCATGTAGTCTTACTGAACAATGCTTGAATGGTGATGAAGGCTTACTTTGTGAACTTTAGCGAACAGCCACTGCGAATCACTCCTGTTTGCAAAGCCCTCTAGAAGGTCACTCCAACAACTGCTCCAAATTTAGCCCATTTAATATTACAATTACTGAACGCAGAAAATGATATTTGTATTATATGCAAAAAATTTATGTTTTTAATAAGCCCTAAATGGTTATACAGGTGAACCATTAGGGTATAGTCTTCTCCTTCATCCTTTAAACAAACAGTGCTCCTACCTTAGCAAATTAAACTTAAGTAACTTCATTGTTTACACATTCAGAACTATTTAAAAAGGAACCTTATCATGAATGATTTACATTTTAATTTACTTTCAAAATAAGTTTATCTGAGCTAGACTCGTAGCATACCGGTACGGGACACAATTCATGGCTCGGGGTTGGAAAATTATTCCTGGCTAAGACTATTTCCTATACGTACTTCCCAGTTTTTGTAAGTCTAAATGAGTATGAGAGTGACTGAATACTCTAATGCATGAACTCCAAATAGAGAGCAGAAGTCCAATAAAATTGAATATTTGTGAACAACATTTTCGACTGGCTAAAGATGTAAAGATCACCTAAACGACCAGAGAATGCTATAAATGGAACAGTAGTTGACAAGATTGTCTAGGAAATTCTATATTGTGGAATATGACCACATTGTTGGGCATTTTTAAAACTTAGTTTTCATTAAAATGATCCGTACCAGTTGGTTTTGACCAACTCGAATGAGAAGAAAGAATACGTTAGTTACTCCAAAGCAACAGAATAAATTCGCTGACGGTGATCAATAATTTGTCAAGAGATGCAAGATGACAGCGGTCTAAGTATGATTTCTAAATATATACTGCTTTAAACATAATTGATTGCTCGCCTGCTGATTCCATATGAAATGTGCTTACTTCGTTACATTCTGAGAAATTATGTGAATCGCCTCTGGTAATATTTGAAGAACTTCCAGAGAATCATCTATAATTAAAAACCCCGAAAGCGAAGGCGATGCCACAGTTGAAGGGACACAGATTCCGAAAATGTACATAAGCGAACAGAGTGAGAGCGAGGCAAAGCGCAGCTAAGGAAGGACAAATCGAAATGGCTGAACGCCATGAGACAAAATGAGAAAATTGAATTCGCGCTTTCGTTGAATGAAACTCTGCGAAGAGTAGTAAGACCAAGTTTTAATGAAGACAGTTTAAATAATGAAGAAGAGGTAAAAGGGATGCATGAGAAGGGTGCAGAGTAAACAGATGATCGAGGAGGAAAGAGAGTTAGAAATGGTTTGCTGTGCGGTGACATCACTTGACTCCGGCGACATCTGAAGCCAACCGCTGGAAGCAAAGGGAGAATCTCCGACTCTTTCCTTGCGTATCTGGAAGAATTAACAAAGAAAGGGGTGAGGGTAGAATATCTTCTGTGTTGAGAGGTATAAAATTACTTGGGATTTGTTTGAACTGCGCCCTGCTAAGAGAAAGGGAAGGTTAAACACTGGAAGATATCAACGTTATTTCGTTCCAAACGAATGTCACATACAGGCCAACTTGTGTCTGAGCTTCTGGATTCTCTTTGTCTACTCTCCGTTACACCTTTTAATTTTTGTTCCATGCTTTGGTATTCCTTAACTATCAGTGAACCCTTTTAGAGCTTATTATACGAGCGTATGCTACAAGATTACAACAAAGCAATCGGTTGAATAACCTTAAAAGCAAGAGGAGCTTTTACAGTAACTGATTACATATCCTGCGCTTTTCAGTGACAGCATTTACTATAGCAAAAAGTAATAACAATAAAAGTACATAGAGAACCTTCCAATTTTGTTTTTCTGTAACAAAACAAAATAGAATGTAGCTTTTGTGTACGCAGAAGATGATGTTACTTATGGTAGTTTATCTCATTTTGCAGAAAGTGATTTTCTCTACCTCTTTTGTTTCAAGATGGCTGCACAACCCTAGGGAAATGATACAGATAAGGCAAGTTTCATGCTTCACTGGAATAATTGAAATACACAGTTTTTCCACTTAGCCTCAGGGATGAAGGCATGGCATAACCTGCCCAACTTATATAAAGAATTCTGTTCAGAATTCGAAGAAATGTTCCGCTACATATTCTTTTCCAAATCAACGAATTTTGAATACGTTTCTGGATTAGCAGTAAAACTTCTACTGCCTATTCAGAAATAGATGCCAAAGGTCTTGGATACGTTTTCAAAATACACACTTAAGTAAGACTAAATAGTCAAAATTGTCAAATTAGGTGCAACATATTTTTAAGAATGCTGCTGCAGCATACTACACCACATAACAAGAAATGAACTTCTGCATATCCCTATGCTGAAACCATGGGCTTGTTTTCTTTGTGAATGCAGATGAGATTCGTTCTCTAATGCAGGATTTTCTGCTAATGAAAATAGCTGGTGTATAAGATTTCTAAGAAATAATTTGAAAAAGGTACGTTTAATTTTAGAAGATCAAAACAGCTTCTAAGTATATTTATTTATTTTTGCATTAACAACCAAGTGGTAGAACTTTTAGAGACAAAATTGCTTATACACTTTAATAAAGTTATGATATAATTAGAAGAATTTTCCATTCTTTCTTAGTAAACCAAAATTTTGGATAAAAATGATTTACGTCCACATACGTTAAAATTTTTAATCTGATGTGCTACATATATTTAGCATTGGTAGACAACCTTTTGTTTTCTCTTAGGCATGAATTAAAGGACTAAAGCGTGACAGTCCAGCTATTTTAATTATTGTAATAAGACCTCTTTCGGCCAATTTAATTTTGTTTAGACTATATATGAATTATTCATAAGGCAGTTTTAGATTTCAATGTCAGCTAATGTAACACACTGCCCGTGTAAATGTGCACCCATCATCATTGAATATTAATTAAATCTTGTTAATATGCGATGGTCACATCCGAATCACAATGTGTACATATTGACAGTTAATTAGCACCTTTTCAGGTTTGTAAGCTAAAGAAATGAAGAATCCTTTCTTAAATACCATGGAGGGCAATTGCATGATATGTTGTTTATATTCAACAAATACACGTAAATAATACATATATATGTTGTTCTAAATAATCATATATAATTAATTATTCGTATAAAACCAGCTTGATGAATACAATTCTTTAATTTTCCTTTCTGTGCACACTGTAGAACATCTGAAATCACGTACTATGGATTCTGATACACTTGAATACTCCGTCAACTTCTGATATTATATGTATGTATCTGCTGTGTATATTTTATGTAAAGAATGCAATTTTTGTTATTCAGGACCTGCGACAAAGAGTATATCTGAACGAAGTTTTTGCCATTAGAACGAGCAGAGATCCAAGAAAGTGTCAAGGTCCTGTTTTGCTTTGAATTTATCACCGTGGAATTGTGCCGCAGCACATTTGACATCATATCTCAAGAAAGTATGGCTAGAGAGTAAAGAAAGGGGTGAGTATCCGGACAACTGGCATGTTGTTTTCGGTGTCAGCGGTGGGATGAGTGAGCGGAAGATAAATGCGATGTCGCGACCCGCAACATAAATACCGCACAGTGTAGTGAAGTTCTTAGTACTCCTCCGTCTCTCGGTGGCTCGCACAATTACAAATTGCTCGCGATTAATCACACACGAGTGAGTTAGGACACCGAGGGTACCGCTGTCTTGTTAGCTGTCCAGGTGGTACCAGCCCCGTCAATTAGCTGTCTGCAAGTGACAGCGCAGTCTCCAGGAGAGGTGCCTTTGTGAATGGGGCACTAATGAAAAACACTCCAGTGTATTGTGCCGAGGTGACCACGTCCCTATCGAGAGGCCTCCGAGAGTACTTCATATATCCCGATGTTCAACCCTTTTCTCTGGTTTCACGTAATGAAATACAGGATGACTTCGAAAGAAAGTATGCAAATGCATTTACGTGCCCTTTACATTCGCAGATTACGTTACATTCCTATCTAAAGTAAAAATAAATCTGAGATGTTGCACCCATATGACTTTCCTTACTCTTGCATAAATTATTCTTACCAACGCTCACTCCTCTGCCCGATATAAATCGACATCAAGATTTACAGATATTCTTCATTGTATGTTCTCTTGTAACTACATTGTAGTTAGGGGGAAACAGTAGGCTTAAGTGATAGTGAAATTTTTAAAGAAACAGTCACTATGCGATGGGCTTGTAAATGCGTTTTCTTAATGTGGCCAAGAAAGAAAAATGAATAAGTACTCCTCATGTGAGAGAAGTCAAAAAGTATTTTTATGCAAAGAATAACTAGGAATAACCGGTAATTATTAAATCTGCCATACATCATTGCGTGCTTTAATGAGTCCTGCAATTTTATGAGGCGTGGAACGTTCTATCCTGTACCATTTTCTAGTTACGCAAAAGCCACTCACAATTAAGACGTCTCCAGAGACTATTTACAAAATAATATAGATACAAATTTGACTTCAGAGCTATTTCCAGAAAATACAAAGTACACATAAGATTTCATTGGTTATTTCAAGGAAATTGAAGATAGGATTTTATTTGTCATTATTTTATATTAAATGTGTGACATTTTAATAAAAACTTTTACCGCCTTTTTGAAGAAAACAAAATTTTCTGAAAATGTTTCACACAAATAGTGTTTAGGAATGGAGGATTTTCTTTCAAGTCCTCGTATCGCGTTCTTGGAAAACGCTGAACTTATACAAGATAAAAATGAATATACCTAAAATGTTTACTATAGCAGAAGCTCCTAATGATACTCATGCGTGACGTATGCTACGCTATTATTTTTAAATATGCTATTTTGTAATTCTATGACATATATCTGGGCTGTGTTTATTATATATGTTATAAGAATTTAATATATTTTACACAATGTTTCCTCCACTAAGTCTTCTGTAGTCTACCTTTATATAAAAAATTCCGATAAATGTTACAAAGTGTGTGGTGCTCTTGCAGATCTCTCGGTGGTCTTTATTGATCCAACTGATACAACAGTTCTGTTTCATGGAAGTTGACATATCGATTTTGATTAAAGAACTTAAATTCCATTCCGTAATGAGCAGAGCATTTAAAATTCTGAGATAATACCTATAAGGAAAACCCACAGAATATCAGATGGAATCTCTACCTCGGAGAAGGAGGTGGAACTGAGTCTCAGGTTAGACCTGACGGGCATTTTATTTAAAGTACTTACATGAGGGATGAATATGTGCCTAGAATTTTCGGATGCTGCATTATAAGGTGATCTTCATTTCATACAACACTTTCCAAATTTTTGTAAAATGTGTACACCATAATAAACAGTCAAAGCAAATTTCTCAGGAAAAAATTCTAAAATATTTAGCATTTTAGCTAATTGTGCGCACTATCCATTTTAAATATATAGTGTGTGCTTTTAAAAATATTAAAAATTGCTGACCTAATTTTATTGTTTTTCCCAAATTCAAGAAAAGAAAAATGGAATTTCAATAACTGTTAACATCGTTTTTCGATAGTTATTTTTTCTATTTCCACCTTTTCATTAAGTCTAGGAGTAGGTCCCTTAATATTGTCGCCAGGCATTGTTGAGTTGCTGCAGCGTCGTGCGGCGGCAGTAAACAAACAGACTGATAGAGCGGCCATCGCGTGGGCGCAGATCTACTCACTTGCCGAGAGAGAGCAACAGAGTGAGAAAGAGACCGAGATAGTCTGAACTTTCCCACTGCACCATGAAAGGCCGTAAAGCTTCGGCAGCTTTCGAGAAACTTCGGCAGCCTTCGAGAAACAGCGGCTCGGGTATATATGCGGCAGTGGGAGTTGTCAGCCACTTCGCCAGGGAGCTGCTGGGAGTTGCAGTTGCGAGCCACTGAGTTGTGTGTGTGGACTGTACCGAGTCAAGTCGTCGAGAACTGATAATCGTGTAGTGATTTGAAGGTGAATTCTTTTGTTGTTTTTTTACGTGAGATGAAGCCGCGAAAGACTGTATTGGTGTATGTTACGTCATCCTGCTGCAAAGGGGTGTACAAACTGCCTTTCTACGGAAATAAAGAGCATTTTTGATTTATACAAACTAGACTTTTAATTTTAAGAAAAAAAAATTATAATATATTACATGGTTTACAGAAGTACGATAATTGCATTTCATAAAATGCAAAATTTACACTGGCACAACTCTTGATATATAATAACTAAGGGCAGATTCCTAAGACATATTATATTTTTAATGAAGCCTATAATCTGAGCTTCAAGTGAGTAAAAACATATTATACATATACTTTGATAAAAATGATGCAACTTTTATGTGGTTTTAAAAGTGATATTAGTCGTTTTTGTTCAGATCTTTGGTTACATTTATGCTTATTTGTATGATAAAGTCATATTTCGGTCATACTTTTGGGATTATTATTGTGTAGTCAGCATCCATTAGAAATAAAATAAACAGACGTTATATCTGTATAAAAGTTGCTAGTTTTTGGAGGGCTCCTTTAGCAAACATTCGTACAGGTGGGCTCGAAGCAAAGTTTGAAGTTTCTAAACCGGAATTTTCCACAAATGAATTAACTTACTTCAAATATGCTCCTATAGGTAACCTCATTTCAAGCTGAACGTAGGTTTTACAGATATAGAAACATTCTCTCCTACCTCGGTAGCGTAGATGATAGCGTATCTGCCTCACGTTCAAGAAGTCCGAGTTTGAATCTCGGTCAGGGTGAACTACTTGAGTAAGGTTTATCGGAGGTTTTCCCTTATCCTTAAAGACGAATGTCGGGTAGCTCTTAGCTCCATGGACCCTGGACACATTTGAGCATCATTTCAACCATCTCATTAACGTTCGATATGACTTAACTTTGGAGGACGTAAAACTACAAAAAACATTCTGCTGACAATTTTACTAGCTTTGAGTTTGACAACCCAAAAAATGTACATTGTTATTTTATATACATATTCTGCTGTTGAAAATTAACCCCCTGTTATGAATATTTTATTTTTCTTAATTATTATTTTCTTAAGTTGTACTAATTATTATTCTCTGATATAGGAACGTTTAAACTTATAGATTCCATAAAGTGCTGAATTAAGAGGTAGAGAGTGTTTATTTCTGCACAAACAATTAAAAGGACGCAACTATTAACGTTTAATTAAAGTTCAATTTTAAATTAATATAATATGATTAATAAATTCATTTATAAGGGTCATACTTTTGTGTTGTGGGCCATACTTAAGCAATGTTTAGGTCATAAATGCATAGGTTTATAGGTTATGGAAATCCACCCTATAATAATCATTCTGTCGACATTTCCTGAACACCAAAACATAAATAATAAATTTAATAAGAGCTAACTTGATTGAAAAATATTATGACTATGTGGGTTCGTGAAATTAAAAGTCCAATTGCAGAAACTCAAAATGTTCTTTATTTCCGCCAAATTACGGTTGGAACACTTGCCGATTACACAGAATTACGTAGCGCACACAATTACAATTCGCCAGTTCGTTTTTCGCAGGTCCACTTTGCACTCACAATTACGTAAAACTCCTCTGATACGCGTACACAGTCTTCCGGTCCGTTCAATCACTCGGCGCTCCTCACGGCTGCTTGCCAAGAACTGAACTGACTCTCCAACTGCAGGACTTATATAGGGAAGATCGCTCTTTCTGGTAGGTTCGCGGCGCGCACAATTATCCCGAGGTTTCCTGACTTCTGGTAGGAGTAAAAAGAAACGGTACAGGGCTCGTGCCGCTCTCTTAATCATCCCTTCAGTTAGTGACACGAGACAAATGGGTTGGCGTGCCTTGAATGCTTCCGGTCTGGCCCTACTGCCGGCCGGTTCTATCGGGAGTTCCGATGTTCGGGTGAGAATAAACAATTAGAGTATTGACTATGTAAATGTTGTGTTCACTATATTAGAAGCACAATCTTTTTATAAATTAAATAGATAGCTGAAAAGAAACCCCACTGCAAGATGTGAAGTTTGGAGTACGGTGGGCAGTGTCAGCTTCCGGAATCGTTGGTCCCATTTTCTTTGATACGACTGTAGACACTGAATCTTATATGGGTATCTTCAATACATTTGTGGAGCAGCTGAATGATATCGAATTGAGAGAAGTCTATTTCCAGCAAGATGTAGCAACTTGCAATACATCTAATGACACCATGGAACTTGTAAACAGTTTCATTTATAATCGAATAATCTCAAAAGGTCTGTGACCCCCAGATCCTGTGACCTAACCTCAACGGATGTTTTCTTGTGTGTGTATTTAAAAGATAGATTGTACAAGAGTGGGCCACGGACAATTGATGTTCTCAATAAATCCATTCGAACCGAAATAAGTAACATTGTCCAGGATACTCTCCGTAAAACTTCAGAGAATATGGTGAGACGAGTGCAAACTTGTATAGATGCTGGCGCAGGAGACTTCCAACATTTTCTCTGAGATGTAAATAGTGTAATGTAATCTCCCTATTGTATATTATATTCTCTCAAAGTTTCACGTGTGTTCTGTTATTGGTTCTGTTATTGAAATGGTTCAGGTTTATATGGATCGCACTGTATATCACAATAAAGTATCTAACATATCCTTGTAGAATAACCACTTTAAAGGAAGCTTCATGTTAGCAACAGTTAGGCTTAAAAATGAAGCTAAAATATTTATAAGTTATGTATATAAATAGAGAAAACGTTACTGAGAATTTGATAAAATGTTACATAGTTCAGTTCCAGTGGCTCAAATAAGATTCAGATAGCACATCTGAAACATCTCAGGCTAAGAATTAGTTTTAATGGTTTCATATCTGTTTATGAATAGATGCTGAACGTCAGTCATTGAAGATTTATATTTTTTTACTTCCCACAGTTAAAATATATAGTCTTAGTGCAACACGCTAATGATTTAATGTTGTAATTATTTCATTATAGCCATTAATAGCACGATATTCACGCTTTTTTCTATGAAATTATTCTGTAAAGGTTCATCTTGATTAACGTGAATTATACGGAAAAATATGTATTTTAGGAACATTTTGTAGAAGCTATATAAGAATGAACGATAAGAAAGTGAAAATATGTGGATTTTTCTCTGAGCTTGAGTCACCAACGTTTACGCACTTGGAAAGACATAAACATAAATTCTACTACGCAGATCTCTGGGAATTAGATACTTCCGCCAAAAGAAAAACCACAAATAATTTCTACAACTGGTGTCATTAAAATCTGCTGCGTGAGAGAGCACCGTGCATACCAGTTGTCCAAGGTGCAGGATGTTAAAACGATACCGCCGTTTAATGTATTTAACCATAGGTCGGAGGTGTATTGTTATAACACTAAACAATACAAGTATAATTCACACTGCACAGTGTAATTTGCTTATTACTAGCAAAATGTCTATTATGACGTTTAGCGCATTACAACGTTATTTAGAAAAAAATTTCAGACGTATAACACTGATAAACTCGAATGTGTATACCTGATATTATTCATATTTATGTACTATCACACTATTAGCTTTGCTTTTGTCACAGAAAGTATCTTATTGGGAAGTGCCTTCTCGTATCTCACAGAAGATAACTCCAGTGTAGAGAATTTCAACGTCTTTGGGTTGCCTAAATATCTTCAAGCTTGAATTGATTATTCTAGAGGTTTCATTCAAAATTATTAATGGCTTTAGTGAACTGAATTTTGGCAATAATTTTAATAACAATAATATAATTCGAAATTCTAAAGAATTTTTAGTTCAAGTGTTACATGGTTTGAGAACTATCTAAAATATTAAAATGTGAGATATTATATTTGGCCATGAACTTCATGCAAGAGAAATATAATATGGGTCGATATGAAGATGTTGATTTGCCATGACAACGACAGGACTATTAGCAGGAAATTGAGCATCGTTCTTCTGCATAGAGATTCCGAACAGTACGGGCGTGTGTGATATCATCTGCAACTTTGTAGAAACACTGCGGTGCGTGATATTATGTAAAAGCATAAAAGCATATTATTGGTTTATCGCCTTCAAAACTACACGTATTCATAGTATCATACTCGCAGATGCATTTCTAGAATTTAGTAAATATAAACATATCTTTGCTCACTTAAGGCTTTAAGAATAATATGATTGAAATTTTAAAATCCTAAACTAATAACATTAGTTTTTTTAAGATTTATGCCATAGATGTAACATATTGTAGATATTATACACATGAATTTTTACCAATTTCATTTTAATGGTATATGAAATTATGGCCAGTTTTGTTTATTTTTTTACGTCACCTAAAAGGTCCTTTGCGACAAAATAACTTAAATTTTTGCTCAATATTTTAATAAATTGTGAAATTCCTCTAGGCTTCCCTGTGTCTCAATAACTTTAGGCTCCAGAAAATTTTAAAGCTATAAATACGGGTTTTGTTGTCAGAAAGATTGAGATTTTTGTGTTTTGAAGTAAAGAGTGTGTGCTTAAATGCATCTAACAATAAATCCTAGGGGAATTTCTATTTACTGTGACTTTGCAAACGAGTGTAGCAAGTTTCATTAGTTTCATTTAGTTTCATTAGCAAGTTTGATTTCATATCAATGCGACGCAAGAAGCATTTTAAATGAAGGAAAATGCTGAAAATTTAATTAGCCAAAAACAAAAATAAGGAATTTTATTTGATATTTAACATTGCTTAATTTTCAAACTCTATTAGAACTGATTAGAGCATTCCGCATTGTGCGGAACTATCTAAGCATTCTTCGGATTCAAGAATGCTTACACCATTTAATGTACTAAAAATAGAAAAATGTGATTCTTTGAAGATATTCCTTTAATTTCGATAATACATATCCTCAAGTGCAATATAAATCATAGGTTCCTCGACATTTTTAAACACCACCCTTAATCGTCTTTTGCAACTTTTACGTCGTGCATCTTTGCAATACCGGGTATCTGAGTTGGTAAACAACAAAGGAATACGATAATATGGAAAAAGATTTGGTAAATTGCTCCAGTGCATATGCTTTCACACTGTGCTTCAGCTTCGGTATGGTGCATTCTCTCCTTATGAGAGGTATGAGGCTTTGATTAATGCCTCTCTAGAATTTCATTCAGGGAGGGTATGGAAATTACGGTTTCGTTCGAAACAATTGCTTTTTAATCTCTGACGTTTCATCTTGCAGCGTGCACGGCTGCGATTACCCACTGCCATCCATTTGTGCCTCTGTATGATCACTGAGCTGAAAATAACACGGGAAATGAAAGCTAGGGTTGGATTATTCCACCAGTTTTGCGCCGTACCGTCTTCAGTCCTTTGGTTAATGAAAACCTGGATGGGTGTCCGTTAAGGAAGCGCTGTGGTTGCACGCCACGGCGGCCGATGAATGGCGATGCTCGCTCCGGATTCATCACGAAAGCTAATTCCCTCTCGAATAGATTACACAATGATCCAGCCACGTGATGCGTTTGGAATATAGACATCGGTGTTACACCCGACATAACACAAGCTCTATCCTCCGCCCATTTCAGTGTTCTGGTCTAGAAACAAAGGGTGGCATGTTCGCTTCTAAAGATAACTGTTTCTCCAGATGAACGAGTTTCACATTTCTTGTTCTATTTTGACTTACATTGCGTATGAACATACCACAGCGTTTGTCTGTGAGAACGTAATTGCAGCTAATTGTTTATAGCAGATGTTTCAAAGTTAAACCTAGGAATTCTCTATTTTGCCGTTATTACATCTAGACACTGCACTGCTGTTATTAATAATGTCCACATCTAAAAACTTCTGCACTTCACTCCCATTTGTTCAATATCAAAATATTTATAAAACAAAATATTCTGCACTTTAGGTGTATACTAGACGAGTCAGCTGCTTCTTATTCCCAAGTTTTATGGAATCCTCATTGTCTACTCCAACATGAAAACATCGACCCCATTAATAGGTTCTACCCGCGTATTTAACATGGAACTTAAACATTCAATGAAATTAGTATTAATATAGATGTTATCACATCACCTGTAATATATTCGTAAATTTAGACAGCTGATGTTTGTTCACTAGAACCAACGAATACTACATACTAGACGGAATATTTATCTCACATACTACTAGGTAGCTCAGCTGGAACGAATGCAGAACTATAATTTTATTGGTCTGCTATTACGGTGGTTCCAATCCCCTACTTAGGTATAACTTATTTAGCCTGTAATACTCACAATTTGCAGTTATTATTCTTAAGCTGTTATTACTTCAATTTTTAGTTGTTTTATTTATGTTTTATGGACATAAAAGGACGGATCAATTCCTCAAAATAAAATTTATATTAAAAATATTCAGCGATAAAAAACCTGGTATTTAAGTACTTACAATAGTAAGTCGCCACATATGTTTATCTCGAATATGAGAACTCTAAATGTCTACCGGGAATATATAATGAGTCAATTGGAGAATTTAAAGTCAGGACGGCACGTTGGCTATGGTACCTCAAGGGGTTAGAGCGACTGGACGGAAACCAGGATATCCGTGGTTAAAATCCCGGCCGTGGCATTTAATTTTTCAGTCGGATCTAATTAATTAAGTAATTAGTTGTTTAAACTCACCTATAGGTAGGTGCAATTGAAATAAGGATCCGCTCACTTTCTTCTCAGGCAGCCAGCATGATGAAAAGATGATTAGATATCAACGTCTCGGGAGTGTGCATCTCTCCCATCATCAGGAAATTTATAAATTGTTATAACCTCAAATGAAATACTGGATATAACACAAATATAAACAAAGACAAAACATTATGAAAATTCGCATTTCTTAACAAAAGACTGTTTTCAGTAAATTAAATGCCAGGCCAGGACTTGGCGTGAGTTTAGAAAATTGTGTCAAAGAAACGTAACAACTTAACTGGATTATCCAGCTGTATTGATCTTTGCTACTTAAATCGACGTATTTCCATTTTAAGGCCGGGTTCCAAGAGGAGCTGAACTGAAATCCAGCATCACGATTAAGCGTGCTCCTTTCAGAGGAAATCGCCAAAGCCTCCTTAATTCTCCGCTCCCAGTAACTGTTGCATTTTGCCAAGATGGTCGTCTCCCGAAAATTGGCTCTATGGTCGGTACCAAAACAATGCTCTGCCAGCCCAGACTTCTAAAGTTGATTTAAACGAATGCTCCGTTCATGTTCGATTGTTCTAGTAGCGATGGTCCTTCCGATTTGTTGTATATACGGTGTCCCACATAAGGATCATTCATACCTACACATTGAACACAGAAAACATGGAAATTACGGTATCGGAGTTTAACATGGAACTTAAACACTGTTTTGCAGACATGGTATTATGCAGCCATTAAAAAGTTTTCAAATTGGTAAGTTTTGTGGCGCTGGAATGCCTCTTTTTCTATTCCTTGAACACGACTACTCTAACGAAGCAAGTGCTCGGACTGATGACCTTCTTGGATAATGCACGCCCTCATGGAGCTTATAATTAAGTTATTGTGAATTCGGTTTACAAGTTTTGATGAGCATAAAAAGCATTATTTACAACGCTGAGACTCGAACCTGTGTCATTGACTGTTAGGGCATAGGAGACATCATAATTCCAGTGAACTATTTCGAGACTTGCCTGAAAGCACGTTCTAGATTCAGTAGTACGACTTGTATGCTTGGCGCTATACCTCTGCCACCTCGCGAGTTCTCGTGCTTGATTTAGGCTTTTAAGACACGTTTAGTCATTTGCTGGGTGTTTTAATATTATTACATACATGGTAAAAGCTCTTATGTATGCTTATTGAGATGCACGAAACCTAAGCAAAAATGTAAATAAGTTTTTGTTTAATAATATCTCTGTTTTGACTGTACGGATGAGGCGTGTATCTAATTTTTTCCCTAATTTTTGGCAGCCAATGCCTGCTCTAAATACAAGAATCCGCCATTTCATTTTTAGCTGACGTCGTTAGTGTACTCATATGGTACGTCCATTTTTTTCAGAGGCGTTTACTGAATTACTTTGCCATGTATACTCTATTAAAAAGTTTGTAAAACAGCTTGGAAAACAGAATTCTCTCTCAGTAAAGTAGTCGTATGTTTTTGAGGTGTACTTTAGCGAGCAGTATGCTTTGTCCCTTAAACCACTATTCCTCTGAATTTTCCGCATTCCTCTTTCTAAGAACATCAAGCAATACAGTTTAGTAAGCACAAAAATGGACTAAGGCCAACATGCCGTTTGATGGGTGGCCTACCTTCCTAAAAATAAGGCGCATCTGACTCACCTGATATAAATGAAATGAAAGGCTCATGAGCAGAAAAGTTCGTACCTCTCGCCGTTCCCTATACAGGCTGCGACCGACCTTCTCCTGGCATCCAAAGAAGTCATAGATAAGAGCGCACGATGGATGGGGCATTGAAACGGTTAGCCCAGAAAACAAACATGTCCTTTGAGACATTCGTAAATGAACACCTATTTGGATCAGAATGCATGTACAATATACAAATTCGTATATGGCACATACGGGCTTGTCTCTGGCTGAATTTATTATTTAAATAGATACATTGTGGCAACTCCCAAACTATTATAACACGGGTTGTAATGTTTACTGATCGAATTTAAATAATATCCAAATAAAAAACTCATTACTTAAATATCTAAAGACTTTTACTAGACCAAATACTAAAACAGTAATTTTACTACATATTTACTCATCTGCGGCCGTATTACTAACAACAATAATGTGCCTCTGAAGCCTTTCAAATGAAAAACTCATTCTACGTCCCTTCAAACAAGATTTATACTGCGAAATTGTTCCTTCGACCTCACAGGATGTGATCGGGGCGTATTTTAAATATTTTATCAGTTCTGTATCAGTATCGTAGCTTTGTTGGAATCTAAAAATGCATCTCCTATGCAGTAAATCGCACGGAATCCTTCATTATTTTCAAATACACTTTTCAATTTCATCTTTATTTCAGGTAGAATATTCGAGGTTTGGTAAATCCATTTTGACAATTCTACATGTCGCTCAGATTCAGTCAGCTCCATACCTCTGGGCTGTAACAGTGTGATAGTTGTGGGTAAACCCTTGAACAAATTTGCAATCAATAATATATTTTTACGAAGTTGTTCTGTTACTAGACGTTTGGCAGTTTGTATGTTAGAACTGACATCGGTTTCTAAATAGTCTAATACCGAAACAATTTTGTCATAATGTCCGGCATAATAGATTATAGCCGCTAGCCAAGTTGTTCATCTGGTGACAATTGGCCGTGGTGGTAGCGATATATCTTCTGCTAACTCTCTGAACTATGCAATCCTGTAAGATGTCTTAAAAAGTAAATTTTTCATGTGAGCTAGAAAGGTGTCTACACCTGCATAACTACATTTGATTGATTAGAATACTCTGTGTAAAGCATGTGCTAAGCATGTAATATGCATTAGTTTGGGATACAAGTTACAGTAATGAGTTGCATTCTACGACAGACCTTGCCCTTGCTAGTAGCGCTGCATGGTATAGCTATGCCTGGCCGCTCTTACACTGCTCAAGGAAATCGGTACGAACTTCCTAGCCCTGGTCATGAGCCACCAAGCTAGACTACTGCCGATTGCTGTTATTTAGTGTTTCAGCTGAGGCAGTTTTATTCAACTCAGTTAATGCTGCTTGCTGCATAATAAATCTACTTTCCGCCGAATAATTTTGTATGTTTCCATTTATGTACACTCACAGGAAACGCATAGAGAGTTCATCATGAACTATGTACCAGTAACTGCTTGGCAGCGTAAAGTTCGACACATTTGTTCTTTATTTATAATAAAGTTAAAATTAACAGCTTTCAGGAATGTAGAACTTCAAAATTTAAAGTATCCAAAAAGAATCGCAGGTATATTTCAAAATGTTAGCCATACTTGCAGAACAACAAGATTGAAAAGTATCGAAGCACTGATGGTATCCGGGGTACTTCCTTAAATAAATGCACGGAATTTAAAATGCTATAGCATGTATAATGAAAACTTCTCCAATTCCTTTTCCAGCTAGATTATTATCTAAAGCTTTGCCTACACTGGAATTGGAGCATAGATACCTTTAAAATGAAACTATTCAAAGATAATTATATTTCATTTCAACCATACTTTGACACGTAAGAAATCGACAAAACTTTGCTCCATAAAAGATGTATTCCTTGTGAATGTACACTTTTGTGGAGGTAACTATGAGACAGCTACCGTACTTTGTTCAGTACTTTAAAACACTTATACCTTTCTGAAATAGCAGATCGTTGTTCATTTTTATGTCCTGTCTATGCAAAAAGGGATGTAATTTCAGAATCGTCGCATAGCAACCAACTCCTTAAAATTTTGAGACTTGCTTAAACCCACACTGTTCTATTCCAATTGTGCTCAATAGCCAATACCTAATAAAAACCACCTTCATAAATAACTATCTTGATTAACTTGATACATCAGAAGAATAGGATGTGCAGGAGTGAATAAGCAAATCTTCTTATCGTTCTTCTTCTTCTTCTTCTTCTTCTTCTTCTTCTTCTTCTTCTTCTTCTTCTTCTTCTTCTTCTTCTTCTTCTTCTTCTTCTTCTTCTTCTTCTTCTTCTTCTTCTTCTTCTTCTTCTTCTTCTTCTTCTTCTTCTTCTTCTTCTTCTTCTTCTTCTTCTTCTTCTTCTTCTTCTTCTTCTTCTTCTTCTTCTTCTTCTTCTTCTTCTTCTTCTTCTTCTTCTTCTTCTTCTTCTTCTTCTTCTTCTTCTTCTTCTTCTTCTTCTTCTTCTTCTTCTTCTTCTTCTTCTTCTTCTTCTTCTTCTTCTTCTTCTTCTTCTTCTTCTTCTTCTTCTTCTTCTTCTTCTTCTTCTTCTTCTTCTTCTTCTTCTTCTTCTTCTTCTTCTTCTTCTTCTTCTTCTTCTTCTTCTTCTTCTTCTTCTTCTTCTTGCTCCTCCTCACAGGGTGTAGGCCTTCAGATCTAAGCTAACAAAACTGGTCAGTCCATCTCGTGCGCTGTCTTCCAACACTTCGTTCCTGATGATTCATAAAATAAGGCTTGCCGTGGATAACTGGAAGGGGACATTCGTAGAACATGTTCTTTACATCGTTTTTCACACCCCTGAATTTCTTCAGTAATATTTTCTTCCGTAACTGTTTCTTATTTTAGTGTTCCTAATAGTATCTCTTCTAGTAATTTTCAACAATGGTCGTAAAATCTAATTTGAGCTGCTTTCAATCTTGACTTTTCTTTGGTTCTTAAAGTCCACTTCTCACAAGAGCACATCAGCACTGGTTTTTGCTACGTAATTGGGTAGCCTTTGGTTTATTTCTGTCAGGTCTCATGTAAACCAAAAGATAGTTTTATTCATCGGATTAATCTATTGTATGTTTCAATATTCCTTTCCAGATCTGCATTGGTGTTCAACATTGCTATTTTTGACCGTAAGTACTTGTATGTTGAAGCTTATTCTGTAATTTACCTTCCAATCAAATTTGTGAGGTAACACAGCAGATTTTTTATTTATTCATATTTTCTAATCATCAGCTATTGTTTCCTGCGAGGCCTGTTCAATAAAGAATGATCACAATTTATTTCTGACAATATACCTTTACTCATCCTCAAAATTTTGATTGTCCTTCTCAAAATAGTCTCCCCTGAATGCGATGTACTTGTCTTAGCGTTTCTGCCGGTCTTCAAAGACATGCTGGAAACCATTTTTTGAGAGACCCTTCAAAATCGCCTCCGAACCCTTTATCACTGCTACTGATGATGGATAATGCCTCCCACGAAGGCGTTTCTTCAAGTAAGGGAACAGAAAAATGTCACAAGGAGCTAAATCCGGACTATAGGGAGGGTGAGGGATGCACTTCACGTTCATTTTTTTCAAGATATTCAGCAATGCGCAGCCACGCATTTTCGTGGTGCAGCATCGAGCCTGCTTCACGGAAATGAGGTCTTTTGCTCCTGATTTGGACTTGTAATGTTTTCAGAACATTCTTGTAGTGTTGTCCAGTTACTGATGTGTGTTAAGGTACAACTTGCTGATAAACCATTCCATGAATATCAAAGAATGAGATGACTCTAACTTTCCAAGCAGAAGCAAACACGTTTGCTTTTTTGGGGGTTGGTGATGAAGGAGATTTTCATACTGAGCTTTGCTGTTTGCTCTCAGGATTAAAATGATGTAGCCAAGGTTCATCAGCAGTGATTACTTTTGAAAGAAATTCCGGATCTTCCTCTAACATTAAGTTTAACTGCGTGTTACCTCCATTGCAGCGGTAGGCGATAATGAACATGTCTGAACTTGCCTGGTTCTTACAGGCGGGAACCAGGAGTACCAACAATGAGACTACTACGGCGTGTTTGTTTCACATTAAGCTAACAGAATATAATAAGATTGAATTTTAGTTCGAAAAAAATATATCAGTAAAAAAATTATGGTCATTCTTTAATGAACAGCCCTCGTATAACAGTATGGCAATTACAGCAGGACCTGCCGTTATATATGATTCAGAAGTTTTGGGGAACAATTTAAGGCACATAGGTGTCCTTGTAGCTTGTAAACAGCGTATTACATTGTGTCTACGGTCGACAACACGGACAGGCGACATAAGCGTGATAATAAATACGAGATAAAGCTGCGACATTTATACGCTCTTGTCCAGTTAATGTTTGCTTTACAGCTTAAGAGATAACAAATTCCCTGGTTTCAATACCCAGAGCTTAAGGGGCATAATATACTACGATCATGCTAAAAATGTGCCTTGTGCTTGATATATTGGCTTGAAGGCATACCTATGTACTTAAATTACATTAATCTGTTTCAATATTCCTAAAGCATTTTCTAATCTCACTTATAAATATGTAGATATTTAAGGGCAAAACTAACCTTTCCTATAGCTACAAATATCAATGGAAAGGATTTAATCTCTCTACACAATGACGCGGATAGTGCAAAGCGTTGATATCATGTAGCGTTAAAAACCATCGGATCCATGTGAAATCAGGCCTTAAAGGATTCTTTTTAATTATGAAACTTTTGTATAACGGTGTACAAATAATCTATGATGGTGTTAAAACATAACAGAGACAAAACTATGTATAGGTGCAAACACAGGGAAAGCAAATCCTATTGTCCCACAGATTTCAGAAGTGATGCGACACAATTAGCTTCATTTCGTTCCCACTTCATTCTCATGCAAACAGTATAAACCGCTCTGCTTTGCAAGTCATTGGCTCACCAGTTAAGGGCGTTAGTGTTAAAACGTGAAATTATACAGTCCTGAAATAGCTTTAACGTCACAAAATCACTTTATAATACAAATACATTTGCATTCCAATCCACATTATCTGACAAAGGTACATCAACCATTTGTAATGGATGGAAGTTAGCTACTATCAAAACTGAGAGCTTCTGTGGATTAATTTCTATCTTTTTTCGTTTATCTTCAATTCTGGCTAAAGTTCGCTTCGTGATTCCAAATGATATTGTGATATACTCACTTTATTTGGCATTATTCTTTACTTTTACACGTTATTATTGAGCAACCAAAACAGTTTTGTATCGCTGATGAGTCGTACATTTAGTAAGGTCAAGTCGCCGCCAGGCGTCCGGCTCCTGGTGGCTGGTTGGAAATCTTCGCAGTAGTGTTTCTACGCAAACAACTGGTAGCTGTGATCTAGCCGGCCACGGAAGGCTGGCCAAGAGATATTAGGTTCACCTTCGCATTGTGTTACATCTCTCCGCGCCTGTAGAATGATGTATTTTATTGTGTTTAGGTGTTTAGAGTTTTGAATAAAACAGGCATGTAAGTTTCAAGGAGAATTGTGTATTTAATTATGAAGTGTCCCGTATCTTCCAAGTCTTAATGTAAGTAATTTGACCTCTCATTCTCCGAGTTATATTCCCCAGTAATATCCTTGGAATAGTTCAACCATTTGGTTGATAATAACATATTGAAATATTTCCAGGGATATCACAATATTCTGTGGTACAATAGAAAGTCAATATACTAATTATCTTAGAAGTGTAGTTTGGGGGTGATGTGGTTTGCAGGGTCTGGAACCTGCACTTTTTAGAAATTTTCTTGTATAAGAAAATTACCAATGGATCAAGGAGCTTAAAGAAAACGTCCATGGCAAGATAAAATCGAGCATTTGTACTAAGAATATAATCTTAGTGGACTATAATAGAGTTTCACACATAGGAATACTTATTTAAATGTGCAGAAAAAAGTTTCAGGAAAGCAATGAGAAGAAAATGTTTCTGATTTGTAAGCTAATAAATAATACAGAAGATACTTTATTTTAAATTTCTAAAACAGGGAGTTCATTTTACGAATTGGTAATATGGTGGCAGTAAGAAAATGTTTCATTACAGCATTAAGTATATCTGACAGAAGAGGTTTCTATAAATTTTAAAATAAACAGTGTGTGGAAGTTGGTAATAAGTCAAGGGATCTACAGAACATTTTATGCATATGTTTTGAATTTTCTGTATTTGAAAGAAAAATACAGAATAATATATTTGTAATAAAATTAATGTAATACTCATGCAGACAATCATATAATGGCCATGTCTAAACCAGTAGCCATTGTAATAGTATGCTCTTAAGTTACTTCCTTTTTGCATGTTTAATTAAAAATAAAATCGTTAATTTTCATTAATTAGTTCTAAATGTCAAACAGCGTCATTTTATTTCAACCATCTTAGATTTCGTGAAATCCAACTTCCTGTGAATGCTTAGGTATGCACTTCCACTATGTCATATACAAAAGTTATGTGCCATTTTGTTTAATTGTGTCCTTTTGTTAATTTTTTGCGTTAAGTTGTTAATAAGTAAACTTTTATCTTTTTCATAATTCATATTAAATAGTTACGTTTCGATGTTAGCTTCGTTCCTGGAGAACTGAACACCACAGCAAATGCCTCTAACAACTTCGTCGGGACATCGCATTAGCATTAATTTCATTCTGAAATTAACCTGACTTTACCCGTCAAGTGCGGTTTCCTCACGAACCTGCAAGGACAAGCTGTCCTATGTACTTTCATATCAAGAAAAAACTTGCATACTTGATGTAATGGTCCAGTAACTAATGAGGACATAAATATTTCTCCGAGCGGGATACAGGTTATTTAGCAAATTGGATTGCAAAATGTTTCAGTTCCTAGTCACGAATGTTGCTTTCCTTCATTTAATCCTCTAACAGTGATAGAGTTGATCTAACGGTCACATAATTGCGAAAGGGAGGTCAATTTGCAAAGGGAACTGTACATCACATACAAGGGAGATGAGGTATTTGCTGTAAATACCCCAGTACATTATCCTTGGCAACCAATGAGCCTAGAAACCTCACAAAACAATCACGTCAATACGCTATGCAATACTAGACCTATACCATTCCATGAAATGCCAATCCCTCTTCTCATTCGTGTGCTGTAGGTACGCACTGTGGTGGTGGGGGTGGATGTGAGCTCTACACACCCCCTAGTTCCTTGTCGAGTCTCGTCTGTCCTGCTTAGCCGGGCGACTAATAAATTAACCGCTAGCTTTGTCACGTGTAATGCAATTTAGAGCCGAGGTTTGTAGTGAGGGGTTGCAGTGTTGGGAATGGAACGAGGGATTTCGCCTCCATCTTCTCCTACGCGCTTGACGTCTGAGATACAACATCCTACCTCCAAGAGATTGATAAGCTCTTCGGGAAGAGAAGAACATACAGGCCAGACAAACTGGACAGAACTACCCTCTTCGGGAATTAAAATTCATGATAGGGATGTAAGTGTGATGTTGCACTCACATGACTTTCTTCACTCTGGTACAAATATTCCCAAAATCACCGATTCTTCTACCTAATCGACAAAAGCTTTGTACAAATAGCATTATATTATTTTAGGGGAATACAGTTGACTTTAAGGGAGTCAAATAATTTTAGAGTGATTTACTAACTATTGATTTAGTGAGTGTAGGCACCGCAGGCGATGACACTGATGATACATGAGATGAAGATGGAGTACCGGAGGAATGAGATGGCGGGGAAAACCGGAGATCCCGGCGAAAACCCGCCCCAGTGCCATGTCCACAACAAATCTCACTTTGCAGTCGCCTGGGATCGAACCCGGGCCGCCTTGGTGAAAGCCAAGCGGTCTAACGACTGAGCCATGGCGCGGCCATTGATTTAGTGAGATCTACCTTTTTGTGCAGTACGATTTTGTCTATGTCTTGCTTTTATCGTTTACGTTAAAGTTACTCTGAATAAAGAGAATCTCTTGGGATATTCCCCAAAAAATTCAAGATATGTATTTCATTTGTGATTAAAACATCTTAAATATATTACACTAACATAAATATCACTAAACTCATCAAACACATCAAAATTGTTGCATGAAAGGGTAGTTTAAAATTGGGAATTTGCTTTAAAGTATTCGTTTAGCATTTTTGGAATGTGTTGAATTTAAATTATATCTGTGGTGGATAGATACATAAATGAGATTAAAATATTCAATGCCGTGGCAGGGATTTGAACAAAAGATCTCCCTACCTCCGTCCGGTTGGTTTCAACCATTGAGCTTCCACGGTTAACACATTACTATGACATTAAATTCTCCAGTTGACTCGTACCTTTCCTGGTAAAACTCTAGGAGTTCTCATATACAATGAAGTACACACATTTTGACGACTTACTATACTTTAAGTACTTCAGTGCCAGGCCTTATGTTTTTTAATTTACATCCTACAACGTTTAGCCATATCGGTCCATGAGTAGCATGGACGAAATAATGCCCAAATGAGCCCAGGGTCCATAATGCTTAGAGTTAGCCGACATTCGTCTTTTAGGATGAGGTAAAACACCGCAAGAAATCTCATCCAGATAACTCACCCTGACCGAGATTCGAACTCGGGACCCCTTGAACGTGAGGCAGACACACTACCATCCACGCCGAGGCGTGCCATTAAGTGTCAGGCTTTATAGTTACCACTATTAGGTAAATTGACGGAAATTAATTCTTCTTCCACACTAGCCGTGTGTAGGCTGAGATTTGTACAGTCAGACGACAAAATTCAGTGTCTATCGTTCATAGGTAGACGCCCACGTAAGCTTTTGTTTCTCTAAAACTGCATTTTATGGATTCAAAGGGCTACACATCTTAGCTTTATAAAGAAATCTCGTTACTGAATGGTTTAATGGAATGCAGTACATCGTCTACCTACTAGGATGTGGCTGAAAATGCTCATAGGTTCACATACTTCTGTAAAATTAGGAATGGAAAACTGAAGATAATAACGTACTCATAAATTCTGGCCTACTAATATCTGAACAATAAAATGTGTAACTGAAATAAGACGTGTCTTCCTAATTCACTTGTTTTGACAAATATACAATACCTAGGATTATTGACAGGGGTACATAAATAATCAAATAACGGCACATGTTCTATAGACATCTATTATGGTTAAAAACTCCCAGCAGAAAGGGATGAAGGGAAGAAATTTGAGGCTACAGGTGGCAAGTAAATGAGAAATAGTAATGTATATTTCCAGCTCGAATACCTATGAAGAGTGAGCCTCGACCAACTAGCCCCTATAGCAGAGGCGAAACATATGAAGTGCTACAGGGGCCCGGCTCCACCGATAATATCTCGCAATTCGTAGACATTCTTCTTTTTTTTTTTAATTTGAAGAAAACGTTTATTCTTAAAATAACTTATTATATCGTGATTGTTAATTGTTACTGGGGCTTGCAGCTCACAGTGTTGTACATGACAACCGCATCATCTTCCTTGTAGCGGAACCACAGATTAATAGAACGTTGGCCAGATTGCATGGGCCCACGGCCACGTCTCTTCCCTCTACACACTTTGCCAGTCAGGTATCTGTATCTTCCTCGATCCCCTTCTCTTCTCTTGCTATATCGCACTCAGCAACGCTAAGGGCCGGCTATATGCGGCCCGCTATATGCAGTTTTAGCATTCGTGTGATTCTTGTTGGAATCTTAATTGTTTGGTGGAAAAAGTAGTGTACTTTTGAAGCGAATAGATAGGATTATTTAATCAAGAGACATTGTCATTGATTGAAGGTAGAAGAAAAATATGAAATTAAACAATTAGGTGCACATCAGCCTTTAGACTTGCTTAACAAGGGAAAAAAGGAAAAAAAATGTATCGAAAGATAGAGTCACACTGAAAAATTCAATACCTTAGCCGGGATTTGAACCAAGGATCTTCTGATTGCCATCCAGCCGCTCTAACCATTGAGCTATTATGGCCAACGTGCCGACATGACATTAAATTCACCAACCGACTCGTAATTTTCCCGGTAAACCACTTAGGAGTTCTCATAAACACATGAGAAAACTACCTTAATGGCGACTTACAACGTGTAAGTACTTTAAGGCCGGGCTTTACAGTTAACCACTATTAGGTCAGTTAATGGAAATTAATTGTTCTTTCACAACGACCGTGAGTAGGCAAGTATGGAAAGATAGAGTCAGACTGAAAAAATTCAATGCCATAGCCGGGATTTGAACCACGGATCTTCTGGTTGCCGTCCAGCCGCTCTAAACATTGAGCTACTACGGCAAACATGCCGACATGATATTATATTCTCCAACCGTTAACTATAAAGCCCGGGCCTTAAGGTACTTACACGTTGTAAGTCACCATTAAGGTAGTTGTCTCATGTGTTTATGAGAACTCCTAAGTGGTTTACCGGGAAAAATACGAATTCAATGTAATGTCGGCACGTTGGCCGTAGTAGCTCAATGGTTAGAGCGGCTGGACGGCAACCAGAAAATCCATGGTTCAAATCCCGGCTATGACATTGATTTTTTCAGTCTGACTCTATCTTTCAATACTTTAGCCTACACACGACCAGTGTGAAAGAACAATTTCCAAACTTTCTGTAGCAGTTTAGCAAGAAACCATACTTTAGAGTATTTTGAATCAGCTGTGTCTGAAATTCGTGAGAACAGTACAAGATATCGGGTTGATGATCTTGATCCCTCTAGAAAGCGACGGAACTACTATTCTGAAGCGAACCTATTGCAGATTCCAAAAAAGAGTGTGAAACAGTGGTCAACTAAATGATAGTACGATTCCAAGAGACTCATGTATGCAACAAATTTGAAATTATTGAGAGAAATTTATTATATTCAGAGAAAATTTCCCTGCTGGCTCTGTGAGAAAGTTGCATCAAATTTCAGTTCCATGTTCTCCTACGAAAAGTTAAAAGATCAACTACCAGTGACTTATGATACATTCAAAGATATCCTTTCAGTCAGTGAACTCTCAATTTTTTCGCACAACACTCCTTTGAGGAAGAGCTTTTTGAAGTACACAAAACGCTGCAAATTGTACCAACAACTGCAGTTTGAATTGGTGAGGTAAGAAGAAGTTTCAGTAAATTGAAATGCATTAATTCTTTCTTTAGGAATACTATAGGTCAAAATAAGCGTAATTCTTTGGCTGCTTGTGTCATTCACACAGAGGAAATTGGTGAAATCTCTAACTTCGATAACGGAGTAATTTAAATGTTTGACTGCTTAAAATAATAGACGTGATCAGCACTTTCACAAGTCATGTTGCTGCTTGGTGAGTTCTAATTCATCTGTTATTATTAGTTACGTGATGTCTAAGATTATAAAGTGTTTTGACACATTTCTGCTGTTGTAGTGCTGTTGGCAATGCAACTAAGATGGCCTGATTTAAAATGTATAATTGCACTTTACTTTCATTACAAGCATCTTCACATTTGGCCCCAGCAAAAAATGCTCAGAAGCCACCACTGCCCTCTGGTGCTCACGGAAGGTACTGTTTCGTTTTAGCAAGCACGGCGTCATTCTTTCGGTACCACCATACGGCATAAAACTTACAGCCAAGTGTGCTGTCGTTATCGTTAGCTGTTTACCTTTGACTCTTATCGTAATCGTCATACCTGTGACTGTATCTGGTTAGGCCGCTTGGCTCAGTGGTTCGATTCCAATTGAGAGCAAAGTGAGATTTGTGATGGACAACACGGCGCTGGGGTGGGTTTTCTCCGGAACCTCCGGTTTCCCCGGCCATCTCATTCCACCAGTGCTCCATCTTCATCTCATGTATCATCAGTGTCACCGCCTGCGGTGCCGTATGTAGTAAAAGCGGACGTTAAACACTACACATTTCATTTTTGTCACTGTATCTCACGTTTAAATGTTTTGAAAGTTGAATTACAATATCAGTTCATTCCGTTCATTACTTGAATGCATCAAATAAGCGACAGTGCCGTAACGAACTACTTCACTCGCTCTAAAAGTTGTGCTACGAACGTAATGTTGACATCTGAACACACTTTAAGGACAGCCAAAATTCGCCTAGTGACTAAGCAACATCACGTAAACGCAAGTTCTAGGCAGAGAATCAAACACGGCACCTCCCGAATGTTAGCTTCATTCGTTAACGCAAAGCTATCTCTCTAGGTCTATAATGTATCAGCCATTACTGCAAGTGTTTCTATCAGGTTAAACATCACTTCGGCAGCTTAGATCACGGTTGCATTTCAGTCTATGTTTCGCGTGGCGTATAGTGGAAATAACGTGACATGAAACTGTCTGTTAATTGTGTTTACTGTGTGCAGCTATCACGGCGTTACACTACCGATTAGTGTTGTTGACCATGTTAAGCTTGAAACAAACTCATATATGAACTTGCAATTCTCTGATGTTACAGTTCCAGGGAAATCCACAATTTAATGACTGTTAGAATATTTTAAATGGACGTTTCTGTATTTATTTAACAATTATGACGGAGGAAAAGGTAGACGACGCAGAGCATATCGTGGAAACCAGCAGGAAATCGCAGTCTGGCGTGACATATTTTGACGGTTATTCTACTTTTACTCCAGTCACATTACTTTTGGCCAACAAAAGATTACAAAAAGCCTTATCTCAAGAAGTCATGGTGCAAATAAGAAGATTGTTGAGAAGAACGCAAAGAAAAGTATTATTACGTCTGACAGGAGCTGTAAAAACAACACCAACTATGGCATTGCTAGTAACAACGGCCATTTGGTTACGTCTGACAGGAGCTGTAAAAACAACACCAACTATGGCATTGCTAGTAACAACGGCCATTTGGCCGATTGATTTATTAATAAGATTGAAGGGCGCAAAATTTTGGGCGAAAAAAGGAAACTTAGAAAAAGTTTATAATATAACTGGAGTCAGAACAAACAAATCTTGGGTGATTAAAAATAGTTTAAAAGATAAATGGCAAAAAGAATGGACAGAAAGTCTATAAGGTAGAAGAGTGTTTGAAATTTTTCAGAACGTCAAAGAGAGACTAAAATTGAATTTTATTCAACCAACAAAGGGATTTATACATTATATAACAGGACACGGACCTTATAAGACCTATTGGAAGAAAATCAATAAAACTGAAAATGATATATGTGAATTATGTAACAAACAAGATAATCCTGAACATGTAGTATTTGAATGTGGAAGATATGCAATTCACCAACAAGAAGAGAGGCATGCGCTAGCAGGATATATCGTATATGACATAATTCGAGATCAACAATTAGTAAATAAATTACAAGTTTTGACTAACTTTGTAAGTAAGAAAGCATGGGAGGTAAAAATATTCAAAGGAGAAAGAGTTGATAATAGGCGAAGAATAGTACAAGATCCAAGAAGGAGTTCTAGAATACAAAATAGGATAAGATGGGAAGAATTATTGAATAATCAAACAATGGAGTTGACTGCATGGGCGGCGGAGGGAGAGAGTGATGGCGGAGGCCATGGTGGACTACAGAATTAGTAGATTTAGATATAGATTTAGGAAATAAGGATTTTGTAATTTTCATAGTTGTTTTCTTTTGTTTTTTGATTTTTTGTGTTTATTTCTGTTATTTTATTTCATTTTAGTTTTGTAGAGTAGTTTTCTGAGAGATTTGTATAATTATAACATTTGTAAAGATTTTATGGAAAAATAAAGAGAAAATTTGGATACATGCCCCGGTATAGTTGTCTAGGTGCCGGGGTAGAATATTCAGATTTTATTTATTTATTTATTTATTTATTTATTTATTTATTTATTTATTTATTTATTTATTTATTTATTTATTTATTTATTTATTTATTTATTTATTTATTTATTTATTTATTTATTTATTTATTTATTTATTTATTTATTTATTTATTTATTTATTTATTTATTTATTTATTTATTTATTTATTTATTTATTTATTTATTTATTTATTTATTTATTTATTTATTTATTTATTTATTTATTTATTTATTTATTTATTTATTTATTTATTTATTTATTTATTTATTTATTTATTTATTTATTTATTTATTTATTTATTTATTTATTTATTTATTTATTTATTTATTTATTTATTTATTTATTTATTTATTTATTTATTTATTTATTTATTTATTTATTTATTTATTTATTTATTTATTTATTTATTTATTTATTTATTTATTTATTTATTTATTTATTTATTTATTTATTTATTTATTTATTTATTTATTTATTTATTTATTTATTTATTTATTTATTTATTTATTTATTTATTTATTTATTTATTTATTTATTTATTTATTTATTTATTTATTTATTTATTTATTTATTTATTTATTTATTTATTTATTTATTTATTTATTTATTTATTTATTTATTTATTTATTTATTTATTTATTTATTTATTTATTTATTTATTTATTTATTTATTTATTTATTTATTTATTTATTTATTTATTTATTTATTTATTTATTTATTTATTTATTTATTTATTTATTTATTTATTTATTTATTTATTTATTTATTTATTTATTTATTTATTTATTTATTTATTTATTTATTTATTTATTTATTTATTTATTTATTTATTTATTTATTTATTTATTTATTTATTTATTTATTTATTTATTTATTTATTTATTTATTTATTTATTTATTTATTTATTTATTTATTTATTTATTTATTTATTTATTTATTTATTTATTTATTTATTTATTTATTTATTTATTTATTTATTTATTTATTTATTTATTTATTTATTTATTTATTTATTTATTTATTTATTTATTTATTTATTTATTTATTTATTTATTTATTAAGTCATGGTATATTATCCCACTGTATTTGCCATTTTATTACACTTCATAGTAGGTATAAAGATGATTGTATTCTGCCCAAAAGTTTGCTACCGAGATCTCAGCAGAAATATATGTTTCGGGGTCCCATGCTAAATTTAAATTAGAATTTCCACGTATGTACGTACATATGTATGCCTGTGTGTATCTATGCATATATGCAGGTAAGTACCTATGTATGTGTGTGAACATCATAACTCAAAAGGGTAAAGTCATTTAAATGCCAAAATTTTGAAGCTCTTGAAGAAAATGGCTAAGTCCAGACTACCCTTTAATTTAAAACAATTGGAAAATTTTACTTTCTCAAAAATTTCTTATATAATTTCGATTAAAATACCCAGACATTTCAATAAAAATGAGATGTATATGTCGAATTTTCTGGAAATATCTTAGAAGTCCACGTCAAACTGGATGGCTTTTTTGATAAATGAGCAACATTAACTTCTACTCAGCACAAATGTGGATCTCAGTAAAACATATTTTTATTTAAAGAATGGATCATTTGCGAGAAATGTAATTTGCGATCTTCATTTTGTCGCGTATACATAATCATATTCAAGGCTAGCTTGACTTAAACAGTAGAAAACAACAGAACAGAAACTCAAGTAATATATGGAAGCAATTTTATCTAGGAGCGAGGCCCGGGCTGTACGGGGGTTAGTCAAGCACGTCCCAGCCAAATACCTGTAGAATGTTTTTCGTCGCATTTGCAGTGTGTTGTCGTGAAAAAGCACAACACCGTTTGACATCGCAAATTTGCCGATAAATTTCAATTGGTTTCACTTTCCTAGCATTCAGAAAACGGGTCATAGATCTGATTTCAGAAGTGGCGGGATTTTCAATCAACAACGATAATGTAAACAAGCACAACAAAGCGTACGTGGCTGACAGCGATCTCATAATTGCGCAGGTTTCTTCTCCTTAATACAGAGCGTCTACCGCGCATGTGCGGAACTGAGATCACAGCGCTGCAGCAGCGATAATTTGAAACAGAACTTACTTTCTGGACGCCCCTTGTATTTTTATTTGTGTATTTATACTATTTCCAATACATAACTTACAAATAAAGTATTAAAACTATGTCAGAGCAGGATATCGAATGAAGAAGAAATAACAAATTCGCAGAACTGCTTGAGGAATGTGCTTTCAATAACTTTTGAAATGACAGGGTTTAGAAGATAGAAAAACAAATAAAAAATGAAATGCTTTGAATATGTATGGAATATTTCACGCCATTACGTACTGGTTGTGCAGAAAACTCCATAATGAAACCAACAGCACTAGAAACATTGCAACAGGGAACAAAGCAGAGGTAGAAGATTACACACGCGGCGCTAAAAAGTGTAGGTAAAGGCATAGTAACGTACATTTAATTTGCCAAGCATTACCATTACTCTTGCTACTTTTAATGTCAGCATGCCTAAGGCTTGAATTAATGTGTGTTATATCACGTGAAGAGGATGAGGATAGCTGTGAGCCAGATCCATGGCTTTTTTTCCCCCTCCCTCCCTGTTTTTCCTCTAACTGCCTGCAGCCTAATGGAGTTACTCCTGTACACCAACCGCTACACTGGCTTTTAAAACGACGTAAAAACTAACCAAAAAAAGTATGCTGGGATATTACTCTAGTATAATATTCCACACTAATTCCTTTATATAATACGATTATTAGTAACTCAGATAATATAGAATGATTTATTATTTATGTGGTATCGAAGAAAATAACAGATAACACAGGATTGCCCATCATATTTGCAGGATGTCAAACTGAGATTATAAATGGATAACTCCTGATGAATCCTCTTATATAATTTTCTCACTCACTCATGCATAAACTACGCTTGACTCTTTTTTCCATATAGTTCATATTAAAAGAGATGAACGGCAGTACAAATGGGTGAAATATATTTTTCCTTATTCGCAAAATGCGATCCAAGTATTTCAATAGCTGTGGGTATGTAACCAGAGATAGGAATTTCGTACCGATTTCCTCGAGCAGTGCATGAGCGGCCAGGCATGGCTATAAGAAGCAGCACTACTAGCAAGGGCAAGGTTCATCGTAGAATACAACTCATTACTGTTACTTGTATCCTAGAGGAATACATGTTACATGTTTAGCACATACTTTACCCCGAGTGGCCTAATCAATCAAATGTAGCTATGCAGGTGTAGAGAGCATTGTAGCTCACATGAAAAATTTATTTTTGAAGGCAGCTTACAGGATTGCATATTTCAGAGAGTTCGCACCAGGCATATTGCTAATAACACGGCCAGTTGTCACCAGATGGGGAACTTGGCTAGAGGCTGTCATCTATTATGCCGGGCATTATGACAAAATTGAATCGCTATTAGCCTATTAAGAAACCTATGGCAGTTCTAGCATACAAACTGCCAAATGTGTAGTAACAGAACAATTTCGTAGAAATATATTATTGGTTGCACATTTGTTCAAAGATTTACCCACAACTATCACACTGTTACAGCCCAGAGAGCTGACTGAATCTGAGCGACATGTAGAATTGTTAAAACGGATTTACCCAACCTCGAGCATTCTACATAAAATAAAGATGAAAATGAAAAATGTAACTGAAAAGAATGCAGTGTTCGGTGCGATTTACCGCAAACAGATACACTTTTGGATCGCAACAAAAGCTATGCTACTGATACGGAACTGATAAAATATTTCAAACGTAACCCCCATCACATCATGTGAGGCCGAAGGAAAATTTTCGCAGTATAAATCTTTTTTAAAGGGACGTAGAATGAGCTTTTCATTTAAAAGGCTTCAGAAGTACATTATTGTTTTTAGTAATGCGACCGTGGATGAGTAAATATGTAATAAAATTCCTGTTCTGATATTTTGTCTAGTAAGAGTCTTCAGATATTTAAGAAATTAATTTTGTTATTTGGATATTATTTTACATTCGATTAAGAAATATTACAACCCACGTTATAATTGCTTGGATGTTGCCGCAATGTGCCTATTTAAATAATAAAATCAGCCAGAGACAAGTGCGTATATACTATATACATGTATATTGTGCATAATGATCTAAATAGGTGTGCATTTACGAATGTCTCATAGGACACTTTTGATCTCTGGGCAACCGGTTCCAATGACCCTCCGTCTCATATAGTTTTCCCAGTCTTGTTCTCCTCTTTGTCAATTACTTCGTCAATAAGTCGTTCAACGTCAGTCAGTTTAAAATATTATTTCTGTTTGGAACATAATTTGAGCCCACATTAACTCAATTGGATTGTTCTAGCAGTAGTAAGGGAGAAGGTGGATCGTGTCTCATTGATCCAGCTGATACACGTTTTCGTTGGAGAGTAACAGAATAATACTGCTTTGAACTCTCTAGAGTAAAACAGAGATTACGAACCATTCATAAATAAAGATATAATGTGACCAGACACGTTCTGCCAGACCAGTAGGAAGTGTATTGTTTCCTCTCCTTGGCTTATTCAAAATACATACTTCTTTTACCACGTCATGTTAAATGTTTACGTTTCAGTGCTGAGTAATTTCAAATATACGTTCACGCATACACGCCAACCAATAATGATATTCATTACAGTGCTTACGTCGCAATTCATTGTTATAATATGATGGTATCTATTTATTTGTGTTAGGAAAACTATTTGTGCTAAAATATGTGATGTTTACGGTTATGTTAAATACATTTCTCTCTCCTTCCTCTGATTTTTTTTCCTTAGCGGGAATAGTATTTCTTTGAGATTTTTGGCACTCGTCACACACCACATAGGGGGAATGCAATACGACAACACCGCAGGACTCCAATTGGTTGCTCACCTAGTAGCGCTCAATGTCAAACATCATCCCAATTGAGAAACATAATACTCAATGTTATCTCCAAAATGCCAAAGGTTTGTCCAGAGGTTCTGAGGGCAAAGGGTGGATTCTCTGAAGAGGCTAAATTCCAAACCACATTGTATTCAACTTAACACGAGTGAGATAAAATAATAGTTTTGTTGGCATTTTTAATTTTTACGGCGTGTTTGTGCATTGAAGTAAAATATTTAGCCATGTTTAGAGGTGATTGAAAACCTTTGAGAGATGGTGTACATGTGTATATATCAAATCGCTGGGGATAGTCTTGAGAAACTCCGAATGTTTGAAATAGTTATCATATTAAAAGGTATTTTACAGTGACAAACGCTTTTTAAATCTTTGCGCCGCACTCTTTGAAGTTGTATTTAAATACAATATTTAAATACCACTTTCATTTATGCGCTACGCCGTTCACAACAACCCACAGATACTTTTCGAAAACTTATTTTTAGGGTGTCTCAAAATTCGTATTTCTGGAGATTTCTACATAATTTTTGGGTGGAATGCAACGATACTTACTACAAGTGCACAATGGAGATACTAAAAATAGAGATTCTTTTCCAGGTCCATGCAAATAAACTGGACTACCAAATTATTTGAATACGAATACAATACAATACGATAGTATATATTAAATTCTAGAGTCATTTTGTATCAACATTCCAATACAGTAAGCATTTCAGCCCATTTTGATATTTTTAATTTGTCCATACGAATCTTAGGAAGATAGGTACAAATGCATTACGTTGAACGAAGTCAATGTTAAGAGCTAGAGGTTTTGCCGTAACCTTCGGGACCTTAACTAACACTACATCAGACGCCGTTTCCTGCAGCCCTTTCCGCCTTCTATTATTTTGTATAACGAAGTTGACCTTTCTTGTTTCCTTCCCCGTACTGTGCCGCAGACTCCAATCGACGATGAGGTCTGTGGTAGTAATGAGGCGGTCGATACGTCATGAAAACAACGGCGAAACCCAAGACGATCATGCGCTTCCCCTCAAGGTTTACGGAAGAGACATGAATTTATGAGAAAGTCATTACAATGAACAAGGATAACAAAGAGATACGGTAAAACATTCACCTCATAGAGGAAACGCCGTTGTTGTAGGATCTAGGTTACATAGGCGTTCTGTACAGGGAGCGCTCCCTGATCTGGTAACATAGGTATTAAATTTGGACTTCAGAACAGCTGAAATTATGGTTATCAAATTCGTTCTACAGGAAATTTTGCCATTTTATGTTCTATAATTTTATAAACTGAAATTCATCTGGTTGGTTTTTCACTATTGTGTCCCTATGGTTAGACAGCTCGCCTCTCACCAGTGCGGTTTGGTTCACAGGAGACGGGATGCGGGATGGTGGTAACAAATCAATGTCTGAAAACTTTTTCTCAGGGTTCATCAGCTTTCCTCCGCCATTTATTCACCAAATGATTATCATCACCTAACCTCACAGTCATTTTGCCCAAAGTGCATATCTATTTCCTCACTTTTTATACTGGGCTTCGGAATATCCACGCTACCTGTTCATTTGTTTTGCTCGCCTCGGTAGCGTGGTGGTAGAGTGTCTGCCTCACGTTCAAGAGGTCCCGAATTCGAACTTCGGTCAGGGTCAGTTACCTGGATAAGGCTTTTCCGGGTTTTTCCCTTATACTGAAAGATGAATGTCGGGTAACTCTGAGCTCTATGGACCCTGGGATCATTTGAGCATCATTTCACCCATTACATTCATTGCCCGATATGACTCAACGTTGGAGGACAAAAATTACAGAAATTACAACAACAAAAAAACCGCATCCGCTTTACTCCCCCCCCCCTCTCTCTCTCTCTAATACAGAGTTTGTAATACCTTTAAATAGTCTTCTGATCCCTAGAGCTCCTTATAAGTTCTTGGCGGTGTAGTTTGTTCATGTAAAGAAGGTTTAAACAGGAGTTTAAAAGTTGAAACAAGGTTTAAGGTTTCCACAATGATGCAAAACTTCCATAATCTATATTGCAAACATTCTATACAAATTTGCACTTTTTAATGTTCATGACAGTTTTCTGCAGCATTTGTGAACTAAAATAATAGACAATCTACAGGTATACCACAAACAAACTGCGGTCGGCTTGCGTATGCGCGAGGAGAGCCTTCTCCGCTTCTCGCCATCCAAGCATCACGTGACTCCCACCCCTCCCTTCCTACATGCAACAGAGCGCAAACCACACGAAACGATTGTATTTTTATACTGTTTTGTTTTTCAAACTTAACAGAAAATAATTACCTCAGACATGACCTCACAATCTATCAACAAATAAATAGAATCTTGTTTCATTGTTGTTCTGAGGAACAACGGCAGAAAATTCAAAGAGTGAATGTAACAGTGAATGTAACATGGCTAGTGCAGCCCACGCGATGGAGGAGAGGCATTCTAAAATGATGGTAGAGTGGGGAAAGCTAGAGGACTCCTGTGTTGGTAATCCATGCCTTCAACAGCATTTTGTTAGCGGTCTAGTTATAATATGACATTAGAGGAATGGCTGACACACTGGAGATGAGCTTTCTTATTACTCAAACATTGAATTTTGTACCTTCTCTGTGAAAATCAGTCATTTGTACCAGGAAATGTCATGTACAGGAAAATTTTCTTAAAGCAAAATTGAATATAAATACTAACTTGTTTGAAAATATATAAACAACACAACTTAACCACAATAGGCTCATAGTAGTGCAAAATGAAAAAGTAAAATTTCTCCTTAAAATGACTCAAGTTTGTATCTTTACTCTGAAACACATAAGAATTGTAGTATTGTTCTCTAAAAATTATAAGTCTTATTGAGTCAAGTTTATTAAAACTTAAAACATCAACTATTAAAGACGTTTGCGTGAGTGCATATATAAGGTTTAATAAAATATGACTAAATAAATCTTTTAATATTAAATTAACTTCCTTTTTTAACAACGCGTTTAGTCATACAATTTTTAATTGTTCTATAAAGTGATCCACAAATCGAAACAATATTGGGAAATGGAATACCATATAGGAGTATATTTAAACATAAATATTACTCTGAAAACAAAACGTCTCATTTGCAGAAATTCTAAGTGTCCTTTATTTCCGTATAAATACACTCTGTTCAATTCTTACAGAAGCATAATTACGTCACATACACAATCACAATCTACCAAGGTCGATGACCACAACAAACAGCGCTCTGATTACATCTGTTTTCATCAACTCTCGTTACACTTTACAACTATTTACTGCTATTACTGGCGTGTCAACATCTCTTATGGATAATTCGAGATTGTTCTGTAACAATCAAGAAAACGAATGTTCTGTCACACGTGACCAGATAAAACACGAATGTTCTAGACGCGTAATCTTATCTGTGTCGGCCAGCCTTTTATCTCCGGGCTACTTTATCTGCTTAGGCAGGTGTTTATCTCCGTGATACACTTTGCGTCCCCTATCTCTCTGCACCGACCTTTTGTGCGCGTCGCCACGACAATATACTTAAATTAAAAGAAGAAAGTGGAATTTACAATAGTGCATGACAAATTTAACTACCATTTTTCCAACTTTTGGCTTTTGATAGTCCCTCAGTGACAGAGTACAAGAATATAGAAGTAAATGGGTAACCCGTGTACAAAAATGGAGAAAGAATGATTTACCATGTTATTTTATGAACTACAGACCAGTAGGAAAGAGCATCATGGGATGACCAAGTATTGCCTAAAGCATGAAGGAAATAGATGATGATGATGATGATGATGATGATGATGATGATGATGATGATGATGATGATGATGATGATGATGATGATGATGATGATGATGATGATGATGATGAGTATTCCCTTAAGTGCAATCAATTCAAAGAAAACGTACGACAGTGGTTTATGTGTGGTTTGCAATATTTCAATACCTGCATGAATGAATTGAGATGAAACGAGTATGATCACGTAATGAATGTTTGCAGTGGATGGGCGGGTTTCATTTGTTTAATATTCCTGTCTTTATATAATGGTAAATTTAACAGCATTGTTCAAATATGCCTTTGTACTGATATATCTGTGAACATCTTTTACAAGAGCGTCAAAAGTTGTTAAAGGCGTACGAAATCGATTTTCACCATGCAAGCCAACTGGGATGTTGGTTCGCGGTCGCCTTTGATGTGAAATTTGAGAGGTCTTATACGACCACAGGATCATAACTTCAAATTTTAACAGTAACATTGATATTTTCTGATGCACATATTACCATCCCCTAGCCCATAATTGTATATTCCAATGAAATGATTTCCATTTAGTAATGCACTAATTCAGAACAATAATGAAGCATTCCGAGTTGAAGATCATTAATTTTCACGAATATTGAAGTGAAAAAAAACTTTCAGAGGATTTAAAAGTTGTTCTTCACCACAGATGGTTTCAAACACACTATTATTAGAAGCATCAGGCAAAATTCTGATTATATTGCTTTGAATTCAACTAACTTCCAATTTCAAATGAATGCAATGCAAGTATTAACAAGCATGATTTTGCTGTTTTATAACGCTAAATATATGACACTTCGGTTTAAATTGTTGGTACAAAAGTAACTTAAGTATTATTTTAGAAGGCTTCTAAATATAAAGACGTTATTGAAATAATATTTACAAATATACAGTTCCAAAGTAGTCCTTATAATTTTACTTAATTGATCGAAATTAATAATTTCAACATATTAGACGTATATAGGCTAAGGTTATTCATAGATTGAGTCAACATGAGAAATTCAGTGCCATTGCCGCGATTTGAACCACGGATCTCCTGGTTTCCGTCCAGTCGTTCTAACCCATTGAGCTACCATGGCCAAAGTACAATCCTGATATTAAATTCTCCATTTTACTCGTATATTTGCCCGGTAAACCACTAGGGGCTCTCGCATTCGAGATATATTTTTGTTCTGTTTTGTAATTTACGTCCTCCAACGTTAAGTCATATCGGACGATGAACGGGATGGGTGAAATGATGCTCAAATGCACCCAGGGTCCATAGAGCTTAGAGTTACCCGAAATTCGTCCTTCAGGATAAGGTAAAACCCCGGAAAAATCTTATTCAGGTAACTCACCCTAACCGATATTCGAACTCGGGACCTCTTGGACGTGAGATAGACACGCTGCCGTCTACACTACCGATGCGGGCACTCTTGCATTCGAGATACACCGTTTGTGGCGACTTACTATCGTAAGTACTTGAGTCACAGGCTTCATCATTTAACTCCTATTATTTTAGTTAATTCATGGAAATTAATAATTTCCTCATACTAGCCGTATATAGGCTAAGGTTCAAAAACCGGTCACGGCTTTATGTTGACTTAATCTATCAAAAACCTTAGCCTCTAGACAGTTAGTATAAGGAAATTATTAATTTCCATCAATTAACTAACATAATAAGAGTTAAATGATAAAGCCTGGGACCCAAGTGCTTACGATAGTAAGTCGCGATGAACTGTATATGTGAGAGAGCCCCTAGTGATTTACCGGGAAAATATACGAGTCAAATGGAGAATTTAATATCACGCCTAGCTCAATGGGTTAGAGCGACTGGACGGAAACCAGGAGACCCGTGGTTCAAATCGCGGCCATGGCATTGAATTTTTCATGTTGACTCAATCTAGTTTTTATAAATTTATTCTATCGGAAGGTTTGTCCATTTTATAACCATTTACAAAAGATGCGCTTTGACACTTTAAATGTTCAATTAAGCATATAACTAATACGTGTGCTTTATTTTCATCAATCTAAGAGAAGAGAAGCAGACGAGATGCTGGATTTCACGTATTCGATGTTCATAATTAGAAACCTGTATTATTATTTTGGAGGCCTAGACCAAATTAATGATACTTTATACAATATGCATATAAAAGGTACTCACCAACATTGTTGCCCGGCAAGGCTAGGCCAATCAGAGCTCCCACCACAGCGAGGAGGTGGATCATGTTAGCGGTTCCTGTCTCTCACATATCACAGCATTGCTTATGGTGAAACCTGTGAAACAAAGATATAATTGTTTGTATATAAAATGACAAAATCCAAAGTCACACAGAGAGGGAGAGACAGAGAGAGGGAGAGAGAATGAGAGTGCATATGTTTAATTTAATTATATTTGATATACAACGTTCCTAATTTGTACAAATATCAACAAATTTTGAATACAACTATATTTTATTATAAAGCATTAGTTTTCTGGTTATAAATGTATCAATGTTCCACAGAGCTCTGCTCATGAGTTACTGCTCTCGTTGCATAATATACTATTATTAGGTTTTTTCACTTCTGAAGTCTGGTGAGTTTCGAGAATTTCATGAAGTTAGCTTAGTTGGTAGTTCCTAGCAGTAAAAGATACACCAGTTGGACGACTCTTACATTTATCAGTAAAAGTTTTCAAAACAAAAATATAAAACTTGGACATATTAAATTTAAGACTTCTCCTGTACTTGTTTCATCTGACAACTTCCAATTTATCTTCATAACTTCAATCCACTGAGATATTTACATCTCCTTGCTACAAAGGCATGTTCTGAAAATTACTTATGTAGAAACATATGTAGCGAGTGAATATATGTAAAAGCTTTATCTGACAAGAGAATCAAAACAATAAAAGTATACGAGGAAGTATTACAAAAATCGCGTCGCGCAAGCTGAGAAGAAATTCAATTATAATGCTTCCATAAAGCTTTCCTGTTCCTGTCATATACAATCAAATTTAACTGGAGTAAGGGGTATACACACCACTTTTGTTACGATTGGAAGAAAGGATCTGATGGCCCGCCTTAAGAAAGAAGGCTAGAAGATCTAGAAAATGACATATAATTCTGGCTGGAGAATATTCCCATTTCAAGGCAGACTTCAGAATGGGCACACATTTGTACCAAATGTACGTAATGGAATTCCTTATGAAGGCTATGGCTTGGCCAACGTGTGATAATGTAATAGTTATGAATCCTGTGAACCGCGTAAACCTCGTCAACTGTCTCAGACAGTCTCATAACAGTCTCAACTGTGCAGTTACGGAATCGCAGTATTTCCTAAGAGCGCAGCATAAACTGCAGATCAGTTTGTTACGACATGCAGTACAAAAAGCATGTTCCTCGTATGTTTGATAATGCAGATAAAGCTACATTGCATCATTACATATTCGGTTGTACTATAAGAAGTTTACAGTAGGCTAAATTTTCAGTAAACAATAGCTTTCCTATTTCTTTTGCGTTCTTTTTTGTGTAATTTACGTCCTTCAAAATTTAGTCATATCGGATATATCGTCCGGGGTCCATAGAGCTTTGAGTTACCCGACATTCATCTTTCAGGATAAGGGAAAAACCCGGAAAAACCCTTATCCAGGTAACTCACCGTGACCGAGTTTCGAACTCCGGACCTCTTGAACTTGAGGCAGACACGCTACTATCTGCGCTACCGAGGCGGGCTTCTTTACGTTAACTAGTAGGTAGAGAAATTCAGACGCTTTTCAGGTCCCCTGCTTCTGTTTATTAATTTTACGTCCTCCAACGCTGAGTCATATCGGACGATAAATGAAATGATGCACAAATGAGCCCAGGGTCCATTGAGCTTAGGAATATCTCGCCTTTCAGGATGTGCCGATTGGTACAGAGGCTTATTTTAAGAAATTGTCTGACTACCCTATAGGGGCGGTGGTAGTGGCTTGTGTTTTGTCTAGTGTTTGACTACGCCACCGTTCCTATCGGGATGTCGAGGCTGGGTACCTTGCCTTGAGCGAAGCAGTTGGGGTTTAAGGCTCGTCTCGACAAGCAGTGCTGAAGTGTGAAGAACATTCTTAAAACTGTTCATTGTTCGTTGTCATGAAGTTGAAGAACATTCTAGAACTGTTCAGTCTACTTTTATATAAAAGCAAATGTTTTATTTTCACGAATGTTCAATGTTTTTTTTTTTTTTTTTTTTTTTTTTTTTTTTTTTTTTTTTTTATCTTGCTCTCGCGAAACTTTCTTCATGTTTGACAAGAAGGAGCCAGGTTTAACGAATTCTCTCTACCTCTCTTGCACTTTTTTTTTCTTTTTTTTTTTCTTTTTATTCTATATTATTTCTTTTAATTTTTTTGTTATTTTATTTTTTTTATTTTTTTTTATTTATTTATTTATTTATTTATTTATTTTATTTTTTATTTTTTTTATTTTTTTTCTCATAGTTTTTTTTTTGTTTATTTAAGACGGGAATGGGTACCGGGTAAAAATTTTTTTTTTCCTTGTTTTATTGGCTTGTACTGTGAGACAAATGAAGGGTTCTATTTGCTTAGATGGTTCTTAGATCTGCATTTGTTCCAAATGATAAATATATGGCTCCAGCGAACGTAAGGTTTTCTTCCGTATAGAGGTCCATCTCTGCTCTTTCAAAAATATCCGTAGGTGCTTTCCCAACACAGTGGCTCCTCTCCTTACTTTTATCAGCCAATGTAGTGCACCAGCAACCAACCACACAGCAAAATTGTGAAATTTCTTGTCCTTGAAACGAAACTCCAGTTGTACCAGCTGTGGTACCGAACGTAAGTATTCTTCTGGACGAAGTTTATGTAATGTGTCTTGGATGGAGGTCCAAATCAAGTCAGCGCGCTGACAGTTGTACAAGCGATGTTCAAGTGTATCATCTTCCACACATACGCTACAGATCTTCGAATTCACTCTCCCGTGACGCCACATCTTTTCTGCAGTTGGAACCGTTTCATTAATCACTTCATAAACCGTTTCTCTCCATATCGACGGAAGGTTACAGTTGGTTGCATTGGCCCAAACGCATTTCCAGTCACGACTGTATTTTGTTTCTACATTAGGTCGTTGAATACCTGGCTCCATCAAGTGACGATAGAGGTTCTTGGTAGTCAGAAAATTCTCCAGACGCTCCCCAGAATTTTCAAGAGCACGAAGCTTGGCAACCAAACGATTAAATTCCCGTGTCGGTCTCTCCACGGTATGTAACTGGTCATACCAAAACTTCTTGTCAATCGGAGACTCACTGCTAAGTAACGAGGACAATCCTCTCTTTCCCAACAGCGCCATACACTTGTTGTCAACATCCACTAGACCACAACCACCTTTCTTTAGAGGAAGACGCAATTGCGGGCGAGCAACTCGATATGCTTTCCCCGTCCACAGGAAGTATCCGAGCAGTCTCAAAACGTTGGGCGAACTGCTTAGGGAGCGGCAAAATCTGCGCTACATACCACAGTTTACTCAAGGCATAAGTATGAATGTACCAGACGCGTTGCAACAACGTTAGATTTCGAGAGCGATCTTCATGTAAGTTAAAACGTAGCGCGTTGATCCTCTGGGTCCAATTAAGAGAAATCATTTCTGATATGTCAGAGGTAAATATAACCCCTAGTATAGTGGTCTGTGGAACCACTTTCATATGTAGCAAAGTTGGTGGATGTTTCCAGGTACCTAGTGGAAGGATTTCTGATTTGTGGGCGTTGAGCTGAGCTCCCGAAAGTTGACTATAAGTCACAATCGCCGTGGCTATCTCCTCCATATCCTGGTGATCTTTGGCCAAAACCGTCACGTCATCCGCGTAAGCCATTACTTTAAGGCGTTCCCCAGCTATATTTAAGCCTTGCAGTCTATCTTGTAGCATCTGGAGTAATGGATTGAGTGTCAAGCCAAACAGTCCCATAGATAAGGGACACCCCTGCCTGACCGATTGTTGTATTGGAATAGGTGTCGACAAAAAGCCGTTACAAAGTATTCTTGACGACGCTTGGCGATGAAGCCCTTGAATCGCCGCTACCATTTGTTGAGGTACCCCAGCTGCGCGCAAACACCGCCAGATATACCAGTGCTGAACTCCATCAAAAGCTCTATGAAAATCCAGATTAACTAATGCCAAGGAGCTATGGTGCTGCTCAAGATGGACGACCACATCTCTTAATTCCGTAAGGGCACCAATAATGTTCTTGCGTTGAAGAGCTGTTTGATTAACATGGAGCACCTCCTGAAATGCTGGTTTTAGTCTGCTGGCCAAAAGCTTCGCAAAGATTTTGTAATCTGAATTAAGCAGTGTTATTGGGCGAAAGTCCATCGCTGCCTGAGGGCAGTGTTTCCGCGGGAGTAAAATTTTAATTCCATCCGCGAAATTTTCTGGAAACCAGCCTCCATCCCATAATTCCTGTAACACTGCAACAAACTCATCCTTAATTATCGGCCAGAATGCAAGATAAAATTCATAAGAAAGACCATCCGGGCCAGGCGCCGTATTGCGTTTCAAATGTTGTACCACTTGATGTACTTCTCGTTCCGTAATGGGACCTTGTAGATTCTCCTCCGTGGACTGACTAATGTGAGCCACGGGGCTACTCAGGGCCGCCGCGCTAACCATGGGTTCCGCTTGAGCCTCGCCAAATAGGCGCTGGTATTGCTCCTGAAGATAAGGCAATAGCTGGTGTGTCCCGTGTAACACCACACCAGTAGCAGCGTCAGTGAGTGATGAAATGTACTTGGCCTGTCCATGAGAGCGTGCCTTGGCCAATGAATAAAAGGAGGCTTGTTCATCGGAGAGAGCGTGCGACAAGGGGGACCGAATGGCGCAACCCTGCAGCATTTGATCTTGTTTGCTTTTAATTATTTCCTTTATTCTCCTGATAGCCGGAGCGACCTCGGCACCTCGATTCTGCTGCTCATGTAGATTCCAAAGCACCTCATTGTGAAATTGCATCACCTCTCTTCTTTCACGGGCCTTCTCAAAACTAATTGTTTTGAAGAATGCTTTGATGGCCGGTTTTGCCGTAACGGCCCACCATTCTGATTTACGGTAGGCACGGTGATACGAGGGTTTTAAAGCTGCCCATCTTGTAGCAAAATGCAGTCGACAGTCCTCATCCTGAAATAGGGTTGAATTGATTTTCCAGTAACTCCTTCCAGTATCTAGACTAGGAGCCGTGAGTTTTAGGGCACACGTCACGGCGTGGTGGTCACTAAAGGCAACGGGATGAACATCAATGCGCTGGAAATGGGGAACCAAGGTGTCAGATAAATAAAAACGATCCAGTCGGGATGCAGAGGCGCCTCGGAAAAAGGTAAATTGCACCGTATTACCATGCTGCAGCTCCCAGGCATCACGTAGATGTAATTGCGTCACTAACTGCAGAAGCATTGGGCAGAGATTGGCAGCGCCTTTCTGATCCTTAGCCTGAAGCGTACAGTTGAAATCCCCTGCAATAATACACTCCTTACCGGAAAGTAGATGTGATGTCAACGCCTGTTGAAAGAACTGCTCACGTTCCTGTCGTCGATTGGAACCGGAAGGAGCATAAACGTTAATCAGAGCAATGTTATCCAGCACAGCCGATACGACGCTCCCCGATGGATGTAATTGAAAGTCAGAACACGGGATACCACGGCGATAGAGTAGGGCAGTGCCTCTGCCTTCTGGACCCAAGTTAACCACATGATTAAATTATACAGGGCTGACAAATTATGCGTATTAACCTCCTGCAAGAAACACACGTCCACGTCATGCGTCGTGAGGAACTGATTTAACAATTTTTGATTTCGTAGATTTCTAATGCCGTTAACATTGACAGTAGCCAATGTTTGGATACGAGGTAGCGTAGTCATGAGACTCCAGAAATATAAGGCAGGGAGAAACCAGTGCAGGGGTATGATAATGGTTCGGACAACTATTGAGAAATTGAAACTTTAGCTAGCGCGTCCGGTGGTTTGAGACGAGGGTCTCTGGAAGCGAGCACTACTCGAGGTTGTCCAGGACTACCAGTTGCGTCTACTGTCACAGACACTGATTGCAATGCATCTCCCGGAACCTTCTCTGACACCACCTCCATTGCAGATTTATCACCGTCTTCTAGAGTCGACTCATCAGCGCTCGACATCGACGGTACGTCCTGCGTGACTGAAGCACTCCATTCTCCAGCAGACTGGGCGGTTTTCGACTTCTTGGCTTTCTTTCGTGAATTGGTCCCCGAAGATATATGGATAGGCTGGGGGGCGGTCGCAGCACCAATTTTACGCTTCTCTGTCACAAGAACTCCCGCCTCCGTACAAACGGGCGACGTCACCTCCTCACGGCAGTCCTCGGACCCCGTTGGCTTCGGATCCATTTGTGGTTGACTGTCTACTATGACGGCGGACACAGGGGACATCTGTGTTGCTTGTGGCAGCTCCTGCGACTGGATTACACTCTCTTGTACTGCAATTTCTTTTTGTGTTTCCTGGGGCTCCCTGCGCAGAAGTGATGGTACAGGTAAGACCGTCTTTCTATTGGGACAGTTCTCTTTGACGTGAGTGGGTTCCCCACATACATAGCAGGTTTTCACCTGACCAGCATAGCTCACTGTAACACGATAGCCCACAACCATAATGGTGTTAGGAATCGTAGTTTTCAGAGCCATTTTCACAGCACGAACACCAGTATTCACAGGTATTTTATACGCATTGCCCCATTGCTCTCTCCGAACTTCATACACCGTGCCATACTGTTCCAATTTTTGTCGTATTACCTCGTTCGGTATCTCCGGCGGTAGATCAAACACACGCACCGTGGTGGTATTGCCTGTGGCCCTTTCGACTGTAACTGTTGTACGCTCCCCGTTCGCATACGTAAACACCGCGGTACCAGCAAACTTCTCTAACAGCCTTTCCAGTAGAACTACCGAAATGAGCTTTATATAAATTGCTCGATCCCGCGCAATTAACTGCAGCGTATCCACCTGGTCAGCAGTAAGCTTCAAGGTATCTGCTACAAACTCATGAACTTCTAATGCCGTTGGCCTCGTCGCAGTGATCTCAAATTTCACTCGCAGTGTATTTATTCTGCCGTAGATTTCCATGCTAACAGTAGCACTATTACCGTATGTACACAAAAACAAAATCCGGCCTCAGGCTTCAAGCACGCTGAGGCACCAAGGAAAGAATAATAAGAAATAAAATAACTGAGAGTCGTTGAGAACAAAAGCCGTAATTCGACCGCTGAACCTCACACCGCACAACAGGCAACAGCGTCACCGTATCGCGACCTTCACTGCCCGGCAGCTCACGGCCGACTGTTCAATGTTCGTTGAAGTGAATCATTGTATAGGCTGAAATGTATTTGTAAAAGGAAAGAAGTTAATTAAAGTCCTGGTGCAAGGATAAGGAAAATCCCCGGAAAAATACCTTATCCAAGTTATTTACCCTGTTCGAAATTCGAACTCGTCACCTCTTAAATGTTAGGTCTTCTGTATAAAGTATCAAAACACCCTTTTAAAAATAATCTGTGCGTCTGTTGAGACAGCGTGTAGCACTGTGATTATGCACAGTGATTCGGCATGTCGGGGTCTCTGGTCCAAAGCCCGTTCTCGGTGTTTCCTCGGGTGCAAATGGCTAAGTAAATTCTCGTTCAATTGTTTTGCTTTACTCTGTCTAGAATTACCTCAGTGAAGAAACAAGGATGTTTTCTAATTCTAAGTGATTGCCAACGCAGTTCTCGGGTCGAGGAAATAGGCATTGGCGATAATGATGCAGATTTTGCCAATGTAACTTGTATTGTATTTCTTCGTAGCGCTTTCATTTAACATACACCGTAGTTAAACATGTTTCTGCCAAACTAGTCTGGTGTTCACATTTGTACTCCGATTTCCTTTTTATTTATTTTTTTTTTTTTTTTTTTTTAATTTACGTCCTCCAACATTTAGTCATATCGGACGATGAATGAAATGGGTGAAATGATACTCAATGCATCCGGGGTTCATGGAGCTTAGAGTTTCCATACTTTCGTTTTTCAGAATAAGGGAAAACCCCGGAAAATCCTTATCCAAGTAACTCGCCCTGACCTAGGTTCGAACTCGGGACCTCTTGAACCTGAGGCAGACATGCTACCATCTACGCTACCGAGGCGGACATTTCGCGGAATGAGAATATGTTAGTTAAAACTGTGTATAAGCGGCACGTCTAAGCTTATAAAGCGAAATACGTTCCTGCGTCTTCGCGAATTCAAGCTGCGCCTTGGCTGAGTGGTAAGATCGCTCGGCTCTCAAGAAGGTGGTCCGGAAAAAAAAATACTACTACAAAAAAACCAAAAACTAAAAGCTAAAAAATACTACTACAAAAAATATATAAATGCAAAAAGCAAATTTTAAGAGAAAGTTAATACAATTAGTAATTAGCAATTAAATATATACATGATAAATTATTAACATATGCCAATGTAAATAAACAAAGCAAAAAAGAGCCGGTTTCCCTAAACCCCAAAATAAAGTCAAGGCTGAAGAGGGTACACCCCTGAAATAGCCATAGGGCGAAATAAGCCCAAGGTAAAATAAACTCCTGGTCGAAACAAGCCCTAAAATCCCAGTAGTATTAGTAGTAGTAAGAAAACGCCTCGCAAATGATTAAAACTGTTTTAAAAGACTAAGCACGAAAACTCACGAGGTGGCCATGGAATAGCACCAGTCATACTATTAAATGCAGAAGGTGCCTTCAGTCAAATCCCGAAGTAGCTGAATAGAATTCTGACCTCACCTGTGTCCTAACCACCAAAGGCTCAGGTTCGAGTCTCAGAATTATAATTATTTTTGTATGTTAATCAAGAATTGGAAACCGAATTCATAATAATTTAACTATAAATTCCCTAAGGGCATGCATTACCAATAAGGTCATCAGTTCGAGCACATTATAGAGAAGTCGTGTTCCAGGAATGGAGAAAGGTCATTCTAGTGCTACAAAACATACCAATTTGAAACGATATTGTTAATAGCACAGTAATTCTGTCTCTGCAAATGGGTGTTTAACTTCCACGTTAAACTCTGATACAGCAATTTCCATGTTTCCTGTGTTCAAATGTGTATAAATAATCCTTATTTCAATTACACCTCCTTATATGTGTGTTTAAACAATTACCTACTTGTAGTTCAGCAATAAAGAAACATCAAACAATACCTAAAACATAAATAAAAGAGTTAAAAATAAAAGTGATAACAATTTTCTCAAAAGTAATTGTAAATTGTAAGTATTACAAGGTAAAAAAATAATATACTTATGCAGCGGATTCAAACTACCTTTACTTCAGACAGATGACATTGGAGTTTTGCGCTCGTTCTACCCTAGTTACCTAGTGACGTGTAAGGCAAATATTCCGTTTAACATATAGTATTCGCTGGTTACAGTGAATATTTACAGACGTGAAAACGTCAGCTGTCTAATTATGAATATACTACAAGCGATGCAATAAAATCTATATTAGTATTAATTTTATCGAGTGCTTAACATCCATGTTAAATACGCGGGTAGAGCCTAGTAATGGGGTCGATGTTTTCATGTTGGAGTATAAAATGCAATTTCTTAGCACTTGAAAATAAGGAGCAGTTCGGAAAAATGATAAAAGAACATGTACATCACCGAAACATTTTTAATGGAGCTTAGGAATTACTAAAGGCTCTCCTTCAACCCAAAACACATAAACTGGATGTATTGCGCTGTACACAATATAGCTATAAACTAGTCGGTAGTAAAATAGGCATTGAGCTTCTGTTGTGTCAGTTTATTGTATTTCTTACAAGAAGCATGAATTTGCATCCGTTTTAACATTAGGACCTTATTTGGCAAAGTTGCGGTTTGATTCTCGAAATAATGCACCAACTTCTCTGTGTTTGTTACTGAATGGCCCAGCGGTTAGAAAGCTTGACTCTCACCAAGGTGGAGTGGATTCGATTCCAGGGGAAATCATATGAGATTTGTGGTGCACAGCATGGGGCAGGGGTAGGTTTTCTCCGGAATTTCCGGTTTCCCCAGCCATCTCATTCCACCGGTTGCTCGATCTTCATTTCATGTATCACTGTAAAAGCAGCCGTTAAGCAGTATACATTCATGAATTCGCTCACTTTCTTCTCGGGCAGCTAGTCAGGTGAAAAGATATATCAACGTTTCGGGAGTGTACATCTCTCCCACCATCAGGATATTTATAAAATATTATAACCACAAATGAAATAATGGATATACCACAACTATAAACAAAGACAAAACACTATCAAAATTCGAATTACTGAACAAAAGACCGTTTACAGTAAATTAAATGCCAGGCCAGGAGACGACGTGAGTATAGAAAATTGTGTCAAAGAAACGTAACTACTTAACTTGATTATCAAGCTGCATTGATCTTTGCTTCTTAATTCGACGGATTTCCATTTTAAGGTCGGTTTCCAAGAGGAGCTGAACTGAAATCTAGCATCACGATTTAGCGTGCTTCTTTCAGAGGAAATCGCCAAACCCTCCTTAATTCTTAATTTACTAAGAAGCAATGGATTCCTACCTACACCTGGGACTCGAAATCCGCACTCTCCAAATGTGGAATCGAAACTGGCTGCATTCCGTGACATGGACACAGAGTACAACACTCCACCCACTACGCTACGACGCAGGATTATTGCTCACTATTATCACCGGTATTACTTCTTTTACTCCATAATTAGAATAGGTTTTGCTGATTTTGTGATGATGTAAATATATAGGTATCTGTGGAAGCTATATATGCAAAATTTGGACATTATTTGGACCTTTCTGAAGTGAAATAATTTCTTGAAGTTCATGAGAAGGATATTTCAATCTCCACCGTTTGAGGGTGTATCCTGAAACAAGTCCATAGGAAAACTGCCATACGCTGCCGTAAAAGGTAAACTAGGAAGGGAGGGAAAAAATAAAAAACAGAAAGAAAAAGCCAAGGATCTCTGAATCACTACTAATCTCTCTCCCTCTCTCTCCTCCTAAGCAGCTACTGCATGCCCTCGTCAGCTGGAATTAAGTACTCCCTCTTTCGGAAACGCATGATTAATGTTTATTTGAAAGGATTTCCATTAATAAAGACTGCCAAGAACGTTCCCACGTCATCGATATAGCAATGCGGAGTACACCTAATGAATGAGGGCTAGCTGATAAGTAAGATTTAGACTACCATTTATAAGTTAACTTGCTTATTAGTTTATTGCTACCTAAAGTTTAGCTGTCAATATAGTATTGCTTAATTTAGTTTCAACAAGATAAATTCATGGTTCTAAAATAACAATAAATGCCTTGGCTTAAAGGTAGAGAAACGATAAAGCAGTCGTGGGAGCCGATTTAATGACTGCACAGCCCTCTTTTTCTGTTGACAGTACTATGTACTTCTATGTACTTCAGCCTCCCCCCGAACTTTGCATGAATTACACTAGGCAACAATGAAAATGTTTCGGCCTCAGAAATAGTCAGTTTATATGTATTTCCATATGCTGAATTCAAAACTCACTATACAAATGACATATTAGATTCTGATTTGGAGATACACTTCTTTGTGTCAATGTATTCATAGGAATTACTTTCAAATTTTTTAATTTTGTGTAGGAAAGCTCCCGAAATCCCTTACAAGAGGCAAGCTAAAAGGCGATCTCACGAAGCCACCACACGGTTCTCTACAGACACGACCATCTGCGAGGTATTCTTCCAGCAATTTATAAATCCCAGAATGTAAAACCCATTTTAAACAAAATAAATGAACTTTCAGTATTGTTGGAATATGTAACTAAAATATATCTGCTTTTCTTAATCCGTTTATAAGAAACACTTCCACCTAGTGTATATAATGGAAACTAGACCTAAGAAAAGTTTTTCATTGTCGTATTCGTTTTTCTCAAAGCAAAATTGGTAATAATTGCCTCATGAGGTGCTGGAAGCATTCAAACGTTTGTTTTTTTTCCCAGTGTTATCTTTTGTTTCATAGATAATAGCATGGACTTTCACAGCGTTCTATGAAATGTAATTTCCAGTTTTATTTATCTATCTCACATAAGCTTTATTTCAAGTAATGGATACTAGATTCTCTAGTACCTAACTGTAGATTGTACTCAAAACATATATTTTGAAGTCTCCGAAAATAAAATGTTCCACTTCGTTTAAAATGGGAGCGAACAATGTAACACAAAACCGGAATGTTGAACACACCCAACTGGGCATTTAAGATTGTATCTTTAAAGTTTTGCGAACAAAGATGTTATCAATCCCTAATTAGTACATTCAATGGAAGCAAGTTATATCAAAAATGGCTGTAAATTAAAATAACCTATGTTTAAAGTATTTATATTTCCAATAGAGTACATATGAACCAACTTGTGAAATATCTTTATTGTGAATAAATACTGCAGATTTGGCAAAATTATTGGACGACTTGTCCTGTTTTTTTCACCTTTAAAACTTTCACTACTTTCTTATTCATCACTACACATTTCACATAAACTGATTTTGCCTTGGTTTATTTCACCCAAACGCATGTCATCCAAAGAGCTTTTCTCCAGGATTTAACATGATTAGAGATGTTTCTTGTTCTGTTCCGATTTCTTCTTGTTTTTCTTCTTCCCTTTTTTCTATCTCTAGACGTTATACTAATTCATGTTAACAATACTATAGTATCGGTAATAAGAGTTGTTGTGAAATGTTTACATAGAAGGAGGATTAGGAAATCGAAGGAATATCTGGCACGTCGGTGGCAACCCAGTGGCTCATGGGTTCCTCTCCAATGGAAACCGGAGAAAACCAGACGCATCAGTGGAGGCTGGAATGGCTGACAGAGTCGATTATAAGTTACAAATTGCAAACCCTTGGGCATCCTTTTGTCGACTACCAACACCCAGCCCCAGAGTCAACCTATAACATCAAAGGGGAAGATGAAATGAAAGGAAATGGACCCATGGTAGTACACCAGGGGATATCCTAAAACACAAATGACAATCGGAGTGCATTGCCAAAAGGAATGTAGCACGGGACCTCCCGAATGCAAGACTCACTTGTTTCCAGGGAGCCATCTGAGCCATCTCGCTAGATTGTTTAATACTTAATGAACGACATGTAACCTGGCAGTCTGATAAGATAATAAGTTCAAAATTTTGAGGTCTTCAGCAGAAATCATATGATTTAGAATGGCTAGATATTGTATCGCAATTTAAGGGTAAATTGTCTGATTTGGAAATAATTATGATGATGATGATGATGATGATAAAGCGATTATGATAATGACGATAAAATCCAACGTGGTAGCTTTTCGTGTTAAGAAGAAGATCAGATGAAATAAAGTTAAGTTTGCAATACCTAACAGTTGTCTTGGTAAACGATCGGGGAGAAAGCATTTGCGAAAATATTCGAAAGGACAAAATAGGATGCCTTCTCCAAGAAGGCTTTCGTAAAAGTGGTAAACCATAAAAGATCAACAGAAACAAACGTAAAAGCTCACAATTGAGTTATTTTTTTTTTAATATTAGCTATTATTGTTGTATATATAGAAAATTTTGGAACTTCCCTGTACTTTATTAAACTTCTTGAAGTTCTAAGCGCAGGACTTGTTCTCGTAAAGCTAATCAATGTTCTTAGCGTTTCAAAATCAGCATTTTCGCATTTATAACGATGTTGTTACAGATTACAGATTACATGCCGTTGATATTGATATCGATTGCTATAATGCCAAAAGAGGAATTAACTTTGTGAAACGTAAGGATATAGAACAGATACGAAAATGCACGATAATGCAGAAGAGATAGACATGCAAATGTAAGGTCTTAGATGCTCTTAGGTCTATCTGCGGTACTTTTTTTCTCTGTTACTGAACATATGTTTCCGAAATCACTTTAAATGTTGAAAGTAATACATCTTTGCCACATCAGTAACATGGAATAGCTAAAGAGCGAAGAAAATTCGGGATGGCAGAGGGAAAGAAAGAGATAGAGAAAGGTAGTGAATGAGAGAGGAGTAGTATCCAGGTATTTAATGTAACTCAGCCTAGAGTGTTACTAATGCATCAAAATTTATCTTCTACTACATAGCCACAGATATTTTGAGGATACCTAATACGCTAGCATAGGATTTATTCAGAGTGCGCTTTCCATATTTGTAGAACTAATTAATATTTAAAACAGTATAATATTATTGTTTATTGTGTTTTATTATTACTAAATTAATAATTTATTTATAATAACCCCTTGTTGTTAACAACGGAAGGACTTTATTTGAATTGTTTGAATTTCAGTATAATACTCCACATTTTTCTGTGTAATACTGCCTCTTGAGCATTAAGCCCTTTAAGTTTTTAAGTATAAGCTCTTTAAAGGCTTTATAACGTATTTATTCTTTTAGAGAAAAACCGTAAAGCTTACGGTTCCCAGAAGCGGCAAGTAAAAATATTCTGAGGGATCTTTCATATTTAGAAAATGAAAAACTGGATGTGCTCTGAAGTGGTGCTTCGGAATTAATCACCGTGCAGAGCTTTCGGTTATTACGCTTTTATACTTTCAAATAAATAATATGCTTTATTCATAGTGTGGTAAAACCTTACTTTATTACATAAAAGCTATAAACCATTCAACTAAATATATACCACAAACTGGTAAATCAAATATTCTCCTTTGAGCACCGTATATAATTCCGCAAATATTCATAGCATAAACATATATTTGCTAAACTGCCCCTCTTACGTTAAGTTCTTGACTCCTATCACGAACTGCTTTAGTACTTGTGATAAGAATATCATAAACCTGACGTAATTGAAAAGCCAGAATAATCAGGCGTTAGAATTAATGATTTCAAAGTGGTAATTTTCTTGAATTCCATTCCTATTTTAATGTAGCATTCTGGCAGAAGATAATTATTTCAGTCCTCCAGGCATTTCGATAACTATATCATTCCAGCAGTAGATCAGCATCACATCACCTATATAAGCAAACCATGGTAAATAAGGATACATCCACATGACGGTCGAATCCTAACTAAACTACTTTAGTTTCTTTTACATCTTACTTACATCGCAAAACATTTGTTTTCTCGCTCAGGGATTAGACCTGGATTAGACTTTCTCTGGGGTTTTCCATTATCTTGAAAGACGAATGTTGGGTAACTCTAAATTCTAAGGAGCCTGAGCTCATTAGGGCATTTTAGGGCAGCACCCAATTTATTCATCGTACTTTATGACAACGTTGGAGGATGTAATCAAAAAGGAAAGTTTATTTCTACGTCTTATTTAAAATTAATTTTATTGCAGTTTTATCGATATGATAAATTAATATATTTAGCGTGAAAGAGATTTTTATCTTTGTCTTTAAATTTTTTATTGAGGTTTAAATTTTTTAAGAAATCTAGACAGCTTGTTATCAAACGTTATCAACTGGACATCTGTCATATAAGGAAGGCAAATGTTGATGTTATTTCTCATAAGGTATCTTCATTTTTCTAATGATAAATGGTTTTGCCTTATCCTTATCATATGTTTATGTGACCGGCTCTAAACAAACCCTAATAAATCCTAATAAATAGGAATCAATCGATGTGAAACTAAGCAGGGTCAGAAATACAACTTCCTAATAATTTCCATTCTGATATAGTAGCTAAGTAGAGATCTCCAGATCAACCTGCGAGTAACGAGACTAGCAACTCGCCGTTTAGAGCGAGATGTCGGTGAGAAAGAACTTAGCTGCGGTGCAAAAACAGCCAGTTCTCGTACCCGTGGTCGCTAGAGTGTATGCGTTTAAGCCTTCCGCCGCGTAGAGGTAAAAAATATATATTTATAGTTTTGAACAATGCAAACAACAGAAGTGTTCCATATGAAGTAAACATGACGAATTTTTATTAACTGCGACTCAGAAGGCACAACCCCAATTGCGATGTTTATTGATTTTAATAATTATAATGTCTATAATCCAGTAAAATTATAAAAATTATAATATCCTGCATGAGTAGAGCCAGACTGAAAAATTCAATGCCATAGCTGGGATTTGAACTCCCGCTGTCGGTGCGGTTGCTCTAAGCATATGAACTACTATGGCCTGCTTGCCAACAGGACATTGAATTCTCCAACTGACTCATATATTTCCGGTAGACCATTAAGGGTTTTTATATGCTATGAGACAATAACCTTTTGTGGCGACTTACTATACAGAAAGTACTTAAATCCCAGGCTTCATAGTTAAACCACTATGTTATTCAGGTACATTGATGGAAATAATCATTTCTTCCACACTAGACGTGTGTAGGCTAAGGTTTGAATGAGTAGAGCCAGACTGAATAATTCAATGCCATAGCCGGGATTTGAAACACGGGTCTCCCGCTCTCCGCGCGGTTGCTCTTTCCAACTGAGCTACTATGGCCAACATGCCGACATGACATTAAATTCTCCAACTGACTCATATGGAGCCCGCCTCGGTAGCGTAGATGGTAGAACGTTTGCCTCACGTTCAAGAGGTCCCGAGTTCGAATCTCGGTCAAGGTGAGTTACCTGGATAAGGTTTTTTCCGAGGTGTTCCCTTATCCTGATAGATGAATGTCAGGTAACTCTAAGCTCCATGGACCCCGGATGCATTGAGCATCATTTCACCCGTTTCATTCATCGTCCAATAGGACTAAATGTTGGAGGACTTTAATTAAAAAAAAAGGACTGATATGGAATAACATAGTGGTTTAAATATGAAGCCTGGGATTTAAGTACTTACAGCATAGTAAGTCGCCATTATAATTTTTTATATATAATTTACGTCCTCCAACGTTAAGTCATATCGGACAGTGAATGAAATGGGTGAAATGATGATCAACTGAGTCCAGGGTCCATGGAGTTTGGATTTACCCAACATTTGTCTTGAAGGATAAGGGAAAACCCCGGAAAAAACCTTATCCAGGTAACTCACCCTGACTGAGATTCGAACTCGGGACCTCTTGAACGTGAGGCAGACATGCTGCCATCTACGCTACCGATGCGGGCTGTCGCCGCTATAGCTATGTGGCTCATAGCATATAGGAATCCCTAGTGGACTACCGGGAAACATACCAGTCAGTTGGAAAATTTAATATCATATGGGCACGTTGGCCATAGTAGCTCAGTGGTTCAGAGCAACCGCACGGAGAGCGGGAGATCAATGTTTCAAATCCCGACAGTGGTTTTGAAATTTTTAGTCCGGCTCTACTCATTCAAACAGCCTATACATGGTTAGTGTGAAAGAAATTATTATTTTCATAATATCTTGTTGATATAATGATGATGTTGATGATGATGATAACAATAGTTCCCCGAGTGTGTACGTTATACCTGTACGCATGTAAAGCACTAGAGAAACTACTGAATAACTTTTTGTGCTAAATGGGAACAAATCATACAATATCCTTTTATATGCACTCTCCTCTGAGCAGCAACGAAGCTGGGTTTGCATACACCTATAATGTCCTTTCCAATACTGTATTCGTGGTAAACGCCGACGTGTGTTACGTAGTGCTTTCGGTGCAAACCACACAAAAGGTCTAGAAATTGGAAATCATTAATTTTACACACTGATAAGGCGTGCCAACGTGACGTAAGCACTATAATTCTTCGCACAAGTTTCCTATAGTAAGGCGATTCCGTTCCAGCTTTAGATAACATTCCTAAAGCCAGCCTTGCCATAACATGCAAGTTTGATGATCGTCCAAATTGAAGACAGCGATGGCTCCATTTAGGACGTCGACTGCTTTCACCGCCTCTCATTAGCCCTCTGCCAAGCACACAAGAGCGCGCGGAGATCCGCTTCATCTGCTATACCGACCAGACTTTCTCCCACATACTGCAGAATCCTGGATATGCAGTAACCTTTAAGCGAAATTTTTCGTTCCATTGGCGGTTCAGAAAACGTATAGGATAGAGCAGAAAGTAATATTGGTATCCAGAAAAGGTAATAAAAATCAAATTCCCGTATTCTAAACGTGTAAGTCGACATTATATGGAGGCATTTTTCGTTCTAATAACCTGTAGGTACTCTTGAGAAAAATAAATACGTATTTAGAATTACTAACCTACCTAGGAACATACGCCTTATTAGCTAAAGTGATTACTACAGCTGATTACGTTGTCTTGAGCTATCTAAACATATATATCTGCCCGGGTGTCTCAAAGATACCGTATGCCAAATCTTTTAAGCTTTGATATTGGATTAATATGGTTATTCATAAGAGCGTGCTCATTATTTTAATTCAATGTTTAGCACTGTGCGTAATGTGTAATATTGATTTATCATTTATTTGATACCACAGCTTTTATCTCAACCATTGATAAAACATGACTATATTAATTAGTGCTGCGTGATTTAATCGATTAATTCTTTATTTTAAAAAGAAATTTCATCGGTTAATCGAGTCTATTAAAACTAATCGATTACAATAAATATTCATCAAAACCCTTTTACCCAAAATTGGCCCTCATTGTTCTAACTTCCAACCTAAACAGCCTTTACAACGCATCAAGCTTTCACTAGACTGTAATGTTTTTTTTTTTTTAATTTATTTAAAGTCGCCTAACTGCATGGTCTTATAGCGAATTAAAAAGAAATTAACATGTTTACAACGACATATACATTTCATATACGTTTCATTTACAATTAATTTTACAATGTTTAACTGAGTTAACAATGCCAGATGAATTTTAACAGATATTTAACATTTAAATGTTAACAAAATTAAGCAAGAATGCACTGTGTAATACATTTTACAATATTTTATTGTATACATTGGTACATTTAAAAAACTGTATTAATCTATTACGTGCATTTGTATCGCTCATTTCACAGATTGCCTGGAATCTTGAATTTTTCCCTGTAGATATATTGCTGGCAGTTTTCAAACATTTGCTGAATGGTGTTTCTTGTATTGCAAGCTGTGCATTCGGCTGGTTGTTCCTTAGATAGCATATAGGAGTGAGTGAGTTTCGTATGCCCAATTCGAATTCTAGTCACACGTAATGTTCCTGATATCTAAAAAAAATCACTCTGAACCCCGAGAGGGTCTAAATAACACTTCTGTTGTGAAATACTCAAAAAGGTAAATAATTACATATAGATGCTGACAGAGAGCTATCTTTCCTTGCAACTTGTGTGCGGCAACATCGTATACAACTGGTTATTTATCGCTTGCTAGCATACACTGAATTGTACAGCCTTGAACCGACCGCTTCGATTACGCAGCTATGGAAACAATAACTGATCCCTCTTCTCAGGGCTGGTGGAGGTGTAACTTTGCTGTAAACTGCAGTAAGCCAGTAAAATTTCTGAGTTATGAGAGCGAGTGAAAGTTTTGTGTTAAAAAATTTAAAATAAGGAAAAATGTTATAAAACAACTGCATTTCATTCTCACAAATCCTAATCATTATTGATATAATACGTTACTAAATAATTTTGAAACTAAATTTTTAAACGTTTCATAAATAATTAAATGTACAGAGTATTAACGTACTTAAACATAATTTTTGAACAGACAATATCTCCATTAATCGATAATCTATTCCATCAAAGTAACACGTTTAATCGATTAAAAATTTTGATCTATCTACAGCAGTAATATTAATATAATATTGTTGTGTTACGTATTGATTACTGAAGTGGCTTTTTGTAATTATAATTTAAAAGTAATTTGCAAAGCTATGAATTTGTAATTTGTAATTTAATCTGTATCTTTATTCTTTAATGCATAGTGCCTATATGGATTGCTTCAAACCTTTTTGGAACGCAATCAATTACTGTCAGATCAACGCTAATCGGTTCTGACAGGTACACAGATGTGAGCAGTGTTAATGACATCTCTCGTTCCTGTCAGAGTTTTGTTGAAAATAACCTGGTGTTTAAGGACGAGTGCATCAGCTAATCAACAGCTTCATTTCCATTATCATCTCTAGGTATTAGTAAAACTGTGCTCACAGAGTAATTTGAGCGCGATTTTCCTACAGTTAACTGTAATCTAAGTCTTGAGAGTGTGTAAGGTAATTGGGGGTGAACTGGACTGGAGAATGAAACGGATGAAATTCTTTCAGTTTCATGCCTCGAGGTAATATATGTACATTATTACGCACAGCATACACCAATCATGTCTCTTCAGTCTATAGATTCTAAAATTAAGAAAATGATTCGTGTAGCTCTGGAACATAGATTATATCAGAAGTTACTTTCAACTCCTTTTATTGCTTCATTTATACCACGCCTTTGACTGCAATGGTTCTATCGGCGGCCGCTCTTCTTTGGAACATATTGCGATGTGTTATCAGGTAGACTATGCTGCAACTTGGGATTTTTCTTTTCCTTTTAAATTATTAGATCACGTGCACATTCACACTCTCTTTCACACTCCAAGACTCGGAGGAAGATGGGGAATCATCTTGATTGGAGAAAAATCCCCACCCCCAGCCGGGAACTGAATTCTGAACCCTTCGCACGGAAAGCAGGTGCTCTACCGAGTGAGCTACGGGGCCAGCCACTTTCAACTTTATGAGCACTTTATGGAACGGGCTCATGCTTCTTCTCAATAGATCTTATTTTACCTCTTGTGCAGTGATTTTTGTAACGATATTGTCATTATCGTGCCGTCGGTGTGTTGGAATTTCGTACCACGGGAGTAAATGTACTGACATGGGCACATTTGAATACCATCAACTTCAGCTGGGTTTGACCCGACCCACCACCAGGGCCCACCGAATCTAACCTGGTCAGCCATCCTGAATGATAATTAATATGGGTTTAACTATATGGGTTTGACCATAAAAGCCCTAGTAAATAAAACTGCAACAAATGCTTTTAAAAAATCAACTGGCAAATTTTAAAGAAACATATTAAATGCTTTAGACTTTTAACTATGCCCTATAGTGCTGTAGAATATATTGTTGTTTAGGTGATGTGGTTATATTAATAACTAAATACTGTCGCTCTTAGCTTATTCTCTATCTTTATATTATAGAGCCATTTTCATACTCAGAATGGTTTGGAATCTCTGTTCTTATTTAAATCCACTTTAGAGAAGAACAAACAATTGATAAATTAACAGAAAATAGCAATAATCGTTTTATTGACTATGGATAATCTAAGATTCCTCCGTCAGAGGAAGGTCTGGGTACCTACAAAGTATTGTTACAAAAGTTAATTTGTATTTCATTTTCATCTACTCAAGAAAGGAATTTATAGAAATATATTCCTTCGAATTTTCTTTTGTTACAGAAATGACTAAAATGACATCTGAAGGCGAATCACTTCAATCTGATCTTTAAGTCGCATGTTGTTTTCATGACTTGCAGGAAACAACAGAATGGAGACAGTAGTTAAGAAATTAAAAATATTTAGTAACCTTAAAATATCTTTAATGTATTTAAATGCTTAAATTAATAACACTCCTGTCGCATCTTAGGTAGCTATTTAACTTAATTAAGAACTTTGGTACGAAGTTACAAGTATGAGATGTACCGTTCAAGACAGATTCATAAGTGTAAACAGCCACCTATACGCATGCGCTCACCGGTATGCATAACCTTTGTACATCTCACACAGTCGAACCGTTTTCTAAATCTGATTTTTCACTTAGGGAGCTTCAAAACGAAAATTTATGGTTAAACACAGATATTGATTTTTGTATGGGACACGATTTGTATACTTACTCTATCTAGCTAGTTTAAAGATGTCACAGCTATTTTTATAAATAAATAAATATCGTCTAAATGTTATTCATTTAATACATTAAGGTATTTTAATTAATATAATTTGACTGTGGTTATAATTAAAATAGTAGTAAATAACAATAAAAATAAATAAAAATATTAAGAAATTATGTTAAAGAATGCAAATTCAGGGGAATGTTCAAATAGAATTACTATTTACTGATCGATAGTAAAAACTAAAGATTCGTGGCATTTGAGAAGTGATTGTGGCATTATATCTTCAAATATGATTCAACCTAACAATTTAAAGCCTACAAAATGCCTTTTTAAAATATAAAGTGAATCGAACTCAAGTGCTTTATCTTTTATATTTTCAAGGCACCACTAAGTGCTGAAAATATTATTAAGCGGTATGCCGTTAGGGGCACAGGAATTGAGCTCTTAGGTGAATATAACAAAAAGTTCCATCTTTTAATAATATGTTATAAAAGATCCATAACCACCGTGAATGATTTTGGCCGATTATATTTCAAGATCCGCTATTTTTAAAAACCCATTGCTTGCCTACGTATATCCCAGGATCGCAAGCTGAAATTCGGCCCAGACCTATGGTTTTAAGTGTACGAAAAAGCGACAGCCCATGTCAGTACATATCTCGGCATTTAAAAGAACGCCTGAGGGATGAAATTTCGGTATATTGGTGGCGTTGGTTCTGGGGAAAATCAAAATGCATTTCTTTAGTACTTAACAAATCATACCATATTGTCACCTAATTATCGGAAGGCACGGCCAGCAGGAGGCATTCCGACCACGCCTACCCATTTATCTTATAGCGCTAACGAAGGGATGGTTGGAAAAACATCACTAGCTTTCTCTTTCCACTTCCCCTGCCGTCTGGAACCTTCGGGGCGATTCACTGAACCGCGAGACCTCCAGAACCAGTGATATTCCTATATAAAGGGGCTGCAGTTGGCGAGTCAGTTCTTGGCGAGCAGCCGTGAGGAGCGCCGCGGGAGTGAACGCTCCGGAAGACTGTGTACGTGCATCAGAGGAGTTGTACGTAATTGTGAGTGCAGAGTGGATCTGTGACAGACGAACTAACGAATTGTAATTGTGTGCATTACGTAAATCTGTGTAATCGGCAAGTGTTCCAACTGCAATTGGACTTTTAATTTCAAGAGCCCACAAAGTCACAATATTGTAACCTTTAACTGGAGAGGAGCCCCTCTACATTCTTATTTTAATGTTTTGCACATGCAATTTATGCCAAAATCACAGTTTTAATACGATTTGAAAGTAAATTTGCATTACAATCTAAAGCACTCTCTCTGAATTTCTTATATGCATTTTGGTAGTTCTTTATTGCTCCCCTATAATCCTAATTTAATTTGTTCTGAAAATAAGAAAAATTTAAATACAAGAAGTTTTATAAATGAAACTAGGTATTCTTTACAACTAATGACAAGAATTTAAATCAAGTTTTATGTTCGCTTTACAAAGGTATCACATACTGTTTTAAGTATTACGAGCTTCTCTGAAAAATGTGAAGCGCAAAGAAAGTTAAATATTTGCATTGGTTTCTCCAATTAAAGATATTTAATTGTACTGTATGAGAAACTGTAGCAGTTGTAGCTTTAAGCATACATTGAATATCGTTGGATCGAAACAGAGAACGAAATGGCTATAAAAAGAAGCAGGAAAATTGGATATGTTGCATCCACGTGAAGTTCCCTGCTACTGTTACACATGTATATTTTTCTGTATCCCTAATTCTTGTTAGTAGTTAGAAACTTTGAATAACATGTACAGAGCAGCATAGTGTGCATGGTAAAGCGGTAGTCAACTAAGAATAGGTGGCTTTGGAATTCAATGCCCGTTGCATGATTAGAAGAATACTGAGGCTGGCCCCATAGCTAAGTCAGTAGAGCTCCTGCCTGCCATGTTAGGGTTCCGGGTTTGATTCCAGGCGGTCGCGGTGGGGTATTTTCTCCGACCAAGATAATTCCTCGTCATCTTCCCCAGAGTTTGGAAGTATGAATGACAGTGCGAAGGTGTGCGTGATCTAATGAATTAAACCGAATGAATACGAGTTAACACCTTCGATATCTTCCAAAAAAGAAGGGCCGCCGATATGACCATTGCAGTTAAAAGTAGTGTATAAATGGGACAAAATAAGGATAATGAAGAGCCAGTTATTACTTGAACATTCAATAATTGTTAAATAATTTTTGAATATGGATATATTTAAAATGAATAACATCACAAAAAACTTAATTTTAGGTCGAATGTTTTATCGCTCATCATTCAGAATGCACAGCAGTTCGTAGTTCACAAAAAATTGAACATATACATTTTAATTGCCCTACTTTATAAACATGTGGTATTTAAGTAAAATCATAAGATTTGATTGAGAAAATAAAAAGTAATAAAGGAGTGCATTCCCATGTAAAATTAAATATGATGTGGGGAGATTTTCTTAAATATATTTTTGTATCTTATCTCTGAAAGATGCACACACAAGCAGTAGAAGCTATATAAATTTAAAGTAAGCAATTCTCTTTTGTCATTTTGGTTATGATTTTAGTGAGTTTCTCTGCTTCACACAACATATTTAAATAATACATTAATATACCAAGTTGGAGCGGATCCCCTCCGTGTAGGTTGAATTTATATCACACGATGCGGTGACATATCTGAAGCAGGATTCGCCCCATCGTGAGGTCTACGCCCCACACGTGCAAAAGTTTCACGGTCCCTCGGTGTGGCGACGCGTGTAGAAGCCAAACATTACCTTGATGTAGAAGCGATGAATCTTTCGTCTAAAAGCCGTGAAGAGATGTTCTCGAAGATTTCTATAAATCCTCTCTCCGGCAGTTGCGGCGAGCGATGAGATGTGAAACTTCTCAGGCGTGGTATCGATAAAAAAGGGATTTCACTTTTGGGCAACTATGGAATAAAATAATTAATACCGTTTCACTTTACTTGAAATATTATTTCTCGACATCATTTTCTTCTTTACATGCGACTATTCACACTGATGTATGTAGCCCTTTACAATATATTAATTTTCTCCTTTTATTTTTAAATTATGCAACGGTTTTTTACTTAAATTATTTCTCGTAGCGTCGCGTCTTCGACGTATATTTTAAACGTTTACTAAACGTTCATTAACGATGAACTCCAATAACTGCTATTAGTTTCAAGAAGTCTTTTACCGAAAACGCGTCTGCCCTCTTCGAGAGTTCAAGCCAGAAGAAAAAAAAAATTAAGAATAAAATCATTGGTTCTTTTTCCTGTTTTGGTTGCTAAGATACCGCAATACTTAATTCTGATTTGTCCTACGTCACAATTTGGGATTTCAATAAACCTAAGCATTTGTTGAATCATCTATATGGCCTGCTTGGTTATTAACTTACATTGAATTACAGATGGCCATGTTTACATAATATGTCCATATATGCAATATCAGCTTCAAAGTGCTATGTATAACTGGCTACGCGTTATTGGGATTCTCTGTTTATATGCAAAGGCAAAGTACATGTGCACTAGCGGGTTTTCTTCTAAAAATGAACTTCTTAGGATTAGAATACACCAGAGCTTGTGTATCCAGTTGCGAGTTCTGTATGTTATTATATAAAGCACTGGCATTACTTCTGTTTACTAAACAGAAAATATTAGGTGTTCGTTCAAAACTACAAAAAGGGGACAATAAAGGACATGTAGAAAAAGAAGCAGGCACGCAGGCGGACAAAGAGAGAAAAAGGACAGAGAAAAAAAGAACAGAAATAAAAAGCGTGGTCATAAAGACAGGGCGTTTATCAAGATAAGGAATTGCTTGAAGAAGAGGTCGGGACGGTCTAAATGAAATTAAAGCGGTGTGCACCATTTCGTGGTAATGGTCCTTGCTGTTAGCCGAGCACCGTGTGCTGAGAGGGGCAAACAGAGAGTTACTGTATTCAACATGCACTCCCCACAGTAGTCTATTCTCCTGGAATTCTTGAGAGACTACAAAACACATCAGTTTTAGAGTCAGACAATTTATTTCCCGTCTTGTGCTTTGTACGCAGAAACGCAACTTATCTGCAAACCAGTGTGTTAGAAAGCAACCTTATTAAGGGAAAAATGTTTACTCTTTCAAAGCATGATGATACAGATGATGTCTCGTTGGTAATGTCAGGTTGTATGCAAATATTTATTCCAAATGTATAATCATAGGACATCTTTAGAACTAGCAGTATTAGATTCTACAGACATTGGCCACCTTTCAGCGAAGTCTAGTATTCCTCCAGGTACAAGTTTCACGTTTCTGAAGTGACTATGTTGATATCCATTTCACTTGCTTCATTGTTTTCAGAATTTCTTCCACATAAGAAATGGTCGGTGTATCTAACCTCTGTTGCACATGACCTAGCCCCGCTGACATATATCACTCCGCGTGCAACTACCTTCCCCCTCACCCTTATTGGCTAACGCTTTCGCGTCATAGGTCATAGGCGGTGCCTTCCCGCCGCATTTAAAACTGCAGTAAACGTCACAATAATCGGTGTATCTAACCTCTGTTTCATATAACCTAGCCCCGCTGACATATTTCACTCCGCGTGCAACTACCTTCCCCCTCACCCTAATTGGCTAACGCTTTCGCGTCATAGGTCATAGGTCATAGGCGGTGCCTTCCCGCCACATTTAAAACTGCAGTAAACGTCAGAATAATTGCCGGGAAGATAGATAAAATATACAAATAAGGATATAAAGGCATGCAAAAATAATGAAGTTTATAATGAAACTAAGCAAGTTGAAAGTGAGTGAATGAGCAATGAAACTGAAGAAGTTTATAATGAAAGGCCTTCGGCCTTTTCCACTGGAATTTTTTAAAACCAGCTCACATACCTTGCAGAAATGCTTGTCTTTCAGTCTTAAAAGTCATGTCACGCCTTCATTCACCCAAGTCTCGTCAAGGTAGCATATTTTGCGATTTGTATACCGGTAAAGTCTGATTGACCTTAAATAACGTCTTCGCCACACAGCAATATCGCCCCTGGAGTGGTAAGTTTTCCTGTTGTCTCAATTTGATATCGCGATGTTCCTATGCATCTAAGACACCTGTAAGTTCAGAGCAGAGCTGGACGACTTCTCTCACTGAAAAAGACGGATTCTTCTCTGTGAGTACATTGAATATTTTCACCACAATTATTTTTTCGGCGCTTTGTAAAGGTTTTCCCTTTCGATGTTTCAGAGGAAAACTGTTCATGTCAGGACGGCACGTTGGCCATGGTAGCTCAATGGGTTAGAGCAACTGGACGGAAACCAGGAGATCCGTGGTTTAAATCCCGGTCATGACATTGAATCTTTTTATGTTGACTCTATCTATCAAAGAACTTAGCCTATATACGGCTAGTATGAAGATATGATTAATTTCCATCAATTAACTTAAATAATAAGAGTTAAATGATGAAGCCTGGGACTCAAGTACTTACGATAGTAAGTCGCCACAGACGGTGTATCTCGAATGCGAGAGCCCCTAGTGGTCTACCAGCGAAACATACGAGTCAAATGGAGAATTTAATGTCAGGACGGCACGTTGGCCATGGTAGCTCAATGGGTTAGAGCGACTGGATGAAAATCAGGAGATCCGTTGGCTCAAATCCCGGCCATGACATTGAACCTTTCATGTTGACTCTATCTATATATCACCATGTTAAATAACGAACTAATGTTTACCGCACAAAAGTCTATACTAAAATAACAGCCAATGAGAAGTGATAAGGTCACCTGACCGTTTAGAGATACGGAGAAAGCTTATGCGAAACAGGGATTAAACAAATTGCTGAGTTGGCGCATGATCAAAGCTGTATCCTGGATGTTGTAACTAATGCAATGTACCATCCCATCAAAAAATAAATCAACTCGTTCCAATTGTTGAGAATAAACACCCGTATCGACTGCATTTATTCAGAACAAATTCCCTGAATCACACCTTCCAAATTCCACTACACGCATATCATTGGGCTGAACTTTCCCCCACAAATACAACGTTTGCTGGTTGACAGGTATCGAACCACAGTTTCCAGGTATTGTTGTGGTAATACGCCCACTTTTCTCACATATGACTGATAAATCTGTCATCCTGGGGATTACCGATATGTGACAATAAATATCCCCACTACATTGAGCATGATGCAGTGCCAATCCACGTGGTACTTATTTATAAATTTGTATCATTTAAACCCCTTTTTAAGTGTTTAATTTGACGATGTATGGGTTTTCTTATTTTATTTTTACAAAACTAAGTTTTTTATGACAACCTCGAATGTTTGTGTATTCCCTTCCAAATGTCTGGATGTATTCTGAATATTCCATAACTTGTATGTTCAAGAACGTCCTGAATCTTTCATATTTACCTCCATTTACAAAATGCTAGAAGTATTGTTTTATGTACTACTCATTTATTAAAACATCTTCATAATCGACAACATTTATCATAGTTAGAAAATATACACCCCTCTGTTGAACCCCATAGGGACAGTGAGAAAGAGGCGGGACAACCAGCCCCTAAGGAAAAGAAAAAAATTGATTGCACCTCCACTGGGCAGGTAGTTTGTTTTGAAAACCAGTTGATATTGAAAACATTTTTATGCCTTTTGACATTTTATGGTTAATTATAGTTTTTATTGTTTTTTTTTTTTTTCATGTGTACGTATTTATTTTATTGTCATTTTGTTTTTTAGTATTTATCTCTGGCTATTGCCATGATTTAGTTTTTCTTAAGGGCGCCGATGTCCAAGCAGTTGAGCGGCCTTGTATCAAATCATCATCCTCTGTTGACAATGCTGGAATAATATCGTTACCCAATATATTTAATGCAGATAGAAAAGACGTTCGACACAATGTGCAACAGCGTGTTGCCATAGCGAAGTGTGTACGGATGGATTGAAAAATTCAAAAATGGTCTCACAAGTTGATGCACGAGGAAGGAGTCGGAAGACCAGGTAGGGCCACAACTGAGGACAACATTAAACTTGCAAATAATATGGTTCTGTTAGACAGACGAATGACTATTGATGAAGTTTGATGGATTTTGGCCCCTGATACGCCTTCCGACCACAAAAGTCGGATCACTGATCGTTGTTCCTCTTTGGTGCAAGCTTCTCATGCAGCGGCCATGATCTATCTCCAACAAAAGGAAGACAAATGGCGAAATAGTGATCAAAATTTCATAGCAGGACCAAAACATCATAACAATCAAATAGTCTAAGACAGAATTCAGTATGTCCAGTGTAAGAAGCGTTACAGTTACGTTGCGGATAATTTTTTATTTACCCTTGTATTTATGACATCATTTGTTGCGTCGTGAGAATATTCCGCACGATTTTTCATGTCTGAGGCCTACAGAATTTGTGTTTTAGAAATATTTGACATTATGCATTAGAGCGAATAGTCTAGGTTAAGTAATATAACCATCATATTATCTTCTATCAATCGCCAATCATGCCCTATGCTAGCTCCTGTCCTTAGGCATTTATGCAGTTTTATAATCCGCCACCATGTTCAAAAGAAGCACAGTGTATGCCCGTTAAAATTAGCTCTGAAATACAGGATAAATATAATGTATCCATCCATTTCTGTACTCTTCTTTTACAGATAAACTGAAAATTGCTGTCCATTGAACAAAGAATAGCTGTGGTTTCAGCGCATAATAGATGATTAATTTAAGTACAGGTTCCAGCACAATTTGCAAGCAAATTTCATAAAATTGCTCCCACTATGTATAATATCAGCCTAATTAAAGACCATGCATAGTGTGCAGGACTAAATATATTTGAGTAGACCCAATGGACTGCCTCAGACTTGCAACAGGCAGAGAACACAGATTATCAGAAGCCCAAGAGCGTCAATCAGGAGGTTATTTGAGATTTAGGTGAACCGCAATCGATGGTGTAGAAAATTCTCCACTACAGCTTGCAAAAAGGGTCATCCAAATCTGTCATAAGCTGAAAAGGGAGGACTGCACTAGTCGGAAGTTGTGTGTTGCGGCCTCTTGCAGGATAATCTGCAATGATTTGAAGATAAAAGTAATCTACAAAAGTGATTTTTAACGCGACGTGATCATCTCTATACATATGACATGTTCAACTGACACAACACTAGAGAGCGGGAAGATCAACCGCTTAATCAGATCTTGGGACGCAACATCTCAAAAGTTAATGTGGGCTGGGGATAGGGAACTCCGAGATTTATGGATCACTCTTCCTCGCAGAAACACAGCACAGTGTATCTGGGTATACACTCTTCCTTTAACAAAAATTGCGGCAGTATATCTTGGAAATTGTGGTTATCCACAGCGGTCAAACATTCTTTCATTTAGCTCTGATTGTTTGTGAATACCAGGAAAACACATTTCCACATAGATGGACTGGTAGGATTTCACATAGTTAGTGGGCTCCACGCTCCGCTGACATGATATCTCTTGACCTTTTTGTATGAAGTACAGCAAATCAGAGGCATACAAAGTTAAAATTACCTCCAACATTTAAACGGGCGTTTCAGGCCGGCGTTACTTAAAATCACACCTCGAAGGCTAGGATATGTTTCTTTCAGCCAAGCACTTATTTGTGGAAGTTCGGAGTATCCATGTGAAACAAGCTTTGATGAACTATATGTCACTTGTTTCTAGGATCCAAATTCATTACTTTCATTCTAAAATATAATCTTCATAGAAAGTTTTGGGGAGTGTATTTTGAACCTGTAGTTAATCCCGAAGGATAATTATTTTGGCATCTCCTACAGTCTCACTAACTTCGAGCCAAAGAAGCCTTAGTTATTTAGCTTAGTACTTCCTAGCTTCCACTTAATATAAAGGCATGTAATTTTCACAGTATCTCTGCATTTTGTACACAAAATGCGTCTGTGGAGTGACTATTTGGACATTCAGTTCAGTTGCTGATAAGAGAAGCAGCTTGAAAATACATATGTCATGCAGTTTGGCTTCTGCACTGACTTCGGTCTCTACTTCGCATGGCGTTAGTTACCTGTTCCATTTAACCGCAGTGTCAACTCCAAGACGCGTATCGTAGCTGTCCGTCTGAGTTTCAAAGTTAGTAGCGAAAGGAACCACTAGCTAGGTGAATGCCACTTCGTTTGCTTAACTTATTGATAAATTATGTGTCAAATGTAGTGCATAGAGAGAAATAGATTTCAATTTGTTTATTAATATATTTATTATTTCAGTTACCATTACTTGGGATGAAAACATTTCATGTTAAATGGTTAATTTCCTTGCTAAGGTAAGTTTGAAGCAAGCGATTATCAGCATGTAATATCAGTCTATAATATCACTTTATATACTAGATGTGAGAAAAATGATTAGTTTAGAAACAGTTGCCGTTCATAAAAGATAAAATAATAGCCCTGTGAAATTACAGATCTCAGAACCTAGAAATGCCAACTCGACGCCTGCCTCATGCCCACACGACGACTTAGAGTTGGCCAATACGAGGAGGAATGCAGCTACACATATCACAACTGGAATGTTGTTTTAAGTAGCCAGGATCCAGCCTATTGCAGCTCCTCACTTTCCCATAGTGCTGAGGGGACACCGTTCCTATACTGAGCCATAGTCTACTCCCAAAGGTCAGGATTGATTCTGGGCGCCTTCGGTTACCGGGAACTAGAGCTGCACGCTCCAGTGCATACGTCATTTACCGTGAAACATGCTAGATTTTAAATGAACCTCCTAAACGTACAATCACATATGTCGAGAATACTTAAGCGTTAGTATAATAGAAAAACACTCTTGGGCCACTGTTGCTAAGCTGACACGGAATCTCCGTTTCCGTTTCAGGAGTGTCGGAAAATTGCAGCTCAAGAACACGTCTCCCTTCCCTACTATTCTACCCTTAGAAAATATTCGCTACAATATGTAACATAATATTAATACTTAATTAATATTTACCACCCAGTTAGTATAATTACGTCTCTGTTATCTCATGTTAAAACAATTCACACAATTCATTGAATCTGATACATCATAAGGTTTAGTAGATTGCCCTCTGTCGAAACTTGGCAGCATTTAATTAACTCAGTTTTACTTCATCTCGCACCATATTATACTCACATTATATTCTCTGTTATTTTCTATCATGTGGATTCTATAACCTATTCTTATCAAAATTCATCCTTCCATACTCTTATGTTAATCCAGATAATTAGTTTTCTTTGCAGAAATATTTTGATTAAACACTTCGTTATACACAAATGGTGTTACAGAATGATAGCTGTTTAAATCTAGGCCGCTAAATACTACTGAAATTTTATACGTTTCCATGATATTGTAGGAAACGAGTGAATATAGAAAAAAATATTGAAAAATTAAAACTATTAATAACAGAATACTCTTAAATGATACTGGGACAATGAATGTTTCATCTTAACTCTATTTTTTCTAGTAGCACGCTGCATTTTAAAGCAGTTACAACTTTTGTATGAAATTCCTTCCCAATGACAAAGACTTCACAGAGTATTGTAACAGTTGTCTCAAATTTGGCCACAAAAATCAATAAATGTTTTAAAATGTTGGAACATATATATTATTTTTTAGAAGATAAACTATTAAAATATATGTATATATAAGTTGTTAAGAGTAATATAAAGAAATGAGCGGTTGCTACGGGGAGAATATTCAGTAATCATCAAAGAGACGCTATCGCTAAATGCAGAAGATGTTGCGTGTAAAATTCTGAGAGTAATCTGAGAAAGTGAAAATCTGAGAAAGTGAATATATGAAGGCTGTTCAGTAAAGAACGATCACTTTTTTGAGAGTGTATGCTTAATCATCATCATAATCTTGATGGTTCTTATCAAAATAGTCTCCCCTGAATGTGATGCACTTTTTCCAGTGTTTCTGCCAGTCTCCAAAGACATGCTGGAATCGATTTTTTGAGAGATCCATCTAAATCGCTTCCGCATCCTTCACCACTGCTTATGATGATGGACAATGCCTCCAACGAAGGCGTTTCATCAAGTTAGGGAATAGAAAAAAATTACATGGAGCTAAATACGGACCATAGGGAGGGTAAGGGATGTACTTCACCTTTTTTGCAGGATATTTAGCAACAATATCGGCAAAATGCGGCCCCTCATTGTCGTGGTGCAGCATCCAGCCCGCAGCGCGGAAATGTGGCCTTTTGCGCCTGTTATGGACTTGCCATATTTTCAGGACATCCCTGCAGTACTGTCCAGTTACTGATGTGTGTGCAGGTACAACATGCTTATAAACTACTCAATGAACATCAAAGAATGAGATGACCATAACTTTCCCAGCAGAACCAACCACTTTTGCTTATTTTTGGGGGTTGTTGGTGAAGGAGATTTCTACACTGAGCTGTGATGTTTGCTCTCAGGATCAAAATGATGTAGCCAAGTTCCATCAGCAGTGATTAAGTTTGAAAGAAACTCCGGATCTTCCTCTAATATCAACTTTAACTGCGTGCAGACCTGCATGCGAATGTCCTCTTGTTCGGAAATCCAGTCTTGGAAACCATTGCGCACAAACATGCCTCATGTGTAATGTTTCTCACCAACCTGTGAGTGGCACCCAATGAAATGTTCGGTATTTCAGAAAGTGATCTTAAGGTAATTCGTCGATTCGCTCTCACAATGGCAGAAGCAGAGTTGATGTTTACTTCCGTAAGAGCAGTAACTGGAGCATCTGTTCCATCTTCCTTTGAAATTAGTTGTCTCCCCTCTTTAAAAATTTTATACCACCTTCAAGCTATGCTGTAGGGAAGAAAAGACTCTCCATAGGCCTCCTGTAACATTGTATGGGCATTAACTGAAGATTTGTTGAGACGAAAGCAGAATTTCAAAGCCGCATATTGTTCCTTGCGTGTTACCTCCATTGGAGTGGTAGGCAATACTGAAAACGTCTGAATTTGCCTGGTTCTCACAGGCGGGGACCAGGAGTAGTAACAATAAAAGTACTACAGCGTGTTTGTTTCACATTAAGCTAACAGAATATAATAAGGTTAAATTTTAGTGCGAAAAATTATGACCGTAAAAAATAAGGATCATTCTTTATTCTGGTGTTAGAGCAACTATAATTTAATTTATGTTCTGTCATTTCATGTCAAATATCAATTATTAAATTTAAAATATAGTAAAAGGTAAATTATAAGCATTTTATTTCGAAAAATAAACTTGAGGTAAACATTAATCCGAGACAATGATCTAGACAGATCTTCATGTGCCGGCTGAGAAACTGAAATTAAAAATTTCTAAATTGAATAAACTTCGGAATTTCAAAGCCTTCTCATCTAGCAATGCACAATTTCATTCAAAATACGTCCTAAATGGGATAACAAATTATAGCACCTTTCAACTGGCTTTTGCAACCTGGCGCAGAATAAATTTCTGTTTCAGTACTCATATGAAGCTCAATATTTGTAATGTAATACCATCACGTACTACTTTAATAAAAATTATTATAGTGATTATTGAACAAATGAAACATATCGACACATTTAATATGTAAAGAATATTTTGTGATAGAGGATTTTGTTTATAAGATGTTGCCGCAGCCTTGAAAGACTGAACTTAAATACGAAATAGTATATTTAATGAAAAATTCACTTTAGACTCGCAAAACCACACACACGCATACACACTGAACACTCACAAACAAATACGAAGCTTTTGAAATAAATCTTCTCTTTGGATTCGAGGCATCTGGTGAAACATCATCATATTTTTCAGGCGAAATAATAGAGAGAGAAAAACTATACGTAACTTTGCCAAACGCTAAATTGCTTGACGTTTTGCATGCAGATTCTTGAAAGAATGTTTGTGGTAAATTATAATTTTGGAAGCTTTTGTACATTTATGCATTATGCATTCATTTTACATTAGCATATACACATTACAAAAGGCGCTCTCCTTAGCGCGAAGGGAGAGGGTAGAGTTCGATTCACGTTACGATTCAGGAAGACATAGCCTGGGATACTCAGGACTCAAGATTCCGAAGGATAAATGAGATGCCACTTAATTGAAAAATAGTGATCCTAATTGTTAAGACCACACCAGTAGTGCACCCAACGGTTCACGCGCAGTGATGGGGGATTTAGTGGTCCGAAAACGGCTTTACAACCCAGGGTTAAGGGGTATAAGTATGTAAGTTTAGCATACGTTTTATTGAACGAAACATAC